>OX381720.1:37433981-38033981 GCA_947462335.1 Harmothoe impar
CATATGGTAACAGGGTGGAAGTCGTCAATACTCACATTTACAGGGAAATATGTTTTTTTAAATCATGATTTAGTATACAAATGAAGCCGGATATGTATAAGGTTATGTAGGGCCTATTACCTGCCAAAAACATTCCATTTGTAACATTTACAGTAGCCCTCTTGCAAGGAGATAAAAATTGAATTAAAAATGATGTAATTAAATTAAAAGATTTACTAAATAGCTCTAGATGAGAGACATGTAGCCTTGTATCTATAGACAGGCAGTGCCCTGGATATATAGTTTAAGGCTGGAGGCACATGTGATTTATATAGGATAGAGGGATTCAGTTCATGGGATCCCGACACTACCAACAGTCCTGGCCAGCATTGCCATACATGTACATGCAAACAGAAGGCCCCTGCATTGTTGTACTGCACCCTTTCACCCCCACCCCACCCTACCCCGGGACCCTACCCCTTCTTGTCTACCTCCATTTGCTTGATCGAGTGGGAAATTAGGTAGGAAGTTTCATGGACCCTGGCCCTTTCTCCAGCAACCCCTCTCCTCCCCCTCCTTCTCCAACCACTCCCATACCCCCACACACATCCTGCATAGTACACAGACAAGGGGGGGGGTACTTGTGGCGACACTTTACATGGGGTTTAAGTTTAATAAAGCCCGATGAGATGTGTCCCCATCCCGTTAATCTCGGTACTCAAGCTGCCATTTGGCCCCTAGAGACCAGCCCCAGTGTGTTCGGGTGTCCAGGGGTCCTCCTGACCACACCACTGACCAGGGCCACACAATGGGGGTTCAAGGAGGGCATTGTAGTGTGGACATTAGGACCCTCCTCTCAACAACCCCATGTATACCTGCACCCTCCACAGGCCCTCTGGTGTGTGGATGTGACAAGGTATATGCACCCCCTAGGTGGGTGATCATTATTTAAGAACATGGAGGGGGTGAGGCTATTAAATTTTAGTCTCATTTAAGGGCCCAAATGCCACCCACTTTAAATACGTACATATTTTCAGCGCGTTATCACGGTAGATGGAATGTACATTGGTAAGAAAATTATAGAGGGATCAGCCCAAAAAAATGTATGCGTGCTTGCAATGCACCACATCCCCTACCACCCTGCTGTTATATAATAGTGGAGCTATGATTATACATTTTATTGTGCCCCAAGCAATTACCCTATTCCCCTTTATACCGTGTATACCCCATTGACAAGTCCAGGCCTGTGGGGATACATCATTACATGTGCACAATGTTAGCATCCTAAAGCCTTCAAGGATACATCCCACCCATTCACACCCTCCACACACACAACACCCCGCTACAAACCCCCACAGTCACGCCCTTCCTTTTTAATTACCACAAAGCAAATTACTCCATACTCAGGGTAGTGTTAGAACACTAATTATAACGGGGGTGCGTCTAAATCCCTTTGTGATACCCACATCATGTGGTGTACCCCTGGGGTGGGCGCGTTAGATGCCTTTGTTTTAAGCCTGGGGTCAATATTGTTTCCTCATTAAGGTTAATGAGGCCTATATGGGTGCAGTATACAGGCCTAAGGATGGATGTGGTGGATTATGGGTTGTGTGTTAGGCTGAGGAAGTCTGTATTGGTGGTTGTGTGTGTGTGACCCAGTACACCCAAGTCATACAGGCCCCTAACTCCTATACACTAACAGCAAACATGGCAGATGTATAGGGGGGTCCTGGGGATGGGGGCGGGGGTATAGGGTGCATTGCTAAGTCATAATCAAATATTGACAGATTTTTGTGATTCTGTTTAGAACTACAACATACTGAGACTGAGTCACAGCCCCCCCCCCCCCCCCCGACACACCCAGCACCCCCCCCCCCCCCCCCACCGACACACACACACACATATTCTCTCTCCACACAAAGCAGAATACAGAGGTCCCACCAGTTCTTGGAGAGTGTGGTCTGGGTCACTATCACGACCATGCACGATTTTTCCGAGAGAAAGTGCTTTATACTACTCAGTCTACTGACAAGAACTCATCAAATAAATATGCCCCTTGTAAAGAATTGATCAAATGTATTGGCAACATTTTCTGGGACCTCTTTTAAGGCTTAACTTAGTAAAAGATGATGTAAAAACATTGCCCGTCGAATTAAGAACGCAGGGTTGGGCCTGTTTTACCAAAATCTGTCGGGTGAGTGGAAACCAGCCGTGTTTGGACTCGGGGTGAGAGAAGGTAATGGTGTGGACGTTAAAGTGGTTGAGGGCTGTCAGATTAGCACCTGGTCAGTGTTAGAGGTAGATAGAGGCGGTCTGTCACACACACTGTTTATGACGCTACAAAGGGGCAACATCACCACTCACACTTAACCACATAGTAGACTAGAACAGTACTAGCAATGTGAATGTGATTCGCTGGGTGAGTGTGCCACTTTAACCCTATCAGGACGGCAGAGGGCTTTAATATGCAACACATTTTGACGCCTTGATGCGCCATGCTAGCAGCCCTAGCAAGTGACCCACCAGTGCTGCATTTCATCTATCATGAAGAATATCTCATGGCCTGAAAAAAATTAACCCTAATCAAAATCTATATTTGTTACCGACCAGCAAATTGACGCGAAAAAAAGCTATCCCTACTTTAGTACACAGAGGTAGGGAGTTCAGGTTGATATCTAAATACTTAACCTCAGATGGCATTTACACCATGATGGTGCATGGTGCAAGAGGCAAGCAGTAGAGAGCTAGGTTCCAACGTCCTTCACACAGGTTTAGATTATAATGAGTTTGATGTATAACAAGTTGATGCAATCACCTAAGGTGCATGAGTATTGCTAGCTTTACCCCGTATATTTTAATTCAATCTTTTAAGGGATTGCCCTCTCTAGAACCTCCCAAACCGTTTCCCTGTCTGGGGTTAATATTGTAAATCAGACAATAATCTGGCCTGTTACCACTCCCATTGCACACTCCATATGCGCCTATCACGGCTATAGGGAGGCAACAAGCCGAGTGCAGCGCTCTGTTAGTAGTACCAGCGGCAGAGAAGGGAACATCAGTGTTCCTGCTTGATTAATACCATGAAGAATTATAAGCATGTATCCCAGATCCGAGCCGCAGTATTATTTGCAGGAACCAGCCACATAATGTGACAAACAGGGGGACAATATGGCGCCCTCCATAGAGTACCCCACTATGGTGTTATCAGCCTCAGATCTCACGGGATCTCGCCCATAAAGTCCATATCACGTCTAGATCGTCAGTGATCGGCCTCAGGAGGTGGCGGCCCTTGCACCTTGGGACCGTACATAACTCCAGTAACTACCCCAATTATACAGGCCCTACACCACCTCGGTATGCCCACACAGACACCGCCAAAGGAGGAATGTGCCCAGGTCCCTTTACCCCTTTAAATGTCTGTAAAAGATGACATTGGTCGACTCGTCATGATGCACCAATGGTATATACCAATGCAGCCCCGATGGGTCACTCACCGGAGCTGCATTTGTGCATCATGACGATCCATCGGGCGTGTCTCAACAACGTAAGGTCGACCAATTGCAGCACTGGCGAGTTACTCGCCAGATCTGCTGTCATGTATCATGACAACCAAGGTCATGCAATGCTTCAAGGCAATATACCTTGACGAGTCGACTGATCAGGACTAAAATCATGCATCATGTCGACCCTTCGACAGTGTAAACCCATTAGGTCAGAATGATGCATGAAATAAAGGGCACCATGCATTAAATCACTGTGCAACTGTACCACACTTAAAGGGTTATCCACCATATCATATTATAGGTCCTCCTCCCCGGGGGGGGGGGGGCACTGCCTCTTTGAGAGTGAGTGGCAACTGCCGCGGTACCGCCCGTCATCCTCATACTGGAGAGAGCTGAGGGGGTCACTGACCGCCCCTCCTTTTTAAAGTGAGGGAAATTGTTGTGAGTGACCGCCCCTATAATCAGGTTAATTGAAATCAAACCAACCTGCTTTCATCCCAGCAGAGCATCAGGAACCAGACATAACAGTTAAAAACTTACCAATTAGCTAATTAATACAATCATAAACATGTCTGTGCTCCGATATTACTGCATAAACACAGGAAACCTTTATCCAGGGAGCATTTAACCCTCTATTTTCGATTATATAAGGGGGGTCACCGCCCCTCCATTTCATTCTAAGAGGGGCTGATCGCCCCTACTTTTCACCTTCTCTGTCAGTCCACCGCCACCGCTCCTACGGGAGGTGCGGCAGTGGTTATCCAAAACATACCTCAGTGCCCCCCCCCCCCCCCCGGGTCCTCCTCTTCTCCCTGGTGCTGCCTTCAGGTCGGCTTTATAGGTCCATGGTACATGAGAGGCTTCACCGATTGTAACAGAGTACAGCTCCAGACATAGACTCTAGAAGAATACAACCCATGGTGCATTCAGGGGTGTCGGAACATGCTATTGACAGGGGCAGTGGTTTAGTGATACCTAGGACGAGATAGGGCTCATGATGTAGATACCCCTTGGCCTTCATCCCACCCTAAAAGCCACCCAGCTGATATGCATTGTACCTCCCCCACTCATGCCCTTGGTCGGTATCCCAGCCCCTTCGCCATCTCCAGTCGGCTGTCCACTATCCAGGGCAACGCGCTTTTCTAAAGCCCCTCCAGCAATGCCTGGCAAAGTTGCTTACTTACATGCTCTTAATCAATGTAATTACAAAGTTATGCCATGAGTCGATTTTCTACCTTGACCGATAACAGAGTACATGATTTCCAAATACATTTTCTTGGTGCACTGATATATAAATGCGTGGTTGAAGAACCCACCCCTGGGTAGAACACTCACCAGCTTGACCAGAATAGCTGATAGCCTAGGTCAGCCGTTATCGGGTTA
The DNA here is from genome assembly GCA_947462335.1 of Harmothoe impar. Taxonomy (NCBI): domain Eukaryota; kingdom Metazoa; phylum Annelida; class Polychaeta; order Phyllodocida; family Polynoidae; genus Harmothoe; species Harmothoe impar. The sequence goes on from OX381720.1 coordinate 37,438,847, forward strand.
GGGTGTGTTTAGGGGGTCGTGAGAGCTGGTGGCTGCTATCAGGGCTGGTGAGGGGTGAGGGAGGGGGGGGGGGGGGGTCTGGGCAGTGATAACGGGTGCCAACCCCCTAGACCCTCATCTATAGATACCCCTCCCTCCACACCCCGAGAGCTCCGGAGATAATCCAGCCCTGCTGGTCCCGGTGCCTTGGGAAATGCTTGTGGTGGGTTTTGTCCACTTCCTTTAGCCCCCGGGCTTTAGCCTTCATATCAAAGATGGCACACAATAGTATTACAGCTTTCAAACGAAGTTGTATTGTATCTTTTGCCTTGTGCTCCATTTTTTTCTGATAAACTCAGGAAAGAATAAAATCTGGCGCCAAAAAGTATTTGTAATTTAGATGTGACACTTGTCATTTAAATCATCCTAACATAATTACTTGAAAAATAAACAAAAGATATACCTTCCTACCTTATTTTGGGTTGGTAATGTAGACGGATCACAACAATTTCTTTTCACGTCCAAGTGTATTCTGTTGTAAGGAAATAATCAGGCCCTTTTGACCGATTCAATAATAGAAAAAAAATTAAAATGTCCTGATTGGATTTGTATCAACACACGGGAAGATTTTTGAATTTAATTAACACAATATCCGACCAAAATCTGCTGTGTTCTTCACGAGGGCAGAGGGAGCTGTTCATGTACCTTCCGTCTTCATAATTAACTTTGAGACGTGGGTTTAATTTCCTACCATTGTAAAGTAATAGGTTAGCCCACATGTTATTTGACATTTTCTTTCTCCTGTTTCAAATTTAATTAAATTTGGAATATTTCCTAATACAGTCATTGAACGCTGGACATGTACCAGTACACAACTCACCTTCCATGTTTCAGTTCAGGGCTACGTATTGTACAGCCCTGACCAGGTTAAGTAGCTTAGTGTACATGCATAAAGTTATGCATACTTATAACATGTATTACATGGCCACCTCCCTCCTCAGCACCTCAGCCCCCAGCCTGGTGTTAGTGTCTAGTCATTGTTTGTGATGGCTTAGGTGGCTAAGCTTTCCTGATGTTGGGGACAGATAAGGGGGGATTTCTGGGTTAACCATTTAAGGGCAGCTTAGTGCTTTAATGATCCATGAATACAGCACTGGTGCATAACTCGCCAGTGCTGCATCCATGGATATTGCTGACGCTGTTAATAAAGGGTTAGCATGGCGCCAGATGATCATGGGTATATAAATGATGACACATATTGCCTTGAGGCATCATGCAGACTTCAAAGGGTTAATATAGAGATAATTCCCCTTGCTATAGTCATTACAGGTATAGTATTGGTCGTGCCAGTATAGTACACAGGTATGACCTCAGGTGTGGCCAGCATACCAGCTCCAGGGTACCCCGGTATCTACCTGTAGACACTCACCTGTTGTCTTATTTGCTGCCAGCTTTACCTCAGTCATTTGGAAGCCACTACCCCGGGGTCACAACCTCCCCCATGCGCCCCCCCCCCCCCCCACCTCCTTCCAGGTGGATCCCAGTCTTCTGGAAGCCACTACTGACTATCAGTCTTCTGGAAGCCACTGCTGGCCGCCATTCTTCTGGAAGCCACTGCTGGCCACCAGTCTTCTAGAAGCCACTGCTGACTGCCATTCTTCTGGAAGCCACTGCTGGCCACCAGTCTTCTAGAAGCCACTGCTGACTGCCAGACCTCTGGAATCCACTGCTGGCCACCAGTCTTCTAGAAGCCAATGCTGACTACCAGACCTCTGGAGGCTACTGCTGACTGCCAGTCTTCTGGAATCAACTGCTGACTACCAGTACCAGACCTCTGGAATCCACTGCTGGCCACCAGTCTTCTAGAAGCCAATGCTGACTACCAGACCTCTGGAGGCTACTGCTGACTGCCAGTCTTCTGGAATCAACTGCTGACTACCAGTACCAGACCTCTGGAATCCACTGCTGGCCACCAGTCTTCTAGAAGCCAATGCTGACTACCAGACCTCTGGAGGCTACTGCTGACTGCCAGTCTTCTGGAATCAACTGCTGACTACCAGTACCAGACCTCTGGAATCCACTGCTGGCCACCAGTCTTCTAGAAGCCAATGCTGACTACCAGACCTCTGGAGGCTACTGCTGACTGCCAGTCTTCTGGAATCAACTGCTGACTACCAGTACCAGACCTCTGGAATCCACTGCTGGCCGCCATTCTTCTGGAAGCTACTGCTGGCTCTCAGTCCTTTGCAAGCCAGTAACCGTGTACCTATCAGTCCCGGTGGCTTCCAGTCTGTTAGAAGCCACTGCATTACCCGTGTGTCATGATATGTATATGTTTGTAGCTACTATTCAAGGAGGGCATGTGTGACTAGGCAAATTGTAATATTTGGTCATGAAAAGTCAGAGAATTACAATCTAAAATGTTGAATTCCTGTGGCCCAGCAGGGCATGGTTACCTCCCCCTATGGGTGGGTGTGGGGGCAGGGGGTGCTGACAGGTGAATGACCAGCCTTAGAACAGGTTTAACCCTCTCTGGCTAAGTCACTATTAACCCTTCCGACCCAGTCTGACCTCCAGGGGCAGACAGTGTTCATTATGTACCAAACAGGGAGCAGGATATATTCATAGTCCCCTCAGAAAACTGGCGTGGTCTGCCGCCGATCCTATAGGCTTTGTGTGAAACTGAGATTGGGAGAGGCTCATCCAAATTAATATATGTAATATGAGGAATAATCAGTGTTCATCCCCTTTTAATAAGTCCTCGTGAAGGTGTCAATCCACTCCCAACCCACAAATAACGCTGATAAACCACCGATATTACCCACCACCGTGACACTGGGGGCATGTTAACACGCCTGCCAAGCTGCTAAGCTGATTAAACCTTTAAGGGCAGCCTTGTGCTTTTATGTGCTATGCCGTTGATCTTCATGACGCATGAATGTACTTGCCAGGGATACACACATGCATCATGCCGACCCTATGGGGGGTGTATCACGCTCATAGGGTTGGCATGATGTATGAATGCAGCCACGGCGAGTTACTCACCAGGAATGCATTCATGTATCATGCCGATAAAGGGTATGATGCATTACAGTGCTACACAGTGCTTAGATGATTAAGTACTGCAGGTGGTCGGGTGACAGGAGAGATAAGGACTGCATCAGAGATAAAAAGTCATTAATGGACACGGTTCTTATTCCCAGCTAGAAAGAGGGTAGCTTTTGCCTGATATGGTGTGATGGCATGCAGAGTGATGACAGCCCCCAGCAGCAAACCTGGGCGGAGAGTGGAGTGCCAAGGTTCTCAGAACGAATCCTAGTATCTAAACAATCACCAACTTATGAGTTAATTCTAGATATACAATATTAAGTGAATTTCTCTGACAATCCACATACCGCTATTCTCCACCTCCCTGTTGACAATGGCATGATAAAGCAGAGATGCCACGCCCTGGACAACAGAGGGGAAGAGATTGACATATTCTGTGACTTCTTGGAATCTCTGACTTCCATGTGTCACAGAAAGGTGTCAATGTGAAGAGCAGCCGGAAGGGGTTATACTTGACCCTTTAAGGTCAGCATGACTCGTTGGTCAACATGATGCATGAATACAGCCACCCTGGCGAGTAACACGCCAGTGCTTCATCCAGGTATCATGCTGATCCTATGGGACTGATACACTCCCAAAAAGGCCACCATGATGCATTCATTACAGTACTGGCGAGCTCCTCACCAGTGCATTAAATGAACATGCAAATTGAGGCATCGTGCGGCCCGTAAAGGGTTAAGGAGGAGGAATAAAAATGGGGTGTGTGTGTTGGGGGGGGGGGGGTAGCAGAAAGGAGGTAGTTTGTCCTTGAGCTGTCCTTGGACGTGTTTCAGTTTGGACGTTGGTAAGTGGCTTCAAGAGGCCGGGTGACGTGAGGACAGTGGCCGAGGGGAGGGTTCACGTCAAAACAATGCCACCACCACCACGTCCCCGCCCAACTCTCGCCACAACAGCGGGATATCGCCAGGAACCACGTGCATATATGGGAGGGGGGTCTGCAGAATGAGACCGGGAAGGAGGAATCCAGAACAAGTGACAATAAAACTGGTAGCGGAGGAGGTGGAGAAGCATTATGAGGGGAAGCAATATCTATCATATTTTGCATTTTGCATTTCCTAGACATACTAGATCTTCCCTGATAACGTTTTTAACACATTTTCTGATAAGGCCCACGCTTTACTGTGTGACGTAGGGGGTTCTGGATGGGGGTCCCGATTTTCCCTGTCGATTTTAAGAAATTCCCATGTCACCATGTCGATTTTAAGGAAAGGCTATGTCCCATGTCATTATCTCTTATATTCCTCATGTCGCATGTCACTAAGCCAAAAAGGGCCCATGTCGCCATGCCGAATTTAGTGGTCCACACCCATCGTAGGGGCTGCTCCCAAGAATAGATGGTGAAGCCATGGGCCCAATGCAGAGGAAGGAAGTACCAAACAGGGGGAGTTGGGGGGTTGGGGGGGGGGGGGGGGGTTGGGGGGGGGGGGGGGGTGGGGGGGTGAAGGTGCACCAAGTCGGTGTGTAAATCCCTGGGTCAGTAGTCGGTATACGTGGGTGGATACAGTGGCCGACTACTGACCCCAAGGCGGCCGGACAAGCACAACACAACAACATGCTTGTCCCTGTGTGTACGTTAGGGTGTAGGGACAAGGTCCTCTAACGTCAACAAAGACTTAACTTGTTTCCAATATGTCCCCCACTGCCGCCCCCACCACCACACCTATTTTATAGCACACCACGTCTCAGGGGGTTCTTTGTTAGCACCCTCCTATAGGCTAGCCCTTTAAGGGCCGCGTAGTGCTTTGGTGTGATATGTCCCTTGTCTGCATGATGCATGAATGCAGTCCTGGCGACTCATCAGGGGTGCATAATTGCATCATGCCGACCCTTCGTGAGTATATCAACCGTGTCAGGTCAGCATGAATGCAGCCCTGATCAGTTACTCAACATGGCTTTATTCATGCATCATTATTGATGACGAAGGAAAACTGCAGTAGAGCATTATGCGGCCCTCAAAGGGTCATCTGAGGTTGCCATTTCCTTCCTACTTTAGATTGAGGGGTTTCCCCAATTTACAAGTGTGGTAATTAAATGATACTCTGGGTGAATGATATGCCTACGTAGGTTACCTGTTTCAGGTAATCTGACCTCGAGAACATTTCTTCACTGAACTACACATTAAAATTGGCCTAAGAATTTAATTTAATTTCAGCTGAAAACTCCTTTACAAATTGAACAGTCCTAAATACGTTTCCCATTTAAATACCCCACTTTACCGTTCCTGATGTACAACCCAACACAGCTATCTTGTTTTCCCTACATCTGTCTCCACTACAGAGCTGCCTTCCTACTATATGTCTCTCCCCACACTGATAGAGAGCCCCCACATTACCGTGTTTCTTACAGTAGCTTATAGTGGATTCAGGTTGTTTCAAAGGGCAGAGCCCGTATACAGGTGTGTAGCAGAAGAAGTGTCGCCTCCCCTTGTAGGTTGTGATACAGACGTACAGTAGAGCAGATACATGTGAAGCTATTCCCTTACAACCATTAGTCCCACAACCTTAGTACACACACAGAAAAGTGAGAGTCATTGTCACTAAAACTACCCTCACCTGAGGGTCAGGCTCTCAGGTGAGCGTAGTTTTAGCGACAATGGCTCTCACTTTTCTGAGGGTGTAGCCTTTGGGGAAGACAACATCAAACACATAATACATGAGGATAGAAACCTCTGAGTTCAGTACATTAGAATGTTTTTGTTCTTGTTGTTGTATCTATGTAATTGTCCGGTGGTGGATCGGTCTGATTGATTCACAGTCTGCTACTATTAGCAATGACATGATAATTATTACTATAAGTACCAAAATATACTATACTATTACATGTCTGAAAGTGCATTTGATCAAGTAATCAGCGCAATGCTCCAGAGCTAAAATTTGACTAAAATGAAAAAGTTCATGTAAACTAAGTTAGGCTTCTGAATTGTGATGCTCTTTCTCTTTCCTGTATCCATTACATTAGATTACTCACTCACTATAGTATTATAATTGGCAGGCTGTGTGTTTTGGCTACTGGCTCACTATTATATGCTACGGGATTCCTCTCTGATTGTGAAAATGAATGTCTAAAATGGTATGATTTGATGTAAAAATAATGGGGAGGAGGTTAGAAAACCTTTCAGCACATAAGCTGCTGCGCCTGTTTAAGGCTCTCCCCCAGTGAGTGACCACTGAGCAGGTTTACAAACAGCTCCAAACACAACCTGCTTCTGGTGAGCAGCCCACTCACTCTCCAAGCTGATTCTTTGAACAGTCACATTGCCGATTCATATAGGAGGGGGAGGGGACCAATACGCCCCCCTCCCCCCACCGTCCCAGACCTGATGCATTGTCAATGCATATGTATGTCAAGGGCGATGCCCGGAGAGTGACGTTTGACAAACCTTGATGTCAACGTCTCAAGATGTGTAAGGACTAAAGGTCAAGGTCACCAGGCGTATAGAGGTCAAAGGGGTCAGTGTCACAAGCAAATCGCTAGAATTCCCATCATAATAAAATAGGACAGTACTGGTGGTGCATATGAAACTCTAGGCTGGGGGAGGTCGTATTTTGTTGATACACGATAGCACTGGCGTATGCACAAACTAAAAGGGGCAGGGGTCCCGGCGTTGGTCTAACTGTGCTAATGCTAGATACTATAGTATGTGGAAGGGCAAATGCACCCTTTGAATCTTGAAATGAAGAAAAGCGGACAAGGACATTAGATTACGGTTTGCGTCAATACAAGTGAAAGATCCCATGTTTCTGCACCGAAATAATGTCAATAATTTAAGATAATATACACTTTACCCCATGAGCACATGTAGCGGTTGAGTTTTGGCAAGTCTGCATGAGCAATATGGACTGACGTGTACCTCTTATACTATCCATATAAGCCGTAGATGGCAATTATCACAGGTGGATACAATTATTTCCATATAAATAACCACATATTACCTTATACTGATTTTGTGCTTTTACCCCCCCCCCCCCCGGTCTCCTGCCCCATGTGGCTATCTTGTCTTTGACCACCAGACCTGCAGTTGATTATTAACGACTGCAGCTGTCAGAATATGACCCTGAGCAGCTCCTCTGCCTTTCAATGTCCCGGTGAGCAGCTCATGATATCAGGGCGACACCTAACGGGGAGTCTCTAAACCATATTGACATGTGGGGCTATCATTCCTAGTATGGTAATTCAGATCCCATCGGAAGGGAAAGTGGTACATCAACTGTACAACAAGATTGACTAATTTCTATGTTGCTGATTTCCTTGGCATCAGTATTTGCTGAACATTTCTTACTCCCCCAAATCCTACTGCCTTGTTTCATAGCATGGCAACTATAGTACCAAAAGAGACATACTAGTAGCATATGCATCAACCCCTTCTCTACTAAAGTGGTCTTCCGCAACAACAACATTTATTTCAAATTGTCCCAAGGAAGATGGTGAGTGAGATTCCCACCTCAATAGCATTAAGACACACTTAAAGCAAAAGTACCAGTGCGTGTAAACAAATGTATATTTATACATACATATTAGCCTACTCCCTACACTGTATGCCATTGATCAATCCGATTCTGCCTCCTCCGCCCTCAGGGTGTCCTCTAAACAAACCCAGCTGTCCTCTTTACAAGACACACCCTCCCCACCAGTGACACTGCCCATTTGCTCATGTAGATTGATTAATATTTCTCACATAGCCTCACAGCGGCTCATTTCAAAGTGGAGACATCCAGGGTAATGGGAGCAGGTCACCTTATCTGAGCTGCTCTGTAGTTCCATCCACCGCCACCTGAGGGCGTAACAGTGGGGTAGGGCACCCCCAGAAGGTCCTTCTGTAATATGAGGAAAGGGCCCTCCAGGGGGAGCAGCGGTCACTCCAGGGGGATAGGGGGTGTATGTATCTTCTTCTGAGCGGCTTTTCCTGGTGTCCTTCTTAGATTATAGTTGGTCCGCAACTAGACTTTATGTGTCAGCACTTTATTTCTGTGGGGCCTCTTAATCATCGCATGTACCTTTTTCATGTTAAGTACTAGTGTCTCTTTAAAGCAAATTACATAAGTACCTATCTATATTAAATATTACCCATTCCACGCATTTCTGGCAGCCAGTGACTGCATAATAAAGGAACTTGTCTGAATTTTTCAAGTTACATGCAACTTTTCGGTTGTCAAAATGAGATGTAAAATTTTCAAGTAGCCCAAATGTCCTTTCAATATTATAAAGGATGTCATTCAAACAACTCAAATCCCTTCACATTGAGTACCCTGCCTCTAGCTATGTACAATGTAGCTGTGGACAGTATGTAGTTGACCGTTGCCTCCTGTGCTGCCGACCTCCCTATAACATAAACCCTCAGGGTGGTCGGCCAAGGATGATGGGCTGAGGTGTCGTTTGATGCTGCCAGCTCAGGAACTCTCTGCTATAAGTCTCAAATGTACATCGCACCCAACGCACTCAATATAGGCCTGATTCAACACTGGAGGGTAAGGGGGAGGGGGTAGAACTTGATATACTTCATAGGTAGGTGATGTCGAAATCTAGGCCTTGGTCAATATGATTTGATTTAAATGCCCAAACAAGCACCGAGCATATATTATACATATGTATACATTGCTTCACTGAATTCCGGTGGCTGGGTATTATCCCTTTATATCAGTCAGTGGCACAACATATATTAAACCATAGAACCCTATATGAATGTGGCAGTACATAGGGGCCCTTCGTGCAGACATGCATTAGTCTAGGAAGCATGCTTCATATGCCTTCAGTGATCAGTATCAGTCTCAAACTTCAAATACACTGTACAACCTGTATGTTTTCGTCTGGCTTCTTCTGAACAGAATGTCTAGTGTGCTGCTGATGTGGAAAATTGAGACACTTTTCAAGCATACACTAATGTTAGATTAAAGTTTATGGGTTACACGGTGAGAGATTTTATAGAGTGCATATACAGTTTATACATAAAAGTACACTATTAAAGCTTTCATTGGGCTTGTTTTCACTACCTTGCTTTGCCCACATAATTATGTTAATTTAGTTAATGTCAAATCAGCATTATTAGCTACATGCCTGTTTTGATTTATAGATTATCCAACAAGGTCACCTGTGTATGCACAGTGCCTTAAACCTTTTATCAGATCAGATAATCCTCCTTAGTCTCCCTTAACTCAACATATGATTACAACAAAGGCATATTAATCCATTATAATTGGAGTTTAATCCCTAATCCGATGGCTAGATTGTATTCCCAAGACAGCACATGCGTGTGCATGTAGTTTGAGAATTGTTCGTATTGAACATTTACTTTTCATATAGGATATGTTGGCAACACTCCACCAACTATTTAATCAGCCCCTGCCAAGCTTGATCGATTAAACTAAGAGAGAAATATATGGTGCTAATATAGTTTTTTTAATCAGACTCATTTATGAATGGGGACCTTATAACCAGGAGTATATGTATTCCCTACAGGAATAATCCACAACGGTGTGCCATATCTGTTCCCATGCTTCTAAGAACACGATACAAGACATCCCCATCCCTGAGATCCCCTTCCCTAGGAGGGCCCCCTATATATACCCAGTAAGAAGTGGTGCGATGCGTGGTGCCGATAATGCAGCCGAGTTGTTACATGCTACACACGTGTTATATACACGTTACACGGGGCATTATACACATGGTACCATCAATGTATACACACACCGGGCCGGCACTCTTACTGCCTCCCCTCCCTATAACATGGGCTGTATTAATGTTACTGTAAGGTGCGCCTTATCAGCCTGCCTGTAGGCACCAACCACATGGGGAAGAGGGTAGAGATGTAGCAGAGGGAAACACGCTCATGTGCTAAAAAGATTTGGTGGATTTCTTCAGGGAAAAAAGATCAACTGTCTTTTGCATCTTAGCATAGGCCATTTTCAGTATTATTGAGTTTCTTTTACCAACATTCTGCATTAGTTTTATTGGTAGCTCTTCATTATATTTATACATGATATAGCTCATACTTATCAGCTTACTAGTACCTAAGTATATTATATAGGCAGTTGGGACGACCTATAAACGGCTTAGAAAGTCCCCAGTGCCACTAAAATATAAATTGAATATCTTATTTTAAAAGTATCTTGCCATAGGAGCCCAAATAGAATCGTCCTATATTTGGTGGAACCTAGTCATATATTCTTTTCATCTTTTAAATTCGAGAGGAAGTACCCTCTTTTATGTATCTATTCACTGGCTGAATCCGCAGTCTGGCAGCTATGTTGTTCCTTTTAGTTTCATTCATTAGAATTCCCATCAGCTGCTGCTACATACATATGTAGGCATTACATGACAGAAGGACCCCTGTGAGGGTGTACCTGCAGGAATGGGCCCTGTACCCCACCCCTGCACCCCCTCAGCAACAGGTGAACACACCAAGGCTTCCCTCTTACCTGCATGTGTACAACCCTTTAAGAGCCGCATGATGCCTTGAGTTTTGATATTAATGTGTTGTTACTTTGAATCAACACAGCACTGCCTTTGGTGCATTATGCTGATCCTTCGATCGATAGGCTAGTATGTCAATCCTGGTGGATCGACATTTGCATGATGCATGCATGCAGCAGAAGCGGGGTAATCACGTGTGCTGCATTCATGTATCATGACAACTAAATGGTTTCATATTACTCTGCTGTCCTGAAGGGTTAGAGTGTACCCGAGGTGTGGGGTTTATAGTAACTCGTGACTCTCAGCATATCCCAGCATCCCTCTTACCTCCACAGGAAGTCTTATAGGGACAGAGGTATTATGGGATAACTAGAGTCATATCATCTACTTCCGGTGACCTACTTGTTGCTGCAGTACATATGGCGCCATCTGGGGGTGATGGATAGTGCATATCACCAGATTACTTTGACAAATTGATACATGACAATATAGTTTGCTTGTACAGGTATTTTGCCTGGAGGGAAGCACCAGGAGTCTTGGGGTCCGGAACTACCACAGAATAGCAATAATGTGAACCCATAGTATTTTGGAGATTTTGGAGAGGGCAGATGATAAATCCCTACTCACCCCCAAACCCATGAAAGCCCCGTCATCCAATTTCTTCATATGAATCCAACCAGGTCCAACTTGGTACAGGGAGGAATGGTTGGACGATGAAAGAATTTTTCTCCATTTTATTCTCACCTGCCATAGATTTGCCCTTGGAAGCATGGCCCATCATAGGGGTACAGGTTTGTGATGTTAGAGTGTGGGGGGGGGGGGAGCTAGATGTAAGCAGTGACTGTGTGTATGTGATATATGCCGTGACTGTATGTGAGAGTGTTATACAGGCTGCATCATGTGGGGTATAGAGTAATCCCACGTATAGGGTGTTTGTATATGAAGGCACCCACACCTCAACCTCTACCACCCACACCCTACATCCTGCCCTATATCTCAGTATAGGCCGACCCTAAACCTGCCTCATCCTACCCTAATACCCACATGGGCCCCATTCCTCTGCACCCTTTAGCTCCTATACTATATCGTGGCTCCTAATGCTCGCAAGGATGGACCCAGAAGTCTGAAAGGTGGAGGGCATGCCATGAGGGAGCCAATGTTACTGAAATACCAGTTGCGGTGTAATTCTCTCCAGTAATAATACAAATACATGTATATTTGGCCACCAGAAGAATGTGATGCTCTGATCTTATCGTAAAGCCACTGCCTGTATCTATCTCTGATACTAGATTCTATAGTTTCCTGCACTAATATTATTGAGGTACTTTTGAATCTCACACTTCCCTCCTTGTCTCATCTTCCCTTCCTTAGAACCTAAATCTAGTTCTGGTAGGGTAAGACCGACTCCTTGCCACATTTAGGTATATAGTCAAGACCGGAGAATTTGGCGAAGCCGCCAAAGAGAAACTTAATTGATAAAACTGCAGGGGGTCATCAAGAGAGTGTAGCCCTCCCAGGGGGAGTACCCCTTATTATCCTGTAGTAAACTTTATCACCTCCAGGGCCGACTATCTGTCATAAATGACCACTGTAAACCTGTGATGTCTGAGAGTGTGATTCTTAGAATGGGGTGAGTTGCTCCTAAATTAATGTTTAAATGGGTTGTTTAAATGGTGTGAGGTGATGGTATATGATATTAATGAGCTAACATCTAAAATTGAGGATTACGACCTCCCAGAGGGGAGTCTCGCCAAATTCTCCGGTCTTGACTATACCTGAGTTTATATTGCACACCTGGCGAGAAAACAATCCCGCCACCTTGCGGCAGAGGCTAGAGTTACATGGATCCCCGACAGCAGCGCCGTCTACACCGGAAGTTATCTCTTGTAGCAGCGTCTGGCCTTGTCCAGCCTCGGCCAATCAGAATGCTCGTTACATCCTGGTGCGGCCGTTAGACTGGTTGATCACCTGAGTTTATATTGCACACCTGGCGAGAAAACAATCCCGCCACCTTGCGGCAGAGGCTAGAGTTACATGGATCCCCGACAGCAGCGCCGTCTACACCGGAAGTTATCTCTTGTAGCAGCGTCTGGCCTTGTCCAGCCTCGGCCAATCAGAATGCTCGTTACATCCTGGTGCGGCCGTTAGACTGGTTGATCACCCCGTAATCTCAGAGAGGAATGTTCCCATTGGGTGTGCGGCCCGTCTGGTATCTGGGGCATGCTGGGAGTTTGATGATCTGGTCAGTTGCTACTTACCAGGTACTACCTGCCATAGCCTTTAGGAGATCTCATCCAGAGGAGAGGGAATGGGGATAGACTGGGGGGATCCAATAGTTGTTGCTAGATTTATTAGTTTCTTTATATACACAAGAGAGAAAAATTACTGGTGCTGTAGATGTCTCCATTCTTGGAGCCTCTCTCTCAAATCTCCAAGAGCCCAGCACTGCCAGACTCTGGGAATTAACACAGTCCAGAATTGCCAGACACTCATTGCAATTTGGGAATGCTGTACCTCTGCGTTTAGGTTGTATATCAGCTGGACACTGAGGTAATTAGACATCCATGATAGTCTTGAAAATAGTCCCTCTGCATGCTTGCTCTACTGTTCAATCCTAGAGCTCAGAAAGGACGGACTTCATTAATCACTATGGACAGTCCTCATAGAGAAGATGGCCTCTTAATAATTAATCTTGATACTTGCTCATACCTTGGCTTTGCAGAGAGCCGTTTTTGAAACTCTCCCAGAAGCTGATAATGTCGGTGATGATTCGCCAATAACCAACATCAGAGAGCCAGCTTATGACGTGCAAACAAAACACTTAAAACATTGATTGTAACTTTACCTGTGAACACAGTATAGTAGCCCATACCTATGTTATCAGTAAAGGTTCAATGAGCTACATACCCGACCTGTCAGGTCCATATCTAACTAACCCAGTTTAAACAGAAATTACTCTCTTTGCTATCTCTGGAGATTATCCTGCAATAAAGTCATGACCACTCTAAGGTATTTACAAGGTTTTATGACGACATGTGGGCGAGGGGCTGAGAGGCATGCGTATAAACCCTGAACCCACCTTTCTACATGAGGAGAATATGTATACCTAAACTATGTATTGACAGCATAGTGTTATAATCTATACCCTTTTGTGGTGCATGAATGCAGCTTTAGCGAGTAACTTCCAAGAGATGCATTCATGCACCATGCCGAGTTGATACATTCTCAAATTGTCAGCATGATGCACCAAAACAGCGCTAGACAGTTATTCGTCTTTTTTTTCCACAAAATGACAACAATTTTACACAAACCTTGAGGCATCAGGCCGTCCTTAAAGGGTTCAGAAACCCTGAAGCTTGACTGCTTACATATGCTGCAGCATGTAGGTAAATACCGTACCTGGCCACACGCCCCTGTATACATGACGTTTGACGTACATCATGTAAGACGTGTTAGGTTTCACTAACCACCTGTGACGTAAACCAATTACGTCTCCATGTGGGGCTTCATGCAGTGGTTTTACTCCATCAGTAGAGGTTCATGAATATAGAACATGTAGAGAGGTCAATATTTGACCAAAATGAATTGAGATCGGTTGGCATTGAATAGAATGGACTGTTATTAGATAGGCATTGTGGCGAAATTAAAGTATATAGGCCTACATGGGATCTTCTTCATGTGCCTTTCAGTGGGGTTCATTGATAGACTGATGGGATACATGCCTTAGTCCAACTCCAAGCATACGTTGGGTGGCCGGACATGCCATCCACATCTCTCCTCCCTCTCGCTAACCCTTTAAGGATGACATGATACCTTAAATTGGTGATCCATCATACAGACTCATTAGAAGTGTATCAACACTGAAGGGTGAGTGTGATGCATGAATGAAGCCATGGTGAGCCGCGGTGCTGGATGCATGCTTCATTCTTATAAAAAACATAGTGCATTAAAGCACTACACAGAGAGAAGAAACAGCGGCAACAGGGGGTCCAGGCTGGCTCGCCTGTTTAGGGGAGTCCAGGTCGCATAAGGGAGCCTAGGTGACCTAAGGGAGTCACCAGGGGAGTCATATGACCCAGAGAGCTATATGACTCCCCCAGGTGACTCCCTTAAGTCAGCCAGAGAGTTACCTAGGCTGCCCGGCTAGGTGACCTTAGGCGACCTGGACTCCCTTAGAGAGGGGAGTCATTCTGGAGGCAACCTGGACTCCCTTTTGACGCTATTTCTTTTCTCTTAAACCCTGCCCATGAAGGGTTAACATGTCTCTCCTCTCCCCACCCTGACAGGGGTAGAGTGTAGGTTTCCTGCGGCAGTCAGGCTGTAGACCGGTCTGGGGAGGCTGAGGTGTGTTTTACACCCTGTTTGTCAACTTTACACTTTTTGCTGTCTTCTTCACTTAGCTCACCAGTCACTTCTCAAGTCTCATGGAATCTCGCCCTGGGGGTAGGATTGTAAGGGAGTTTGAGAGGCAGGACATGCCCCAGTGTTAAGGTTCACTGAGAACTCATGACTTGGGCTTGGCCTAGCAAAAGGGCTTAGAGATCCTTACTGAGTCTGTGTAATGGTAGTATGCCAGTCCTATATTGTGTAGGCTTGGAACATGCCTGGTGGGATATGTGTATAGGCAATAGCAATGATTCATTGCTTAACATATCAAGCTTAAATATTTGATTTGATTGGTGAAAATAAGACGAAGATATAAAATATTTTAAATATCAAGCTTAAATATTTGCTTTGATTCTTGAAAACAAGACAACATTGATACACTAGGGGCAGGTGGTGTTTGAAATATAATATGGTTACCGGTTTTAGTGGTATAGGCAGTAGAGCTCTCATGGTACTGATGTCAAGAGGGCTATAATCCATACAATAAAAGATCACGGTGGAGGGGATTAAAAAGCATTTTAGAAACAATGTTACCTCTAATCAAAAATATATACCAGACACTTGATTTATCTACCACCATATCGAATATCCTAGAATAATCACATTGCCTTTGTACACAGCCCCTGGACCATTCCCTTGTCTCAGACCTTCAGAACCTTCAGAACCCAACATGTTCTTGAACCAGAAAAAGCACATGGCGGGAATCCAAATAATGTCAGAGACGATTAATCTCTGGTGCCTCCTGCACAGTGGGAGACTTGTCTAGACTTTGTTTTCTCTAACCCTTTAAGGGCCACATGGTACTTTAATGCACTATATTCATTTGTTGCCATGATCCTTGCATTCCTTGCCAGGGCTGCATGAATGCATCATACTAACGCTACGGGGTTTATACACTCCAGAAGGGTCGGCACGATGCATCAGTGGAATGTTGGTGGGTTATTTGCCGGCGCTGCATTGGTGCATCATGACGACAAATGCACATGAGGCATGATGCCATCCTTAAAGGGCTGACGTGTGTGAGGTGTGCTGGGGCTGGTGCCTTAGGGCTATGGTCAGTGAGGTCTGTGGCACTGCCCCAGGCTATTAGCAGTTAGTTGAATGGGCCCGCCTTTAGGACTGCAATCTTTGACAGTTGACCGAGAGTTAATCTGTCAATGTTATGATCTCCACATGGCGCCATAC
This sequence comes from Harmothoe impar, assembly GCA_947462335.1. Taxonomy (NCBI): domain Eukaryota; kingdom Metazoa; phylum Annelida; class Polychaeta; order Phyllodocida; family Polynoidae; genus Harmothoe; species Harmothoe impar. Next base: position 37,454,912 of record OX381720.1, read on the forward strand.
AGGGCTGGAGACCAATGGGTTCATAATGGTCAGCCTAGGCTACAGGGTTAACCCTTTAAGGGAATCATAGTGCTTTAATACACAATGCAAGTTGATGGTGTTTGCTTGCAGCGCTGGCAAGGAGTAACTTGCCGGTCCCACAGGCCTGTACCAAGCCAACCCAAAGTGTCGTTATGTCATCATACCCCAGTCCATATTCCTCGTTAGACTGGCAACCATAATTCACCAAGAAAGGGGCGAAGCTTGGGCCTTGCGTTCCTAGCAGTTGTTATTGCCACCTTCCGGCCTATCTGGGCCCTCCTTAAATCAACTATTGCTTACCCCCTGTTAACCCTTTAAGGACAGAATGCTGTGTTATTTTGATATGTCATTTGTCGTCTTGATGCATATAAAATGCAACACTGCAAGGCCTGCGGGAGCCTGGGGATGAAGCACCAATGCAGTGTCCGCGAGTTACTCACATATATGTTGAATGATTAAGGCACCATGCTGTCTTTAAATGGTAACAACCCCTGGCCCACACCAGCCTGTTCCCATAGCTCCAACATGGCGGAATAATCTGACCACTGTTTGCCGGTCCCCAGCCCGCACTAAACACATCCCCTCTGTATATTGCTCTGCCACCTGTGCCGCCGGAACCAGCGGAGGAACCAGCACAGGTCACATGACTACTGACCGCTGGTCACATGACCCAGGCCACAGCCTCGCTCTGACGCACCTGCCACTCTCCAGTCACATGTTAGCCTGTATTGATACCTCTACATTGGTGGTAGACTCAGGGGGGAGAGTGTGTGTGCTGGTGGCCGGTGGGTGCCATGTTTATATCAGTGTACACAAACCATTGCATGATGGGATACTCAGTCCTGTCAGATTTCCACGTCATATAAACACAATACCTCTATATATCTCACAGACCAACTCTCCTTCCCCTAAGCTGGACTACCCACAGCTTCTACATGTCTCTCTCTACCACCCTTGTCTATACTTAGAGGGGGTCACTATACGCCAAGTCCACTCTTTAGTTCACAGGAACCCCACCAGATGGTGGGGGTCGTCACACCCTTGGGGCATATTCCACCCCGATGACCCAGGCCCGGGACAGGTCACTTGTACTTTAACCCAGCCCGGTGACCCAAAGTCCAAACTAATAACTCTATGCCAATAGCCAATGGCAACTGGCTATATTGTCAATTTATGCCCTGAACAAAAATGCCTATATTTTCTTTGCATCTGACCCCTATATCTATATAACCGACTCATGATAGACGTGGCATCCAGGGAGTGGGGTGTATTTAGTGAGGGTAGTTCTGGCTTTGGTCTAAGAGGGTATTAACATGTATCAATTGTTTCGATTTCCAAGGTAATAGAACTGAAAAAACTGAAGTAACTGAAGTAACTGGTGTGAACCTGCCCTGATTTCACCTTCCCTATACTCATACACTTTATAAGTAGCCTGCTAACAATAGACCCTACACCTGCATAACCTCACTTATGACAAATCCCACCACCTCTCCATGTCTTTAAGGCCTCAAGAAACCCAGATTTAGGATTACCTTAACAGGTTTCTAGCAGCCCAGCTAAGTCCCAGGTCTAAGCCCATTTAGCTTTCAGTAAATACCAATTGACCCTGGTGACCTTAGTGGGGTGACTTGCTTTCTTTATGACCAGACCCGCCTGTATAGAGGCCCTGGGGGAGGGTTTATCGTCGCCATATTGGCGCAGGGTGGGTCTATCTCGGGGGTGGGTGGGGGAATGAGGGAATAAGCTTTGACACATCTAATGCTATAGAGAAACAAATGTGGGAAAGTATTGAGTCTATTCTACCTTGATCACCAATAGGGCTAATTTTACAACTTGACTTGCAAATAAAGGCTTTGGGTTAGATTGCAGTTAGACTTTTGTAGTTTTGGTTTGACGACACAGAGCTCCTCGTTTTCTTCAATTGGGTTAGATTACACTCAATTTGAGTCATCGACTTGTATTGAGGAATACCATGTTTGGAAGGACAGGGTATACATACAATTTGAGGATGAGTGGTTTAATATTAGAACATAAGAATGCCTAGACTGTAGATGATTGTATTTTCTGTATAATAGGCCTATATGCGAGTACTGATGTGTCCACATGTATTCTTCGTTTTCTCAGCGTGGGGGCGAGGTTAGCTATTTAAGGGAAGCACTCTGCCCTTTTCCAACAGAATGTATGTAACTACAATTGTATAGTAACTTGTCATCGGTGCATTCAAGCGGTTGGCATGATGCACTAATTCAGTACCGGCGAGTTACTTGTTACATACCATAACATCATCCATGCAGCAGGCTTCATCCATGCAATCAGCATAAAGTGAAACGTTGAGGCATCATGCTGTCCGCAAAGGGTTAATACCTACATGACCAGAGCCGAGCGCACTGAAGCAGAACAGCAGGAAAATGAATCTCAGATAGCAGCCTATAGTGAAAACAGCAGGTGAAGTGGACACAGATAAGGAATGGGAGAAAAGATAACAAATGTAGACAAATGGCTGGAGGTGCATGCATGAACCCCTATTATGATCTGGAAAGATAAGAGTAAAAATAGTCAGACTACATGAATGCTTTCACATAGGTAGCAATGGTGTAGGTGTTCTCTACGGGCATAACATGTTGGCTGTACAAATTATGCATTGGTATGTTAGAAATCAAAGCGATCAAAATCAGCACAATACTAGTAGGTGGACAAAAAATGGTGGCCAGTGGACAAGACAGAGGCTTGGTGAACAAGAAGCTATTCAGGTGACAAGATGATGCATGGGTGACAAGGTGTCGATGGCCAGGGGACAAAATGGCAGCTGGGAGACAGGATGGTGGCTTGGAGACAAGGTGGTGGCTGGGGGACAAGATGGTGCTTGGGGAACAAGATTATGGCCAGGGGACAAGATGGTGGCCAGGGAACAAGATGTCAGCTGCGGGACAAGATAGTGGTCAGGGAACAACATGTCAATTGGGGGACAAGGTGTCAGCTTGCCAAGTTGGGGACAAGATGATGGCCAGGGAACAAGATGGTGGCTAGGGGACAAGATAGTGCCTTGGGGACAAGATGGTGGCTGGCGGACAAGATGGCAGCCCAGCTAGAATGACTCGTTCTCGCCAATATAGCATTAGCATGATTATAGGGGGCGTAAAGGTGAAGCCACTACCCCACCCAAACACAAGCCAGCCCTCTTTGCACTCCCCTGATATATACTTCTTATTGTGGTTTCTGTCGTGGATACACCCCTACTCTTCTCAACCACAACTGTGTGAAATTAGATAGTGCTGGTGGCTGAGCAGTCAGGGGGTCACTGTATGCCCCTGGCTGCCCATGTAGTCATGTATATGGTTGTACCTCCCAGGTGCTATTGGGGTGCAGGGGGTGCTTGAATCATGTTTGTTGTGGTCCATACATCATCTTTTAAATCAGCTTTTTATCACCATAATTGATTTCCCCAGGATATAGTGCAGTGTTGCTACCACGGTGGTCTATGTAGTTTATTGTAAACGTAGCTGTAGAGATTATGAGATTGAGATTGGATTCAGGTGTTGGTGCTTCCTGTACCAGCTACCGCTTTGCATCATGGGTACATGTCAAACACTTTATATGCAAATCTGAAATTTTTCTTTTTCTACATTAATATATGCCGGGCTGCCTGTGGATCACACAATTATAGAGTAAGATTATCAGTGCAAAAGGGGTATATTAGATGCCAGTAATGAAAAGGAAGTTGGGTCAGTTCACGTATACAGAGCTCCTAAATGGAGAGCGCAATACAATAATAACTTATAATGTAAAGATCAATAGTTCCCATTCGTAATTTTCGTCTCCCTAATATTCTTCACAAGCACTACCATTTACTTAAGATGTCCTTTTTCTGTTTTAGGTGAGTTCAGAACCAGAATTGCGATTTAAGCTGCAGCAGTTGGTGAGTTATTTCTAGGCCATTTATAATTATGGATCTCTCAAAATGGATATGGCCCTATATAGCTTTGTTTTCTATAATCTAATAAGATCTTGAGGGATATGATATGTGCTCAAACTATCAATATAGTATATGTAATTTTGGGTTCATCAGGGGCACTAGCAGAATAATGGTTCCGCCAAAAGGCAGTGGTTCCTGCTAAAAGACCCCCCCCCCCCCCATGCTCCTGCTCTTGCAGCATCCCTGCTGCACGCCGCAGAGGCAGTGGGGGTACGGTTGTTGTTGACCTACAGGTCTGGGTCGGGGACTGTGGTACCCCCCGTAATGGGGTCCATTGTGGATCCCCCACCCCGCCTGTTGTCAGTGTAAATACAGGGGTACTACCCTCCCCACCTTACACCCATCAGCCGATGGGAATGAGGCTCTCTAACCCTTTACGGGCCACATAGTGCTTTAAAGCATTAGCCCCATTTATCGTCATGAATGGATGGATGCAGCGATTGCGAGCAAATCGCTAGTGCTGCATTCAAAACATCATGCCGACCCTATGTGGTTGATACACTCCCAATAAGCCGGCATGATGCATTCATGTAGGGTTGCATTCTTGCATCATGAAATATGGCATTGAAGCACTGTGCGGCCAGTAAATCAACCCATACCCTACACAGAAAATAGCCTAAGGGGATATACCCCGCCCCAGTAGGGTATAATGTCTCTCTGTCTGGTCAGGGTTTATCTAGGGCTGGGGAAGTTACTTGGGTTGAGGTAATCATGTAACATAGCCTGGGGGGCGAGGGGAAGGGGCGATGGTAATGCCTTTGGAATATCTTTTTTTTTCGTTTCAGTGAGCTCTAAACGAGACTCTTTTATTACAAAGTATTACAGAGCAAGTCGTGTGATGTTTTCATTTGTAACTGAACCAAAAAGTAGGTGTTCTTCAATAATATTGACAAGAGAATGACTAAATTAGTACAACAAATAAATTGTACTATCAACTAGAGTGGCTAACAAGTAGCAGTGTCCTTGTAATGTTTATCTATATAGTAGTTCATAGTGCTTATCCATGGGTGATTCGAATCACTAGGTTCTGTGTGATGATAGAAATATATGCGTATCACTTACAAGTGATTCATAATTAGCCTTGTTACATTTCGACATATACTATGTCATTTGTGACCTTCTCAGCAACACGTGCATTTATATATCCAATTCAACAGTGATATTTAGCACAATTAGTGCATTATAAGTACATGCAAAAAACAAGAAAAACAAACAGTTGATGTAGGTGGTTGTGGTTGTGTGGTTTGGTCTACCCGGCCCCCCTCCAAATTACACTAATCTGACTAACTCTAACTCTAAGGGGCTGTGAATAGTAAGGGGTTTCACAAGGGCAGTAACTGGCTCTATCATGATGAGTGGCGGATACCAGCAGTAATTCGAAGAATAGGCATGTAAATAAATATGTAAATGAATAAATAAACAAATGTATAAATAAATAACATGAATGAATAAATAGCATAAATAGAATGAATGAATAAATGAATACTGCCCTACACAGGTTACATGTCCCCTGGTGGGTCTCCTTCATCTTCAGATCCCGACGACAACGCTGCGTCATCAGAATCCTCCGACTCTGAGTCCCGCTGGTCACTATTGCATCTACTCTTGAAGATGTCAATAGTGTCAGCTAATTGCACTCTTGCCTTGAGGCGACTCCATAGCTTGACCCCCCTATAAAGTGGACTTTTTTTGAATTTCTCTAACCTAGGGCGTCTTAAGACAAACTTGACCTTGTGGTCTGACCTGGTTCTTGGGTTGGCAATTGGTCTCAGATTTAGACGTTTGGACCTCTTATACATGATTTGTAGTAGCTGCTCTTCCCTTCTCTCGCTGAGTAGTTTAACACCACTGTCGGAGTGAAGCTGAGCAGTGGCAATCCTGTCATAATTACCCTTGCATATTTTTAATCCCCTATTCTGCAACCTCTGCAGCTTTGCCACCAGTGCCACCTGGGTGCCCTCAGTTACAAAACTACAGTAGTCGAAGTAGGGAACCACAGTTTGCTTGTATATCTGCAGAGCTGTGTATTTGTCAACCAGGTATCTTATTCTACCCAGATTGATGAGTCTGAAACTGACTGTTCTTATGGTGTTATTTACTTGTTTAACCATTGTTAGCTTACTGTCAATCTCGACCCCCAGGTATTGATAGCTGCTTGGGTTTTCTAGGACAGTGCCATTTACTGTGACTTGACATTTGTTTAGTGTGTCTATTTGAGCCTTGCCTCCGTGCCAGACCACCTTGGTCTTTTTTGCGTTAATAGTTAGACCATTTTTGCTGCACCATTTTACTATACTGTTAACATCCTCCTGGAGTCGCCTGTGTGCTTCTTTTGGAGTTTTATGACTAGATACCAGGGCTATGTCGTCAGCATAGAGCTGAATTCTACAGTGTTTTATGCAGTTACTGATATCGTTAATGAACATGATAAAGAGGAGGGGTCCCAGGATGGACCCCTGTGGGACCCCGAATTTGACTAATTTGGCTTCTGACCTGCAGTTATTTAACATTGTAGATTGACTTCTGCCACTTAGGTATGCTCCCAGCCATTTGGCAAAACCATATCCCATCCCATAATTATGAATTTTCTTTACTAGTAAGGCCTGATGGATGGAATCGAAGGCTTTACTGAAGTCTATATAACACACCCCTAGGGCCTCCCCCTCATCTCTTGTTGTATATAAGTCTGTGGCTAAATCAAATACCGCCTCAGTTGTGCCAGTACCCTTCCTGAAGCCATATTGTTTTTCTGTTAATAATTTGTTGTCTTCTAGTAATTTGGTTACATAAGTGTGGACTAGTTTTTCTAAGAGCTTTCCCGGTAGTGGCAGTAGGCTTACCGGCCTCCAGTTACTGACTTGTGATAATTTGCCTGATTTGGGGATTGGGATAACCAGTGCTTGTGACCATTCCAGCGGGAAGACTCCACTGTCGATGCTACTGTTGAACAAGCATCTAAGCTGTGGTATCAGTATACTGAAGGCGTCTTTGCATACCCTGGCTGATATAAAGTTAAGGCCTGACGACTTGTCTACATTTATGTTTTTCACTACATCTATAACTTGATCATAAGTGAAAATAGGCTTACCCATTGGCCATTCATCTAACCCTGAGTTCCGACCCTCCTCTTTTATCTGTTCAAGTAGGGTCGGGAGACTCAATACTTCATCCACTGGCCTATTGTGAGAGGCTTCATTTTCCTCAAATAGTTTTTGACCAATAGTTGCAAAGTAAGAATTGCAGAATTCGGCAGCATCAAGCCCTATGTGTCTTAGACCATCATCGTCCACATATGAGGCTGATGTGGACTTATCTTTTGGCTTTAGGAACTCATTTATAATGCGCCAAAATGCTTTACTATCCCCTTTGCTCTCATGTAATGCACTCTTTACCTGGGACCCTTTGGCTTTTTTACATGTCTTGGCTACCTTCTTTCTATGGTATTTTACTGTACCTAGCCCTTCTGCCGACCTTCTATGAAGGTAGGCCCTAACCTCCCTGTCCCTGTCGCTCATGGTTTCCCGTATGTCATTTGTCATCCAGTCATTAGCATGGTCTTTGCATGTAATGTCCTTTATAGGGCAGTACATGTCCAAGTACTCAAGTATTGACTCTTTTATAAACTGCCACTTGGTATTTGGGTCTGGGGAGTTGTAAAATTCTGACCAGTCATATTGAGCTAGGGTGTCCTGTAGGTCATCCCTGTTGTAGTGCTTATAGCTTCTACCCCTAAAACTCAGCTCTTGTGTGACAGTTTCAGCTTTTTTCCTGGACGCATAAATTGGGAAATGATCACTTACGAGTTCTATCATGACTCCACTACTTGCCACACAGTGGCAATTTGTGTATATTAGGTCAATGCAGGAGCCTGCATCGTCCTTGGGCCTAGTTATATCTTTAATTTTCCCCTGTAGTCCCTTTATACCCATCAGGGCTTCCAGGGCTATTGTCTCATTGTTATCTTGGTCTAGTAAATTTATATTAAAATCCCCTAGCAACCATATCTCATGGTTGCCATGCTCTTTATATATGTATTTGAGTATACCGTCTAACTCTGTCAGAAAGTCCACCACCTTGCATTTGGGTGGTTTATAGACATTTAACACTATTTTGTATCTAACCTGGGGTTTTTCAATACGTATACACAAGGTTTCAATGTTATCCGTCATGACACTACATGCCTCGATTCTATCTGAAAACAAGGCAATGTCATTCTTGAGATAAATAAGTAGCCCACCAGCTCGACTGTCTCTGTCATGCCGGTGGTATTGTCTACCGGCCCAAAAGATGTTAGCGTCATTATGTGTCTCATCTAACCATGTCTCGGTGAGACAGCATACATCTAGCGCTCCAAGACTTGCCTTGACTACAAGTCTTGTTTCTTCATTATAGCTTCTACAGTTCACGTGCCCTATCTTGAACCCCTTCACAGCCTCCAAGCCAAATCTATCTATGACAGTATATATGGGGAGGTGACTTTAATAACTCCAGTATAGACCAAACCACAACCATCAACCCCGCAGAAATAAACCAAAAAATAAACCAAAAAATACAATAAGTAATACAGTGTGTAAATAAGGGTATACTATTTATAGCAGAGGTAACTATACTGTTCCTCAGCTTGGGGCAGCTTGCTACAGCCCCTTTATGAGCCTCATTAAGGCTCTGCAGGGGGACTGCAGGTCCCCACCATCGCTGACCTTTGTGGGTCAGATTAGCGACATGGGTCTGCTGACTCCCTCTTTGACCAATCTTTGGATTTGGAATTTCCCCTAGGGATTATGAAGTTATGTAACCAGATCTCATCCTCAAAGGTGACATACTGATAATGGCTTCTGCTTGTTGCTGCATATATTATTTGCAAGTTATTGATACAAAACAAACAGACCACTACATCATGCAATTGAATGAAATCTTTCCCCCAGAGAGTTCTGTAATGAATTATTGTATATTCAACTATTATATAGAAAATTGACCAACCGTCAAAAGATTTCCTACTTAATTCTTGGTGACTAAGGAGCGATCTCGGTCTAAATGCTCAGTCGATATATATATATATATATATATATATATATATATATATATATATATATATATATATATATATATATATATATATATATATATATTATATTCTGCTGTTGCTCACTATTATTTCAAGGGGCAGCAATAAATGCTCAGATGCAATATTTAGCCATCATGATTTCCATGACTGTAGTGTAGTTGATATCTGGTGTAAGGCATACATAGCTGTATAATTATATACACAGAGTATAATAAAGTAGCATATGCTGTCACCTTACCATTTGGTGGGGAGGAGACAGTCGCCACCTGTCAACATTAACATCCATACATCACCAGGAGACATGACTGGTCTGTAGCCTCCTGGAGGATGTGTGTGATCACAGGATACCTGGAGGCGGTACAACCTTGACTTATACCAATGACCCTATAGTAACGTAGTGATGTTCATGGGGTCTTTGCTTATACCGCAATAGGCGTTAGGCTGTGTCTCAACGGATCGGGTCAATGTCTAAGTCTTTGACCGGGTGCCATGTTTGACTGGGTGCCATGTTTGACCGGGTGCCATCTTCGACCGGGTGCCATGTTTGAACGGTTGTCATCTTTGATCGGCTTGATGGAAAACGGTTTATTCAGGGCAGATCGATATTTAGTTTGAATAAAATTGATAATTCACAGTGTCATAACATCCATTAACCCTTTCAGCTCATTCATATCTTCATCTACTCTGAATAAATTGTTTTCTGTCGAGCCGGTCCAAGATGGCACTCTGTCAACGACTTTTACATTGGCCCGATCTGGTGAGACACAGCCTTTAGCACTTTCAGGTGGCCTTTGTCATCAGAATGCATGAATGCAGCCTCACTCGCCAGTGCTGCATATATGCAGCATGTCAGTCCTGCAGGGTTTATACACTCTGAAAGGGTCGGCATGATGCACCGATGTAGCACCAGCAATTTACTCGCCAGCGCTGCATTATGACGAAAAGGGAACATAGCCTTAACAAGACACAATGCAGTCCCTAAAGGGTTATCCATGGATTGCCATTTTACACTATATCTACGATACAAGGTCGAACTGTGAATTCGGCCACCTTTTGATATCGTCCTACAAATTCAACTTTGTCAATTGAGTGTGAGATTGTCCTTTGCTAAAGGTTCACCACATGACCTGACCAAGTTTTACGATGCATTCTTAGCCCAACAATAACGGTTCACTTCTCACTGGTGTACAACGTGCATTTCAATTGTATCCAATCCAACCATATAGCTTTCAGCATGTATACACAGAGCCAATATTATCTTGCATGGTCATATAACTACCATACTGCAATATTAAAATCCACGCGAAATGTATTTTTAAGCAAACCCACGAAAATCGATATTAGCGAGAATATCTACGTTTACAGTATCAGATTGATGCCATCGGACAAAAATGATTGGTGCTTGTACTATTATAGTCCATACATACCAGCAGCTGGGCCCTGGTTGCGGAATACTAACATCTAGACTATGCCGCTCACCTTAGTTAGAGGTAGGAGGGGAATGTGGCAGAGGTGTGGACATGGGGGGTCAGTGGTACCATAAAGCCTGATACATGGGGTGAGGAGTGACGGGGTGCAGGTCAGATATTGGGACATCACCAGGGGCTGATAGCCTGACCTGCTGACGACCAGAGCTGACGGAAACCACCTGTATAGGGCCACATAGCCATACCACAACTCAGCCAGGGTTGAAATGGGGCTCGGTTTCATTCAGAGTTAACTTAATATTGTGGCCGTGTCTCACCACTTTGGGTCAATGTGAATGTCTTTGGCCGGGTGCCATCTTTGACCTCCTGACAGAAAAAGGTGTATTCAGGGTAAAACGTTCACATTGGCCCAAAGTGGTGAGAACCACACAGCCTTGTTTGATAGATTCCCCTGGCTGGCATACCAAACAGGGAGAACTACAGGGGGAAATTCTGGACCTCCAACCTTTTTGGACAGAAATTAAGATTCAATCCGACGTAGCTCCGCTGCATGATGCCTGCTTTAGGAGCTCCCGATATCGATACTCTTTGGTGCTCTGGCCCGGCCTCTCATGAAAGCAGGGCTCATATATATAATTGTATTTTCCATTCATGTGACCTCCATCGGAAGAAATTTATGTAGCTCAGCTGGGAAGTCAGTTATGGATGATAATTGCACCTTTGCCATATCTCAGAATGGCAGGTTTCGTAAATCTATGAACCTGATCAGATTGCAGTCAATGGGTGCTGCTTGCCCCTTCAACACACACATGCTCACTGCTACAGTCCATCTAGGACCAACTCCTATTTCCCTGGACATACCTCCTAGAGTAAGCTCCCTTATTGGCCCAGCCATGTTTGTTTACAACCGCCTAAACTATTATTCATACATGTGCATACATTAGATATATGAGAAAGTAGTTCCAGCACCCTTCCCAGAAGCTCTTATGTGTTGCCAGTGATGATTCCAGTATGTAAGCAATCAAAGGGAGCCAGATTGGGACTTGTGTAGGCCTAATCAACGAATTCTAACATGTGGAAGATTTTCCTTGGGTTGGATTTACATTAGGCTTTGTATAAGGATATACTAGAAGGGTGATATTAAAACTGGACTATTATCCCTGAGAGGAGGATCCCAAGGCACCCCTCAGCTGAGGGTCTAGCCAGATGGTGGTGGATGCACTTGTCCCTTACATGCGTACTGAAGGAGGCACAGGTGTCTGAACCCCTTTTTCCAGTTGGGTTACCACGCAACCAATTACTCACTCCACCCTTACCCTTTACTAACAGCATAGTGCTTAAAGTGCAGTGCCCTTTATCGGCCTGATGTATGAATACAACCCTGGTGAGTCTACTCGCCAGGGATGCATTCATGTAGCATACCCCCCAGGTATCATTTCCTTTATGTTCAGCATTATGCATGAATGCAGCCTTGGTGAGCAGACTTGCCAATGGCATGGTACATTAAAGCACTCTGCGATCCTTAAAGGGTTACCTCCTTCAGGTGAACTACACGAGACAATAGCCTCTCTTCTCCTGCACCTGGACTCCATATGTATGTAGGCATCTCAGCGTTGGGGTCTGCTGTCGCTTTTTAGTCCCCACGTAAGTCGTTTATCCTCTTCAAAGACAGTTGGCTCACTTAACTCAAGTATAATCACTAACCATGATCATGTTGCATAGCTTAAGACAGCCAACATACTAGTTAAGTCTAAGGATAGGTTCTCCACCGATCAATACTTTAGTTAAAATAGAAAAAAAACATCCTTTGAGAATAAGAAAGTTATTTTGGCTGTTACTTGTGACGTTATCATTGCCTGATGCCCAAAATAGTTACAGGGCGGTTGGGGTGAGGTTTTGAGAAAAGTCTACAGATAAGTGAGGTTATTTGTGAATGTTCCCATATCCCCTAGTGCCACTTAATGCTTTGATATGCTATGCCCTTGTGAATGCATCATGGCGACAAATATAAAGTATATGTTTCAACGCAGTATGCAGCTCTTAAAGCTACTAGGTCGTCTAATTTTAGGTGATTTTCCCCTTTTTAGGTTGATAACATAATCCATTTGATTTTATGCAGATATGGAAAGTTGGAGGGCTCATCATTCAGCATAATAAAACTACAATAATACTATATTGTCACAAATGCATAACTAAACGGCTCACAGAAATCAAGACCTGTTAGGGGTGCATCATAACACCATTGGATTTAGCCTGCAATCACAACACAACAACACTACATTCAGTCTATTCCTACCTAGAACTCACAATAAGGATACCATAAAGAATGATGTCAAACACAAGGAAAAGTGTTAATGACAGCAATTGCAATGTTATTTTATAACTTAATCCTGGTGTTTTAACTGATATCGTATCTTTAAGAGTTGTGGGAGTTGGGGTATTACAGGTAAATCAGCTGACTGTTAGGTTGAAAAGAGCTGTAATATCAGGGTTTGGATCAGGAAGGGCTAATTTGAGGTTTGGGGTTGATTGAAGGTGTGGGGTTGATTGGAGGGGCTGGCCTGAGGCGGCCAGGTGAGGGTGGGAGGACGGGGGAGGGCAGGCTTGTGTCAGCTGGTGATTAGAGACAGGAGTCAGACTGGTAGCTGGTGCAGGCAGGTAATGGGATCCACCTGCAGGGGCGGACAGGTAGGCAGGCAGGTAGGCAGCCAGGTGAGCAGAAGGAAGGGTTAAGGGTAGAAGATATAGAGGAAGGGCCACAAAAGGGTTCCAGAATTGAGGGTATAAAATCAATTCACCATATTAGGTTATAATTCTCAAGTTCTCAAATATAAAAATCGTCCTATGTAGTATGGACCTAACTTATAAGGATTCCACTAAATAACCTTCAAAATCAGTGTTTACAAAGCTCTCATCCTCACATGCTAGCACACTCTATAGTGCTTGGAAGTAGGAAGCTACCTATAGACAGATCGGTCCTGCATTCATGACAAGAAAAAACACATCAGCATAACGCATTTCAGCACTATGCTGCCGCTAAATGGTTAACTTAAGCATTACAACCCTACACCTGTCCATACAGCTGCATTGTCACCATCCCCTGTTTGATCCTGTGGTCACCACAGGTCAGTTAACACCTGATAAGCAGGGAGCTGATCCTGTACGAAGTCTAGACGCTAGTGACCTATCTACATTCAAGCTTTACATTTAGCCCGGGGTGGGCACTGAGTCTCTGCATGAGGGTAGATAATAACTGCCGCCCTACCGCCCCTCTTATCAGAGTCTGGGAGATTTGACCGCCCTACATTTCAGAGGTTGGGAGATTTGACTGCCCCACTTTTCAGAGTTTGGGAGATTTGATGAGCTATTTCAAGTTTAGTCTCCTTGAATTTTGTACAAATACAATTTTATTTATCCCTTTCAGCAAGAAAACTTGCTCAATTTAATGATATGATTTTAACCACCCTACTTATCAGGGCGTTGACGACATCTGACCGCCCCCCTTTTCAGGATCTGATGGAAATTCACCACCACCGCTTTTCAGAGTTGTGCTGCAGTGGTTATCCAATACATGGTAGAGTGCACCCCCACCCGGGACATTTAGGTTTTGGTAATTCAGAGAAGGGGTTGTGAACAGTACAAAAGGGTATAGTGTGTGGCCTATGTCTACAGTTGGTGGGTGGGAGTGTAGACCTATAGCCTGGGGCTGGGGCCTTCTCTTCCTCCCCTCTTACCTCATCCCATGCATAAACACAATGGTATAGGGGCTGGGGGAGGATTTAGGGTTTAGCGTTGGGTAATGGTAATCTATACATGTCCATGAGCCCCCATTCAAGAATTTAAATATGTCAGCCATTTATTCTAGGCGTTCCGCCAATCTATGTAATCATAGTGTACTACCTATCCTACAATTGGACTTGCTTTTCTGATAGAATTTCAGCCCAAGGTTATACCAGTAACACTCTTCACAGGATCAGGTGCCTGTTGGTACCTTAATAAATGAGTACTTTACTACAGATCAGAGGTACGTTGAACCATGGAGCCAGCTCTATACCCAATAGTTACTGGACATCGATTCTCTGTCTCTTTGTAGCTCTATAGTGATCGATGCCCAGTTTTATACTTCAGACCAGTGGCTCATTTTGGCTGTTTTTCGCCTCACAGATTGCTCCTAGCGCAAAATCCTGACTAGGTGTCAATATATTCTCTATGCCAATGTGTAATATGAGGGTAGAAAACAGTGGAACCTCAGTTAGAAAAAATCCTACTGAACAGTTTTTGAGAAAATTAGGGTTTTGTTGCCCTTTTTTGCTGTTTTTAGTACATTTCCTACATAACCCGTGAACGTCAGCATTTCTCAATTTTCAGGTATTTAGAATTAGAATTTGACATTTTTTTATTCGCAGTAGGATTCCTGAATACCGAGCCATTCTAGAAAAGCTATTCTTTGGAAAAAATACTTAGTATTTCTTGATGATTTTCGTTGCACAAATTTAGGTTGTAATATAAAAACTGCATTGTCATCCAATCAAAGTGTTTGTGCACTGTTGATGGTCACCCCCTCCCACCCTCTTCACTGTGCATTGAAGGAGAACAGGCAGGGGAGGTACACGTGTCTGTATATAGCTGTTGACCTGGGTGCTGGGTGCATTTTTAATTTATGGGGTGCCAACTGTTCATGAAAGAAAATTCAAATAGATTTTTTTTTTTAGTATCAGATTAATGCAACTACAAGTCGTGATAGCACTTAAAGCATTCTATTTGCATTAATATGAATGGTGGCCACCTTATGGGGTGCCAAATATTCATGAAAGAAAAATTGATAAGAATTTGTTTTTTATTAGCATTAAATTGATGCAACTACAATTCGAGATTGCATTTCAAGCATCGGGGCATTCAATGAATGGTATTCATCTTAAATATATGGGGTGCCAACTGTTCATAAATAAAAAAAAAGAATAGAATTAGTTTTTTTATTAGTATCAGATTAATGCAACTACAATTTGTGATTGCACTTAAAGCATTGTGGCATGCAATGACTGGTAGTCACCTTGAATGTATGGGGTGCCAACTGTTCATGAAAGAAAAAAAAGAAAGTTTTTTTTTAAAGAATCAAATTAATGCAACAGCATCTCAAGATTGCATTTAAACATTATGGCATTCAATGATTGGTGGCCATCTTGAACCTATGGGGTGCCAACTCTTCATGAAAAAAACAACTAAATTGGATGTTTTTAACAGTTTAAAATTAATGCAACTACATTTCCAGATTGCATTTAAAGCATTGTGGCATTCAATGAATGGTGGCCATCCTAAACCTATGGGGTGCCAACTGTGTTTGAAAAAGGTATCAAATAGAAATGTTCTTATATAGATATCAAATTAATGCAACTACAATACTTCATTGCACTGAAAGCATTGTGGCATTTAGTAAATGGTAGCCATCTTGAATGGGTTGAATGAAGGAAAAATCAAATAGGATTTGTTTTTTTGATAGTATCAGATTAATGCAACTACAATTTGTGATTGCACTTAAAGCATTGTGGCATGCAATGACTGGTAGTCACCTTGAATGTATGGGGTGCCAACTGTTCATGAAAGAAAAAAAAGAAAGTTTTTTTTTTAAGAATCAAATTAATGCAACAGCAACTCAAGATTGCATTTAAACATTATGGCATTCAATGATTGGTGGCCATCTTGAACCTATGGGGTGCCAACTCTTCATGAAAAAAACAACTAAATTGGATGTTTTTAACAGTTTAAAATTAATGCAACTACATTTCAAGATTGCATTTAAAGCATTGTGGCATTCAATGAATGGTGGCCATCCTAAACCTATGGGGTGCCAACTGTGTTTGAAAAAGGTATCAAATAGAAATGTTCTTATATAGATATCAAATTAATGCAACTACAATTCTTCATTGCACTGAAAGCATTGTGGCATTTACTAAATGGTAGCCATCTTGAATGGGTTGAATGAAGGAAAAATCAAATAGGATTTGTTTTTTTGATAGTATCAAATTAATGCAACTACAAGTCAAGATTGCATTTCAAGCATCGGGACATTCAATAAGTGATAGCCATCTTGAATCTATGGGATGCCAACTGTTCATGAAAGAAAAATAGAATAGATTTTTTTTTATTAGTATCAAACTACTGCAACTGCAATTCGAGATTACATTGAAAGCATGGTGGCATTCAATCAATGGTTGCAATCTTGAATTTCGAAATGAACATACACACAGACATATAGGCATGAACATGGTGTTCTCCTTCATATAGATATTCATGGATTTCTACTTCTAATAAATATAGCTTTCTGTTACATGGATGTCGATGTCCAGTTTTAGATATATATCCATATAGTGCATTGGAGTGCTATAATGTTGGACTGCTGTATATTTGAACAGGTGTATAGGAGTAAGCAGCCTTAAATCTGACGCCAACTTAAGGATTGTCAATGCCATTTTTAAAAATGCTACATTCTGGATACAGCGTTTGACAGGTGTTCCTCAAATGCAGTACACTTCCCTCGTAACCCCCAATCAGACAGGTAGTAGGCTTCCCACTATAATAGACCCAAGTGTCAAGAAAGGGAGAGTTCCCAGAGAGGTTTGTAATAAAGTGTTAATCAGCACCTGTCTGAAGTTTGACTGACGACAATATGATATCAGCATAAATATGATATCAAAATCCTGCAGTCTAATAAACACTTAAATGAAAGATAATTTATTGTGTTCTCCTGATATAAAGTGTTTTCATATGTTAACACCATTACAAGTATTCTGCTGAATCCAATGCAA
Source organism: Harmothoe impar (assembly GCA_947462335.1). Classification (NCBI taxonomy): domain Eukaryota; kingdom Metazoa; phylum Annelida; class Polychaeta; order Phyllodocida; family Polynoidae; genus Harmothoe; species Harmothoe impar. The sequence goes on from OX381720.1 coordinate 37,472,201, forward strand.
AGAGAAATTGAAAATCCACCTTTGTTTGCCGCATGAGAGTATAAAATGTGTTGCCTTTTTACAGTAGAACCTGCTGTTGTTTTACAGCATTTACTGTAGCTTTCAGTTTCAGTTTTGTTTATTACACTTTAGTCCCTGAGATTCTACTGTTAATTTACAACACAAAAAAACATGTACACCTACAGTACATTCTACTGTAAATAGTCAACCCACTATTTGCAGAGTGTAGTACACACCGTGTGTAGTACATGTACCTGGTCTGTGGTCTACTGTGCACGTGTGGTCCCACTGACCTGCTGACCTTAACCTCCACACCGTCAGGTTAGATCCCTGTCACAGACAGCCTGTTCCCGCCCAGCCATCCCCTCCTCCCCAATCTACATGGACTATAGTTCTTTAATTTGATACCTTCCCTCTCTACCCCAGCTTATCCCCTACCCATTCTGCAATAATTCCTTCTCTTGACAGACAGTCATGCCATTGCTCTTCTCCCTTCATCGCCTCCCCATCCGTCTGTCCGTCCTCTCTTCCTCTTACACCTACCTTTGCTCTATACACACTCCCATATACTACACTCACGTGCTCCTCACCTCACTTATCCCTTTCAACTCCTCTCACTTTCTTGGTGATACACCAGTGCAATTTTAGCCCTCTATTTTGTTACACCTTTCCTCATTTTCTTATCATAGAGTAATTCATAATCATTGTCCTAGTTCTAGAAATTTGAGCAATCAATCTTGAGTAAAATCGCTCTGACCTCATGTATAAGAAGTCAAGGTTGCCATCATTGCTCTAGTTGTTACAATTGACAGCCTATATTATCTCTTTAAATGTACACAATAGACTGGATTTAACCTACAACTGTCCCACCCTAAGTTAGGTGTGTTAAAGTGATACCTGACTAGATCTAGTCTGGACCTTTGCCTGTTGAACCCTGATTGTTGGAGATAACCATCAGAAGATCACAGAGCCTTCTGGGGTGTAGTTCACGACCCATTCAGGGACAATAGGAAGGGGCCGTATGTATAACCAGGCTGCTTCCCGTCCCCACCCAACCCTTGAACAACAGCAGGATGCCTCATAAGGCTTCACATTTCTACACTTGTCATCATGATTAATCAAAGCAACAGTGGAAGACTAACAATGCAATTCTCCAGGAGTGTATCAATCCCATAGGGTGGGTATGATGGCTGTAGACCTGGTAGTTTACTACCCAGGAGACCTATGCCCCAAGAGTTTAGTCAGGGGCATAGGCCATCATAAGGCACTGCTGCCCTTAAAGGGTTATGGATAATAATCACCCTTAAATTGGCTGGAGATGGTGCAGCAGCCTTAACAATGCTTGAGTACAGAGTTACACAGTAGTGTTAGTCAATAATGTACATCTAAATGAGTTTTAGTTACAAACCATCACTTCCTTCTCACATGAAGGAATCCACCACGACCAATAGTCACTCCAAAAGCAGACAAAACCTTTTTTTACCTGAGGACCTAAGAGAAATGTAGGCGTTGATGCCTGTTTTAGTTATTAGGAGTGATCTCCCCGGTTACATTGCCGTAAGCCCCAATTTGATACTAAAAATCCCCATCCACCTACTACTTTCCATTAATCTACTGTGCACTTGTGTTCACCTCCACTTGTCCCTGTCCATACCTCCAGGTACAATATTGGTGGACCTCAGGTACAATATTTTACCTGTTCAGCCCCGCCCCTTGATCACCACAATACCTGCTAATGACTTGTTAGTGTTTACGGACATTACCAACTGGTCCCTAATTGCCTAATGACATTTAACACATAAAGCACACATTTTCCTCAAGTAGGCTTAAGTTCCAGCTTAGACCCCTCAGCTGGTCAGTTAAGTCTTGAAATCCCCCCGCCCCCCCTTTAGGATCTTCTCCAGTATAGCGCGCTGTACGTGACTAGTTAACCTGTATTACTTCATGGTACAGAATACTTATACAAACCACAAAGGGGCATACAAGCTTAATATCTGAACCAATGGGAACAATTGATTCACTTAGGGCCTTAATCTAATGTAAACGTATATATTTTCACTGGTATAAATTTTTACAGATTAGTTACAAAAAAAGTACAATTTTGCGCGGATTTAAATTCGCGGAGTTTGAGATATGGCAGTAGTTTGATTATATTGCACAAATGTTCGCCCTGTACACATTTTCCCAGATCTTAAAATCTGTGAAATCCGTCAAGAAGTGCACAGCGTGAAAATATCTACATATTATTTTCATTTATCCCTTTTCTTTATTCCCCAGTTGTAAAGGAAATGCCATCTTGCACCCCACTACCTAAACTATAGTCCCATGTCTGTAAACCTTACCAACACTAACAGTTTTAGTGTTAACGTTGACAACCCCTTTGCTATTTCTTGACAGTAAGTATTGGGTAGACTGGTAAGGCATAAAGAGAATAACCGGAAGTGACATTATAGTACCCTGTTTAGGATGGTCCAAATGACAATATCAGGTAACAGACTGTCAGCATAATTGTCTGGGTAGTAGTTAGGGAGCTATATACACAGCACCATCAGAGTCCCAACTACAACTATTATTATCAGAAAAGTTTATGAATGGTGTATTTATTATCAGCAGAGCCAGCAGGGTAATGCTGATAATTCTCTATTCATAAATGAGTCTGATGAAATGAGTTATATTTAAGATGAGTATGGTAGTGTATTTATCATGGTTTGGCTGAAGCTTTCTCTCTTTTTGCTGGAACAGTGGACTCCTGCTTTCCTTGGACTCAGTATAGTGACTTTACACACACAGGGGTAAATGTGTCAAGTTGTGCCGTCTATGTGACTCATGAAATAATGGAAACTTACACTTAAACCAATGACTCTGGTTTAGTGCAGGCCAACTGGACTTGCCTCTGAAGTGTAGACTTGGATAGAGTTAGAAGTATAGAATACCATCTCATAATTATGTTGGGGACCCTGGCACACATTGTGTTACACGTGTTAGCTAATGCTTGCCTCATTGAGGTTTCATGTAAGGCCTCCGCAACTGGAGACACGACTAAATACCAGTTTTGTGATGCAATCTTAATTGCATCCAAAATAAAAATTGTGTTTTTCATTCTGTCCAATCTCCTCATGTATGCATGAGACGTGGTTAAGTCCCCTGGTGTGTTTTTGTGTGGGTACCTTTATGGCATATTGCCTACTACTGTTACATGCTATGACCTAACCTGTGACTGGAGGATTACCTGTCAGATATAGCCTCACCTGGAATACACCCAGACCACCTTCTCTGGTTAAAACAGCTATAGTTTACTGAGTCTATGGGTCTTTGGCCCACTTGTACCCACAAGGTCTTCTTAATATGGATCCTACTTCTGAACTCTTTACATGTCTGATCCACTTTGAGGATCTGAACATGTACACACTCAAAAAAATGCTCTCACATGAAAGTCAGGCAGTGCCTGACTTTCACCTGAGAGTGGTTGTAGCGACAATGACGCTGACTTTTCTGAGTGTGTACTCAATGTTGGGATCTAAAGATATTCCTAAAGTTCTCCCTCGCCCACTCTTCCCTTCCCCTCTCTCTCCCTTTTTCATCCCTCTAGTTTTCCCTCTTTGCCACTATCCCTCTCCTCACCTCTTCCCTTAGTCCCTCTCCTCACCTCTTCCCTTACCCCTCCCATCACCCTAACCTTTCTAGCTATCTCCCCCCTCCCTGTGCCCTTCTGCCCTGTCTCCCCTTCCCTCCCAACATCGACTCCTCTCCCTTTATATCAGAAGTACATACCTCAATCAGACCCCACCTGCTGATTCAGGTGGAGGCACTCCAGGACCCCCCAGGTCTCCAGGCCTCCTACCACTTGTCCATCAAACACCCTGACCCCGCCCCCTCTCACCCCTGACCCCGCCCCCTCACCTCTCACCCCGCCCCCTGATGTTCTGACCCCACCCCTGGAGACCACCTGACCAGAGCCACGTGTAGGCATGGGATTGTTACCTGGTTACCATAGCAACCTTTGATGTTTACCTGTGATGTAGACAGACATGGTTACCTTAGTTACCATGGTGACAGTGCCTAGCAACGCGTGGCTGTAACTAAGGGCCTTACCTTGGTTACCCTCAGCGTTAGTTTAATGGGGCTGTTACCTGGTCTGGTGTCATGTTGGATCCTGGGGTACCTGGAGATATGGCTGGGTAAGCATCAAGAGGACTTAGGCCAAGGCAAGAATGTTAGTGTCAGATAACTTAACCCTACCTAGCTAGATGACGGGGAATATTCGTGTAATGTCCCTATTGCAGGAATTTAGAGCAGCTAGAAGAAAGTTGAAGTCAACAACTCTAAACATCCCATCTGTAGGGATCCCCTGAAACCTTTTTTATTTCTTTAGAAAATTTAAATTCAGAACATATTTGAACCACTTTTATTTGATTTGGCCTAGGTATGCATTCCTGCTGGGTGGGTGAGGATGGGTGAATGGGTGGGGGTAAATTGGAGAAAGGTGTTATGTGTGCGAGGGGGAATGTAGGTATGGGTGCTATGGTGATGTAGGGCTGAGACCTGCGGGGTCCTTGTTAGAAATGAGGAACCAGTTACAGTTTATAAGGACACCCATGGTTTCACTCTGGCTGGGGAGTTTGAAGTTTGATCACCTTTATTGGCGACTAGCCACCACAGAGGAGAAAGTTCTAACAGTAATGTGTTGAGATAACCCATTTCTCTACAAAACATCTTTCTTATTCTCACGAAATATTTCATATTTAAAGTAACTTTAGCAGAAAAGCCCAGTCGGATTAAATAGCACACAGCACTTCTGGTCATAGAATTAGTAATGTAGAGTCAGGAAATTTCAATCTGAATTCTTGTGGGAGTCCTGGTTAAAGCCAAAACCCATGCAACCCAACCATGTTGCCTCCCCCATTACGCGGAGATCAGCAGTTCAGGTGCCAATCCATCACCCCTTGTGTGTGTGTCTGTGGGAGGTAGTGACAGGTATGAACTACCTGTATGTCAGGGGCTATGCTCATCTCTACCCAACTGGACTCTGTTTATTGGCTTTGGGACCTTGTCCCCAAAGCCATTGACACCACACAGAGAGAGTTGGAAAAAGTAGCAAGAAATGACTAGCATAGGTCCCCTTGTTCATTGTTAAATTAAGCCCTAGCTGGCCCTTAAACATTGCCTAGGACTGGTATCCCTATGTGTCCTTGCAGGTGTGTGCAAGACTAATTTAACCTAGATCTGGTTTTCAGTTACTGCATGTAGTACCAGTGTACCTTGTGGTAAGGCCTAGACATCTTGTGAACAGCCATATTTTGAGTTCTCTAATGTGGCTGTCAATGGCAAGGATAGGTACCAGCCTAATAACTATTGACTCCTATGTCAAGCCAAGCTGTCAATGTCAATGCCAATTCCCATACTATGCACATACAGGACCTGTACTAGAAGTTGAGTGGTCCAGGGTGGCTCTTGAAATCGCTCAAGCCCGCCCAAAGACAAACTGTGAAGTCCAACATGATTACCCCTCCCCACCCCACACACACATGCAAGAAACCACATGCAACAACCCTAAAATAATATGTTGCCAACACAAGTCCTCCTTATGCCCCCTCCTTCTCCTCCCTGTGCCCCCTCCTCCTCCTCCCTGTGCCCTCTCCTCCTCCTGCTCCCTCTGCCCTCTCCTCCCTCTGCCCTCTCCTCCTTCCTCTGCCCTCTCCTACTACCCCATCTTTCCCCTCCTCCCCACTCTACCCCATTTTCCTCCTTCCTGTTACCTACTCCCCCTCTGCCCCCTCCTCCTCCCTCTGCCCTCCCTTCTCCCTCTGCCCCCTCCTCCTCCCTCTGCCCTCCCTTCTCCCTCTGCCCCCTCCTCCTCCCTCTGCCCCTCCCTCTGGCTGCCAAGATGGCTGTCGAAAACTCAAGATTGTCTGATTTCCTTGTGTGATAAATGGATAATAGGGTTTTCTAGGATGTAGAATCCATTTTCAGGCTAAGATTTTCAGTCCGGGAAATTTCCAAGATGGCTGCCAAGATGGCCACCAAAAACTCAAAATTGTCTGATTTCCTTGTGTGATACATGGATAGTAGGGTTTTCTGGGATGCAGAATCCATTTTCATGCTCAGATTTTCAATCCGGGAAATTTCCAAGATGGCTGCCAAGATGGGCACCAAAAACTCAAGATTGTCCGATTTCCTTGTGTGATACATTGAATAATAGGGTTTTCTAGGATGTAGAATGCATTTTCAGGCTTAGATTTTCAATCCGGGAAATTTCCAAGATGGCTGCCAAGATGGCCACCAAAAACTCAAAATTGTCTGATTTCCTTGTGTGATACATGGATAGTAGGGTTTTCTGGGATGCAGAATCCATTTTCATGCTCAGATTTTCAATCCGGGAAATTTCCAAGATGGTTGCCAAGATGGCCGCCAAAAACTCAAGATTGTCTGATTTCCTTGTGTGATACATGGATAATAGGGTTTTCTAGGATGTAGAATCCATTTTTAGGCTTAGATTTTCAATCCGGGAAATTTCCAAGATGGCTGCCAAGATGGCCTCCAAAAACTATACCAGCAGCAGTAAAACCAATAAAAATCAAAAAGATTTAGCTAAGTGCATGTAAGTTAACTGACCATGCAGTATTGCTGCAAACCATCACATATGAATTGCATTAGAACCCTAGACACACCAAAAAGCATAAATCTATGCCCCTTCGTTTTCTCACCAGTAGTTCATAACAATCCTATAAAAACCCAAAGCCACTACGGCTTTGCCGTAAAATCCTTGAATTTGTCCCCTTGTCTTAGGTGTGCATCCCCTTGTTGCCCTCCCTCTCAACCATCCCCCACCTCTGCCCCATCCCCAATTCCACCTCTGCAGACTCTTCAAGCATTTGCCTCTCCTCTCCTAAGCTCAACATGAAATCCCCAGTACCTATAAGTTCAGCCCTCCCCCCCCCCCCACTTCTACCTGATGGGAATAATATGTGCTAAGCTTAGCATGTACTTACTTCGCCATCTCACTTCATGCCTGCAACATAGCCCTAACCTAATCTAAAATCCATCTGGCCAGGGTCGCTCTAAGTGACAAAGGATACATGCTTCCCCCTCATCATATCCTTATCCTTATCCTTAACCCTCTATGGGCTGCATATTTATCAAATGCTTTATGCCTCTCAAGGTCACGATGGATGGATACAGTCGTGGCGAGTAACTCGAGCAGCATGTCCACACTATGGGGTTGATACACTCCCAAAGTGTCGGCATGATATATATGAATATAGCCCTGCATTCATGCATCATGACAAAGTGCATTAATCTAAAGCACTAGGCGGCCCTTAAAGGGCTATACCTACCCACACCCTTATAGCCTATCCCCTACACCTACCCCTCACCTGAAGTGAAGGCCCCTAGAGCCCCCACTCAGCGGCCGGAGTGACAGCAGTGTTAGGTGCCCAGGGGATCCACCACCTTCACGTCCCTTTTCATTACCTTTTCCAATTTCACCCTCCTCATGCCGTCCGCCCTCCTCACCTCTGGCCTCCCTGATGTACACTTCTGACACCAGGGGGCTCTGGACGCTGTCATGCCTCCTGGCGGGGGTTCACAGAACTAACGACATAGTCCCTGTAGGGTGCTGACTTATGTACTTGGAGGGCAGGGTTTGTAGGGGTGGGAGAGGGTCCTGGGGGGTAGAGGTACTTTGGGATAGGGTGGAGTGGGATATAGGTACTTTAGACAGGGTGGGTAGGGGGTACACTTACACAGATGGTTGCAGGGATCTAATAAGGGAGATGTGAGAGAGCTGAAGAGGGTTTCCACGGATCATTTAGAGGTATCTAGCCTTTTTTGGCTTTGATATGGAATGAGCTGAGAAATTGTTGTGTGTCTGTATTATGTGTGCATATGTATGTATGTATATGAATTTTTATCTGCAGGCCAATATTACCCTGTTTCTATAATAGTGTCTAGGAAGGTCCCTCACCTGATCTTCTGCCCTCGACCACCTACGGGAGAAGCTGGCCATTATCCATAGTTCAAGCCATGCGTGCCGCCCACAAGTCCCCTATTACCGCCCACACGGCTAATATCCTATATTATCGCTCACAAATCTCAGTAAATGTCGTCTGCTGCTTGACATAAGGCATGATACACGGTTATGTGAATACCTGTTTTATTGGTCATCAACATAGCTCTGACATTGCTATCTCAGGGGGATAGATGGTGATATTTTGAGTAATATTGAATATTGTGGGACGCTTGGGGTTATAAAACATGGATTCTATTGCAGTCGGTTCTGGTCAGTGCATGTCATAAAACACCATCACACAGCGTTATTGCACACGTCACATCAATCAGCTTTATCGTCATATTAAACCAGGTCATCAAGTGACAAGAAATCAGACAATATAACTATTCAAGCAATGCATGCCTAACCCCCACTCCTGTACCCCCATTGTACGTCTACTTCACATGTCGGGACAGGAAGGACCTGTAGAATATATTTCTACCTTTGATTTGAGCCCGTTGATTCAACCACACCACTGTACTTGAGATTACCTTAGCTGATATATAATGGTGTTTGCAAAGCAAATTAATGCAGCGCAACCCAAAACTTTCTATAATGATGTTCACAAAAACTGATATTTACTAAATGTGTCCTTTCTTTTGTTCCTTTAGGTGAGTTCAGAACCGGAATTCCCAGTTGAACTGCAGCAGTTGGTGAGTTACTGTGCCCTATCAGTTCCTATCCGCAGAATGTGCAATTTGTTTTCTAGAGTTTATAAATGCTCGTGCTATATCGTGTAAATGTTGTAAGGGAAAGAGTCATCATTGGTCAATTGGAAATTCAATGAGTTTCAATCGGAAATCTCAGGGAAAGCCAGGGAATTTCAGTCTGACTTTATTGTGGGAGCTACCCTTCACAATATTTTTGTGGGAGCTGAACATTATCTGCTGCACAATGCAACTTGTACAACCCCGCTACATAACGGGGTCCCAGTAGAGCCAACATCAATTTTGAAAAAAAAATAAGAAGAATTCAACTTTCACATTAAAAATGTTATAGATGAAAAGTTGACAATGCTTTTGATTTTGAAAATGGGTGCTGTCAACTGTCAACTTATCCAGAACAGCTTACAAGTGTAGAATTGCATCTCAAACCCCTTCCACGCAGTAAGCCAATATATTGCAGTTAGAAGAAACCCAGTGGCGAAAGGGTTTTAAATGAAGGAATCAACTTGCAATGAAGTCAAAGTGTAAGCTTCATCTTGGCCCTTGTGGGCTCCCATACATCTCCCCCTAGCTAGGTACCAGTACACCCACTTACCTAGCCCACCTTGTCCTGAGCAGGTCGGGACCTTGTCAGGAGCAGGTTAAGACAACACCCACCTTACTGAGCTGCTCCCTCAGCTGCTGCCCTCCCCTATGTTGACTTCTGTCATCAAGGCTAACCTCGGTAATGCAGCCCTTCATACCAGGTAGCACCAGTTCTGCTGAAATTAGTTGAGATTGGCTCAATTACTACCAAAGCCGGATACTACAAATGTGATACTATGTGTGTATTAGTTCATCAGCTGCTGTCACAACAAAGACTCCATCTGGAAGACCATCATCTAGGAAAGTGATTTTCGTCATTTTCACAGTTTTCCTTCTGGTAATCATGGTAATTTAGATAGTTCTTGATAATTGCAATATCACTAAGAATAGACCCAAGGGAATGAGATGAGGTCACCTTGAAACCATTACAGCTGATATTAATGGTCCTTTTCTATTCAATTATGCTGTTCAAAGGAACGGAAACCAAAAAAAAGAAGGGATTTGTTCCATTCACATACTATTCCACTGATACCATCACCGCATAAATTGAACCAATGGTAATATTGATGTTTGATATACATGGTTAAACAACATCTATATGACAAATAATGCATGCACATATGTTTATCTGAATTACCCTGAACTAGTAATAAAATGATAAGATAACAAATCCAACCTACCTGCTCGTACCTAGAATGGTTTCCCCATGGTATAGTGATTAGACAGGAGGCTGGTTTGCCTGGAGCTTGTCCTTACTGACCTTAAGTCTGAGTGCTCCTCCAGGTGATGGGGAGTGGGCCCTACAGGTGTTACCTCCATCAGGTACCCTCCACATACCTGCTAATACCCCGCGGTGGGCTCAGGTAGACGCCTATCAGGTCCCAGGGTATCAGGTATACCAGCGTCCTCAGAATTGACAACACAGAGAAGACAGCAGCAATAGCCCGTTACAGGAGGCTATCTGCAGTCTATGGCTTCTAGTTACATCCAAATTTTATTATCTATCAACAGGACAAGTATTACATGTTCTATAGACTTGAGCACATGTATATATAAGAATAATTATGTTTTACAGCAGAATACTAATAAAATATTCATAGAGCTGATTTTATTTGAACCAGCCAAGATGAATTCAGAATGAGATGTACAAAGCAGAAACATTGCAAGTGGAAGAGAATCGTTCACTGCCTGTATATGTATGTAATGGAGGTCTGTACCCTATGCTTCATACAGCTTATACAAAAGGTCCTAATGTTGAAGTCTAATCAGATCTTTTAGAACCCCAAATGTATGCATTTACCAAGGCTTAGGTTGGGTCAGCAACGCCTGAGCTCCTGGTACCCAAACATTGTCAGTAATCCTACCAAGCCTGTTTGTACTGTAAGGCATATTAAACAGCCCCTACACTTCTACAAAAACATCATGCATTTTCTCTCAACTTGATTTGTTCATTTTCCTTGAGGGAAGTGATGGCTCCATTCTTCAGTTAAATAAGATAAGATTTCCAATTAATCCTAAATATTTTGATTCATTACAGTCAGACAGAATCTTCAAAAGAAATATCTATAAAACAGTCATTATGCATGCACAATGAGTGCTCTGTCCGCATTAGGCCCAATACACTGCCTGCATATTGTATGAAAGCGTTTTATGTACAGACAAACTACGGTTCACATGACAGAGGGAAACTAGGGCTTTTAAGAGCTACAGATCTTCAAATTGGTTGTAAATGAATATGCTGAATTCGGGGCATGGAAATCGCTGAATCACATGACTGAAGGGTATTGCGACCAACCCTGTTTTGTATAGTAGGGTGAGGCTACTTTAATAGAATGTACCTTTCTCTCTTAGGCCTCAGGTTTGTTTTGCTCGGTGGGGGGGGGGGGGCTTTATCAGCAGGTAGGGCAGTTTAAGGCTGATCCTGTGTGGGCCTGATGGGGTGGTAGATAAGGGGGCTGCCCCCTGCTGAGTACCCACCCACAGGTAACAATTACACCTGTACAACCTGTCCACCTGGGTTAAGGCTGCTGGTAGGGAACGGATAAGGGCCAGTCAGCAGCTTGCAGCTTTAACCATTTAAATGCCGCATAGGGTTCTAAGTAATAGATAGACTATAGGTATGAGAGCCTAACTCAAAATAACCACAGTAAACTGGCTGGCACCCACCCTACTGTTCAGGGTCCATGCACTCTGGAAGGGTGGGCATGATGCACCAAGGATGGGTTATTGGATCATGCTCACAATTGTTGCCTTGAGACGACATACCGTCCTTAAAGGATTAAGGTGGGTGGGTGGGTACTCTATGGTTCAGTGTTGTTTTGGTACAGCAGCGACTTAAATTTGGGCTACTTTAGACAACTGTTGGTGTGGACCTTTTGGGCGTAGAAATAAACAAGAGACAGAAACAGGCAGAAGGAGAGAGACAAAGAGAGGAAGAAATAGCTATAGCAGATATAAAAGCTGGGGACAAACAGAACATAAAGAAAGGGAGATAAATCTTTACGCATGACATATATCAATCTATAGATCATAGACAGCGACAGCTCGGATAGTCACAGTGATACCTGGAACGACGGAAAGACAGACAGAGAGACTGGAGAGCGACAGATGAACTTGGAGAGAAAACATCAGGGCTGAAAGATAGTTTTGGGGAGGGGAGGTGGGAGGTATAGGGGACAATAAATGTGACTTTCAGTAAAAGAATGTAGTAGAAAGTGACATTGACTACTGTATTATATACCATATTGAAATTAAATTGATTGAATTTGTTTTATTCATACTTAAAATGCATAGGTAAATCTGTGCCTGTAGTTATTCCATCTGTTGATATATTGAGGAGAGACAGAGAGACGGATCGAGGAACAGAGAGCGACAGATCGACTTGGAGAGAAAACTTCAGGGCAGAGAAGGATTATGGCACATACATTGTGAAAGGAAATAGTAGGAGGTACAAACGAGTACTGACTATTATTGGCTTTGGGACCTTGTCCCCAAAGCCATTTGCACCACTGACCAGAGTGTCAGCTTTTCGACAAGAAACGACTAGCATAGGCCCCCTTGTTCATTGTTAGATATAGCCCTAGCTGGCCCTTAAACCTTGCCTAGGACTGGTATCCCCATGTGTCCTTGTAGGCATGTGCAAGACTAATTTATCCTAGATCTTGTTTTCAGTTACTACATGTAGAACCAATGTACCTTGTGGTAAGGCCTAGACATCTTGTGAACAGCCATATTTTGAGTTCTCTAATGTGGCTGTCAATGGCAAGGATAGGTACCAGCCTAATCACTATTGACTCCTATGTCAAGCCAAGCTGTCAATGTCAATGCCAATTCCCATACTATGCACATACAGGACCTATACTAGAAGTTGAGTGGGTCCAGGGTGGCTCTTGAAATCACTCAAGCCCGCCCAAAGACAAACTGTGAAGTCCAACATAATTACCCCTCCCCCACCCCACACATACATGCACCAGCCCTGAAATAATATTTTACAGTCTTTAAAGTTAGGCCATCACAAGTCCTCCTTGTGCCCCCCTCCTCCTCCCTGTGCTTCCCTGTGCCCTCTCCTCCTCCTCCTGCATCTGCCCTCTCCCCCTGCCTCTGCCCTCTCCTCCTCCTCCCTCTTTTTTCTGCCCTCTCCTCCCTCTGCCCTCTCCTCCTTCCTATGCCCCCTCCTACTACCCCATCTACCCCTCCCCCCGCACTATACCCCATTTTCCTCCTTCCTGTTACCTTCTCATCCCTCTGCTTTCCCTCCTTCTGCCCCCTCCTCCTCCCTCTGACTGCCAAGATGGCTGCCGAAAACTCAAGATTGTCTGATTTCCTTGTGTGATACATGGATAATAGGGTTTTATGGGATGTAGAATCCATTTTCAGGCTCACAATTTCAATCCGGAAAATTTCCAAGATGGCTGCCAATATGGCCACCAAAAACTCAAGGTTGTCTGATTTCCATGTGTGATACATGGATAGCAGGGTTTTCTGGGATATAGAATCCATTTTCAGGCTCAGATTTTCAATCCGGGAAATTTCCAAGATGGCTGTCAAGATGGCCACCAAAAACTCAAGGTTGTCTGATTTCCATGTGTGATACATGGATAGCAGGGTTTTCTGGGATATAGAATCCATTTTCAGGCTCAGATTTTCAATCCGAGAAATTTCCAAGATGGCTGCCAAGATGGCCACCAAAAACTCAAGATTGTCTGATTTCCATGTGTGATGCATGGATAGTAGGGGTTTCTAGGATGTAGAATCCATTTTCAGGCTCAGATTTTCAATCCGAGAAATTTCCAAGATGGCTGCCAAGATGGCCACCAAAAACTCAAGATTGTCCGATTTCCTTGTATGACACATGTATAATAGGGTTTTCTGGGGTGTAGAATCCATTTGTAGGCTCCGATTTTTGATCCAGGTAATTTTCAAGATGGCTGCCAAGATGGTATTTGCATAGGCATCAATGGAGGTGCATTGGTACCTATTTGATTACATTGGCACATATTGGATTTTATTGTTATGCCATACATGAATTGCATAAGAACCCCAGAAACACCAAAAATTATAAATCTATGCCCCCTTGTTTTCTCACCTGTAGTTCATAACAATCCTATAAAACCCAAAGCCACTACGGCTTTGCCGTAAAATCCTTGAATTTGTCCCCTTGTTGATATATTGGGGCCTCATATTGCCGCAAGCCTCATATATTGCCGCAGTTAGTCTGGTCCTTACTTAGATCCCCTACAGTTAGTGCTGCCACACCACACCCAGTGGGAGGGGCAGCGGGGATTAACTGCAGTCAGAGCTGCAGCTATTGGCTTTAAACACGGATAATGACCCAGCATTGTGCAGCATGAAAGAGGATAGTCTAAGTATGGCCCCGGTTTGTGAGCAAAGCCTAACACTTTAAATAATGGCTGCCTGGTGCATTGGTGCATTATGTGTCCTTTGGTGGATCGCCATGATGTATGAATGCAGCCTTGGTGGGTCACTCGCCAGTGCTGCGTCAAAGCATCATGACGACCCCATGGGGTTGATACACTCCTGAAGGGTCAGCATGATGCATGAATGGAGTCCAGGCGAGTTGTTTGTAGGGCTGCATTTACAAATCATGCCGATAAAGAGTGCAGTCAAGCACTATGCGAACCTTAAAGGCTTAACTTAACGACCCTTAGGTAACAGTTTTAGCAATGATCGGCCTAGCAGTTCCATATAATAGAGGTGAACGGAATTGGTCTAATCCCATTATAAGCTGACTAAGGCCATGGACCCAGAAACATACTGCATGCGTTCACTGAACGCCGTCTAAAAGGTCATTAAACACTTAATGGATGCTCAAGAAATTACAGGGAAGTGAAGTCAAAGGGATAGTCTCTCGAAATACACTTGAATTAAGGGGTGGAAAGAATGAGGAAATAGAAAGAGGTTGTCAGTGATAAATGTATGGGAAAAGAGGCATGGAAGCTGGTATAGGCACTGACTGCAGTGGGGATTATGAGCGTACATGTGGAAATAAGGAAGCGAGTCCCTCCAGTTTAGTAGACATGTACACAGTACCATTTATAAGAGTCCCGAATACAAGTTTTTGGTGTGTGGACAGGGTGAATACAAATATTTTCATCACCACAATGTACTGGGTTCTCTTTGTATTAATCTATCAAGTTTGCCAGGCCATGATAAAGTAAAAGAGTAGATCTCCACACCTGCTTAATTTACAGTGCATATAGTATTTATCAATGTATGTTATCGTTAACATTACACCATTGACGCCCTCCCATACATGCATATAGTAATTCATATCATGTTCCACCTTTAGCCTCCTACCTCCCCAATCACATAACTAACCACACATACAATGTACACCATGTTTGCTTTTCATCTGGTCCCAGACCAATTTGGAAGGCAGTGCTTGTGACTTGTATTTGCTTGTATTTGCTGGTGCCGTTGTGGAGGGGTGTTACCGTGTAGTTAAGGCGGGCGTCCAGTGACACATATTTGCATGACACCTCATATAGCCCCTGCATATAAGGTAGCATGTGTATGCTAAGGCCTACTAGTAACCTGGACGTCCATTTGCACCCATCTAGTGCTTACAGGTATTACAATTGATTGCATTTATATATAATGCATAGAAAGCCTTCTGTAAGAAAGCACAAGGAACTGCCATGTGTCAGAGATTAAATGCTGCTGTCAACCCAGACAGAAGCATTGGAGGTGCCTAAGGGAGTGCTCATTTTTTAACAACAGGGGGGGGGGGTGGATTTGGGGGGGGGGTAAAAAATTTGGACCCCTTGACCGGGGGGGGGTAAAAAATTTAGACCCCTCTTGGGGGGGGGTGAAAAAAATTCAACCTGTTTTGAGGGAAAAAGCCCGCGCGTTACTATGCTACAAAGGGGCGGGAACGCGCGCGATTTTCGCCCTGCCGGGGGGGGGGGGCGCGAAATCTCACCGCCCCCCCCCCCCTGTTGTTAAAAAATGAGCACTCCCTAACCAGGGTACAAGGCACAATATGCTCAAAGAGGCAATGCAGGGTGACTTTATTTGACAACATTACACTATATGATGGATTGGGAGTGCTTTACTACACCTCCTATAAGTTGCTTGGCAATCTGGTAAGCTACCCCTTGAATGTACAGTTTTTGAGTAGTATGTAAATCTTTCGAAAAAAATAATCATGATGCAGCGCGGGGCATCATGACGACATGACGCCTTAATGCATCATGCCGTCCTTAAAGGGCTAAATGCTGCCTGCCATTCTGTAGTGAGAGATGGCACCAACCGTCGGTGTCAACAACCTCTCTGTACGAATACCCCCATCTTAATCCACCAGTGAATTATACTGCATATTTAATTCATGCAGTTGGAGTTGAGTCAAAGCCAAGAATATGGCGAGGTTTGAACCACAAAGAGAGGCCTTCTGACGACCCCCTCTGCTGCAGAATGACGCCCACCTGTGTCGGACCCTGGAGGCAGGTAAGGTGGAGGCAGGAGCAGCTCATACAGGTAACAGGAGACAGCTACATGTTGGCCCTGCTAGAGGGTGGCAGGCTCCCATTGCAAAAAGAGAAGAGCAAAGGCTTTGAAAGCTGAGGAGGAAAAAGATAATTATTTAATATTTATACATAATATAGGGCTATGATAGCGATATTTGGAACCATTTAGAAAAGGGGATGGGGACAAGGAGACAGAAACGGAGAAAGATAGGGAAGGAATCGCTGAGGCTTTGGAACAAAATTGATAATTATCAAATTGAGTAAATGTATTTGAGTATTAAAAGATGAGAGAGGATTGACGGAAAGATTGACGGTTAAAAAAAGAATGAGCATTGAGACGATTGATTTAGGTCAGCTTCAGAGGGTATTACATGGAGGTATCCTTTCATTGCTCAGGTCATTTTGGCCCGTGTTCTTGAAGGTATCACTAAAACCAAAAACCTCCACTACATAACTCTGGGAAACCCAACTGTGTATGTGCCCATGCGCACTGCGCCTTCCATTGCTCGCTGGTAACAAGATTCTCCTGAGACCCCTCCCCCTAACATGTCTTACTGCTCATCCTCACTCACGCACCGCCTTGCCTCCTGCATTATAATTAAGCAAACCAAGCTTTTAGAACCAACAAAAAGACTTGCAATATGACCCCATGATAAATACTGATTTTATTCCCAGCAATAAAGGAGGATTTTCCCAGCCGAGGCAACGCCTAGCGGATAAAAGATAAAATTACCAAAAGGGGGACGGAGCCATGTGAAAAAGAGACGATGTATTGCTCAAGAGGATAAAAAGTGGTTTGTAATTCGAATTGACAAATTGAAATGTGATAGCTGAGGAATGGGTAGCCTTTAGTGAGGGGTTGGGGATCTGTATTAAAAAGGTATTACGGCTGTCTGAGGAAGGGGGGTGTTTGTGTAGGTTATGTGACTGCTTGGAGTGGAGGGTGGGATATACTTATAAAGCTGTAAGATGTGGACAATGTGCAGGGCGGGAGCATGCACTACATGATGTCGTTCTCTGTAGTATTGCCAATAGTCACAATTAGGTACATAGACTTTGGAGGGGGGTGTCTCAGGTTTTGAAATGGTTTCGTCTAAGAAATGGAAAACTCAGAGGATGGTATTATCACTCGATCCCCGGAAATAAAGCTTTCTCAAAAGGACTATCAAAGCTTTCTCAAAAGGACTATTAAAGCTTTCTCAAAAGGACTATTAAATGGTTCTTTCTGATATATTTCAAATATTGATAATCACTGACAGAATAGTCAGGCACCGTAGCTCAGGAGACCCCCTTCTATGGGAAGTCTCTATTTCAGTAAAGCCTTATATTATATACATCAATTTTGAAGCCCATTTTGATTTACCTCTCCTAGCCCCACCACCCTTTTAGTGGTGTATGGCGGGAGTTGTATAGAATGAGTCTTTATGGAACCTCATAGACTCTAGAGGGGCCGAAGAGGCCATCCACAGGACGTGCAGAGACTGCGAATGGAGAGTAAACAGTGTTTGGAGAGTGAGTAGAGAAACATCTCCTCACTTAGCCACACACCAGGGTGAAGCATGAATCAAAACCAGCACAGGAAGTCCTCATGTTGATCCCTATATAATATCATTATCATGTCCATGAATGCAGCATACTCGGCAATGCCGCATTCATGCATCATTGCATAGGGTTGATACGCTCCTGAGGGGTCAGCATGATGCATTTATGCAGCCCTGGAGAGTACTACTAGTAATATCACCAGGGCGATCTGCCCCCCCCCTAACTTCCCACCTAATTTGAATATACAAAATGGGAATAAAAACCTAGCCTATCATACTTTTAGATATAATAATCCACATGTATATTGATGCAAGGATCAACCAGAATGTCAAACTCTGGTGCTGAATTGAATTATGGTTTATGTGTGCTACCTCAAGGCTAGGATGTGGATCAGATTTCGCAGATCGCCTCTTGATGTGTACCTGGCTTAAATCCCTAGAAGAGCAATATTTGAACACCTCCACTATTCTGTAGACTCTGGGATCTGTCTATTGTTTATATTGCGGTTGCTTGGACCTGCATGCCCTCAAATACAAGTGGCCAGTCACGCAGAAAGGATACTGTGCATAATGGAGCGCGATTCATTCTTTCTGCTTGGCTGATGGCACTAGAAATGTGGGGATCTGGTAAGCAGTGGAGTTGAAAGGGTGATTGGCGTACCTCCATGCGGGGCATCCTTTCAGCTTGGCCGCTACATGTGTAAAGACAGGCAGTGAACCTCGATCCTCTGTGCTGTACCTTTATACAGTGGTAGATAGCTGATCGAGGGCTGCAGATTTATCTACTGCAGGTCTAGTACCACTCCATTATTGTACCAGCTTCATTCTGAACAAGATTTAGACTTAGAAAACGTGTTTAGGAGGGCAGAGCTTTGAGGGTTGGGGGTTTCATTTATTGTTTTCGAATTTCGGTTACCACGGGGTTTGGAATTCATTGTTTTGAACAATAAGAATCAGGGATTTTACTGCACAGAGAACCATGTGTGTGTTATGGTTCCAAGGACCATCACAGTCTCAGGTTCAGGCCCATTGCATGGATACTGGAATCATAAAATAATGCTTGCGTGTCTACATGAGATATAAAGCCCTTTACAGTCGACATGATGCCACAAGGCATTATGTTTATCATAATACAACTGGCAATTAAATTGACATTGATACATCGTGCTGAATATTGGGGAGTGCATGAATGTCATAGAGTCTTCTGATACTTAAATACATGATTTTCATAGTACATTATGTATCACGCTAATTAAAAGTCAAAATGCACAATCATGCTGCCCTTAAAGGGTATAGTCATTTCATTCACAGAAACCATGCCATCATGAAGGACTTAATTCTGAAGCACACATCTCAACCTAATGATCCAAATAAAGTGAGGCAGCTTTAGGGAGTGATCACTTTTTAACAATGGGGAGGGTTATGAAGAATGTCAACCCCTTGACCGCGGGAATGTCAACTCCTGTTGGGGCGGGGGTGAGGGGTTGCCCATAAAGGACCCATCGGGTAATAGCAATGATAGTTCTACCCCTCTAGGGGATGGGTGACAAAGAATGTGCTGGGCCATGCTAAACGTCACCACCCTCTTCCTCTTGTTAACAAATGATCCCTCCCTTAGAAGCACTGACAGCACCCCCCCCCCCCTCACACAGGTGAAGCACTATAGTACCTGGCAGCCTACCTGATGACTACCTGTGACCCGCCATGTTTTCTAAACACAGCTCACAAATATTGCCTCGTTACGGCACGTTACGGCACGCAACACACAGTCGTCTGACTGACGATGACGTCACGATGACGTAGGTGACGTCATAATATGACGTTAAGCCTACTTCAAGCACACCTCCTGTTGAAGGAGTGTATTCCCAGGAATTGTCGAGTAGCTGCTGGTGTGAACTTCTCGGAGGGGGCAAACATTATTAAAGCACATGTTGTGTGAAGGCCATGCACTCCAATGTACCCCCAGGGGAAATAAGTTTTCTGTCCTACTAATACTAAGCCCCTCCCCACCTCCCCCTCTCCCACCCCCACCCCGCCCCAGTCCCATTGCTCTTATTGTCCTGCTCTTAAATGCGAAGATCACGGTACCCCTCCAGCGACAGTCGTAGAGCGGTACTCTAAAGCAATGGGGGTTCAAGCTAGACATGCTGTGTTGGTTGTAACTAGGATAAAGTCTCAGCGATGAAAGTTTCTTACTGAAATAAAGTGTGTGTCTTTTTCAATCAGATATATTCATTTGGACGCCCGATTGTTTAATATGATTCTCTATTTATCCCTTTTCCCCCTGAGGATTGCTGGTCCTTTGATACCATTTTCCTTACCAGAGAAATCAAAGACGGCAGGAACAGGGGGTAACCCCTTCTTTGTGCCTTTTATTACACAGTCAATGTCTTCCTCCTCAATAAGCTCCCTTATTATGGGATCCAGTATTTTAAGACTAGCAATTATACTGGGAGAGGTGTAATAATTGGTCTGCAGTTCGTTAGACGTGTTTAATTAGTTCAATTAACCCTAAAAGGGCAAGGTAGTGATTTAATGCAGTATGCCCTTTGTCGCAATGATGCCTAGCGAGTAACTCGAGTGACCCTACATTCCCGAAGGGTGGTCATGCTAGATGAATACAGTACCGGCGAGTTAATCGCCAGGGCTGTAATGCATTCATGCATCAAAAACTTGTAAGCAAGGACATTAAAGCAGTATGTAGCCCTTAAAGGGTTAAAGAGGATAATCAGTGGTTCTAGTTTGGTAATTAGTGTGCCCAGACGGCCTTATCTACACATGGGGAGTCCCGTGGGTGGAAGAAAAAGAAGCTGAGAAAAGGAAAACGTTCAGCTGCTAAGCTACAACCTTATCATTATCCAACAGCCCATTGTATCATGGTCTAGCGTCGGCTGTTGACGGAATATACGGGACTAGCGCATTCTGCTCTGGAGACCGCCATTTTGACTCAGAGGGACGTATTGTGGTTAGGTCCCCAAATCCAGAGCAGTGTATTTGTAGGTGAATTTCTTATCAGCACCCCTGTTCACACCCAAGAACATTCGCTTTGTTCCAGGAGTGAGGCTCATAAATAAATATCTCCCAATCAATGGCATGCATCTGTTAATTTTATAGGGTATTTTTTCGATTGGCCACAGAACCTGTTGCTGGTGATTTGTGATGTTAGGACTGAAACCAGAAGAGTGGGTTGCTTACTGGTGTTCTAGTCTGTACCCAGACAGCGAATCGCCATTTTGGTAGGAATTTCTTTCAAAATGGTGGACAAAATAGCAGCTGTTAACAGTACCTGCTCTGGAATGTGGCGGTCTAATCAGATCACAGATATATCTTCCAGAAGGGTACATTCAGAAATAGCTCAGAAACTAAATTACGTTAATAGCCACACAACAGATAAAGTTCTGGAAGACAAACTTTTCTCATGATTTCAGTTTTAATTAGTTTTCTTTGAGCTTGGTTGCTGGTGGGTGAACTTGTGTAAGACATCCTCATTAATTGGTGTTTAGAATTAGACAATCAATGAGTTGTGTGGGTTCAGGGATTCATTTCAGATTCCCTTGACATTTCAATTTAACAATTATAGATGGCATTTGAAGATTGTCTCTGTCACAAATCAAGAGTACTCTGACATAACTGCTCAGGGTTTGAGATTTAATTTGTTTCTTTTGGTCGTTTGGTTGGTTCAGTTGTGGAAATGCTGTCTTTGCAGATGTTTGCTGTCTTCATGTAGGGTAGATTCACCCTGAGTCGGACACCTAGCTTGAGTCAGACACTAACTTTGTGATTTTTCCAGCATGTTAAGCTCTATGTACATGTTCATGTGTAGCAATATAATTTAGCAATTATTCTTACCCCTAGAGCCTAGAGGTGACATACCATATATGGAAAAAACAAATCCAAGTGTCCCACTCATATATGTGTTCTACACATGGTGAATCTACCTTAGTCATTACATCTTATTGATGTTCAATTCTACACCCCCGCCACCCCACCCCCATAGGTGGCGTCCGCGTGGCTATACCCCAGTAGTGTTTCCTGACAGAGCCCACCCTGGTTAAAGTTAACTGAATTGAATTTGAGTCCTCACACAGAACACTCACTTATGCATTCACCCCCTCGTCTCCTCTTTTTTGAGGGTTCCGTGAGATGCATCACACCCTATGCTGTAGTGGGGCGGTCTGGGAACCATCCCCCTGTCAGGGTCGGAGGGGTAGAGATGGAAGGGGGTAGGTTGAAGACCTCTGGTGATCTACTGGGTGTAGGAGGGCTATTCACTATTACTGGGGTGGTACTGTTTGTGGGCCACTAAACATGGGTTCATAAAGGTTTGTGCCAGGAGTCACTTGTACTGGGGGTCTGGTGCTTCATAATCATCTCTCTGTTAACAACCGCTCTGCTAAGGGCAGGAGAGGACCTTAATGCACTATGGACTATAGTTGTATGACCTTTTGTAGCCATAATACATGACCACAGGGTTGATACACTCCTGAGTGATTAGCATGATGCACCAATGCGCTATATTGGTGTGCATCATGACGAATTGAGTCCCTCATGTACCATGCCGTCGTTAAAGGGTTATGATGTCTCTGTTACAGAACTTTGTGCTGTAATTCACAAAGTGACTGGGTGGGAGGAGTAGGATAGTTTGGGTACCAGGGGTCTGTGGGGTGAAGGATGTATTCTGTCCGGACTAGCTTCCCCTCTAAGTAGCAATCACATTTACCCTGTTCTAAACATACACAAAAAAGAAGGAAAGCAAAAAATAAAGGTAGGAGACTAACGGAAAGGCGCATAGGGAAATGGATTGGTTCAAAATGTGATTGAAACAGTCATATATCACATGTATGGAGACTACTTTGTTTTCACAACACCACAAAAATTATAGAAAGAAAAAGAAAATAGCGAAGAAGAGTTATGGAAATAGATGCTTGTTCAGATTAAGGGCAGGGATGTGATTAAGGCAGTCTTGTAGAACAAGAGACAAAGCACAGAGATACCCAGGGGTGTGTCTGTCATTATCTATCAGGGGCTTTACCTACTCATACAAACAACAAAAACTCCACTTATACAGCGGGGATATGTCATATTCCTCTACGCCTCCACAGTAGATAGCACGCTGACTACTGATTAAGGTAGCCCTTTAAGGACAGCATGATACCTCAAGGCGTCATGCTCATTAGTTACTGAGTTAATGCACCAATGCAGCGCCACTGAGCAACTCGTCTGTGCTGTATTGGTGCATTAGCACCCTTCAAGATAGACTGGCCTGCATCAGTGAGAACTCTACTCCGCCATGCACTACCCCCCCTCCTCCTCCCCTCCCCTGGTTGTCTAGAATTAGACAGTTGAGAAAAGTATAGTTAAGAAAAATATTTATTTTCTCTTTATTCAAATTCTAGGATTTGAGCAAGTCAACCTTCAAGAGTGTATCAAGCATAGGCCTATGGGGTTGGCATGATAAATGAATGCAGCCATGACAATTTACGTGTTCGGGTCGCAATCAAGCATTATTTTTGCCGACAAAATGACATGATATATCAAAGCACTGTGCTGATTTTGCCACGTATTCACTGCATGGATAGTCATACACAATATATAGACACAAAATGTACTGACTAGGAGTTATATTGAATGATTTTTCTGAGATGTATGATTGATTTAGCTATGACAAGCCTCCTGCTGGACTTACTCAAAATAGTTATTGAATTGTAAATAACAGTTACAGAGCTCTTAGTCCATGTGTACACACAGACCTCACTGATGAATCAATGCATCATGAAGACAGACAAATGCCAATTGATACCATCTCTGCCGTATTTCATAAGTAGGGGCTTCGAGTGAAATAGGGCAATGTAGTTGGTGTTCGCATTATATATTCTTTGATTTGAAGCCATGTAATGAAGAAAAAACTGCCTTTTCTTAGCCCATTGAAAACGGCCACATTGTATTCAATGGGGGCCATTGAATACGGCCCTTCCTATAGTTAAGCATAGTAAATCTTGTATTTCAAAAAAATAAAGAACCAGTCTCGTACTAGGCCAGCTGGTGGCCTTATCTCTAGTTCTGGGTCATCATTCTCTCTGCACAGAGGGTAGAAATCAAGGCAGGATTGTGTGGCCCAGTCCCAAGACGCCAGCAGCTGCCCTTGTTGGCCCCAGACTATTTACGATCCAGATGCTCCGTTATGGCTACCGTCCACTAGGCTCTAATCGGCTGGAGCTATATAGAAAATGTATGGGCTTAGTCAGCCGAAGTTCCCCAGTGGACGGTGGGCATTACATGAGCAGCACACCCAGAGGAAGCCTTGGGGGCTTTTTGGTGTCGGAGAACTGGAGATGGGATGGCTCCAAGGTGCACTGATACAGATACATGGCCTTACAAGAGGAAGTACAAGGAACTGAGGAGGTATGGTTTGTTACTGTTGTATTGGTGAAGTAGATCGGGAACTGCTTAGAATAAGAATACAAAGCAGGAAGAGAAAGAGACGGACACACATTTTGCATCTGGTATATGGACATGAATATAAAAGATTTACCGTTGAGAGGACAGCTGTAAGGACCATAACTATGGTGTAAGAATGGTACCAGTGTAGTTGAGTTGAGTTGAGTTGAAATTCATTTATTTAGACTCTATAAGGTAGGCCCAGGGCCTGTTTGCTACATAGAGTACATGCTAAATGTCAGTATATATGATACTATTAAATACATAAATTCTCCTGAGGGGAGTAATTAAATTATTACAGACAGTGTGACATGTATCATTGGCATCAGCCAGTTGATACATGCAGCAAAGTACAATTTTTACACGATACGAAACAATATAATCCAAGTTACCCTCCATTAAGGAAGGGGTTAATAATAAGGTGTTAGTTTATTGGGGCTTGTGCCCAATTAAATTTGTTATTCCAGAATATTGTTATTCCATAATATCCCCATCTCCCCTACTGACCTTCCCACCTCCAACCCCTCCCACCACCACCTATACACATCTCCTGTTCCATGTAGCCATGACAAGACCTGATGACAATTACCAGATGTAGTCTCCTACCTCCAGTACCAAGGTGAGGTGGCAGACCACCATGGAGGATGTCTCTGTACCCTGGGGCTGCACCCAGCTTGTGGCCGTGGTCAGTGTCCAGGACACCTCAGCATCACTGGGGGAGAGGTCATGTTTCTTTCTAACATCGACAACTATAACTAGTTCACAGGGAGTGTCACTCAAAAGGTGAACTTGTCTCCAGACTCTTCAAAGTGACGGTCATAAAATGAAGTGACAAGGAAGCGGGTCTTCTAGCTGGAGATAGAAGACCCACTTGGCATGTGCCAGCCCAAAACCCGACATTTGCCAGCTCTAGATTCTATTTGTGGGATGGTAACCTGATAGGTTAGACAACTTTTGACTCGCTTATTTTATGACAGTCACTTCGACGAGTCTGGAGACAAGTTTGTTTTTTCAGTGTGAAAGGGTGTGGGAGAAGTAGATGAGAGAGACGGATCTAGAGAGACAGGAACCCTAGCTCAGTGTAGGAGTACAACTGTTGTTGCCTGTCTTTGCCCAAAGCTCAGCTGATCAAGGTTGCCGTATCAGCTAAGCTCTTGAATACTTTGGTAACAATAATACAGTCCCAGGATCTGGATATTTTACTTACGAGTTCCATCCCACATTTCCCAGAGAGGACTGTTTGATTGCAGATCCTCAGCCTATGGTTGGATGACTCAAGGTGCCCAGAGGGCAGCTCCTATGTTAACGATGTTTTAATTGGGCCAGGTCTAATTGCTTTGCCCAGATTGGTGATTGGCCTTTGATACCCACAATGCATTGCTCATGGTGATACACATTGATTATGGTAATTAATGTTTATGATGATTCATTCAGGTTCAATGATGCAGCACATCACACAGGGCATTGCCTGGAGGCGAGCCTTTTCAGGCTGTTTGTTTCTGGTTTATACTCAAACTTTGTGTCAAATCTGCTTTGCTATTATTATTACTATTATTAGTAGTATTAGCAGTAATATTATTATCATCATAGTTACTCGTACAAAGCTGACATGATTACAGCTGCTTCTGTATCTGTCACGAAAAAATAAGGAACGAGTTTGCAAAAATGAACTAAAGACTAAACCCGTCTCTTACAATTTGAGATGAAAGTCCAAGAGAATTCTGTAACGACAAAACATGGGTTTTGAGGGAATATATTTTCCATTCTAAAATTATGAGTATTCTTTCTATCTGTGTTAATAATACTAATACTTAGGAGTATCTAATAAGATCCTTGAATCTTATCTGTCTTGGTTTCTTCAGCTGTTCTGACCCCCCCCCCCCATCTCCCATGTCTACCCCTCCCCTCTCCCTCCCCCAGCCCCACCCTCCGTGCCTAGATCTAGATTTTGACAGATGGCCCCTAGAACTAGATCGGCCAAGGTCTCAAGTCTTCCTCGGGCCATGGAGAAATACCATTACATGGAAAAGGTGTCTGTGCACATCATATCCGCTTCTGATATTATATAAGGAGTCTGGTTGGGAATGGAATAGTCTATCCTTACATTATGGTATATTGAGGGCGTATCAGTTACCCAAATATACAATAGATGTGAGTGACCCAGTCAATGCTACACCATAGTTTGTAGGATCCGGGTAGCAGGTATATGTATACATGGCTGCCCTGCAATGCAAACCCACAACATTTTACCAAGTCACAATGGGTAGACATGGCCAGGCTTGATAAGGTCAGTAACTCTCATCAAGGCCTGCAGGGAAAGGTCATGATGCCTCAAGGCTTACTGTTTATGTGTCGTCGTGATGCGCCAATACAACACCGATGAGTAACCCGCTGGCACTGCATTGCTGCATCATGCCAGCCCCATAAGAATCCCACCAACCCAGTAAGGTCGTCATGATGCATTCATGAAAGCAGCCCTAGTGATTAAATCGCCAGGGCTGCTTTCATGCATCATGACAGCAAGAGGTTTGGTGTATAATTAAAGCATAATGCTGCCGATAAAGGGTTAAACCAGTAGGTTAGGCTGTAGGAGGTGATAAGGCCACCCTGAAGGCTGCCCCCTCCTCCTGCAGCCTCACAGGAACCTCCAGAAAGCTGACAAAAAGCACACCTCACTGCCTCAGGTGGTAAGGTACTCAGTACCGCAGCCTCCGGGGGTGCTCCTTACAGGGGGTGCCCCTCACAGAGAAAAAGATACAGCGTCAAAAGGGAGTCCAGGTTTCCTCCAGAGTGACTCCTCTTGTTAGGGGAGCACAGGCTGTCGAAGGGAGTCTAGCTGACTCCCTGGATGACCTAAGGGAGTCACCTAGGTGGAGTGGCATAGCTCCCTGACTCATCTAAGTCAAATAAGGACATGGGCTCCCCTAGAGAGGGGAACCATTCTGGGGGCAACCTGGACTGCCTTTTGATGCTGTTTCTTTTTTTCTGTATAGTTCTATAATAAGGCCACTAGCGGAATCTTACACCAATTGCCTCCATTCACTGCGGAATTGATTAGGTTTATTATGTAACAACTGGTAACCATCGTGATGGCTGTTACCAGTGCTTATCTCGCCAGTACCAGATAAGGTAATGGCCGCCCGCATTAGGGGTCCCGCTAGTCAGGAATACCCGTTGTCGTCATGTCGAGTCTACACAGAGGCAAATATCAGCGTCACCCAATGTCGCCAATACTACTCTCATACAAGGGTCAGGCTAGGCTGGACATTCAATAACAGGCTGGACTTTGGCAAAATTGCTTGAAAGTCTGGCCATGCTGGATCCTCATGCCATAGTCTGGCAATGCTGGACTCTGGGGAGAGTCTCTTTCAGCCTGCAAAAGTCCAGCATTGTCAGACTGTGGCATGAGGGTCCAGCATGGCCAGACTTTCAAGATATTTTGCCAAAGTCCAGCCTGTTATTGAATGTCCAGCCTAGCCTGACCCTCACTAGAATGGCCCTTGACCCATCTATTAAAGTCCAGCAGTGCCTGACCCTTGTATGAGAGTAGTATTGGCGACATTGGCTGATGCTGATATTTGCCTGTGTGTACTCGCCAATACTGCAGTCGTACATCAGCAGTGCACTGTTTAGGGCAGCCATGCTGCATTCCTGCAGCGCTGACCCATTGATCATAACAAAGTGTATTCGTCATGATGCACCAATGCAGTATTCACAGGCTATTTGCTGGTGCTGCATTGGTGTATCATGCTGACGTACCCTTTGGGAGTGTGTCAAGCCGAGTTTTCATGCGTTATGCTAAAACATGGCTTAGTGCAATAAAGCACCAGTCTGTCCTTAAAGTTCTAGGACCTCTGGCTATTCCCAGACATGCGAGATATAAAGAGATAATAATCTATTCTTGGAAAGCTTCTTACCATTGCTTACAAGGTATGAGGGCTGAGGGATTTCAAGGCCCCAAGCCAATCTCTTGGCGACAGAATAATATATCCTCATTTTCAACCATTGCAGAGCTGAAGATCACTGAAGATCCTTTCCAATCTAGATACCCCTCACCAGACTGTAGTTGGGAGGACCATCTGCTTCCGCCACCCCCACCTTCAGACACATCCCTCCTCCACCCCCACCCCTCCTCCAACCCCTAGTCTGGGGTATCATGGGGTTATTTAGTCATGAAAAAAATGATGACTTTAGATAAACCAAAAAAAAACTATACCCCCAACTTGCCGGCCTGCTGGCCTGCTGGTGTCGGACACCTTTAGCCTTGGGGGAGATCTCACCCAGTATGCCCCGTAGGTGCCTGAACTGTAGCTTTATTATGTGGCGTCTGCCCGACATGGAATGGGTGGTCATTGACGCCACCTATTGACACAACCTCACACCTCAACCACCTGGCCCTATAGCCCTGTACCGGGTCGGTCCGTGTAGGTCTCCATCTTGTACCCCTAGGCAGCCATCTTATATTCATAAACCGTCATCTTGTACCCATAAACGGCCATGATAACGGTATATATTGCCCACTGGTTCTTACAGCACTAGTGTCTCCCAACATTGAGGTGCTAGTCTGAGGTAGACCAACAAATATACCTGCTGTACATTAGTTCCTAACTATGCCACTGCTACTGCCACCTTGGCGCTGCAGCCCACCTGTTCTATTCCCATATAAAGCTGTGTGTGTTTTAGCTAGATGTTGACGAATGGCTGAGGGCAGAGGTGGCAGTGTTTTGTGGTAAAGGTGGCCTGTACAGGGGAAAGGGGACTGGTTGTTGGGGTTTCCGGTTAGTAGCAAAGAAAAAAGTGGTGAAACCGTCCTATGGTAATTCATCTTGCTGTAACTACATATAGTCGTTTGTAATAATAGGGTGCTGGGTTTTAGTGTTTCCGTGCAGGGATCGGTGCCGCAATGTCCAATCAAGTCCCCCTCAAGTCAACTATACAGAAGTTGCAAAGTGAGCCCCAGAAGTGATAGAAACCGTTTAAGAATTTTTAAAGCGAATATTTCCCGTTAAAGCTCCCTTCAATAATTACATGAGAAAATGTAGTGGAATTAATGATGGCGTCCAGCGTAGCCTCGTCATGGTCTAGATGAGACAATTGCTCTGTGGTATAAAAAAAATAACAGTTAGAACTCAAGAAAGATAGAAAGGAATTTAATGGGGGGAGGATATTTCACAAGATGTATAATTAAAGTTGATACATTATGGATACTATTGTAATGAATAGAGGGTGGATTATGAACCCATCAGTGTCAGTACCTCAGCAAATATGGGGAATAAAGGCCGCAAGCCCCATGTTGTACAGGTGTGTGTGGGCACCGTTATTCTGCACGTGCAGGATGGGAATTAAGACCCCAGTAGTATCCACAGGCATCACGTTCATCAGGTACTGCCTCCATATTCCCTTACGTTAGCCCTATAAGGGCAGAATAGTGTTTTAATGAATAGTGTTCTATTGTCACCATGGTACATGAATGCAGCACTGAATGCTGCATTCAATTCCATGTAGGTTGTCATGTATAGATAAAAGGAAGGTATTGATACAATGTTATTTGCCTTTGTGATTTGCCTTTGAAGTTCTGATCTGTTTCCATGCAGTGTTCAAATTAATTAGGACTTGCTGACTACTGAAGTTTTTGATGTATTGAATTATAAATGTATACTCTCCCCTTTGTCTGCCTATGAAAGATACATGTGTCTCAATACATGTGACCACGCATGCCATTCTGATTCATAGCTCATGTATCCAATTAAGACCCCAAGAAATTAGAAATCTTTCATCTGTTCTTCAAAGAATATTACATGTAACAAAAGCTCACCTTTGTCTTGTTTCCTCTCCCATTGCAGCTGTGGACTGTGTGCTGGGAGACTGGGGTGCCTGGGGGAAGTGCTCCAACCCGTGCGGCTGGGGCTCCATGGAGAGGGGCCGACCCACCCTGGTGCCTGCCCGTAATGGCGGCAAGAAGTGTGACACCGCCGTGGAGAAGAAGTCATGCCATGGAGAGACGTGCAAGGTGGCCAGGCACTCTGACACTACACTGGAACTCAGAGGTAAGTCAGCAATCCACTGCAATTTCTCTTTAACGCTGTCAGGACGGATGTCGTTAAAATTTGTCGTCTAGTGTAACTCACCAGTATTAACCGGTGCTGCATTGGTGCATCATCGGGGGGGGGGGGGGGCACTTGACATATTTTGTATACACAGGTGTGCGGCTGGGAAGGGCACTTTTTGAGCAAAATCCCCCTCACCAAGGGTCTGCTTTTCACCAAATTCCCCCTCACCAAGGGTCAATTTTCACCAAAATCCCCCTCACCAAGGGTCTGCTTTTCACCAAATTCCCCCTCACCAAGGGTCAATTTTCACCAAAATCCCCCTCACCAAGGGTCACTTTTCGGAGATTTCAACAAAATCCCCCCCAAAAGGACCACATTGGCCAAATTTCTTTGCAACAAGGGTCACTTTTGACCAAGATTCTTACACCAAGGCTGACTCCTCAGGGAAAATTGCTAAAACCTAGGCACTTTTGTCCAAAATCCCCCTCAGCAAGGGTCACTTTTGCCCAAAATCCCCCTCACCAAGGTCACTTCTGACCAAAATCCCCCTCACCAAGGGTAAGGGTTGTCAAAGGGCCAGCCGCACACCCGTGTCAAAATAAATTTGAGTACCCCCCCCCCCCCCCGGGTGCATCATGCCGATCCTCCGGGGTGTCTGAACCCCATAGGGCCAGCATGATGCTTGAATGCGGTGAAGAATATTGTCAGCAACTCTACTTTGAAATATAACAACCCCCCAGAACATGTCACCCTTGGCATTTCCTGTATATAGTCATCTACCTTTGTTCAGACCTTACACTTGCACAGTGGTTGAAATGTAAAGGATGATGCTAGTTGGTCAGTTACGATAGTAACTGACCTCTAGGGTAGATTCACCTTAAGTCGGACACATACCTTGAGACGGACACTTGATTTTGTGGTCATTTAAGCATTTTATGCTCTTCATTTTTGAACTAGGGTAAAGTTTAAGAGTTATTCTTTCCAAAAGACATACACTAGATGTCGTAGTTTACATGAATACCCTCAAATTTCACTGTCCGTCTCAGGGTATGTGTCCGACTCATGGTGAATCTACCCTATGCATACCCTAAGGAAAATCCAGATGCGCGGCCTTGCGTGACGAGTCCATGCACACATGCACCACTCTCCCATAGAGAACCCCTTGACCAGAACCCATTGAGCACCACTGACACCACCACCTCTGGGAGAACCCAGTACATTCTAGTCCTGAAAATGAGATGTTGGCCACCACTAGCAACCCACACATGGCACCACCAACCACCGGGCACCACTGCCTGCACCACCCTGGGCACTTTCTAGTACATTCATGTTCTGAGAATGTGATGTTCCAGCAACACACACATGCCACCCAAGCCACCACCTCCACCACCCACGCCACCACCTCCACAAACACACACGTATGTGGCATTTGGAAAATCACTGGAGCCCGCCTTAGTTATCACACCTCCCATAGGAGGCCCCTGGCACCACCGCGGTGGCCTAATCCCCACATTGCGGCCCTTAAAGGGAAGTGGGATCGTGGAAGTGGGATCTCGGGACCATGTACCTAATTTTAGTACAATACGTTATTTCTCATTTCTGACAGCAGAATCGTAATCTCCAGAAAGAGCTACCCCAAATTCATATATTAAGAGTACATATATAATCGAGTTCCAGGTAGTGGCTGTA
Source organism: Harmothoe impar (assembly GCA_947462335.1). Taxonomy (NCBI): domain Eukaryota; kingdom Metazoa; phylum Annelida; class Polychaeta; order Phyllodocida; family Polynoidae; genus Harmothoe; species Harmothoe impar. The sequence goes on from OX381720.1 coordinate 37,504,202, forward strand.
GGTGAGCAGGTGGCTGTGGGAAAACAGGTGGCTGGGGGTGAGCAGGTGGCTGTAAGCGTCAGCGCCCGTCAGCGTGTAGCTGCTGTTTTACGTCTCAGCCGAAAAAGCGAATCGAACAGAGCATCAACAGCGACGGCATCTTCTTTTCTGTTTCGCCGTGTCGGTCAGCCGCGGGACGACATGTGCTATAGACCCCCCGCCCTGATCCCCCCACCCCCTCTCCATTTATCCCCATCTCCATTTATCCGTTTATCCCAATCTCCGTTTGTCCAGTTCTCCGTTTATCCCGTTCTCCGTTTATCCTGTTCTCCATTTATCCCGTTCTCCGTTTGTCCCGTTCTTCGTTTGTCCCGTTCTCCGTTTATCCGTTCTTGGTTTATCCCTTTCTCCCGTTCGCCCTTTCTCCAGTTCTCCCTTTATCCCGTTCTCCCTTGAACCCGTTCTCCCTTGAACCCGTTCTCCTTTTATCCTGTCCTCCCATTCTCCCTTTCTCCCGTTCTCCCGCTCTCTGTTTATCCCGTTCTCCGTTTATCCTGTTCTCCCATTCTCCCGCTCTCTGTTTATCCCATTCTCCGTTTATCCCGTTCTCCCTTTATCCCGTTCTCCCTTTATCCAGTTCTCCCTTTATCCCGTTCTCCGTTTATCCCGTTCTCTGTTTATCCCATTCTCCATTTATCCTTTCTCTGTTCATCTCCGTTCTGCATTTATCCCGTTCTCCATTTATCCTGTTCTCTGTTCATCGCCGTTTATCCCGTTCTCCGTTTATCCCGTTCTCCGTTTATCCTGTTCTCCCTTTCTCCCGTTCTCCCTTTTTCCAGTTCTTTATTTATCCCGTTCTCCCTTTATCCCGCTCTCCCTTTATACCGTTCTCCCTTTATCCCGTTCTCCGTTCATCCCGTTCTCCGTTCATCCCGTTCTCTGTTCATCCCGTTCTCCGTTCATCCCGTTCTCCCGTTCTCCCTTTCTCCCTTTCTCCCGTTCTCTGTTTATCCGGTTCTCCGTTTATCCCATTTTCCGTTTTTCCAGTTCTCTGTTTATGTGCGTTCTCCCTTTATCCCATTCTCCCTTTCTCCCTTTCTCCCTTTCTCCCATTCTCCGTTTATCCCGTTCTCCCTTTATCCGTTTATCCCGTTCTCCCTTTATCCCCGTCCGTTCTCCCTTTATCCCGTTCTCTGTTTATCTCAGTTCTCCGTTTATGCCATTCTGCGTTTATCCCGTTCTGCGTTTATCCCTTTCTCCGTTTATCCTGTTCTCCCTTTATCCCTTTCTCCAGTTCTCCATTTATCCCATCTCCCTTTATCCCATTCTCCCTTTATCCCATTCTCCCTTTATCCCGTTCTCTGTTTATTCTGTTCTCTGTTTATCCCGTTCTCCGTTTATCCCGTTCTCCCGTTCTCCCCTTCTCCCTTTCTTCTGTTCTCCCCTCCTGTTCTCCCCTTCTCCAGTTCTCCGTTTATCCCATTCTCTGTTTATCGCGTTCTCCGCTTATCCCATTCTCCGATTATCCCGTTCTCCATTTATCCCGTTCTCCCTTTCTCCCTTTCTCCCGTTCTCCCTTTATCCCATTCTCCCTTTATCCCATTCCCCTATTAGCCTGTTCTCCCTTTATCCCATTCTCCCTTTATCCCATTCTCCCTTTATCCCGTTCTCTGTTTATCCCGTTCTCCCTTTCTCCCGTTCTCCCGTTCTCCCCTTTTCCCGTTCTCCCGTTCTCCCGTTCTTCCTTTCTCCCCTTATCCAGTTCTCCCTTTCTCCCGCTCTCCGTTTATCCCGTTCTCCCTTAATCCCGTTCTCCCTTTATCCCGTTCTCCATTTATCCTGTTCTCCATTTATCCTGTTCTCCCTATATCCCGTTTATCCCATTCTCTGTTTATCCCGTTCTCTGTTTATCTCTGTTCTCTGTTTATCCCGTTCTTCGTTTATCCCGTTCTCCCTTTATCCCGTTCTCCCTTTATCCCACCTAAAACAATTAGATATCATTAAAGATTAACTAAGTGTCTGTAACTGACCATGCAGCTTTGCTGCAGACCATGAAGGAACCTTTGACACTCACCCCCAAAATCTATGCCCCCTCGTACGATGCTCCGTATTCAGAGGCCACAAAGCACTAACTGTTGTTTGTGTCTCTCTTGTGTTCAAATTAAATACAGCTAAAGTAGCCTCTCTCGTTGAGGATGTACTTACAGTAGAAAATCACTACACGCCGAACCACGACAGGCCTATTGAAACAAATGTGATCCGTATATATACAGGACTAACAGTCAGTTTGTCTGGTAAAATCTTTTGGAATTAACCTTAGATTTCATTCTATAAGAATGTTTTAATTTCCGTTATATTTATAGATAAAAGTAGAGCAATATCCTGATTATATGACTTTAGATTGGCCTTTGCAGGAAACGCCCATTCTAAATCTGAGTCGAAGCTGTATAGCAGCCCTTCCTTCCCTTCCTACGTTAATATCGTGTACAAAAAGGGCCCGGGACCTAACATACCCTCATATCAGACACAGGGAAAATAGTTCCCGCCCCTTGGTGTATCAGTACGCCGGTCACGTGCCCGAACATGAGGCTGCCCACTCAGATGGGTACTTCCGGTTAGTACCGGCACATGCGCACCGCTGTTGTGATACAGTCTGTCCATAGTCTATAATGTTGTCTTGTATAGGCTTGTTCACCAAGAGGCAACATTTTAGACCCATACATCTATTCCAATCCCACATCAGCAATGAATAATGGTAGGCCTACATTGAAAAGGAAACTAATTAAAAAGTACTATGAGCAGTTATACCATCACCAAGATCGCCATATTTAAAGGTTTTCAGTCCACATTGGGTCTAGACATGTATGCGGGGCTGCTTTTTCCAGACCTCGGAAGCCCAGCAGACTCCTGGGAGCAATGTCTGTTTGGTAAACAGGAGGAGAAAAACAGGAAACATTAAGGGGAAATATAGCTGTGTTGTGAGCCGGGTTGTGAGTAGAATAATTCTCCATATAGATCTATGTCTGGTTGACTAGGGAAGGAGGTGCAATGAGCCACAGGGGTAGATTTGTGAGTGCATGTACCATGCAAATCAGACTGAAAATAGGTCTATGTTGTATGTAAGTTTCTAAATTAGATATTAAAAGCCACTTCAAAAGGGAGAACAAGGGGCAATGTGTAATTGCGAGTCGCTTATAAGTCTCTCTAATAGAGACCTGATAGCTCTAGAATCAACCATGGTGGGTTTAGTATGTACAAGAATGCAAGCTGTGGTCCAACAGTCCTGGGGCACTATCTCCGCTCCTTGCCATCTCTGTTCTACGACCAGCCAACAAACCCAACTATACCCACATCGTGCTAGACACCAAATAGCACACTGAAGTCGGTCAAAGATATCACGTATTTATCGGACCTCCTTTTGGAAGTCATAATTCAGAACTTTGTGGCAGTGACAATATTAGATACACAGGTGCCAGGTTAAACCATGGGCTAGACGTCAGTGATGTGTCCATGTACTATATATTGGGGTATGTGGGCGTGGTCGTCCTGCCGACCAGACTGACACCTGGCGGGCCCTTTATCTCCCCGTTTATCGCCCATAATGAGACCTTATCGGTGCATCCATTGACCTCCCAGACTCCTGACCCCCCTGGGGCTGACCCCACACGTTGTATAGCACAATCTATCCACCTAACACAGTTGATAAAGGTTATATGTAATTGTATAGATACTAGTAATAAATATCCACGTTTTACCAAGGATCGACTGGCATATATGATCCGTAAAATATTTCCACTTTTATCATAGATCTTTCTCAGATATTTTGCTAAACCAAATACATGTACTAAAAGATGTATGTCTACAGTATGTAAAAGAAAAGCTGACACGTACTACACCTCGGAGAACCATCCTACCTTCTCCCTGCATGTTCAGATGTCTTCTCTTGTTTGACGGCTCCTCCAAGCCAAACCACAAGTATGGTGATAGCCACCCAGCCTAACCACATACACAAACTAAACTATTCTAAAAAAAACATTAAACGAAAAGGGAAAAAAACATCAATTCTACAAATCACCCCAAGTAGGTGTCCATGGGTGTGACTTTCACAGGATGGTGGCCGTATGTATATAGGTAGCAATCTGCCGCAGTAGGTGTATACTGTTACCTGGTACCATATAGGGTGGGCACCTGGGTGGGTGGAGGGCGGCAGCTTTAATGTCCAGATCTCTATATTGTTGTTAAGTGATATCATAGAGATGTAGGTGCTTTCTCTCTATTGATTAGTAATGGCAGAGACGTGGCGTAGAGGGTGGGGTTTATCTTGGAAATAAACTGCATCTGTTAATCAAGCATTGAGTCTAATTTAATAATCAAATAAGATTGGGAATAATAGCTGAATAAAGAATTAGCTGAATATACAGGAACGTCTGAGATCAGCCTCAACAAGCGTGTTGGTACATAGCATATGATTTCAGTTTGAGTATCTTTTATTTCACCATAATTATGTTCCAATATCCATTATAGCGAATACATCAAATAATTTCCTTAATCTACAAAGGCAGTAAAATAATTAGTTCCAGCAAACATAACAATAATACAAAGAATAGGTACTGGTAACACTATGTTAACTAGAATAAAGCAATGAGTACCAGTGGTATATATTCATGACAATCAGCTAGCCATAATGTTCATGGGGAGGGAGGTACATAGTCCCAGGTGTGAAGGTCAGTCAGGTCTCACTTACCTATTCCCTTTGATACTAAAACACACCTCTTTATACATGCACCAGTTGCACTTCCGGGGTCAAGGGTCAGGAGGGCCTGTCTCCTTCCGGTAGTGATAGTAGTGGTTATCTCAGCGTGATGCACGCAGAACACCCTGCTAGTACTAGTAGTCTCACGCCCCCCCCCCCACCCACCCACGGTCCAGACCCAGACTGATAGCAGGTTTCTGGTAGCTACACGTCAGGGGGGGGGGGGGGGGGTAGCCAGCCGAATAGCTGCTGGCCCCGTAGCAGAATAGGAACTACTCTTTTTCGCAGCCAAGCAACAGACGTTCCTACTTCTGTTCTGGAGTTATTCTAGTTAAATTATGAGAACTTCCCAGAAAAAAAACTCACCAAGATCTTAGGCTTCAACCAGTGACTGGTTTCCATAACAGAATAACCATATAGATATGTCCGCATATGTTAATAGTAAGCCCCTTCCCTTTACTGTACATATGCAAACATTATCTTCTTCGGCTTTGCATTCTTTGAGCAGTGATATTCCTAAGATACCATCATTTATTCAGGTAGTTCTGCTTATGGCAGTGGTAGCTTTAATATCCAAATACTTGCACCAACGCCTGTCAAGTGATCACTGATACTAAAGACTTGTACTACAGATTTTGGCGGTTTGGTAAGCTGGCATGAAATAAGACCACATACCATCGGGGATTTGCAAAAGTATTTCTCATCTGAAGGAATACTGCTTTGTGAGATACTGAATCCTTTTTAGCTAGGGTACCGGGAATTGCATGAGATCAGACAGATATGTAGGTGGCCTTTCTGTACATGATGTACACCTTGAGATCAGACCACCCAACAGCCAAGTAGAATCTCAGATTCCTGGAGAAACCACTTTGTTCTCGACTCACCCTACTTCAGGTACATCCTACTCATCCTACTTTAAGTACCCCTGATGTAATGGGAGTGACAGGTAAGGCCCCTTATATAGTCTCGACACCATTAATGTATTCATACGCAGCCAGGCTTGTAGACATCTCCTATATGGGAGGGCAGGATGGGACATGGCATGAATGATGGTACCAGGGGTGAGCTATGAATACCCAAGTTCTGCTACCTGGGTTTGAGGCTATTCACACTCTGCAATCACTGGCATGGATCTGTATATCCACAGGGTACAAAGGGCAACCATCCCATCTCATTAGTGGTTTATACCTTTGTAGGGAGTCGGGGTGGGTTCAAGATGTCTGTCTGACGCTGGGAGGGTTATTGTATAGATATGTATAGAGTGGGTGGGCCATGTGAATGCATGGATGATATAATGTAGATAAACTCCTAAAGGCTATAGGGCAGGGGAGCCAGGCTCACCTTGGGGTTTTACAGCAAGGAGGGAATACAGCTAGTATTGTATTTGCAGGAGAGGGACATTAGTGAATGATAGGACATGTGTGCATCTTGAATGAAAAGGAAATAACACTGTGATAAAGAAAGTTCAGGTAAATAGGGGGGAAAAACTTTAATTTCAATGTCAATTTGGAGGTATTTACTGATTTTGGAGATATTTACTGATATCTCATAATGAATCTACATATCACTCCCAGTCAGAACTATAAAATATGTCTTAATGTGTTCAATTATATCCCTATTTATGATCCCAAAGGATTGAGGGGGTAGGGTCCAAGGGGTATGGACCCCCTCCCCTCGACCTGCCCCAGGCTAATGTGAATCTGGATTTAGCCAGAAAGGATGAGCACTGCAACCTAAAAGGGGTAGATTAAATTAAAGAGGTAAAGAGATTAAAATTCTCTTGGGGAACTAAAAAAACAATACAACAAAGTCACCTTCACACAGGAGGACACCAAACAGGCAGGGTGGAGCTACACCCATTGCATTGCATTATGGGTGATTGTGGTGCATGACGGGGGCGTTGACAGGCTGATAGTGACACCACACAACTAGGGGCGTGGGTGGGTGGTATTGACAGTGACAGTTTAGGTGACAGAGTGTGTTTGTGACAGTGACAGTGACAGGGGTGATGTCAGGACACGGGCCCCTAACTCATCAGCCTACAAACTGTCACTGTTGACGCCCGTCCACGTAACGCCCTTCTTCTGTGCTCACTACAAAGAGGCATAGTTATACCATAGTATATAGGTCTGATCTCACTTAACCCTTTCAGCACGTGATGCTGCATGGCTACATTCACTAGCGTGAAACACCAAAAGAGATCAAAAGGTTTATGTCAACACTGTCTACCAGGCCAGGCATTCCTGTCAGGATAAATAAAATAAATTCAAATCAAATGTATGATACATCTCTAGAGGATTTCATTAGTGTAATGGCGATCCATTAGGAATTTGCAAAGCTCGCCAGGGCTGTATTCAGGCATAATGAATACAAAAGGGCATTAAATATTAGAACACTATTCTATAACGCTTAAAGGGTTACTCTTATCCAGACCACCTCACTTAGCTGACTTACAACATACTTTCCCTTTTATTGGTAAGAATTACCCACCTCAGGGAATGACCCGAGGGTGAAGGGAATTGGACCCCTTTAATTCCTAAAAGTGTCTCTGGAATTCATTAATGTGAGTGTTCACCCTTTTCAGTCTGGCACTGCACTATTGCTTTCCAGAAGAGCAATGAAGGAGAAAGGGCAACTGAATCGTGCTTTCTTTATCCATGCATCCTTAAGTTCATCTGATATCAGGAAAGCTGAATTTGTAGGTTAAGAACCATTCAGACATCTACCCCTTTTCCTTGTAAATCCCTCTTTAGAAATCATATAGATATGCCTAAAGGGTATTTATTCACTGTCATTCATATCTGGATGTAGGACACGATCATTAGATCAATCACAATGACATGGCACCAGCTTTCTCAAATATCCCATTTCACCAAAACTACCTCTTCACACCTATTAACAGGTAAATACCCTTACAGCTGCTAGTACAGTTTACAGTTAGTTTGTCTATGTCAGGCACCCCGGTGGAGTGCCCTTACATACAGGTGAGAAGGGGTAAAGGAGGGGGGGGTGGGGGTCTATTGACATTTATTCGGTCAGGTAGGATAATGACCTGAAGGTGTGTGTGTAAAAGGCCCTTTTCAGTACAAAAGCCCTTACACCAGTACAAAGCCCTTACACCAGGTGGGAGGTGGGGGTCATGGGGTCACCTGAGGATGTAGTGGTGATCTAATATAAGTTAAGTGGAGGGCTTTAGACCTTCTCACGTTTAGCTGTCCTTCACCATTCTAAGTAGAGTTCTGACCCTAACTGACCCCATGTGTTTATTGTATTACGGGCATGAGCCATTTTTGTAACTGGTTCCTCTCTGTAGGCAGCCATCTTGTATTGCCATCAAGACTGTGAGTTGTTATGAATGAGCAGATACTAGGACAATGTAGTTCCCTTTCCTAATACCGGGTAATTCCGGTTGCTCCGTATGCACAGCCATGTTAGTTCTGAGCTTGGAATTTCTCGTGAGATTCAGGCAGTAACCAGACACCCACACACTATAATATATAGCTTGCAAGGCACACTCTACCCTCCGAGAGCAGAACCAAATTCTCACTTGAGCTGCCTGTGCCAGGGACTACATGATATTCCTGTTTAATGGCTATACCCCTGTCGTCCCCCACCCACCTGTGCCCTCTTGTCACATCGGCACACACGTGTAAGGAGGGGGAGGCCCCTGGGTGCTTGGCTCGGTTCTCCACCGAGTTATTGAAAATGTCGCCACCTCAGGTGGACTTTATCATAAAGTACAGAGGGCCAGGGGTGCTGACAGCGGGCTGGGATCTAGGGCTGCACAGGGACAGGTCCTGAATAATGTTTGTCATCCTAAAGTCAATAACAAACTCATATTTTGGTACTTTTGTTTTGGGTTATATTCTAACAATGGAGATTGTAAACACCCGTCACAGACTTCATAACATAAGAATTTGCATCTCCCTGATGAAACTCTTGAACAGACTATTGGAAATTATTTCACAGTGTCCTCTTTCCTATGGAGTGATATGCTGCTTGATAATGAAAACCCTTTAGGGATAGCATTATGATTTAATGCACTATGCCCTTTTTCTCTCACGATGCATGAATGTAGCTCTGGCGAGTTACCCGTTAGTCCCGGCGAGTCACTGTCTGGCACTGCTTAGCATTTCCCCATTATGACTACAAATGTTGCATTTATGCATTAATTATGTTGTCTGTAAAGACTTAAACCCAGGAATGATGGGTGTTTAGAGACGTGCTAATCGGCAGGTACGACTTCGCTGAAGAGATAAAGAAGTATTTCAAGAAGCCTGTTGAGATGGCTGATAAGCAGTCCTTGAATACTCTCCAGCAGCCAAAGAGGCCATTAGACACCCTAGGTCCTGAGGTCAAGTAGTCATGTGATAAAGTAGGACATTATTAACCAAGATAAACCTGGGGATGTACTTTATACCATAGCATCTCTACTTTGAGGATATCTATGGTCTTATGTGGTGGCATATAGCACTATAAGACATGTTCTGGACTTTGAGTTGAATTATATATTTTGTCTCTCACAAGCTATCTTTTCTGGGCTTACCATTTTGAGATACGCTGGTGTATTAACCCTTTAGGGACGGCATGATCTCTCAAGATAGCATTTACCGTCATGATGCACTAAAGTAGCTCCGGCTTTTAGCTGTCAGCACTGCACTGGGGCATCATGCCAACAATTTTGGAATATATGTATAAACCACTGGTCATAATTAAAGTTACCCCCGACGGCTGCACCCGTGTATAATGATGACAAAAAAGCAGCACACATTAAAACATCCTGCCGTCCTTAAAGGGTTAGGACTATTTATCCCAGGTGATTGGAAGACAATGTGGAGCAGGTGAGGAGAAGGTAAATAATGACCTCCTCTAAGGTCAAGTGGGTGGCCACTAGGTCAGATAGACCCTACTGGTGTCTCGGGGGGGGGGGGGGTTCTTATAGCCATAAGGCCTAAAAAGAAGTCTTGGTCAGTATCCCGACATAATATTATATAATAATTATTATTATCCATTTCTGTTGGTTTTCTTTGGTCCTAAACTAAACACCTTTAAGGCTAGTTCTTTTCCTTGGGCCAAATAAAAATGTACAAAATTCACCATAATCCTGGAATAAAACCCCGGAATAAAACGTTTTTAAAAAAGGACCCTATTTTGCTTTGGTCATGTTTCTTGAATCTAAGCATTTATTTTCTTGGCCCCATGCTGACCCTCATCCCCCCCCCCCACACACACACACAACTCCTAGATCAGGGTACCCTCAGCTGTCTGTAGTCTATATATCTAGATGACTGTCTTCAAAGACATGCCACATATCCATGCTATCTAGAAGGCACCGTCCATGTAGTACAATTTACTTTTATTAACAGACCCAGGATTACACCCCCCTAGACTTTACTCAATTTGCCATTTTTAGGTCTCACGAACGGTTACTTCAATTTGAAATTAGTGACTAAACGAATTAAGTATTATACTTGTAGATATCTAGCGAGGTAATGTTTCTTGATGAGTCCCACCCTGAAATCTGTATAATTATATGGAAACACTGTACTGTATACATACGATCTACTTTATGTTGGTCAATAGGTCGATTAGAGACTATTTAGTGAGAAAGATGGTATCGCCTCTCAAACTCCTCCCCCCGCCCCACCTCCCACAGTGCTATGTGGTCTGTGTTGGGGGTCTATGGTGGTCTGTATACCCCACACAAGGCGCCTTGGGAGGTATCTAATGATACGGTGACACTGACCCTGAACGTCCTTTTCACTCCCTGTGTCACCTTGCCTGTCACCCCTCTGTCCATCTGCCATCCCCCCCCCCCGCCCCCAACTATGTGTTTGATCCCTATAGTCTGTCTCACAGGTAAATGCAAGAGGGGTGGGGCAATGAGAAATGACCACTTTAGTTCCAGTGCCATACCAGCTGCGACGATACATGTATATATTTCAGTGGTCTGCGCTAATGACCCTGACCGACAGAATACATAACTATTATGATTTCTCAGGAGAGAATATCAAATATTATTGTCTCATGATGTGGCTGCAGGCACCAAGAAAATGCCAACTATGCAATGCAAATCAAGCTCAAGAATGAGATTTTTGTAATAAAAGTATTTTTCTGACCATATTCTTCAGTGGAGCAAACAAGAGGATCGGGAATAGAATATAGGTAGACACAAGGGATTGGAGTCTCCCACCCCCACCCCATACATCCCCCACACTCCTCATACCCCCTGACCCCTGACCAGACAAGTCAAGGCAGCTTAACCTGCCATTAGACAGCCGGGACCCCACGTGACTAAGATTACCCATAACCCCTTGCTCTACAGCCCTTTGTTCTGATTGGTTGATCCTTATCTCGAGTTCCCACGCGTTATCTCGGAGCTTCAGCTCGTGACCCATTGCCAAACTTTAGAATTATCTCCCCTTCATCCCAAGCCTCCTATCCTACCTATACTATGACACCATGAAAGAATTATTCCTTACCTCATATCGTAGATGGATATCACACTGTCTGCTCTTAGTCTTATAAGATGGCAACGCCAGTTGAATAGTTTATCAAAATAGAGGGCTAACACATTCAAAGGCTATAAGAAACCTTCAATCTACCTCTTCCAAGTATCCCCCCACAACCCCCCCCCCCATCCCAGCCTGATCCCATATCACCCCCTACCCCCAGGGCCCCTATCCCACTTATGGGTCCCCGCAGACAGCCGTTTTGTTGTCGTTGTAATGAAGGGATCTGATTGAAATGGATGCCATGGGACGTCTATTCAGTGAGATCAGAATGTCTGTGTATGGGGTGGGGAGGGGGGGGGGTGAATCACAATAGTTCTGAGGTCAGGAAAGATTATGATCTCTCCCCCTCCCCCCGACAGACACACTGTTGTAGGACATTTAGTAGTGTGTCATACCCGTACGTGATACCCACTTCTAGGCATCTAGAGTACAGCCGGGTGGCATCAGGGCTAGGTTTCCTGAAAAAGGCCGACAGCCAAGCGCTTTAGCTTCGGAATTTTTCCCAAATGTTATTTTACTACAAAACAGAAAAAAAGATCTACCAGGTATTTCGTAAAAATTAGTCACAGATTTTGTAATGAATGTTGGAATATTGATTTCCAAACATATTGATTAACAAAAATGTACATTATTTAGTCACATATGTATCGCCCCATTTCTCCTTTCATAATTGTAGACTCTTTGACTCATCATCCAAAGATTATAGGGATGCTAAATGAGTTAATTATGATCAATTGGCTTTCTCCCCAATAAGTGTACTTGATAGAGACCACACACCAAACCAACTAACAATATAGACCACCCCAAACCCCACCGGTGTGGTAGGAACTGGGCCCTGTGACTCACTGTTTACCCCTACCATCTATAGGGCTCAGGAAGAGAGGGGAAATATTTGACCAAAATCTTTAGGAGGTCCCCTCCCCCTCCACCCCTCTCCCCCTAATACCCCATATAGGCCTACCAGCTCACCCATGTGTGGCTGTGTCAAACAGCCTTGTGAGGTCCCTAACTGGTTACTGCTGTACTTCTAGGGACATTGTGTACTGGGTAAAGGGCTACACACTAGTACACTATCCAGGAAACATGAGGGGGGTAGGGTTTAATCTAAGTCATGGTTTGTGGATTTTATGTAGGCTCTCCTCCAGTTCATTGGTCTTTAGGTTTGAGCCATCACAGAGCTATAATGGTCAAATTGGGGGACACAATCAAACTAAAACTGCATTGGATATTTACTCCCTTCTATCTTGCAAGAACTTGCCATGCCCCTTCATGTAACTGTCCATGATCAATTAGCTGACTTCATCCCAGTTTTGCATGAATTTAAATAATGCACTCATCTGATTCCATGGATAGGTTCACACTCACATCTGAAAGACCCTCCCTGTAATGTTTAGTTACAAGTAGGTATTGAGTGTAGATTAGCTTCAATATCCTGAGATTGTAGGTATACTATTCAAATAATAAGAGATATTCTTTTTCAATATTGTAAAACAATTATCTTGTGATGTCAACTACCTGTGAGATCTTGTACCTTAAGCATGATTCCTCTTAAGCCCAAATATGAATACAGTGTTTTCCTAGCAAAGTAGGGTCAACCTTAAAGCAATACATGTATTGAAGAAATTTTCAGATTTGTAGAACATTTCTAGCATTTCATCTTGCTTCCTTTTCAGATTTAGAAAATTTCTAGGATTATTAAACACAATATGTACAGTATATATCAGTAGTGGATCAGCAGGTGCTGACCTATACTGCCTTCCCTGACCTGAGGAGGAGTCAGGTAGGGGATTAGTGAGTGGGATTAAAGGGATTAACAGGCCTCTCTGCACCTGTGGCCACCAGCTGTCACCACACCACCAGGTCACACTCAGGTGTTACTGATACAAACTCTGACAGATAATAACTACTTGACTCTGTTTCACTATGTCCAGTTTACAGTTACAAACAATGCACTCTAAAGGGAAGACTTCAGATAAAGGCCACATGTAGACACATGTCTGACAAAGGGTACGTGGATGTCAACAATTCAGTTCAATTTAATTTCTTTACTTAGACTGTGATGAATGGACACCTATGTAGATAATGTAAGGCAAAACATGAACTTTGTTTTTAGATATTTGTAAGTATTGTGTGAGCTTCTAAGATCCACACAGAAAGTTTAAGTTTTCCTCTCTTCATATTCTGAAATTAAGCTTGATTCCTTGATTGCTCCCACATGGAGCATCCTTTCTGCTTGGCTGCTCACACATGTATATATATATATATATATATATATATATATATATATATATATATATATATATATATATATATATATATATATATATATATAGTATCAGTATTACCCTTACATATCATAAGGATTATCCTTACATTATCCTTAATCATCTTCTGTATTCCTGCACATGACTATATCCTATACATGGGAGCCACCACCTTATCATCAGGTCACCTGGGTGACTAATCTATACCTAGTTCTGCACAATGCAACACCTTGACTGAATTTCTCTCATACAAATAGGTCCTAAAATGACCTACAAATTGGCAGAATAAGGTCCCTATGGTGCATTGATACCATGAACATGCGCATTGAAACGGTCATGACCACAAGACATGTCAATGTTTATAGTTAACAACTGCCACTTATGTGACCCCTTAGTCCTGCAGCCACCCAGGGTCAGTCAGGTTAAGTGGGGGACTGATTCAGCATGTCACAGTCACACATCTTAGCATGGTCTGCTATTATAAATATAGCTTTAACACATCCAGTCTAATAAAGCATGGAGGCTTAGGCTTAACTTGAAAGACTATACTTGTATTCATTCATTTCTGTCCAAATAGGAAGAAGTGCATGACTCTGGGGATATAGACTTGCATGACTGATATAGTAGTCATATAGCTGATATATCAGTAATAGTGTGATGCCATGTGTGTAATGCTCATGCTACAGCTCCACTCCTGTACTAGTGTATTATACATTATACCTGTGGTTTTGTGGTTATTATGGTTCTAACGTTAACCACCATCTGCCTCCTGGTCCCCTACCCCTGTAAGCGGATCCACAGGTAGCCAGCCCACCCTACATACAGCTCCTACAGATAGAGCCTAGAGGGTGGCAGTTTTATATAGTTAGCTGTATTCTTCAATTAGGTATAGGATAGGAACGTGTATGAGGGGTCTGTAAATGTAGACACCGATCGACCATTAGGGAGGATGTGTACACTGTAGGCTACGTATCATACCAAGATGTTATGGGATATTGATGCCCACAGATCCAGCCCTCGATCCTAGTTATAGTTTATAATTCGATATAGTTTATAGTTCCATGGTCATCACCGTCTTATGGCTGTACTGATTGATACAAGATGGCATCGCCTTTAGACAGTTACTGCAGTTGTAGCAGTGAGTCCTGCTGTACCTGGGTAGTACCTCCAGGCTGCCGTCTGTCTGTCTGCTGTGGGTGAGCCCCAGGTCTGTACAGGTAGGGTGTCCCCTCCTACCTCTCAGGTGTCCTACCCACCTGGGGGAGGAGGTTACCTAAATATCCAATGTACAGCTGGGCGAGTGTAGGAGGTGGTATTTAGGTATGTACTCCCTGTACTATACTATGAGTACAACAATGGTTGAGTATTGATGTAGATTGGACACTTTGTTGATCAGCATTGAAATCTGTCAAACATTTGGGTTTAAAACTGCTTGCTGATCAGCATATTAATCCCATAACTATCATGAAAAAGAAAGCTCAACCTAGCTAAATGTTTGTTTCATATGAATCAGATTTTCCCCCAAGTCCTCTGTATTTAATGGCAGTATATTATACTAATACCCAGTAAGGCAGGTGTTGGCCTCACACAGTTACTATCCAGAAGCAGAGGCTAGGTAATGATACAAATAGGTTGTCATAATCATATCATCCTATTATGCTATCAGATACTGTATGTGATACAGTACAGACAGAACTTTGTACTAGACAGATAACCTGACATGGAGAGCAGGATAGCACCCTTCCTACATAAGTCAGCTTAGTTAGAATCGCTTGTGTTACCTCGGAATGCTTCTATAATAAATATAGTGTCAAACTGCAGGAGCCCCAGAGGGGTGGGGTGGGGTGGGGTGGGGGGGGTGTACAACCGTGATGTGTATCAACAACGTGATGTGTATCAACTACACTTCACGGCTGACCATGCAAACGTGATGTGTATAAAAAAAACGTGATGTGTAGTAACCATCTAACCGTGATGTGTAGTAGTTAACGTGATGTGTAGTAACTTGAATTTAGGGACCTCCAACCGTGATGTGTATCAATAAACGTGATGTGTATCAATAAACGTGATGTGTATCAAATCCCTAGGAACTCTGTGGGGATCAGCAGAGATGCAGGATAGAGAGGGGGAGACCAGGGGCAGAACCAGGGGGGTGGCATCATCCACCCCCCCCCTGCCTTTGAATTTGTTTAAGATGATATTTTAAGGAGAGACGGGGGTTAGGATAAGTCAAAGGTAATGAACTGAATTTTAGAATGTTTTACTTGAGGAACATATTCATATTTTACCTAGATCTATAAAATAAGATATTCCCACAGATGTCATACTTTTTACAGTCCCCCACCCCCAACTTTAAAGTTGGGTGGAGGCAAGTATGTTTGGGTCTCATTTCAGTAACATTTTAGACTAGAATACCCTAGAACACACCAATCTGATGGTAAAATTCCTAAAATTACTCAAACGCTCTCAATCAATTTAGATGTAAAAATTCCTATTTTTCACGGGTCATATAACATGGTTCAAACCCCTCAGAACGCACTGTTATAAAGCTCAAATTCTAAAGTTTTTCCGCTGCCCCTGCATATAACCTCCCTTCTATAAAGAGAACATATTTTGATACAGATATGGTCAGGGGATTTATGAAATACCTTGATACAGATCACGTTGATACAGATCACGTTATTTTGATACAGATTATGTTGTTTTGATACAGATCACGTTGTTTTGATACAGATCACGTTTCCATAGTCAGCTGTGATGTGTAGTACTACACATCACGTTACTTGATACACATAACGGTTGTACAGGGGGTAAGCAGAGATAGAAGGGGTAGACAGAAGAGAGAGAAATGTTCAGATGAAGAAAGGGACAGAATCACAGCTTATGAGTATCACAAGCTTTAACCCTGTGATGATACACGTTTTGTGAGTTTAATCCATGAGGTGCCCTTGTTTAGGCAAGCAATGAAATAGCAGAATATATTGTGTAGAAAATATTAAACCTTAACCAACAGGAAAGGATCAGGGCTATCTGCTTTGCATTTTAAGTGGGAGTTGATCAGAGGCAGTTTGAACACTGGCATCCGCTGTCCGGTGGCCATGTGGGTGTTGCATGTCGTGACGCCATCCTGTACCTATATACAGGTGTAGGTACTGACAGCTTAAGGACCCTGGAGGTGACACCTGACACCCCCAGGATGCTGGTACCTCCTGTAACACATCACCTACCTGTGTCCATATAACTTTAAAACTTTATGGATGGCATAATGCATTACTGTATTATGTCCTTGGTCGTCATGATGCTTGAAAACAGCCCTTGCGATTAACTTACGAGTGCTGCATTCAAGCACCATGCTGACCCTACAGGGTTGAGACACCCCGTAGGGTCTTCATGTTGCACCAATGCAGCACTGGATTGCTGCATCATGACGACAAATGTCATCTTTTAGCAACATGCATCCTTAAAGGGTTAAGTGGTGGGTACCTTGGGATTTACCTGTATGGAGGCTGACAGTCAGATGTAAGGGTTAACATAGAACATTCATCTCACCCTTGTTATAAAAGTATCCCAGATTGATGAATGCAATAAGGGGAGGGATAATGGCAGGTTGTTTACTTCTAGCAGGGCATGTTGTTTGCTTCTAGCAGTGCCTCTGGCAGAGAAGATACATACAATCCCAGTAAGGTTAACTCCTGATATCTGTGAGAGTAGACAGTAATTTGAGGATTTGGGTAGACAGGTTTGTAGGTTTCTGCCATCTATGATGCACCAATGCCTGGTGTATAACTGGCAAGCACTATAGCCGTCTTGGTGCAGCATGCGTACCCACCGGGAATGTATCGGCACCGCCAATTGCTCACAAGGGCTAGCTACATTCATGCATTCAGCATTAAAGGGTATAAAATGTGAGATTTTCCCTTACACACACAGCAAATAAAGGATTGTAACCTGATAATAGGACATCGCAAACTGCATTGTCTACAGATTCTGATGCCTCAGGACTAGTGAAAAAATATACAGGAAAGTAAATGTCAGCAGACAGGCAGGCATGGGTGGTAAAGCTGTAATGTTGTATCATTATTGAGGTGGGAAGTACTGTACTTATAGCAGGGTGGGGGAGATGAGGACATAGGGGCTGTCTCATAAAAAGGGAAGGAACCATATTGTAACATTGGGAAATGTCACTCAGACTCTTGCTTTTACATTCTTTTCCCAGGAAAGATTCATGACGCTCATGAAATCCTCTTTTAGGCACATCTTGTATGATATCTGTATTGCAATTTCCCCTTAGTAGCACAATGCACTATTTATGAATCTGACAAGAGAAGTATGGAATTCTGGCAACCTTTAAACAAGACCTCTCATGATATAGACACTACTTGCACACTGAAGCAAATGCTTCTCTCAAGATATTTCAGATGAAAGTACTTCTAGTTTTTGCTTAACATGTATGCATGTATAAAGATCTTACAGAGGTACATACATAAACAGTAGTGATTTCTCTTAGTATAGGCTACTGATACTGTCAAAGGCTTTGAAGGTGATATTTGCTTGGGATAGGTTTTGCAAAGACATCTCACAAAACATTTTATTACTATATAACCAGTATGATAAAGAATATCCTCTTTGTTCTGAAGAGATATGTATGTACATGCATCAGACACTGTATGTAGGAGCCTATAATAACGTGTACTTTATCACCATCTTACCCTTCTCTCTATACACACACATCTAACCCTTTAAGGATGGATAATGACATTTATCGTCATGATGCACCAATGCAGCCCCGCCAAGTAACTCGCCGGGGCTGCATTGGTACATCGTGCTGACCCTCCGACAGTGTCTAAATCCCATAGGGTCGCCATCATGCTTGAATCTAGCACTGGTGAGTTACTTGCCAGGATTGCATTCATGCATCTTGATGACCAAGGCTATGATGTGGCTGTGTCTCACGAACTTGGGCCAATGTTTTTGTCTATGACCAGGTGCAATCTATGACCGGCTGCAATCTATGACTGGGTACAATCTATGACCGGCTTAGAAAAAAACGCTTTATTTAGGGCAGATGAAGACATAAGTGGTGAGAACTGTTAATAGCTGTTTTAAGACTTTATATCACTAATTTTATTTCAATTTCTATCTACATCTGCCCTAATTAAACCGTTTTCTTTCAAGCCGGTCATAGATTGCACCCGGTCATAGACAAAAACATTGGCCCAAGTTCGTGAGACACAGCCATATGCATCCTTAAAGGGGTAAGCAGGTTGACTTTGGCTCCCCCTGGACGCCTTGCCCCATCAGCACTGTGTATAGGCACCTGCAAATCTCTGCCAGCAGGGGGCGGGGGGGGGCTTAGTCTAGAGAGGCTCCGTCTCTAGTTTAGTCATGCCTTGGTATACAGTTATGAGGAAAGCAGTGCCATTTTAGATAATATTATTGTTACTGGTCATTTCCCCCATCATGTCTATGCCGCTGCAGCTCTGTTCCCACATTTCTAATGCCCATGGGCCATTGGCATGGGCCATGGGCATTAGAAATATGGAAGCAGTACTGGCTTCATCTACATTTGTGGTTCTGTACTGAATTTTTTTTCTTAAGGAACCGGAAATGGGAATGACACTGGTTCCTGTTCCTATGTGCAGGAATGTAAGCATCCATCCAAGATGGCGCTCGTACTACCACGGTAACCTCAGCAACAGGACCTACACACTTGGAGAGGTGGGTTGGAGCAGGACTGGGACCAGTGTGGGGTAATAGGCTTGTCTTGTTTGTCAGCACTGGGCACTGCCCCCACCCCCATGCCTCACTCTATTGCAGTTGGCCAAGGGAGCCAGAGTAGCCGGGCCTGATGTATCCACTATGGCAACAAACCTCGCCTGTGGTTGTTGTGTCTAGTATGTATCCCTACACCAACAAAGAGCCTTTCTTCCAGCACTGAGGATACTCTACTAACTCACCCAACCCTTTAAGGACCACATAGTGCTTTAATGTGCTACTCCCTTGGTCGTCGTGATGCATGGATACAGTCAAGGCGAGTTCCAAGTGCCAGGGCCGCATTCATGTATCATGCCAACCAATGTAGAAGTCTATCAACCCCCTGTATGGTCGGCATGGTGATTGAATCTAGCACTGGTGAGTTACTCACCTCGGCTGCATTAATGCATGATGACGGTGCAGAGTTAAACGTGTCTGGAGGGCTTCTTCCCATAGCCCTGGAGAAAGGCTTTTCTGACTTATTGAATATCACAAAGGGGCGGGGATACAATAGGAAAAAGCATATCTGAATACTATAAAAAGCCCATTGAGAACCCAAACACGTGTGGGGTATACAGGGAGTCCATTGAGCCCTACAGTGGTGCTGCTGTTTTTGGTGGATGGTTTAGAGGGATGAGTTATCACCACAAACTGTAGGGGTCCACAAGACGGCAGCACCAGTCAGCCTTCTCACCAGGACAAATGGGAATGTTTACTGGATTTGCTCTTTTTCATTTTTAAAATGACATAGAAATGTAACTGAAACACCTTGTAGAAAGAAGAAATTGAACAGCTTGAGATTAAATGCTAAATGGTCTGAGCACCACAGGAAACTGTCTGGTGTAACTAAAGGATGTGGTTAAAAAGGTCAACTAGATACAAGGTGATCTTTGGTTCAATTGAAATCGATTAACATTAACCCTTTCATAGCTTAAAGTGTGTAGGGATAATTATGTCCCTATCTGGATGATAAAGGTAGGAACTATCCCTGACCCTGGCTTCATCTCTGTCCAGCTGGCTGTTAGTAAGCTATAATGTCCAAACTGAAATGTGCCTCAGGTGCATGCCACTATGTACCTGTGGTGTCATCGGGCTTCTATTCTAGAACTATAATCAGAATAGACGACAAAAGAACATGGAGACCTGAACCACTGCAGAGCCCTTAGGGTTAACTTAACCTTTACCCTGACTTAACCATCACCGGATCACCCTAACTTAAACGCATCTACTTCAATTTGGTGCCTTGACCGTTAAGCCACCAAATTAAAAAAGAGGAATATCAATACATTTTAAATGTTATGCTATGAAATCCCTTTTCCTAGAGTATCTCATCCTATGAGTTAAACAGCTACTGGTAGTGGTGGTGGTGCTCCATCAGTGCCCCATGCCCCTCCCCTGTGTGAGCCTACAGCATGGGTGTACCTCATGTAAGTCAGTTTGGCAGACAGTGCATTTGGCAGGCACCAAGGTCATGTCTATACCGTCAGCTGAGGTGGGTGCCACATAAAGGCAGCGCCACCACTCAGGTCTTTGATAGGCTCAACACCATGGTCAGCCTGCCTTATAGAATTTGCTTTTACTTTTTTTGTTGTTCCCCCAGCGATTACCCACTGACCGTGTCTCTCTCTCACTCTCTGCTAATGCATTTGATGGCATGGTCTCAGTTTAAAGCCTTGCACTGGTGATCCCTTCATTGAGCAAATTTGATTGTGATGCACTAGCTAGCTGCCTTCATGGTGTCTATCGCCAGTAGTACATGCAAACAGTATGCTGACCCAACAAGTTGATTCACTTCTGAGTTCAGCCCGACAGGGGCATAGGGTAGATTCACATTGAGTTGGACACATACTGGTACCCTGAGAAGGACACACGCTTGAATTCATGTCGATCTAATCATTCTAATCTTTATATTTGTGAACAACGATTATTTTCCATGTTTTCCAACTAAGAGCCACTAGAGGTCGTATCATACATGAATAAATAGAAATGTCAGTGTCTGTCTCAAGGTAGGTGTCCAACTCATGGTGAATCTACCCTGATCTAGTACCATATAGCACATTAAAGCAGTGTGCAACCCCTAAGTGTTATATTCTAGTGGCTGAGATTGCGAGGCTTGGAGACATACAATATGTTAGATAATAGATACGTAGATTATGACCTCCCACCTGGAGGCACCAAGGTGACCACTGTATCTGTCTGCACCTGGTGAGTACCTGCGAGGCAGATAAGGAGGTTCATTAACCCGTTATTAACCATCTTGTGACAGCATAGCGCTTCATATGTACTCTATCGTAGTGTCGATGTACGTGTGCATGCAATTAGACTTGCTGATAATACAGGGTTGCATGGCCTTTCGGGTTGAAGCGATGTACCAATGCGGCACCGGCGAGTTACTCACCAGCTGCTCTGTGCTGGTGCATGATAAACAACAATAAACATGACGCATTAAGGCAGCATGCTGTCCTGAAAGGGCTAATCGGTATAGTATATAATAGTGACGGTAAGACAGTAGATATGAAGAGTTAGTTAATCAGCAGATAGACAGCGACACCCTGATACGGCACGTAGGGTGGACGTGGAGTGACCTGCTTACATAACCCGTTATGGGCCACATAGTGTTCTAAGCTGCTATACCCTTTGTCGTCATGATGCATGAATGCAGCCCTGGCAACCTACTTGCCATGGCTGCATTCATACATCATGTCGGCCCTTTGTGAGTGGATCAATCTTGTAGATTCGTCATGATGCTTGAATGCAGCCCTGGCGAGTCACTCGCCAAGGCTGCATTCATGCATCATGACAACAAAAAGGCAAAGCCCATTAAAGCACTATGCGACCCTTAAAGCCCCAGCGCCCTTATAAATAGGGCTGAGTACCTGTCCCGGCTCCACTCCGACTGTCGCTGGATGGGTACCGAGACCTGGGCCTTTAAAGAGTCTGGGTTACCTGTCTGTGTTACCTGTAATTAGATAAGGCCTCACCTGTCGGTGTCTGGCCAGGTGTGACTGGCGTGTAGCAGGCTATGTATAATGCACATGTCTGAGTGGACTCCTCATCTACCGTTAACCCTTTAAGGGCAGCAACGGGCTTTGAGCAATGTGCCATGTCCTTTTGTCATAATACATTCATGAATAAAGGTCTGGGAAGTCTACTTGTTAGGGCTGCGCTCGCTTCCCTGCATCATGCCGATCCTTCGGCGTATTAACTTCATAGACATATATTATGGTCGGAATGATGCATTCATGCAGATCATCTGACAAGTTATTCGGCAGGGCTGCATTCATGCATCATGCCAACAAAAAGCATAATGCAATATAGCACTAAGTGGCCATTAAGGGTTTAAATTTACTGATCCACAGAAGGCCATCATATCCCGAGATATCAGAACTTCACTTTTGTCACCAAGGGGTTATATCCGCTAGTTGTTTCCGAGGTAGAAGTGTTCCTTCTAGATTAATTTAGATATATTTGAGGATATCAGACACTTCAGAATCAGACAGGGATAAAGGTCAGTTGAATGGTATCGTATTCTATAGTATTGGGTTTAATTTAAATGGCCTTACATCCGCCGTCATGGGTGACGTATGATCCCGGCGTATGAGCAACAAGTATAAGGTTTAACCTCTCACTTAATCGTTGAACTTTTAGCTACCAAATTCTATTTTTTTAATTGAATTCATGCATCAATTGCTGGGTCTTGACGTCCATGATGGTTTGCCAGCTTTGGTGGATGAAATGAATACACGTTGCAACATTCAATTCACATACCAAATAAACACAATAAAAGCCCACTATTAACCATTCAAATCCAGGTGTGTCTGGTTCGTGTATATAAAAGTTTACCAAGGACTTGTTCACAAAAAAAATACAAACTCTAGAAGGTTGATCATGAATTATGAAGCGGTCTAGACTTTCAGAAAGCAGTACTTAACTCACCCCCTGTTACACCTGTAGTCAGCCCTTTAAGGCCCCACCCCGGGAGTCTGTCCATACCTCTGTACTGACTTCTATGGTGCTGACAGGTATTCAGTCAGGGTCCACGATTTATAACCATCCAACCACAAAGCATGGCAGAATTACCTTCACTTCATGTGCATGCAAAAGAGCTTCATTGAACTTTACCGACGACATAATGCTTCGAAGCGTTATATTCATTTGTCGCCATGATGCACCTATGCTGCACCGACAAGAAAATCGCTGAAGCGGCATTTTCGTTTCAGTGAGCTCTAAATGAGATTTATAACAGAGTAGGTCGTATGATGTTTTCATTTGGTTATCAAGACACCCTGTAACAGACATGCTGCACTCAACCATCATAAAAACAAACATGCGTACAATGTAGGGCATTAAAGTACTCCAATGCTCTTAACGTTAAGGGCTTAAAGATGAAAGTTAATGTTGGGAGTGCGCTCTCTTCTTCTGATAATTCTCATCCCATGTTTAAGTTATGTTCCCCAAATGCCCCCAATGATCTGTGTGCAATATAACCGCCTATTACCCTGTACACAACATCAATTAGAACTAGATATTGTGACATCCCTGACAAGACCTCTGTCATCTAGCTGAGTTGGCTATGTGCCAGAGATGTCAGATGTTCAGTAGTGGGAGGAAGTACACCTGATCATCCTGCTTTGTAACACAACTCATTCCCCCACCTCCCCGACCTCCCCCCCCTCATCCAATCCCTCGGTCACCTCATGTTTCCATTATTCAAACATATTGGATACATTTAGGAGGTTGTACTGAATTGGGAGTCCAATGCAATACAGGACCGCTCAGTCCTAGATGTCTGACATCTTGATATCTGGTAGAAAAAAAAGCAATACTGCATCAAGGCTAAATGTATTTGATAGAAATTGTATTGACTTAATAGAATCAGCTCCACCTCGGAACTGTATATATATATACCTGTACAAAAATGTAGAAAGCATTTCGTATACAATGATAATTACCTCCATCCGTGAACCTGATGTTAATTAGGTGGGATGCACATAAAGGCACATGACATACGATGTATTGTCTCTATAGTCTTAGTTAAGCAGAGGAGATGAATCAATTTGCTGGAAATGATCTAAGTATTGGTACTGAAGGGTTAAGGCACTTGAAATGTATCAAACCCTTTGATGCTGTGGCATGTGTCTGAGTATGGCGAGTAGAGGAAGGACAAACCTAACACAGGATGCTGTAGCACATAGCACACATATAGGTACACTTAGCCCTATGAGGTCAAAGTGATGCCGAGAGAAATCAGGTTCAATTGCCATCATGATGCAGTAATACAGCATCGTTAGTGCATCATATGTCCACCCTTCAAGAGTATGGTCAGCATCAGACATACATGAGCGCCGGCGAGTTACACACTAATGCTGAATTTGTTTAACTAAAGAGGGTATTGTACATTTAAACACCCTACTGTCCTCAAAGGGCTGAGCACACATGGGTACATATACATATATAGGGGCTGCATACCTGGCTGATCCACCCACAGAGCAGGAAGGGCTTACACGGGGTGATGGGGTACAACCTAACAAAACCCTCACCCCTAGTACAGCCCACCTCTACAGGCTACTCAGAAATCAGTGTTGCTCTAGCAGAGTGATGGGCAGATTGCAGCAGGTTCTATAGAATTCCCATGGCATGGCTCAGGGAAAGTCAAGGGAAGAAACGCGTCAGGGAAAGTCGTAGCAAGTCAGAGAATCTTGCGAAAATTAATAAAAAATGATATATAGACAAAGGTTCACAAGTATAGTTTCCCACTGAGGGTTATTTCACGAGGTGGAGCCGAGTGAAATAACCCCCAGTGGGGAACTATACAAGTGCTCCTTTGTGTTTATCTCATGTTATTATTAACTATGTTCATCAAAATTCCACTTAATCGATCTGAAAAAGCTATTCTATAGTGTTTAAATCATCAATTTTAATGATTTTAAAGGCCGTGAAATACGGGAGAGGGTTATTTCACGGGGTTAAGTCAATGGGAGTGTCGTATTCACCATGAAATAAAACAAAATGCACCATGTGTACAAATGTAGTAGGCCTAAATAGCTAGGGGTATCGCTCCACTAAAGTGAATACCCCCCCCCCCCACCCCCATCATCAGGGAATCTCAATCTGCATCTTTTTGTGGGATCCCTGTAATATGACTTGGGAACAGACGGAGAACAACATATTTACTTTGATCAAGTAGACATAAAGATGTTGGGGTGTGAGAAGGACATTTGCTACGTAGGATTCCTTTGTTTTTCCTCTTGATTTTCTGCTGCCTTGAAGACCATCTACATAGACACACATATCCAATAGGCCTAATCGAGCAATATGAAACTGAAAAGACATAGCTATCAATAACAAAGAGAAGCTCATGGTACTTTAAAAAATTGATATTACATGTCTGCACCAAGTTAAGGAAGGTAGATCGTGGATGGACTATAATACCCCTGGCCACCAAGGGCAATGCGTGTAGTACCCAGACAATAGGTGAAGCCGACAAAGGGCCCCACCTCTCCCCCACTACTCCCCCACCTGTTTGATCCCTAGGTTGAGCCTTACACCTCACAGATCCAATTCTGATCCCAGGACAAACACTACATGCCTCCCTAATGCAACCTTACACTCACTCACACATTGCGTAACCCCTCAAGGGCAGCAGAGTGATTAATGCAGTATGCCCATTTGTAGGGATGATTCATGGCCGCATCCCTGGCGAGTTACTTACCAGTGCTGCATTAATGCATCATGCTAACCTTACGGGGCTGATACACTCCCAATAGACCGCCATGGTGCCCCAATAAATTACTCAATGGTGCTATGTTGGTGCATTATGACAGAAAGTGAACATGAACCATTGAGACATTATGCAGCCATCAGAGGGTTGACCCTGCCAATACCCAGCCTTGTCTACCTGGTCCTGTATGTCACCAGTATGTCACCTTGTGTCACCTGACGTGGGGCCATTGTAAGGGCCATTGTAAGGGCCTTTATAAATTGATAAGGACTTAGCATCAGAAGCAAATAGGGCCTGGGATATATTTGTACCAGGTCTCTGGTTACATCATAGCAGATATAGTATATCAGGGTATGGGGAAGGGAATCTAGCCTGAATTCCTTTAGATCAGAGACTGCAAACAGTCTAGGAATGGTATTAGCGTTTGGGTTGGCTTGTGAAGGGGAATTGCACTCTAGGCACTATGTATATAATGGATTTTATACCATATCCCAGTAGCATATATCTGTATGCTATGTGGTTCCAGATTTTGCAACTTGATACTTCAACATATTGCCTTATGCTCGAGAGGATATTTGAGACTGTTTTGATGCTGTAGTGAGTACCCATACACACTATACCGGCTATGTCGTCATTTTATCTGTTTATGGACAAACACACTTTCCATTCATCGTTTAGACTGTATTCTGATGTCATATTATTGTCAGTGTAATATGTCAATATCATGCAATATGACTCCCTGGATTTAAGAATAGGAGAGCCTTATCGTCTATAGAAGTTATAGGTCATCTTACAATGTATTATAAGAAAAGAGACACCCTGAAGAGCAAAAAGAAAATAAATCATGAAAATCACTTAAAATAACACGCCGCATCTAGAAGAAACAGTGTCATAAATCGCACCCTGACATCCAGATACCCTGGATGATTTGTGATCCCGTCTTGGTGACGAGATTAACGTCATATCTCGCGGTGTCTCGGTGACATACGAGAGCCATTTAACACGGGGCAGGGTACATGTTTTTTGTCCAAACACAGGTCGTCCCCTGGGTCTGTCCCTGGTATTGTCTGCTTGTTGTGAGAGTCTGATGAAACCCTTTAAGGGCCGCATAGTGCATTTATGCATCGTTGCTATTGTAGTTATGATGCATGAATTTACTTGCAGCCCTGACGAGTACCATAGCTGCATTCAAGCATCATGACGACTATATGGGTATAATACATTCCCGAAGAGTCAGCATGTAGCATAAATGCAGCCCTGGTGAGTATAGACTGACCAGGGATGCATCAATGCATCATAACGACAAAGGAGATAAGTATAGTGAAGCATTATGCGGCCCTTAAACGTTAAAGATGGAAGGTGCCCCGTCTCATGTTATCTCTTCACCCTACAACTCATATATACCACTGTCCAATCTCCTCCGTCTCCTCAGGAAAAAGAGGTGAGAAGAAAAGGAGAGACAAAGTATCCCAAATCAAAATTCGAACCTCCTACTCTGTAGCCTCGTCGTCGGCCCACACACCCCACCATCAACAGCATTTGGTACTCAACATGAGAGATGTGAAGAAATATAATCAATCATCATTGCTCCTAATATATTTACAAGGATAGCAATATGTGATTCACAGCCTTTCAAATAAGCACAATCATATGATTTTTGAACGCAGTCAATTTCTGTAGATATCACTAAATGCTCCCCATATCCTCATACAGATTCAGGGAATATATTTCATTTCATTCTCCCTCCACATCCACTCTTATCAATGAGATATACTGCTAGAATTATTATCCTTCACTACTCCTTAATGCTCACAAACTGTGGCAATTATTCTCAGTCAGCAGGTCTGTAATTCCCCACATACCCAGCACTACACCTGTCCTCCTCCTTTACCCCACCTCTCCACTCCTACTTCTCTCACTGTCAGTCACATATAACAAGCTCGTTTACATGTCGTCTACATCAAGCCTCACACCTCTTTTTGCAGCAGCTTATGCTGCTGTTTTTACATGACAGTCGGCAGGAGGGTACCACTGGTAGTGTGGGAGAAATCTCACCTGGGCAACCCTTTGAGGTCGGCTTGGTGCTTTAATGCACCATACCCTTTTGTTAGCATGATGAATGAATGCAGCCCTGGAGAATAATTCACCGTTGCTGCATTCATGCATCATATTGACCCCACGGGGTTAATTGTAATTGATACACGCCCGAAAGTCAATCAAATATATTTAAAATTCAAACCCACACTCATGATGCATCAAAGCTTCTTTGGTGCATCGTGGCGACAATTGAACAGGTAGCACTGAGGTATCAAAGGCTCTAAAGGCTTATCAGGGACCTGTCTGTAGACTGCGCTGCTCCCTCAGGCTCCTGTTTGACGGGGCTGCAGCTGTTTATGGATCTTACTGCTGTTTTGAGCTGCTCTCGTTCTGCTCGTTGAGCATTAGATAAATCTGGTTATGTGCAATCCTTTCATTCATGGGATGACACAAATGATATACGTTACCCCTCCTCAGGCTTTTACCACCACCATCGTTCCATATCCCCTCTCACGGCTCTTTCAACTTGTACATACAAGGATTGTTCAAATACGGCATCAGTCCTGCCCCCCCCCCCCTAGTATAGCTGAATCCTGAAGGTTCACCCTCCTAGTATGCATTGGGTCTCCTCGTCAGGTAGAAGTGACTGATATTAAATTATAGGCTACAATGATTCAGCTATCGCTGCCATTGCTCAAGTTTTATTCATGGATTCTCTGCTCATCGAGGTCTGTGAGTCTGTGAGTCTTTCATATACCTCCCGACACTTGGTCTTGTTTACCAAATTGCTCATATTCCGAAATGGCTTTTAGGGAGTGGTCATTTTTTAACAACAGGGGGGGGGTTGGTGGATTTGGGGGGGGGGGACCAAAAAAATTTGGACCCCTTGAAGGGGGGGGACCAAAAAAATTTGGACCCCTCTTGAGGGGGGGACCAAAAAAATTACACCCCTTTTTAGCGGAAAAGCCCGCGCATTACTATAGCTCAAAGGGTTCGGCCGCGCTCAATTTCAACCTGCTGGAGGGGGGGGGACCAAAAAAATTTCGACCCCTCTCGCGGGGGGGACCAAAAAAATTTCGACCTGCACGCGCGGAAATCCACCGACCCCCCCCTGTTGTTAAAAAATGACCACTCCCTTAGATAACAAACTAATACGGACTGCAGATGCTTTGATACACAGTAAATCATCGATTCATGAAGCTATATTTCTGGTTTATTTCTGTGCACGTTATACTTATGTCACCCTCTCACACAGTAGCCAACGGCTTATCATTCACCCCTTCCTGCTCGGAGCTGCTCCCAGAGTCTGTGTTGTATAATAAGCCATAGCTCCCTAGTACTGACAGAATATGTATTTTCCCCGCTGACAAATCACTGCAAATATCCAATAAACCAGCTGCAGTGCGTTATTCAATCCTATATCGCCACCCGCCCATGGTGTCATTGCAAAAATGTCCTACTGTATTCGATGTAATAAGCACACAGTGCGCTTAAAATAATTTTAAACTAAAAAGAATTGGGGAAAAAAATAATTCTAATAAGTGTACCCCCCCCCCCCCCACCCATTCCCCCTAATTGTTTTGCTGTTGCAGTACCGTATGTGACGTAATAAGCACACACTGTGCTCAACAAATTATTCCAAACGCGTTTCGAGAAGTAGATACTTTATTTGGGCTCAAAATGTGACATAATTTAGGGGTTCCGTTGTCTAAACTCGGCCAAATAAAAAGGGTGTGCGGGCTTATTAGGGGGTGTGCGCTTATTAAGGGGAATACGGTATATTGTCCTCCTGGATTGTTGCAGTCGGCAGGTGTTTGTTGTACATTCATACATTCACATATTCAGGAGACTGTGGCTTAATATTATACTGGGTGATTCCACCTTTTTCAATCCATACCAGACCGGCCAGCATTGGCTGTCAATCTGACAGCTGATACATTATGACTGATGGAAGTGTTGCCTACAATATTGGACTTGCTGATTCCACTTACCACTTTGTATCAGAGCTGGAATAATGATTCTCTCCAGGCTCGTGGATGACACTAATGATAACTCTGAACATGCGTGCACATGGAACTACGTCATGCAGACACGTCACCCTCTGACTCCCATTTCCCCATTATGAGTTCCCCTGGACGTCCTCAGAGGCGCGTCGCCAGTTCCCAATAACTACGTCACGGCAGCAGTCGTCGTCAGGACGCCGTCCAGGGACGCTGGTGTAATAGTTCTCGATCCATCGGCCAGGTGCCACTCCTGATATGTAGGGCCTAGACCGTCCCTCAGCCATGTTAGAGGAGATTACCCACATAAGTCACTTTCATTCTTCCTGTTTGGTTCCTGCAACAGGTTATGTGACCAACCAGAAAGGCTCCATCAAATTCATGTAAATAGAGACGTTATCAATGCTGCTTGTCGTCTGTGTACATAACGTAATACCCACCCGGGTTTGGGTGAGACTATAGTCCTATGGCTACAAAATGGCAGCTAGCCCTTTAAAGGACGCATCATGCCCTCTCTGTCTTGATCTATAAATGTAGCCCTGGTGAGTCTACTCATCAGAGTTTCACTCATGCATCATGCCTACCCTTTTATGAACGCATTAACCCCCATGCTAGGCAACTACCTCACCTGCCAGGGTCCTGTTTCTCCACAAATTGCGGACATCCGCAAAATTGCGGACGTCCGTAAATACATTCTCCATAATATTTATGGAGGTCCGCAAATATATTTTAGTACTTAGGCATACACATATGGAGCTCCATATATATTATCGGACCTCCACAAATTTATGGAAGCGAATTTACGGACCTCTGCAAATTTGCGGACCTCTGCAAATTTGTGAAGAAACAGCATCCAGGGGCAACTTGGCAGGGCCAATAAAGGCCATAATTCAGCACCATGTGGTCCATAAAGGGCTGAAGCCCTTACAGAGTGTGTGTGTGTGTGGGGGGGGGGGGGGGGGGGGGGTATCATGTAGGACCCCCACGTGACCGTATAACACAAGGGGCGGCAATAAGCCTGTAGACTGTCACCATATTGTAGGGGGCGCCCCTGACGCCTGGGGACTGTCCGGAAGTGACGTGTGTTTATTGTCGACGTCACACGTGACGTACTGCAGTGAGGGGCATGGTGGGAAATGTCTCTGGAGGTCGTCATGACAACTGCCATAGGTTATTGGAACATGCATGAACTAATTGCACATCAGTCCCTTTTTGCTAATTGACGAACTGGTATCAAGGTTATATAGGCATATTGTTCCCCAAGAATTGGTTATTTTTCTGAACTATCCCTGTTGAGATTTATAGGAAGTCAGACCCCTATGGGGAATGAGCTAATATGGCCCTGAACATGTGCCATTTGCTGTACATGTAATTAGGACAGTAACACGTTTTCAGAGAGAGATTACAACTACTTCTGTGTTTTCTTGGTTCTGATACCCCCGAGATCCTACAGGAATATAGCTCCATATTTAATTGAATATTTTGTTGATTAAAGTAACACCTGTGTTCTAATAGCTGTGTTTTCACTTTGTGTCTTGTAGGTAAGTTGGATGGAGCTTCTCACTCATGGTTGGGTCTGTACATAGGAGGCAAGAGGTAAGTACTATCTCCATGGTGTATTGAATCTCTACCTAGCCCAGGAGGATAAGAACTGAATGTTTAAGAAAATGGATATATAAGAACATGAATATGAGGAGACTCAATCTTATAAATTAAAGGACATTCTCATGGAAATAGAATAGGCAACAATAGCTTCAGAGCAATGTATAGGAAGATGGTAAGCAATGAGAGCAAGCTACATTTGTGGCATCAAATCTATGTTTTCACAGACCCTGGAAATCACTCCTGGGACAGCGATTTGGCAGTGCTTCACACTAGCAACCTGACCCACCCCATTTGTTCTACTGACTCCCAAAAACAGACTCAACCCTGCTAAACATGGCCCTGGCATGTCGGACATGTTCATCCCTGCACATTATGTGGGAGGTCTAGTCACAGAGCAGTGAAACACAAACAGAAACACATGTATTCCCGCCGCCATCTTGGATTTGTGCCAATCCAGCCTCGTTTTGGTGGGATGAGCCTCGGTTGTTGTACCACGTGACCTGATTGGCCGGGAACCAGTGCAGACTTGGTTTGGCTGGTGCCCAGTGTGTCTGCTGGTTACTGGTGTGTTTGTCAGGTACCAGCGGCAGCCAAAGTAACTCGTGTTTGTGGTGGGGTGATGTAAGAGGGATAACACCTAGTAACTTAGTTAGACTCTACCCTAGTTTACTCTCTCTCTCTCTCTCTCTCTCTCTCTCTCTCTCTCTCTCTCTCTCTCTCTCTCTCTCTCTCTCTCAGGCCTGAGGATCCAGGATCGAGCAAAAGTTCATCCATAATGTAGAAAAAGGCAGCAGAAAAGGGACCCAGTTACAAATAATTCTTGAAATTTAAGTTGAATCTTAACCTTAAGAGAGGGGTGTAATTTGTATGCATACCTCCCTGGACCATCAACGCCCTTCCCCCCTCCCCTAACCAGCCTCAAATCTGGTGCCTACTAGTATAGTAAAGTGTTCAGGGAGGGTGATAGTGAGGTTGTACTGTAGAGGTCACAGCCTTAATGCTTTCCATTTTCTGCTCAACGGACCCTCACAGGCTATTGACAAAAACTCCAGGGAACACTGGGTTTCCATAATTACATTTCTCTTGATAACAGCTGTTAACTATGCATTTACCCCTGCGCCTAAATACACCATGGCAGCCTGTAGTGATGAGTAGGTTGCCGGGTAGTCTGCTGACTGCCCACATTTTCTGCTCCAGACAGCTCAGATCTACCTGGCACATAAATATGTCTGAATGTGGGCTTGATGCACACCATCTCCTCACTATACACCGTGTCCCTGCTCTGGATCGAGCTCATCTAGCCATTATAACCCTGTGTAGCTTGGTCTGTCGGGTAGGTCAGTTATAAAGGCGATAGCAGCGGAAGAAAAAGAAATAATTAGAAAGTACAGATACAATGTACCGTCGTGTTTAGGTGAACTGGCGCTTATACAAGACCAGTGCTTATTCAATGCAAGATTTAAGTACATGTAATATATTTTCGAGATGTGTCTACACCAAGAGGCTATAACCTGGTGCCCGTTTCAAAAACTGATGTTTAAGTTAAACCTAAGAGTAGTCCCCTAAGGTCCATGCCAAGTGTACAAGTATAAAGTGTAAGCTACAGTCTGTAAAGCTGCTCTGGTTCCCCTGAGTTACTTATGGAGCTGCTCAGGGCTGAGGGGGGAGTCACGGCAGCTGGTCACAGGCCCCACACACAGGTACAAACAGGTAGACCTGACATGTCTATGGACCTGGTGTGTTCTCCCAGGGCTGTGTACCTGTCTATATCAAGTAGTGGGAGTTATGTGAGACATGACAGCTGTAATGAGAAAATAGGGAAGCGAAGCTCTGCACCTGGCAGCCGTGGAAGAGTTTTGTGGAAGATGAAGAAACAAAAACAAAAGCTGACTAAATGAGAAAGTAATGCAGAATGTTATATGCTTATTGAGGTAGCGCACTTAGAAGAATGGCAGAAAGAAATAACCGACGCTGAAGTCGAATGAAGTTTTGTTACCTGAGAAATGGCAGCTGCAATAATAGAAATACATCTATATCCATGTTAACGGGAGGGTGGGAGGGATAGAGATTAGATGCTGGGAAGAAGGAGCTATACATCCAATAAAGACATTGAAAAGGGTAACTAACAGCAAAACTGCAGCCACACTGACTGCATGCTATGTCTGTATCACGAGACTACAAAAAAACCTACAGATACCTTATCATGTAGCTGCCTGCATGCTGTATGCTGCCAGACTAGGGAGGTCAGGGGGGATCTAGGAAAGGAGCAGACAGAGATGAGTGAATTATGTTACAGAGGTCTGCTACAGTGTCTGATCACATGGGATGGGCCACCCCCTTCCCATCGACTCAGGGGGGTCTGAGGGCATTGGTGGCAGGAACGCTGGATGTGTGTAAATCAAAAGGGGGAACTTGAAGCCATGTGACTTCAGACAATGAGAGATTTCTTTTGCATATTACCTGATAAAATTGCAAATTAATCACAGTTTAAATTATTAGGAAAGTGTCATGAAAGTTGTTTTCTCCCTTCATATAATTTTCCTATCAACGCAGGTCTGCATGCCCTGTCTGTTGTAAAGCACATCATATCATGATGGTGTGGTGATAAATCTCAAAATAAATGAATATAACTGAAATATGCCATGTGACTAGGAATAGAGTATGAGGAGATGTCATGGGTGGATTGCTGACGGTTGTTCACAGTTGGGGTTGGTTGGCTGTAAATAGCGTTGGGGGTATCCCCCGGCCGCCCCTATACCCATGGGTACACGTGTACAGACAGCAGTAGGGTGAGAAGTGATGGCGTCTGGGGCTCAGTGCCAGGGGAACCTCCACAGTCCCACCCCTCCACCTTCATACACCTCTCACCTAGGCCAATAAAAGAGAGAAAATTGGTTTCCAGTCAGCCGACTGGGTCTACCAAAACACTGCTGGGTCTCACATTTTCCCCCTGTGTTTGACTACCTGCCACCCTTTACAGTTCTTGATATCTAGGACAATTGTTATGGATTTTAAAGCGAAAACCCTAAATAATAACTAGGCGTAATACTGGTCAAAGCGAGAAATTTAGTTTAAAATTCCCTCTCTCCCTCCTTTCTTTCTCCATCTACCCCTTCCCACCTCCTGCCCTTCCTGTGCTTCTCTCCCCCTCTCACCTTTACACACACAAAAAAGTGAGAGTCATTGTCGCTAAAACTACCCTCACCTGAGGGTCAGGCACTGTCGCTAAAACTACCCTCACCTGAGGGTCAGGCACTGCCTGACTCTCAGATGAGGGTAGTTTTAGCGACAATGACTCTCACTTTTCTGAGGGTGTACATGCTTTCCTCCTTGATTCCCTGCTTTCCGCTCCCATCCCTCCTGCATTAGATTTATCCCATCTGTCCCCATTTCAACATCACCCCATCCTCATCCCAATATAACTCTGTTTAGGCAAGGGACAGATATATAACACCAAAGGTCTAGAGGCAGTGCTTTTCCCAGGACAAAATCAAATAACGATCTGCCCCCTACCCCTGGGTCCTGGCCCTGCCCCTGGGATCGTCCCTCACTCTGAGGCTGGCTGGGATCCATACCGTGCTGACACCTACAGGAGAAGTTGGTAAAAAAACAGGGATCATTCACATCAGCAGCTGTCTGCGTTTGTTGCTTTTTATACCGTGTCCAATATCTGAATCTGCATGGTTGGTGCTTACCCATGGCTTTCTGACTTCGACAACCGCAGATTTTCCATTGGAATTCAACCGCTGACGACACTATGTCCCGGGGGGGCCACTCTCCCAGATATTGATACCATGTGTGAACACGATTTCAAGGGATAGGGTCCGTTTTTGGGCCCTGGGCACGGACCCGCGAGGGCCCTTGATAAGGGGTGCCTTTTAGTCAAATTTGGAGGGAAAGGGGTACATTTTAAGACCATTTGAGAGTTTACAAGGGGAAATTCTGCCCTTTTTAGCTATCATATTTAATGACCACCCATAATTTAGTGTATTTTTTCTATAGTCACCCGTGATAAGGGTATATTTTTCTTGGTCTCCTTTGATTGAGGTATGATTTCTGGTCAATTTCCCATAAAAAGGGTGCTATTTTATAAATTTTTCTCCCGTGATAAGGGTACACAATTTGAGGTGATGTTCACACATAGTTACTATAGAAAGTATAGGGAGTGGCCCCCCCGGGCACTATGTATAAACCAACAGTGTTTGTCCTTTACCAGAACTCTGAACTGCCTTCGTTGAATTGATAGTTCGTATTGTGTCATGTGTTTAATACTAAGTACATGTACAATAGGAAGATATAGTGAGAACAGCTTCCACTAGATGGACTATAACTGCTTGCCCTGATAAGGCAGGGTATCTGTGCTCACAACGTACAGGGACCCACAGTGCCAACCCCCCACACCAGTACTTACAGACACTGATAGGCTCAATCACAGAGCACTGCTTTCCTTTATCATGTGCCATAGGTTCAATCACCAGCACCGCCTCTGATATGAGTTTCCATGAGCTGATAAGGACCAGAGCAGCCGTTCAGGCAATCCACCCCACTGCTTTATCCATTTAACCATTTAAGGATAACGTGATGCTTCAAGACATCATGTCATTTCTCATCATGATGCACCAAATTTATTTATGCATCACTGTATCATGTCAATCCCTTGGGAGTGAATCAACTCCGTAGGACCCACATGGTGTATGAATGCAGCAATGGAGAATTATTCACCAGGGCTGCATTCATGATACAGCAAAAAGCATAGTGTGTGTTAAGCTGTCCTTAAAGGGTTAATGCCAGGCCTGGCAGAGTCTGTTCTGATCTCCTTGTGCCCCTGTTTTGGGGATCAATGCCAGACGGTGAGCTGGTGATAGAACAAACGCAGTCAGATACAGAGATGTGGCCGGTATACCCAGAGCTACCCCAGAGACCGTCTGACTGGGTACAGCTCGTCCACAATCAGGTATACAGAGTCTGGACTTTTAGGCATAATATTACATTTATTGGGATAAGGTCTACTTGCCAAGATGTAAGTGCAAGGTCAAGAATCTACTTCAAAAATTAATAGAGATCTATTCTTCCCGTCTTCATTCAATAGACCTTCAAAATAGGGATTTTCAGGGTAATCGAAAAAAAGTTCAGGTATCCTGTCAATACTGGATTGAAATTACTGAAAGCAGACTTTGCATGGTACATTGTCTTTTAGGCGGCTAGTCAAGGTCATTGTGGTCTGATCACTACAAAATACCTCGTGGTTAGTGAACGTGTACTAGCCTATTGGCAGCAGTCTCTAATAAACTTTTTTTTCAATAACTTTTCACCAGTCCCATTTGGAGCCCTTGCGGCGGAAAGGGGTACTGGTTGAGCGAGTCTGATTGGCAAATGTTTATTCATACCCATGTTGGTCAGCACTGAACTTGCAACTGGCCTCTTCAGCAAATGCCTATTTGAAAGCATTTTACTTATTTTTGTGCAGAAACTGCCTCTTGAGCAGCAACTGCCTATTGGGCAGCCACTGCCCATCGGACAGCAACGGCCTATTGGGCAGCAACTGCCTATTGGGCAGCAACTGGCTGGGGGAGACGATGCTTGTTGAATGAAGAACTCTCACCAATGGGCACGCCAGTACAATACACATGGCATGATGCATAGCCTCCTGACTGTGTTGTGTACCACATATTCATATTTTACAAGCAGTGTTTCCACAACTTGGGATCTGAAAGAAGTATAGGCCTGTACATCGTCGGTTTGGATTTCTTTTTGCCTTTGGCGATAAAGGATGGACCTGATAGAGCCATACATCTCCCCCAGCAGCCGGCCTGGGGGCAGGGGGCTGGGTGGGGCTGGGGATCTAGTGGCATTCAGGGGGAATCCATGATGCCAGAGATCTCTGCTCTCCTATCAGGTATGGGACCCTGTCTACCTGACGTATTTATGCCATATTGTGTTATGCCACCTCTGGGGTTATTGGCATAGGGGGACATGGTTTGGTATTAGTATTAAGACTATGAGGGATGGAGAGGGGTATGAGAAGCAATTAAAAGGTAGGAAAGACACAGGGAGAGAAACTTCGGGAAGGTAGAGGGATTGCAGGGACTGTGGGAGGGCATGCACTGTTTGCATTCCTCAGAAATGACTAGATCGATGAGGGCAATGAAAAGTGGAAGTGAAAGCAGTATTCAAACTTTTGGGAAAATGGGGTAGGGTTAGACTAGCAGCACCCACTGTTCCAAGGAATAAGGGAAGGGATGTTATGAGGAGTGGTGGATTCATGTCATGATGTTTGACCCCGCTGCGGACTCTATCTAGCTTGTCTATGGAGGTAGCACTCAGGTATTCTAGACGACGTTAGAGTGAGAAACTTGTTACAGGGAATGTTACATAAACAGTTCTGCAACGTCACAGTGTGGGCAAACAAAGGCTACACCTGGTCAGGTAACCTCACCATGATATACCCACATACCTGGGTCATTAATCTAAACCTTATTTTTGATATGCATATTTCTCAACTCAACCGTTAATTAACTTTGTAAGGGCGGCATAGTGCTTGAAAGCATTATTCCTGACGTCATGATGCAAGAATGCAGTCTTGGAAAGTAACTCACCAGCTTCACATTCAAGCATCATGCCGGCCCTATGGTGCGGAAGCAGCAGTGGCATACAAGTGGAGGGTAGGGTAGATTCACCTTAAGTCGGACACATACCTTTAGACGGACACTTGATTTTGTGGTCATTTAAGCATTTTAAGCTCTTCATTTTTGAACTAGGGTAAAGTTTAGGTGTTATTCTTTCAAAAAAACATACACTAGAAGTCGTAGTTTACATTAATACCGTCACATTTCACTGTCCGCCTCAGGGTATGTGTCCAACTCATGGTGAATCTACCCTACTTCAAGGAGATAGCTGCTAAGGGTACTGTAAGCTATAGTTATGGAAGACCATGACAATCAAGGTAGATCAGACAGAACCATTCACCATGCATGTATTCAGGGGGTTGTGCTGATAAATAACCTGGAGGAAGCCCTGGAGGTGACAAGGACTGCATGATGGGGTGCTGCATGGGGCTCCACATGCAGGTTGCCGGGCTGAGGAGTGGAGGAATCTGAGAGGTATTGATGATTGCATTTATAGTACCTTAAGTAGTGGGGCCATGGATCCTCTAAGGGCAGCATAGTGTTTTAATGCACTGTATATACCCTTTTGTCGTCAATATGCATGAATGCAGCACTGAAGATTCACTCATTAGCGATACATTTATGCGACATGCAGACCCTACAGGGCTGATGCACTCTTGAAATGGTTGGTATGACACACCACTGCATTCCTTGTGAGTTAATTGCCGGCACTACACATGTTCATTTTGATGACAAACGAACATGAATCTGTAGAAAGTCATGCTGTCCTTATAGGGTTATCCTGCAGGAATGTGCTTACAGGAGGATGTATGGATGTGACTGAGTCAGGCTGACTTCTAGCTGCAGGGGTGGGGAAGCTTCATTAATCTGACTTTAGTTCTAGCTCCTCCCCCACCCTAAGGGATATGACCGATTTACCCAGACCTGTACCGCCTAGACCTACTATGAGTTATGTACAGGTGTGTAATCGTATACAGGTATACGTAACCTAGTGCTCCTCCCACCCATACTACATGTACTACTAAACTAACACTACACTTCTTTGATCTTTGTTTCTCATTATCCAGCTTCTACCTTTTCCCTTTCATTACATTCAGGACAGCTTTCATCAATTTCTTTGCATTACTATCCCCCGTTTTCAGTCACTATATATCCCTCCTTGGCTCTCTTCTCCCTCCATTCCTAACTCACTCAGTCCTTGCCTCTCTCCCTTGTCCTTCTACCGGGTAATCCCTCTTACCACCACACTCACATACATCCCTCCCCCTCCTCTTATTTATCATTCCCGCCCGCCTTGTCTTGTTCTTCCTTCCTCCTATCTCCCTCCCCCATGGACCCTCTCCCCCCCCCCCCCCCCACCTCCGTCTCCAGTTCCTCTGTCCTCCCTCACCCCACCACTGTCCCCTACCCTTCACCAATACATCATATTGGACCCCCGTAAATCGCTGGTTCGCGCCGCATCTCCCCAGGATCCGCCATCTTCAGCTCTCACCCCGCGCGGGGCACCGGAAACCAGCGACACCTGAAAAATGTCGTCTGCTGTGTTGTGTTTACCTGTACATGTGTGCCAGCTGGGTGCAGGTACTACGGGTGGGTGGGGGAGGGGCAGGAAGGGTGACTCGGCACCTTAGGGTGGATGTAAGAGGCCAGGTATCTATTTTTATATGATCCATACCTTGCACTATATAAATGAACTGAACTGCAAAATCATGTCCTTAACTCTTTAAGGGCCGCATAGTGCCTTAATGTGCCATACGCCCTTTAATGTAGGCCTGATGAGTAACTCGCAAGTGCGACATGTATGTAAATAAGACCAAAAATCTCAATTTTAAAGAAGAGGGATATATTTCGATGAAGAAGTTCTAAAATTCTATGTACAGTGGTGTAGAAAATCCTTTATACTCAGTGTTTTTTCACATTTGTCTTCATGATGTACAAACGCTGCGTTCTTGTATCATGTCGACAAAGAGGCATAGTATGCTGCCCTTAAAGGGTTAAGCACCCAGTGTCCCTGTACACTATTGAACCTTTCTGTAGGAGCTGCCCTTGCACTGTGTGAGCACAAAAACCACATCGTGTTGTTTTAAACACGGCCACTTGACACTGCCTGGTGGGCCCACCATCAACCCTGTAAGGGCCGCACAGTGCTGCAATGTGATGTGCCCTTTGTCGGCATGATACATGAATGCAGCCCTGGCCAGTAGCTCACCAGTGCTGCATTCAAGCATCATGCCGATCCTATGGGGTCGATATAGTCACATCAATTCAACACGATGCGTGAATACAGTCCTGGTGAGAAGACTCACCAGGGCTAGAAAGGTTAAAGCATATGTTGCAGTCCTCAAAGGGTTAACCCTCCACGACAGCCACAGTCAGAGCGCACACTGCAGCATGGGACTTTGCATGTGGCACTGCTCTCCATAGAAGGACCCTTTTTCAAGTTTGCCAAAGAAACTCCCTCCCTTTACAACCATTTTATGTGCAAATGTACCCTTTCCCCGTTCCTTATGAAAGTCCTAATTGGCCGGCGACGGAGTCCCCGGCCATGGTTATGGAGTTCACATTTCCGTAAGGTTTCAACAGGAGTTGCGCGTCCATAGGTTTAGCATTGGGCCGTTTGCTTTTTCACCCCTTTGGTGAAATAATGGACTATTCCAGGTGAATAAATGCGCAATTTGCGGATTGAGGCAGCTATACGCACAGGCTTAAAAAGAAGGGAAATATTGGTAACGCCCACCTTCCACCCCTTACCTGTTGCAATAAGCTAGTCCCAGCGCCTGCTCATTCCGGTCTTTGCGCCCTCAATGGTTGGTGATCACACCTGAGCTCGGCGCCGTCCCTACTCTACTACCAGCGACTTTAGCAGTCCTACATGCGCCCTCAATGGTTGGTGATCACACCTGAGCTCGGCGCCGTCCCTACTCTACTACCAGCGAC
The DNA here is from genome assembly GCA_947462335.1 of Harmothoe impar. NCBI lineage: Eukaryota > Metazoa > Annelida > Polychaeta > Phyllodocida > Polynoidae > Harmothoe > Harmothoe impar. The sequence goes on from OX381720.1 coordinate 37,545,393, forward strand.
TTTAGCAGTCCTACATGCGCCCTCAATGGTTGGTGATCACACCATAACTCCTTTACTACTACAGACGACCAGCTCACACGTCTCCCACCTGCCCTGGCGCCAGTATGCTATATATATATATATATATATATATACATATACATGATGGGCCCTACATATATATATATATATATATATATATATATATATATATATATATATATATATATATATACACACACACATATATATATATATATATATATATATATATATATATATATATATATATATATATATATATATATATATATACACATACATACACAGACGACCAGCTGATATCGTTCACGGGTCTGGCCACGGGAAGCAGTACTGTGTACAGGGCGGGTGGAGGTAACTAGCAGCTCTCAGAGAGCTGCCTGTCCAAGGTGTGTTATTCGCCGTCATATACATTATAGTGGCACACCTCAGTTGCCTGGTGAGTTCACGAGGGGAACAATCAGCCTTCTGAGCTGCATGCTTTAAATTTGTACTAAGGTCTTGTAAGGCGACATAGCGAGCTAACCCTCACACTTCCACAGTTGTATATATATATATATATATATATATGTATAAATATGGGGTGGGGGAAACGATCAGCTTTCTGGGGCGGGTGGAGGTAATTAGCAGCTCTCACCTGGCACGGGGTCTGTACATATAATAACCACAGCCTGTAAGGCGTCATGGCAAGCTAACCCTCACACTGCCGTAGTTGAAGTGTTGAGGACGGGTGGGGGTAAATATCAGCTTTCTTATGTGTGTAGGATTTGGTAAGATACTATCATTTATGCAGTCCGAGTCTCTCTCTTGTGGATATTAGCTATGGTCAGCATGATGCTTGAATGAATTCATGCCCTATGCTGTCATGATGCATGAATGCAGCCCATGAGAATAATTCTACCCTGTATTAACCCATTATGGTCCGCATAGTGTATTAATATGCCATATTCCATTTGTTGTCATGATACATGAATGCAACCCTGCTGCATCATTATTTCTGCACACTAACCCTGTAAAGACAGCATGGTGCTTCAAGTGAACCGTGATGCATTCATGCATCATGACTTCTCCAGACTAGCCATTTAAGGATAGCATGGTGTGTCAAGCGAACCGTGATGCATTTATGCATCATGACCTATCCTCACTAACCCTTTAAAGACAGCATGGCGCTTCAAGTGAACCGTGATGCATTCATGCATCATGACTTCTCCATACTAACCATTTAAGGACAGCATGGTGCGTCAAGTGGACAGTGATGCATTTATGCATCATGACCTCTCGCTAATAACCCTTTAAAGACAGCATGGTACTTTAAGTAAACAGCCATGCATTCATGCATCATGACTTCTCCAGACTAACCATTTAAGGACAGCATGGTGCTTCAAGTGGACAGCGATGCATTCATGCATCATGATTTCTCCACACTAACCCTTTAAGGACAGCATGGCGCTTAAAGTGAACGGCAATGCATTTATGCATCATGACCTCTCCACACTAACCCTTTAAGGACATCATGGCGCTTCAAGTAAACGGCAATGCATTTATGCATCATGACCTCTTCACACTTACCCTTTAAGGACAGCATGGCGCTTCAAGTGAACGGCAATGCATTTAAAAATGCATTCACTTTAAAGACTAGTTGAACTGCTTCAAGTAAACAGTGATGCAATCATGCATCATTAGTGTATCAATTATAATTATAGACTTATATATGTGATCCAGAATCCTTGATGGAAGCCGGCCACCACACCTATGGTGTGGATTTCGTAGATCCTATACCTTTTAATCCTAGTAGGGAATCACGAAAATCTTTCTAAATGTTAACAGTGTAACTGTTAACCCCTATGGCATCAACCCCTTTTTTATACCTCAACAGAAAGGCCCAGAAAGGTCCTTTCATTCTCACAGACAAAATGATGCCCAGCAGTTCCAGAAACGTCACATACAGAAATAGAGGCTACGCCATATACACATAAGCCTCCATATTATCCCAGGTATATTATCCAGCAGTAGAAAGGGTATCACCTACCCCACATTGTAAACCGACCAACTTTAGATTCACAGGCAAGTTGGTGTGTAGTAGACCCTATTACTACAGGAGAGCTGCCTGTGTGTAAAAGACTACACACACACCCTCCTCCAGCACCCCAAGGACACCTCGCTAACACCCACTTGTCACACAAGTTAAACAAACCTCTGTAAGATGTTATATCCAGCCTGTGGCCTCCTCTCCCACACATGGACATCTGATGCTGGCTTTGTTTGGGGACAAGGATACAACCCGCTTTGTCTCTGAGAGTTGTGAGCTGCCTGTCTATTTTTCATAGGGTGGCTGATACTAGGAGATGTTATGGTGAAATGAAGAGAAAATATGTAACCCCTCTTTTTAATCATCCTGAAAAGGTGCTGGTTATAGTAAGACCCAGCTGTTAAGGTGACATTTTCCCATGTCTCCTTGACGTGAGAAATGTCTTTTATTTCCTGCAGGAAATTGAAGAAATTAATTCCTTCTTTTTTTTTCTTCATAAAGCGAGTGTGTTGAGTGTGTGACTAAGGAGCATGCACGCTAACACATTGGGTGCTCTATCCATCTTGTTGATGCATTTTATCCTTGTCGTTTAAATTGTCACCGTATTAATTGAATAACAGTCACAAATGGCACGAAAGTGCACAATCTACTTAATCTTTCCATCCCCAAATTGACAAATTCCCATCAATCTCTTTTTCTGCCAATGAGACCCTTCAGATTGTGTATTTACTTTCTGAGTACAAGTGGCCTTCCCCCCATGAACAGCCCGGGGCATGTTTGCAGGTTTCAGCAGCCAATGCCTCAAGGCATTCCTCAACCCTGGGAGTCTTGGACAATCAATCAATCAACCAATCAATCCCAGACTCCCTAAAACACACTGTTAACACTCTGGTGCTGCCAGCCTGCCATATGCCTTTAAGGATGACATGATACCGCAAGGCTTTATGTTCATTTTTGTATGGTGCACCAACCTTAGTGATGACGAGCAACTCACCAGCGCTACATTGGAGCATCTTGCCAACCCCTTGGGAGTGTATCAACCCGGTCTGGTCAGTATGATGCATGAATGCAGCACTGGTCAGTTACTCACCAGTGCTGCATTCTTGCATCATGCCAACCAAATGGGTACAGTTCATTAAATTTCAAGCAGTATCCTGCTCTTAAAGGGTTAAACCCAACCTCCCACCCTGTCTACTGTAGCCCCAGGAAACTGCACTTGTTCAGTCTGGGGTGGAGGGGAGCCGCAGACTGAGCGCTGTACTGGGTACCATACAGGGGGTCTACAGGTTGTGGACAGGCTGATGGGACGCGTGTTTTTGTCATCATTTAGTTTGGTATTTGGCACCTTTTTGGAAGTACACTTTATAGTTGAACTTGGGATGATGGATTCAAGTATTTATCAGAACCAAGAATGTAATGGACGATTTATGAGATCAACATCCCCCTTCCGCCCTCCAGCACCAATATTGATGTTCAAATAAACCCCAAATGAGTAAATGTCAACTATAATATCCTATAAACAAGGGCAGGATCTCATCTTTGAAATAAGGTACAAGTGTAGGGACAGGTACAGCCAGTATAGGCTCCAGTTGGACTATACAGAGAGGGTTTGTGTCTGGTGTTTGTGTGGGGAGGGGGAGACGTGTATGAAGCTGTTATTTAGAGGTAGAAAGGTGCAGTCTGCCCAGGGCAGTGTTAGTGCTAGGTACTGCCAGACCCTCCAGTCCCTAATAACCTAATACCTCCTCCTCCCGCCCCAAATTATACACCTTTACATAATACATACTGTCCACGGGGGTTCCCTGCAGCATCTCTCCATGCCTAGTAAATAATAGCCAGTATTAAAAACACAGCCCTGCAGCCATACTTTACAGTAATTGCTTCCTTGGCGTTCAAACCCCAGTATACATGTGAGCAGTAACGCTGAAAGGATGCTACATCCACACGTGCACAGAGCATCCTTTATGTGCGGCTGCTCACACCTGTCTTCCAAACACAACTACATACAGATTATAAAAACACAAAAGGTAAAATGTCTACAAACAATATTTAACATCTCTGAGCCCAACAGCAGTTTTATAACGAGACTCCGTTTCAAACCTACCCTCGGGGATCATATCCTAATGGCATTACTTTTGAGGAGATAAGCTTTGGGGATATTCTGTAATAGGGCCATGATATATGAGTATACCCTAAAGCTGAAAACAGGTATTAACACTTTAAGTGCTCAATAGTGCTCTAATGCTCTATGATCTTTAGTCGTCAAGTTGTAGCCTTGGTAAGTAACTTGACAGTGCTGCATTCATGCACCATGCCGACCCAACAGGATTGACACCGACTCGAAGCTGTGGTCCATATGTAATTGTCTCAATGTAGCGCTGGTGATTACTGCATTGGTACATAATGGTGACAAATGAAATTTCACATGGACCTTGAGTGGGACCTTGAGGCATCATGCAATCCTTAAAGTGTTAAAGTCCCACCATTCCCAGAGTTAGGTGAGTGTTTCCTCCATTAGTACCTGGCCTGGGGTTCAGAAAGATAAATCCTGCCTACTTTTTAGTCTCTAAGTGTGGCTGGCTCAGGTGGGTTGTGTTGTCTACAGACTAGTGCTGGTTCTCGCCGCTAGCTGCCCATTTAGCAGTTGGCAGGCGTGCACACTGTCGGGGTCAGGGGTCAAATGGCAGGGTCGGGGGTCAAATGGCAGCATTTTGCTCTCACAACCTTTGGTTTCTAGGAGAGCCCAGGCTTCTTGGATTCAGATTTTTTTTCACTGTCAGCTTCAAACAATGATTAAGTGCACAGGCTGACTGGATGGATAATATAATTGCATGCCACTGCTGTATAGTATTGGAATGAAAAGAGTTTTACATTTCAATACCCTAGACCAGTGGCATTCAGTTATCTAAATCATTGGTGAATAATCAGGAGCTTCAACCAATAAATCAACACTCAGTTAGGATGATTTGGAACTGAATTTACATGTTGTGCTATATGATTATCGGGAGTATCGGAAAATGCTGACCAGTGCCTTCCCACACCCTATACAGTAGTACACAACGATGGTGTAAGTTAGGTGTGTAGATCTATTTGGAAATCTGCACCGTCACTGTCCATCCCATAATATGTGTAATTCCGCTGGTACCCAGGTGTGTGTCAGGTGGCCAGCTGGTGGGGCGGGAACCAGCGGCTGACCACCTAATGGAGTGGTCACTGAGTGTCAGTCAGGAAGATGGATGGACGATCCTCCACACTACGCTAGCCTAGCCTTTTAACCATTTAAGGACGCATATCGCTAAAAATATGACATCAAAATTTTGTTGTCATGATGCACTAATGCAGCCCCCCCCCCCTCAAGTACCTCGCCGGTGCTGCATTGGTGTATCATGCCAATCCTATGGGAGTGTCTCAACCCGGTAGGCCCTGTAGGGTCGGCATGATGTATTATGCCATCCTCAAAGGGTTATGGACTGCTGTGCAATAATGCAGTATGCCCTCAATCGTCCTGATGTATAAATGCAGTACTGGCGAGTAACTCGGGAGGGTTTCATGCAATCACCATTCTAGCCCGATGCGGTTGATACACCCCCATGATGCATGAATGCAGTCCTGGTGAGCAGAGTTAACAGCCAGGGTTTTATTTATGCATCATCTAGACACCTGAAAGCCCTATGCAGCCCTTAAAGGGTTAGTAGTGTGTGACCATACATACACATACCTCCAGTTCCAAGGGCAGCGCTATAGCTCTAGGTCTCCCAGGATGGTTATGTATGCAGAACCTTCCTATAGTAGAACTGTTCAAACATTCTTTTGTTCCCTTCGGCTATATGACGAAAACAACCGTATAGTGCACTTAAAAAATAAATACGAGTAAGTACATCAGAATGCATTCAAATACAGCAGTTGTCCTCTAATTTTCCACTTTTGATAACTCGATTCTTGACTTGCGAAAACGACAAGAATTCATGAGTTTTTCACCGCTTTTTTCCTGTAGATTAATAAGAGTAATGAATTTTGTTGGTATTGCGGAAATTCTCGTCATTCAGTTGCTAGTTTCATTTTCCCATTAAAACCAGTATTAAAGCAGATTTATAGACAGTTCGGTTTGGCTATCATACGACATAAATGATACCTGTAGGGCAACTCATGTGCACGGCCAATACGCAGTGCTACAGCACCTAACCCCTTAAAGCCCCAGCGCCCCTATATATAGGGCAGAATACCTGTCCCGGCTCCACTCCAACTGCCGCTGGAGGGGTACCGAGATCTGCGCCTTTAATAACGGCATGTCGCTATAATTTATCATTTGTCAAGCATCATGCCGACCCTAAGGGCTTTAGATACCCCATAAGCGTCGACATGATGCACCGATGTAGCATCGGCGAGTTACTCGCCAGGGCTGCATTCATACATCATACAAATCTGTCTAGCTCAGTGGTCTGATGGATTCTGGTCATGCTGAATGTATCAGAACGCTATCCCTGCGCCTCATGCATACCCCACTTGTGGCCCCAATGTTAGACCTAATGTCAAGATATCTCAGTCCAGCCCTGAATCTATTTCCAATATCACAAGTAATATCTAGGTCAGCTCATGAAGACTAGTTTATCATCATGAGACCCCAAGTAGTACACGGGGCTGAGCTGATTTCTAAATGACTCTTGCAAATTGCATTTTCTTGAGTAGTCTCTTGGATTTTGGTCACGCCCAAGATTGGTAGCTGGCCTCCTACCTAGACGGGGTGATACATGGGGTTAACATGCTATTGCATCTGCTCAGACAGGGTAGGGGTGGCCCGCCATAAATCTCCCCTCCCCCTGGTCCGAGCAGCTGGGCAGTGGTCTCCTAAAGGCAGTGGTCAGTTCCTGCTCTAGTTTAGCCACCATTTTCAAAGGTTTTACTTCAACATGAGCTCTCATTACAAGGTAGTTTTTCTACAATGTGGTTTGTGTGTGTGCTTAGGTAGCCTTTCCATTTCTCCAATTCTGTACACACGAAAACGTTTCATTATAAATAAGGCCATTCATTCAGACACAATTGTGGCATTTATCAAATGCATTTAATTACTGATAAAAAGGATAATATATTTATATAAACAATATCATTTCTATGGTGATAACTCCTTATAGATAGCATAGGAGAAAGTCCCTTATGGTAATATATGGATATACTGGTAGGTTCTAGGGCTGGAGTCTATCCCTCACATGCTGCGGCATACCTGGGATGCTCTGACCATGGAGACCCCTCCCCCCGAGCAGCAGCCACCTCAGCACTGGGGCCTGCACAGATAAGGGCTCAGATAAGTTAATTAAAAGACACGCCAGCCTCGTTTGTCACTCTCACCCCTGCCCTCAGCACCTGAGCACTTTACGTGGGGGCCAGCTTGCATGGGTCAGTGCCCAGGCTGGTCAGACTCAGAGCCAACCACTCTAACTAAACCTGGTCTACTCTCACTAACCCTCTAAGGACTGCATGATGCCTAAAGACTTTGTCTCCTATTGTTGACATGAGGCTTTACTGCAGACATGGAGAGTAACTCACCCGCTTTGCGTTACAGTTGCAGCAAAACTACATTTGGGAGTATGATTCCACAGATCAGCATCGTATGTTTGGGTGATTGTTTTACCTCCTATTTGGTTCTAACCAAGTCAAATAGGTTGAGGATTTCAAAATGAGATTTGTCGGGATGGGGAGCTGGGGAAAATCCTCAAAATGCTTAGATTTGGGAGTGTTCTCTCCTCCAAAATGCCACGTAGATCACACTTTAGTTCGAGCAAGTGTTATTAAATGGGTTGACAGCCTTGTCAGTGCAATCATTAAGTAGGTGCAGACAGTACAAATGCTGGTCAACAACAGCCAATCCATTTCATTCATAAGGGGATCGTCGATTGAATGTCCGTCCCAAAAGTAGAACATAAACTGTTACGACCTGGGATTTGTTTATCAGTTCATGTGATGAAACCTTGACGAGCAAAGCTTTTAAAGCTTTTTATAGTGTGGAAATAAAGACCAGTTGAAGGCTGTAACCACTTTACCTGTCGTCACCTCAGGGAGAGTTGTTTTACAGTGTGTTTTAACGTGTGTTTACATCCAATGTGACTCTTTTGACCCCACAAGAAAACGTTTTGATTTCACTCGAGGGAATTTAGTGCTCACACAAAGGGTCGCTGAAGAATTGGACTTGAACAGTTCAGGGGAGATATATCTTCCTATTTCTATCAATACATTGTACAGGAGGCACAAAATCAGCATTTAGGCCTTAATGGGATCTGGATATGGCATATGTACCAAGCTAAGTGTATCTCCTGTTGTCCTGTTCTGTTCAGGTTGTCCTGTTCTGTCAGGTTCTGTAGTCTTACAGCCTTCCCCTCCTATTCATAACGGCACATTGCGAACGTATGGGTAGTTCAGAGCACTACAATATTGATAAAGAGAGCATTAGCGGGTCTAAATTAGACAGGTGCAACGGTGGCTGTATACATTCAGTATGACCCTGAGCAAGTCTACACACTAAGACACAGATGGAACCATGAGCAGGTCTGTGAAAGAGAAAATTTGGGCATTGTGCACGTCTACTCTAAGACAAAGCTGGGGTTGTATACAAATACACAGTGTGCAGCATACTATGTTAGTTAGTGAAGACATCAACGGGATCTCCTCCCCCTCCCACACACATGCCTCTCAATGCCAGACAGGGCTTTGTTCTAAGGCTAGCCCTTTAAAGACAGCATAGTGCTTTAATGCTCTATGAATGTTTGTTTTCGTGATGTATTCATGCAGCACAGGTGAGTACATGTAACTCCCTAGCCTAGTGCTGCATTTATACAGCCTAGGTGGTTGATAAACTACTGAAGGGCCATCATTATGCTTGAAGACAACCCTGCCGTCAGAGTATACTTGTCAGAGCTGCATGCATACATCATGTCGACAAAGGGTATAAGAAGTAAAGCACTAAGCCGTCCTCAATGTGTTCAAGGATTGATCCTCTACCCAGTCCCTCCTGTCCATATTCCTCTGTCATCACCCCCGGTGTCATCCATACCCTCCAGGGTTTCATCCATACCTCCAGGGCTATAAGAGCACAGAGAACCCTTTATGCACCCATATATATATATATATATATATATATACATTTATGCACCCTGGGTTGTGGGATCTTTCGCAGTCCTCAGACTCACGTTGTGGGGTCATGGCTCGCCTTGTGGGATCCTGCTGAGGATCCCACAAGGTACATGTGCTTAAATGACCCTAGGTATTCTGATATGCATAGATTTGTGGCTAAAATTCATTTCATTATGAAGACCCCACAACGTATATTGTATATAATGTGGTTATTATTGGTTCCAGGTTCTGCACCTAGGTGTCTCTACCCATCACAGAAGGAAGCTAATCTATATATATACACAGCAGATTCTGACACGCCTGGCTGGGCACAAAGGTCAAACTGGCTTAGGAGAGGTGGTGTCTAAATGTGAGGATCCCATAATCCAGGGACAGAAACCATGTATCAAGATCCCACACTCCAGGAAGAGAAAACATGTGCCAGGATCCCATGTCCTTATGGGTATATCTGAGATTCCTGTGTTCAAAGGTCTGCATATTATGTTATGTATATTATACATAATACAGACTGCAACCCCCAAATAGAAATATATGCGCCTGTTGACTGGAGAAACCTCTACCCTAAAATGGTTTTTTCGGAAGTGGGTGGGGGAGGGGGTCAAAATTACGAAGCACATTGGACGGCTGCCTCATTTATATCAGGCAAAGTGAGGATATTTCACATTTTTTATTTAGAGATATTCCTGTGATGATTTGCTGCTCTTTATCAACAGGGCCAGTGGGGTGTTGGCGGACAATTTTTTTTTTTGGGGGGGGGGGGGGGGGGAAGAAAATGCAACCCCCTCAGATGAAAGCCATCCCCCTTTGATAAAAATGACCTTGGTGTTGCTGGGGGGGGGCTAATATCCAGCCTTATTTCGGAAGGCAAAAACTAAATAGTCTATTTGAGTAGTTAAATAGTAGTCCTTATTAAATGTCATAATTTTCTTTCATTTCACCAGAGGGGGGGTGGGTCCAAGTAAAATGAGTATGTGCGCATTAGGGTAGGGGGTAGTACAAGTGCATACATGGATCTATTCCAGGGATGCCAAGTGTTACAATTTTTTCGTAATTTGACGATTTTTGAACCCCATTACGACCATTACGATTTCTGGTGGCAAATTGCTATTTTTAGGATTTTTGAAGTGTTATCAATCTATACAAAAAAGGCCTAGCCCCAACAGAGAGTAACGATATATGCTTGCCTTCACCAAGCCAAAAATAATTATTATTAATTAAGTCACCACCCTGGCATGTGGGATCCTATCCCCAGTAGTTAGGTTCCTGCCTTGAATACCCCTATGACCATGTTCACATCAGTTGTGATCCTGGGTTGTGGGATATTAAATCAGTATGTGGGATCCTAAGGTTTACTAAAGACCATACAGAAAATTTACAACAATTAAAGACAACTGCAACATGCATTGTATGGTATAACTGAGTAGAGGCCTCCAATTGCATTTGACAATTCCAAAGGGAACTGACAGCAGGTATTTCTGAATGAGTCCACACTGTCTGGAAATCTACCTGTTTACTATGAGGAATATGTTTCTGTCTACTTGAATACTTGGGCAGAGAAATCAGGTGGGCCACCTCCTGCACAACAAATGCATTTGCCTGTGAAATGACACATCAAATGTGCCGCAAGTATGATCAAAAAAGCCCTTATAATTCTGGTTTAAAAAGACCTCTATCAAAACTGGATCAAAATGCACCCCCTGCCTTGAACTAAATGTCCCTACTTGTCAATACCTCATGAGTTATATTCATGTTAGTCAGGGTCCTGGTTTGTGGGGTCTTGAATTAGACCTCAGCATTGACTATGGGATCTCGTCCCACACAGAACAAAGTACCACGGTCCTAAGTGCGATATTGATTGATACTAATGAACCAAATTGAGTAAGGAGACAGAAGAGTGTGTTCATTTTAAAGTACACGTGACCAGGGTTGCAAATTTTGATGTAAATGTTCACACATTTTTTACAACTGGAGGAAGACAGAGATTGTCCAGACACTTGTAACAGATATTAGACCGGCTTGAACTAAGAAATGATTCTTACAGATGACAAGTTCAAAATCATAAATTCCAAAGTTAAACCTGCAATTTGTATATAACCACTTTCAGAATCATTTGGAAACTTGAAAGTCAAGTGGATCATTCTAGTGTTTTTTTTAGCATTTTGAAAATGTTACTCAATAAATGAAAAATGAAAATTTTGAACCAAGAAATTGATTGACAAAATAAACAATTCTTTTCAAAATGATATCAAACTGACTTTTAAGTGGATTAAACTAACTTGACTTTTAAGAAAAGGTTGGAAACCCTTGATACAATGCATTGGTCCAGTCTTCCAAGCTCAGTGCATGAAGAGGTCCTGCCTAAGTCCTGTCCCCAGTAGTTAAGGTAATGGCTTGAATACCCTATGGATAGAAACCCTGGCTGGTCATATTCATGTCAGTTGTATAACCACATCCAGAATCTTTAGAAAATCTAAAAGTCAAAAGGTTCATTCTTGTGTCTCTTGTAGCATTTGAAAATGTGCTCATAACATTTGTTTTAGAATCCAGTGAATAACTGACAACATGCAACAAGTTGAGTACCTGCCTTGAATACCCCCAGAGCAGTAAGGTCTGGCTGGTGATATCCTATCAGTTGTGATCCTGGGGTTTGTATTATTACATAAGTCACCACCCTGGCATGTGGGATCCTATCCCCAGTAGTAAGGTTCCTGCCTTGAATAGCCCTATGACCATATTCATGTCAGTTGTGATCCTGGGTTGTGGGATATTAAATCAGTCACCACCCTGGTATGTGGGATCCTACGGTTTACTAAGGACCATACAGAAAATTTACAACAATTAAAGAGAACTGCAACATGCTTTGTATGGTATAACTGAGTAGGGGCCTCCAATTGCATTTGACTATCCAAAGGGAACTGACAGCAGGTAATTCTGAATTAGTCCACACTGCCTGGATATCTACCTGTTCACTATGAGGAATATGTTCCTGTCTACTTGAATACTTGGGCAGAGAAATCAGGTGGGCCACCTCCTGCACAACAAATGCATTTGCCTGTGAAATGACACATCAAATGTGCCACAAGTATGAACAATAAAGTCCTCATAATTGTGGTTTTAAAAGACCTCCATCAGAACTGGATCAAAACTGCACCCCCTGCCTTGAACTAAATGTCCCTACTTGTCATAACCTCATGAGTTATATTCATGTCAGTCAGGGTCCTGGTTTGTGGGGTCTTGAATTAGACCTCAGCCTTGACTATGGGATCTTGTCCCACACAGGACAAAGTACCAGGGTCCTAAGTGCGATATTGATTGATACTAATGAACCAATTTGAGTATGGAGACGGAAGAGTGTGTTCATTTTAAAGTACCCGTGACCAGGGTTGCAAATTCTGATGTAAATGTTAACACCTTTTTACAACACGAGGAAGACAGAGATTGTCCAGACACTTGTAACAGACATTAGACCGGCTTGAACTAAGAAATGATTCTTACAGATGACAAGTTCAAAATCATAAATTCCAAAGTTAAACCTGCAATTTGTATATAACCACTTTCAGAATCCTTTGAAAACTTGAAAGTCAAATGGATCATTCTAGTGTTTTTTTTAGCATTTTGAAAATGTTACTCAATAAATGAATATTTTGAATCAAGAAATTGATTGACAAAATAAACAATTCTTTTCAAAATGATATCAAACTGATTTTTCAGTGGATTAAACTCACGTGACTTTTAAGAAAAGGTTGGAAACCCTTGATACAATGCATTGGTCCAGTCTTTAAAGCTCAGTGCATGAAGAGGTCCTGCCTAAGTCCTGTCCCCAGTAGTTAAGGTAATGGCTTGAATACCCTATGGATAGAAACCCTGGCTGGTCATATTCATGTCAGTTGTATAACCACATCCAGAATCTTTAGAAAATCTAAAAGTCAAAAGGTTCATTCTTGTGTCTCTTGTAGCATTTGAAATTTTGCTCAAAACATTTGTTTTAGAATCCAGTGAATAACTGACAACATGCAACAAGTTGAGTACCTGCCTTGAATACCCCCAGAGAAATAAGGCTAGACTGGTGATATCCTATCAGTTGTGATCCTGGGGTTTGTATTGTTACATAAGTCACCACCCTGGCATGTGGGATCCTATCCCCAGTAGTTAGGTTCCTGCCTTGAATACCCCAATGGCCATATTCACGTCACTTGTGATCCTGGGTTGTGGGATATTAAATCAGTCACCACCCTGGTATGTGGGATCCTAAGGTTTACTAAGGACCATACAGAAAATTTACAACAATTAAAGACAACTGCAACATGCTTTGTATGGTATAACTGAGTAGGGGCCTCCAATTGCATTTGACTATCCAAAGGGAACTGACAGCAGGTAATTCTGAATGAGTCCACACTGCCTGGATTTCTTCCTGTTCACTATGAGGAATATGTTTCTGTCTACTTGAATACTTGGGCAGAGAAATCAGGTGGGCCACCTCCTGCACAACAAATGCATTTGCCTGTGAAATGACACATCAAATGTGCCACAAGTATGAACAATAAAGTCCTCATAATTGTGGTTTAAAAAGACCTCCATCAGAACTGGATCAAAACTGCACCCCCTGCCTTGAACTAAATGTCCCTACTTGTCAATACCTCATGAGTTATATTCATGTCAGTCAGGGTCCTGGTTTGTGGGGTCTTGAATTAGACCTCAGCCTTGACTATGGGATCTTGTCCCACACAGGACAACGTACCAGGGTCCTAAGTGCGATATTGATTGATACTAATGAACCAATTTGAGTATGGAGACGGAAGAGTGTGTTCATTTTAAAGTACCCGTGACCAGGGTTGCAAATTCTGATGTAAATGTTAACACCTTTTTACAACACGAGGAAGACAGAGATTGTCCAGACACTTGTAACAGACATTAGACCGGCTTGAACTAAGAAATGATTCTTACAGATGACAAGTTCAAAATAATAAATTCCAAAGTTAAACCTGCAATTTGTATATAACCACTTTCAGAAACCTTTGAAAACTTGAAAGTCAAATGGATCATTCTAGTGTTTTTTTTAGCATTTTGAAAATGTTACTCAATAAATGAATATTTTGAATCAAGAAATTGATTGACAAAATAAACAATTCTTTTCAAAATGATATCAAACTGATTTTTCAGTGGATTAAACTCACGTGACTTTTAAGAAAAGGTTGGAAACCCTTGATACAATGCATTGGTCCAGTCTTTAAAGCTCAGTGCATGAAGAGGTCCTGCCTAAGTCCTGTCCCCAGTAGTTAAGGTAATGGCTTGAATACCCTATGGATAGAAACCCTGGCTGGTCATATTCATGTCAGTTGTATAACCACATCCAGAATCTTTAGAAAATCTAAAAGTCAAAAGGTTCATTCTTGTGTCTCTTGTAGCATTTGAAAATGTGCTCATAACATTTGTTTTAGAATCCAGTGAATAACTGACAACATGCAACAAGTTGAGTACCTGCCTTGAATACCCCCAGAGAAAAAAGGCCTGACTGGTGATATCCTATCAGTTGTGATCCTGGGGTTTGTATTGTTACATAAGTCACCACCCTGGCATGTGGGATCCTATCCCCAGTAGTTAGGTTCCTGCCTTGAATACCCCAATGGCCATATTCACGTCACTTGTGATCCTGGGTTGTGGGATATTAAATCAGTCACCACCCTGGTATGTGGGATCCTAAGGTTTACTAAGGACCATACAGAAAATTTACAACAATTAAAGACAACTGCAACATGCTTTGTATGGTATAACTGAGTAGGGGCCTCCAATTGCATTTGACTATCCAAAGGGAACTGACAGCAGGTAATTCTGAATGAGTCCACACTGCCTGGATTTCTTCCTGTTCACTATGAGGAATATGTTTCTGTCTACTTGAATACTTGGGCAGAGAAATCAGGTGGGCCACCTCCTGCACAACAAATGCATTTGCCTGTGAAATGACACATCAAATGTGCCACAAGTATGAACAATAAAGTCCTCATAATTGTGGTTTAAAAAGACCTCCATCAGAACTGGATCAAAACTGCACCCCCTGCCTTGAACTAAATGTCCCTACTTGTCAATACCTCATGAGTTATATTCATGTCAGTCAGGGTCCTGGTTTGTGGGGTCTTGAATTAGACCTCAGCCTTGACTATGGGATCTTGTCCCACACAGGACAACGTACCAGGGTCCTAAGTGCGATATTGATTGATACTAATGAACCAATTTGAGTATGGAGACGGAAGAGTGTGTTCATTTTAAAGTACCCGTGACCAGGGTTGCAAATTCTGATGTAAATGTTAACACCTTTTTACAACACGAGGAAGACAGAGATTGTCCAGACACTTGTAACAGACATTAGACCGGCTTGAACTAAGAAATGATTCTTACAGATGACAAGTTCAAAATAATAAATTCCAAAGTTAAACCTGCAATTTGTATATAACCACTTTCAGAAACCTTTGAAAACTTGAAAGTCAAATGGATCATTCTAGTGTTTTTTTTAGCATTTTGAAAATGTTACTCAATAAATGAATATTTTGAATCAAGAAATTGATTGACAAAATAAACAATTCTTTTCAAAATGATATCAAACTGATTTTTCAGTGGATTAAACTCACGTGACTTTTAAGAAAAGGTTGGAAACCCTTGATACAATGCATTGGTCCAGTCTTTAAAGCTCAGTGCATGAAGAGGTCCTGCCTAAGTCCTGTCCCCAGTAGTTAAGGTAATGGCTTGAATACCCTATGGATAGAAACCCTGGCTGGTCATATTCATGTCAGTTGTATAACCACATCCAGAATCTTTAGAAAATCTAAAAGTCAAAAGGTTCATTCTTGTGTCTCTTGTAGCATTTGAAAATGTGCTCATAACATTTGTTTTAGAATCCAGTGAATAACTGACAACATGCAACAAGTTGAGTACCTGCCTTGAATACCCCCAGAGAAAAAAGGCCTGACTGGTGATATCCTATCAGTTGTGATCCTGGGGTTTGTATTGTTACATAAGTCACCACCCTGGCATGTGGGATCCTATCCCCAGTAGTTAGGTTCCTGCCTTGAATACCCCAATGGCCATATTCACGTCACTTGTGATCCTGGGTTGTGGGATATTAAATCAGTCACCACCCTGGTATGTGGGATCCTAAGGTTTACTAAGGACCATACAGAAAATTTACAACAATTAAAGACAACTGCAACATGCTTTGTATGGTATAACTGAGTAGGGGCCTCCAATTGCATTTGACTATCCAAAGGGAACTGACAGCAGGTAATTCTGAATGAGTCCACACTGCCTGGATTTCTTCCTGTTCACTATGAGGAATATGTTTCTGTCTACTTGAATACTTGGGCAGAGAAATCAGGTGGGCCACCTCCTGCACAACAAATGCATTTGCCTGTGAAATGACACATCAAATGTGCCACAAGTATGAACAATAAAGTCCTCATAATTGTGGTTTAAAAAGACCTCCATCAGAACTGGATCAAAACTGCACCCCCTGCCTTGAACTAAATGTCCCTACTTGTCAATACCTCATGAGTTATATTCATGTCAGTCAGGGTCCTGGTTTGTGGGGTCTTGAATTAGACCTCAGCCTTGACTATGGGATCTTGTCCCACACAGGACAACGTACCAGGGTCCTAAGTGCGATATTGATTGATACTAATGAACCAATTTGAGTATGGAGACGGAAGAGTGTGTTCATTTTAAAGTACCCGTGACCAGGGTTGCAAATTCTGATGTAAATGTTAACACCTTTTTACAACACGAGGAAGACAGAGATTGTCCAGACACTTGTAACAGACATTAGACCGGCTTGAACTAAGAAATGATTCTTACAGATGACAAGTTCAAAATCATAAATTCCAAAGTTAAACCTGCAATTTGTATATAACCACTTTCAGAATCCTTTGAAAACTTGAAAGTCAAATGGATCATTCTAGTGTTTTTTTTAGCATTTTGAAAATGTTACTCAATAAATGAATATTTTGAATCAAGAAATTGATTGACAAAATAAACAATTCTTTTCAAAATGATATCAAACTGATTTTTCAGTGGATTAAACTCACGTGACTTTTAAGAAAAGGTTGGAAACCCTTGATACAATGCATTGGTCCAGTCTTTAAAGCTCAGTGCATGAAGAGGTCCTGCCTAAGTCCTGTCCCCAGTAGTTAAGGTAATGGCTTGAATACCCTATGGATAGAAACCCTGGCTGGTCATATTCATGTCAGTTGTATAACCACATCCAGAATCTTTAGAAAATCTAAAAGTCAAAAGGTTCATTCTTGTGTCTCTTGTAGCATTTGAAATTTTGCTCAAAACATTTGTTTTAGAATCCAGTGAATAACTGACAACATGCAACAAGTTGAGTACCTGCCTTGAATACCCCCAGAGAAAAAAGGCCTGACTGGTGATATCCTATCAGTTGTGATCCTGGGGTTTGTATTATTACATAAGTCACCACCCTGGCATGTGGGATCCTATCCCCAGTAGTAAAGTAGTGCCTTGAATACCCCAATGGCCATATTCACGTCACTTGTGATCCTGGGTTGTGGGATATTAAATCAGTCACCACCCTGGTATGTGGGATCCTAAGGTTTACTAAGGACCATACAGAAAATTTACAACAATTAAAGAGAACTGCAACATGCATTGTATGGTATAACTGAGTAGGGGCCTCCAATTGCATTTGACTATCCAAAGGGAACTGACAGCAGGTATTTCTGAATGAGTCCACACTGCCTGGATATCTACCTGTTCACTATGAGGAATAGTTCCTGTCTACTTGAATACTTGGGCAGAGAAATCAGATGGGCCACCTCCTGCACAACAAATTCATTTGCCTATGAAATGAAACATCAAATTTGGATAAAATCGATGTCTCCACTATGCCATTGCTCATGAAAAATTGTAGTAATTCCTGACCCCGTCCATACCCAAGTACTCGACCATCCAAACCCAAGAAAGTGTTCTGCAGAGCACTCTGGCTGAACCTCCTGATGTCAATTTGTCCTACATATGTTGTCATAGTAATAGTTTTAAACTGTAACCTCAGATGATTTGAGCAAACTATATACCTGCCATTTTGCTGAGAATCGATGTGCTGCTATTTTGCCAGATAATGTTAATGAATAAATGAATAAATAATGCAATATCAAAACATTTGTACGCGTTATGTATGAATTGAAATAGTGTCAATAAACCCAGATATATCATAGGAATACATCTATGAACTTATGTAGTCCCTTCTAGGGTCTTCAAAAAGATCCCATAGGGTTATTTATATATAGAGAGATAGAGCTAAACTGCTGTGGGGTCCTGACAAAGGTCATAGGTCAAGGTCAACTAGGAACCCACAAGGGGGGTATACAGGATCCCACAGTGCTAAAGAAATAGAATAATAAAATCTCAAAATTTTATTTCAGAATCAGTTTCTATTAGTTCAGAGGTGTACAAAAATGTAATTAATTTTTATATAAATCTGTTAGTTCTATGGGATCCCACAACCCAGGGTGAGAGCAGAGACCCCACAACCCATGCTAGATGACTATATATATATATATATATATATATATATATATATATATATATATATATATATATATATAATGGAACCCACAGCCCTGGACCTCCTGTCAAACCCTGGGAGGAGACTGAGGCTGCTGGTGGTGAACTTTGTTGATGGATCTCTTTTTTTTTCGGAATGATTCCTCTTTTTTGCTGGGTGTTTTTCTATGTACCCTACAGTCATCAGTTATTTCTGGGGCACTGAGACCAGTCACGACAATCTCCCTGGGACCAGGGTGTTTTTGATTTGGGTTTGTTGTGGAGTGACCAGGAATGCCAACTTAAACCATTAGTATTTCATCAGAGCTATGAGGGGAGGAAGATGCAGCTCTATGGATAAGGGCGATGGAGAGAGGTAATGAAAATTAATACTAGTAAAGGAGAAGCAGAGGAAAGCATGGGAGAAGAATCCAACTTAGTATCAATACTTAAAGGACACTTAGTGCGTTGATGCAGCATGGCTTCCCCTGATAGAATGATGTATACATGCCACCCATATGCCTGTGTGCTGCATTAATGCATCATGCTGTTCTTAAAGGGTTCACTGTAGGAGATATTAGTGGGAGGTGTGGGAGGTGTAGGAGAAGTTACACCGACCACAGATGTGAATCAATGAGTGTGAAGCTGCACTAATAGCAAGGTGTTTGCACCAGGGGCTCCCTGGGTGTTAGCGGCACTTCTCTGTGCTAGAACAGAATGGGGCTAGGTGTGACGGGGGTTGGCCAGCATTAACCCTTTAAGGACTGCATAGTGCTTTTATGTGCCATGAGACCTTGGTGGGTATCATTCATGAATGCAGCCCTGGTGAGTCTATACGCCAGGACTGCCATCATGCATTATGCTGACCCTTCGGGACCGTATTAATCCAGTAGGCTCGGCATGATGCGTGAATGTAGTGTTGGCAAGTTACTCGCCACAGCTGCATTCGTGCATTATGACGACAAAGGGCATAATGCATTAAAGTGGTATGCGTTCCTCAAAGTGCTAGGTGTGAGTGGGTGGGCGACATTAAGAGATGAACTAGGAGGGTGCAGGTGCGGGTAGGAGGCCCGTGGCAGATGAAGATTGGATTTACTGTGAAAGTACTTATATTCACGGGTGTAAATTTTCGCTGAGGTGGCAAAAAAGACTAATTCGCGGGTATTTATTCCATACTGTAGTATACAAGAATTTCGCGGATTTTCCATTTCCGTGAATATAGCGAAAATATATACCCAGCGAAATAAAGTACGACCACAGTACATTCAGCCCACACTCACAGAGGGTCCTAAGCCTTTAAGGACCGCATACTGCTTTAATGTGCTATTTAGCTATTGTCATCATGAGGCATGACTCGCCAGTGCTGCATGTATGCATCATGTCGACCCTATTGGGTTGAGACGCACCCAACGGGACAGCATGTTGCAACAATGCAGCCCTGGTGAGTACACATTCATGTATCATTATGACTAAACGCTATTGTGAATTCAAGCACTATGCTGTGATTAAAGGGCTTATACTGCAGGGGGCATCCGACAGTGTACTATAGTAGTGCATGGACACAGATTTCTACTTCTCTCTATACTGACCAGCAGAGCCTCCTAGATGAACCACACCACCTCTAGCAGAGCCGTGCTGTGTGAAGGATGAGGCATGTATGTGAGCAGCTATACAGAAAGGATCCTCCGTACGGGATGTGTGGATCATGCTGTCAGCTGGGGGTGGGGGTGGGGGGCATTTGCAAAATCATGAAATCATTCTTATCAAGAAATTCCCCAAGTCAGTATTGTATACATGTGTGTAAACGTCTCTTTCTTTTTTTGATTTTCTTCTCCCTGTCTATGTATGTCTACCTGTCTGTCTGCCTCATGTCTGTCTGTCTGTATGTGCCCCTCTGTCACCTACCAACATACGTCACCAATATCCCTTTTGGTCCTTTTATTAGGGCCTCGTAGTGCTTAATGCATATTTAAATGTATATTATGCCTTTTATCGTCATGATGCATGAATGCAGCCCCGGTGAGTCTAATTCAACAGGAGCTGCATTCACATATTAACTATGATGACCCTGTGAGAGTGTTTCAACTGCACAGAGTTGTCAAAACGCATGAATCATCAATGAATGCTGAATGCAGCATTGGCGAGTACCTAGACTCACCAGGGCTGTATTAATGCATCACAACGACAAAGGACCTAGCACATTAAAATACAATGCAGCCCTTAAAGTCACAAGGTTATGGGTGTGAGTGGCGGCCATGTGTCAGACATACACAATATAGATCTTAGATAAAGCCAGATAATGATACATTCTTACGTTACATGGACGCCCCCGCGTAATGAGATGCCCCCTGTACCCCCGGGCAGGTGAGGCCTACACCTCTGCACCTCCACCTCCAGTGTGAGGGGGAACTAGCACCTAAATAGACATTTATACAACAGTGGTATATCCTGAAACCCTTGAACCCGTTGACGTCATGTCGCTAAAAGGTTACATTTGTCGTTATAAATGATGCACCAATGCAGCCCCGCTTGAATGCAGCACTGGTGAGTTACTCGCAAGGACTGCATTCATGCATCATGACAGGTTCAGCATGGTTTATGAATGTATGAATGCAGCAGCTCTGAGTTTATTGTACTTAATTGCCGGTGCTGCATTCATATATCATGGCGACAAAGGGGCATAGGGCTGTGTCTCACAACCTTGGGACAATGTTTTTGTCTCTGATTGGGTGCCGTCTCTGACCGGCTGCCGTCTCTGACCGGCTGCCGTCTCTGACCGGCTGCCGTCTCTGACCAGGTGTCAGAAAAAGGTGTTTTAAAAAGAATTATACTCATATATATAAGGATTTGGAAAAACGTTATGGCGGTTGTTATATAATCATAGTTATGATCATAATTAGCCTCCTGCTGCTAGTATTTTGACCTTATCAAGCCAAGCCGGTCAGAGACGGCACCCGGTCAGAGACGGCACCTGGTCAGAGACGGCACCAGGTCAGAGACAAAAACATTGTCCCAAGGTCGTGAGACACAGCCATATGCCACAAAGGTGTACTATACTGCCCTTAAAGGATTAACAATACATTTAGGATCCAGAATTTGAGGCGTTACGCCTCGTACATCTTTGGAGTAATAGTACACTACACCCAGTGGCTTTACAAGCTTTATGGACTTCCTTCCTACCTAGTCTATAATAATCCCCCATTTACATAAACTAATTATGACCCATGATATATATCATAAAAGATATACATATGGGGAGGGGTAAGTATCAGGATGGATAGCCCCCCTGGTATGTATGGATAATTGAATTTCTTTGCGGCTTTGACTTGAAAAGAGCCCCCCAGGCGAGCTGAGTTGACTCCCCCGACCTGCGGCCATTCTTTGTGTGCATTCACTGTTTCACCCCAAGGAGACTGCCGCCAGAGAGCAGGGCGCTGATTGGCTTAGCCTCGGGCGCTGTTTGTCTCGCGGCCTGTGATTGGCTGAGACAGTTGGATCCCCAGAGTAGAGTCTGGGAATGGCTCAGGTCAGCTTAGAGTTGGATCCCACGGACAATGGACAAAGGGGGCTACTTGACAATGTACCCGAAGAAAAAGAACAGGAAAATAAACCAGATCCATTCAGAAGTATGAGATAAAAGGGAAAGTGGTATTTTCTGAAGCGTGCGCGCCTCAGTGTAGCCAACATACCGAAGGAGGCACACAGGGTGACATGTACTTAACCCTGTGTGGGCAGCATAGTGCTTTAATGCCCTTTTTGTCGTGATTATGCATCAATGCAGTAGTGGGGAGTAACTTGATGGTGCTGCATTCATGCATCATGCCGACCCGGCACTACTCTCATGATACTGTTGAAGACTCGTCGGTGCTGCATCTGGCCATCATGACGCTACACGTACATAAAGCATTGAGGTATCATGCTGTCCTCAAAGGGTTAACGTCGGGGAGACAGGGTGCCATGTACTTAATGTACTGGGAGTGAGTCTAGACTGAAAAAGAAGCCCATGTTGTTATGGATGCCTGGGAAAAGTCCGAGTAGAACATGCATTTTTACACCCACTATAACACGTATAGGACACCAGGCACCTGGGAGCCCTGGTTTCTGGCCTGTACCTTGTCTAGTGTTTTGGTTAGGCAGGAGTCGTTATTTCAACAATGGATACATATGGGACTGGAGGGGGTGGTAGATTTCCGCATGATGGCTGCATAGGGTGGTAGGTTTTCCCATCACAAAGGTGGCTAGAAAGTGTACACGCTAACATTTTTAGATGTTAGAATAATCATAAGATATTCTGGGGTTTATGAGAAATTTGCTGCATTGGAGGAGTGGCACCATGGAGGGCAGGAAGCAGTTGTCTGTATCATCAAACCATGTGCCAGTTATGTAATAGGGGCCTCAATTGCCGCCTATAGCAGCGCAGTTATCTGTACATTAGCAATACACCAGGGTGCTATCAACATAAACCTGAGGTCTATAACTGTCTAACTGTGAAGAATAATGTTCAGCGTGTGTTAATCCTGTGCATAGAATGGCCTATCTAGATATAAACACACCTCATGTAATGGTCTTTACCCTACCTAATAGCTAAAATATGGTAGATATGACCTAAAATGTAAACCTATGTCCTATAACCCTTTAGGTACGGCATGCCACTTTAAGGCCTTATCATGTCGTCATGGTGCACCAATACTGTGCTGGTGAGTATACCTAAAATACTGATCCACTGATGCATCATGCCCAACTTCCATGAGTGTATCATACACATAGCATCATGACGACAAACGAGGCATTACATGATTATGCTTTCCTTATGGTTAATGAGTCACGTCTGGTAGCTGCCTGCATGATGCACCTGGTGACCCTTACAGGTGGCTGCATATCGGTCAGTTTAGGCACACAGGGGGCTTTGATGTCTGGTCAGTGCTGACCACTGGTCAGTCCATACGCTACCCCCACCCTCCCCCCCCCCCACCATCAATGTATCACCACCTCTGCTGATTGTACCGAGAGTATACCGCCTATGGGTCGGAGAACGTGCTTATTATCAACACAAAACAGACAACTTGATTTTTATTCTTGATTTTTATTGGGGTAGAAGTACCATCGAGATCTGAGGGGAAATTGGTTGATGGTGCAATGTATCGTGAACTAAAAGAACATTTCCTCAGGCGAACACTGTATGTACGTATGCACGCAGCAAGAGGACAAGATTATTGGTGTCTTAGTAATTGCATTCTTGCCAGGACAGTTTCAGAGGAGTGTAAACGCCTTATCAGCAGCTTCTCTGAAATCGTTCTATGCTGTATTCCCGCTGTATTTGGTCTGTAGTGGAGACAGTTGGGTCTTATTGCCTTTGCCTTCCCGCCTATTCCCCTGCACTTATATTGTAAGTATGATTATTATTATTATGCAGCATAACTATAGCCTTAACTGATTAAAGATAAACCAGACTCAAGCCTCCAAGCCTCCAGGCCTTAGAATCATTAACTAAGTCAAACATTTATGCAGTCCTACAGTTGCTGTTGGCCTGACCGCTGAGCTATTACCGCGCGCTATTACCAGCATTAAAATTAATAGTGTAGTATACATGGGACTAAGTCTGTTAGGTATGTCCCGAGAGTCATGGTCAGGTTGGGAGAGACAACCCAGACCTAGCGAAGAAAGAATAATCTATTACATGCCCCTGTGCATAGACCTAGGACACCTAGAACCGGTTTTCATGCACAATTCTATACTAGAATAACAACGGAAATGGAAAATATAATTACGAGGTGCACGAGGAAACGACAGGATTTATACTGCAATTGTAGTTGTGAAATGTATTTTATTAATGTTTTAAAAAGCACTGTACAGTAGGATATTGGACTGCAGAGTCATCATGTTGAACAAGAATCTAGTAGCAGAAAGCAAGCTGCAGGTGCTGGTAATACAGGAATCCCGTAGTAGTGCACTGACCCCTCCCTCTCTACATCCTTAATACAATAAACACCAACCCTCCCAGTCACACGGCTCTGACTTTGTTGAATCATGTTGGCGTTTAAGAAAATATTCAACAAGAAGAGATAAAGCCCATCATGATGTTGCTGTAGGGTGGTGAGATGTGTAAACGTACTGGAGTGTTATAGTAACTCAACGCCTCGTATATCATAATAACACCCCGGGAGGATGGGGGCCTTTGTGGGATTATTTACGGAGACCAGTGATCATGTTGGAGCATCTCACGGAAACAGTTCTGTTAAAATAGTCCGACAAGAAGTGAAGGAGGGAGGGGTAAAAATTGGAAGGCCGAGTCTCAGGTTTGAAGGGTGTTCAGGGTCAGCGCAACTTGAGGGAAGAGGTGCGATTGGACAGGATTGTTTCAGTACAGTACCTACTGTTGCAAATTACATTGGTCAATACAGATTTAATACGTATGGATTAACAATGCACTAGTAGCTATTGGTATGATTAATATGGGAGTTTACTCATACTTTGATATTAAAAAGAACAATTCTGTTTTGTACATGAGAAGACATCATGTTAAAAAGTGTTGCCCAATTATTTGATTTCATATTTAAAAAAGTTATTTCATATTTACACAAAATCTCGAACAAAAACTAATAATGTGAAATATAATATCCTAAGGTACCAATGTGGAATCCTTGTGCTATCAGTTAGTGTCCACCTGTGGTGACCCTGGCCCCACACCATCTCCCTGTGATGTCCTGATACCCTTCTATGTTACAAAGCCCCCCTAATCCGTGTAGATTACAGGTGAGGTAGGTTATTATCACCCTCTCTGATATGGATAACTGTATTAGAATGATACTCTGGGACATAAGCCGCGGCTACTTAATCCCCTGTGATGTTGGATGATATTTGTGAGGTTATTAACATGGTGACACTTGTTAGGTGTCTAAGGGTCTCTTTGAGTTATGTAAGATACACAACGATATGGACAGGTAGGATTTATGGACCTACATGTATGTCTACATCATGTATAATAGATAGAGTGGGTAGGATTAGGTGCTATTGGTGTCAAAGGCAATATATATGACTCTGTCCGATGATCCATGGACTGAGGGTACAACTAAACGACGTATGCCTAAATGCATAATCTTCATTTGTCGTCATGATGCACTAATACATTAATAATGCATTAAAGCACCAGGCTGCTATTCGGTTGGGCGGGGGAGTTAACAGCTTTATTGCAGGATTTGCCTGTTGTCCCAGAGGTTTACACCTAAAATAAATTTACTTTCTCCATCTCCCAAACTATTGCAGTTTTGGTATCTGGTTTTGATACAGAGATATTGCCCTGGGATATTGCTGCATGGCCCTCCCTCAAATCTGACTGAGCACATCTCCAATAAGGGCTTTTGTAAAAGGGGGTTCCAATGCACAAGCTGGTTGCACCTCCTTTATGCTCAGGCATTATGCACAGGAGATTGGTCACGGCGGAACCATGCCACACGAGTGAATGGGTGTGGTTTGGGATGGGGGGGGGGGGGGGAGTATGGTCACGACGGCCGTCCAGCCTGCCTAGAAATACCCCCTAGAATGCAGTGGGAGTCTGGGGGTGTGTGGTGACTGGCGACCCAGATGTACTAGAGTTACAAGCTAAATACCACGTGCACAACCCCATAGAGACTCCATATTGTGCCCCCTCACCTTACCCACACCAGGGGCAGGAGGGACCAGCCCTGCCACCAGGGGCTCTGTGTGTAGGCTGGTTCTTTGTGGTACGTGTTGTATATGTGAAGTGTAAGGTGTGGGCTGGTACAGGGACCCAGTGTAGGCTGGTACAGGGACCCAGTGTAGGCTGACCACTGCTCATGGCGCCCTCTCGTGGGAAAACCCTGAAACACGCCCTATCACATGACATGGACACACTCTCCTTCACTCTCCAGGCACAGATTGGAGTAGGGGAATCTCATAGAGGGTAGTGGTGGACATAATTGAATGTGTGCTTGGAGTGTGGGTTGTGCCTCATGCCCAGTGCCCCTAGGGCTGGGTGTGAATGGTTCCTCTATTGTCTACTGCAGTCCCCCTGAATGTTCCCACATGTCCCACTTCCACCCCCTCCCCAGATTTACATTCTCATCTATATACCCTCACTCCCACCCCACCACCAAGCATCCCACCCCTCACACACACCCTTCCTACATTCTCATGTATATATACCCCCACCATCATGCCCTCCTACTTCCACACTTCGTGACTTCCCATGGCATTGTTTAAATCTGCCCTTATTTAACTCCTGTGACGTCAGCCGAGCTCTCCCCGACATCAGCAATATTGTGTCCTACTTGTGTACTATTAGTGTACTCCAGAAACTTACATTATATATTCAAAACCTCTTTGGAAGAATAGTGAGAGAAAGTTAAATTGACATCCCCCCGCCCGTCCCCGATGGGGGAAAGAGTTCCACCCTAAATTAGTGTAAAGGGACATCATTGGCTACATGTCAATCAGACAAGTATTAAGGATTCTAGAGAGAAATGAATGCTTTAGATATCGAACACCATAGCAGTCTGACCATATTCATATCCAAAATCAAACCACCCTGCGACAAAGGCTAGTTACCAGCCTGCTGACAAATCCTAAACTGAAACGATTAAATGAACAAGGCAAATATTGAAATAAGGTACCCCACAAGCCCCTCGTCCCAGCTCCTACCTCTGGACACGGCTAGATGTTTAATCTGCAAGTCCTTATACCCCAGCAGCCCCACCCCACACCCACCACTTCTGGACATGGCTACACTGAGTTGTGCTCAGTACCATGAAGGGAGGAGAGCAGCAGCTGTCCTGCACAGATGACCTTAGCTGGGGCTGCTGCCTCCTTGTCAACCCTTGTTACCCACTTCTGTGAAACACAAGGGGTTCAGCCTGACACAAGTTGTCAAACAGCACGAGACAGCAGACACTAATACCAGCAACCACATGTATGCATGTATACTGGTGTGAAAACTAAGGGGAAGCTGGAACATAAAAGTGAATAGTTTCTTAAAATCGAGCAGATTGCTCAAAGGTACCGGTAGTCACTTTTTAATCATTATTTTGGATCGAATGCAGTTCAAGGCACATCTGGAGTTCTGCCCTGATGGTTATAACAATAAGCCTAAGCTTAAGGCATGTGTGACATGAAAGTCAAAATAATGATGGTGGTGTTCATAGGATACCCAAAGGTACAATTGACACGGCACTAGAAACCTGATTGATGCTAGTTACTGTTTGAAGCCTTCATTCCTCAAATGAGGGTCCTGGGAATGGCACAGTGTGTCCATAATATTTGGGTGCATGACCTTTGTCTTTATGTAGACAACATACACATGTATTGTAGATAACAGAGATACCAGGCACCACAATGTGACACACAATACTCCCTAACTCTGTCTGACTCTGAGACAGGTTTGTCAGTTGTCCATGTACAGGTGCTTTCTCTCAGAGTTCACATTCCGTATGTTAACCCTTTAATGGCAGTAGAGCGTGCATGCACCATCATGACCATTTTGTCGACATGATCGTCGAGGCAGCAGCCGCGTGTAACCCACTATGCGCTGCATTTATGTATTATTTATGCATCATTTGCTGCATTTATGCATCATACTTATCGAACAGGGTTGATACACGTAGACATAATGCATCTATGCAGTGCTGGCTATTTACTCACCATCGCTGCATTTGTGCATCATGACAACAAATGAACATGTATGGAGCATCATGTGGTCTTTGACCCTTTAAGGATGGCATGAATCCCTAATGCATCATTCCCTTGGTAGTAATGATGCATGAATGCAGCCCTGGCGAGTAACTCGCCAGTGCTGTATTCAAGCACCATGCCGACCCTATGAGGCTGAGACACTCCCGAAGGGTGGGTGTGATGCACTAATCCAGCACTCCAGCTGCATTGGTGCATCATTACGACGAATTCTTTTTGACAATTCTTTTTAGCGATGTGCGTCCTAGAGTTAACCATGGCAGTGTGCAGCCTTGTTGAACCTGTTCCGTGAACAGATGGCTACTAGACTTAGACTGAGAGGGTCTGGGTGAGGGGTCAACCCCCCTGACCTGCCTGACTGATTAGAATAACAACATGTCAATGTAGCACATTTCTGACCTGCCGCGCAGAAAAGATACTCCGCGAAAAAGTTGTTCAAGTGGAGGTTCATGAATAATCCTTTCTCTTTGACTTCTCACTTCATTCTATTTTCTTTCTAACTTAATATAATAAATAATTCCCTCTTTTTGTCTGAAATAGTTTTTTCCATATGGTCTCAGATTTTCCAGTTCCATGATCTAGCTTAAGCTTGTATGGTAGAGGGATGGTGCGGGTTGTCTGAACCTGAACATGTGAATGTACAGCAACAGTCACAGTGACTCTACAACCTTGGGAATGGGAATGTAGAAAGCATCGGGGAAATAACATAAAGACAGATCAGCAGCTCTAGGTATGTGTTGGATATGACGTGGGGTATGTTGGATAGGGTGTGGGATTCAAAGAACACAACTGATAATAAAGATGTAGCTCAAACAGAGGCAGATATAGATGTCAAACATTGATAGAAGAGATAATTTATTGAGGTAGAAGAAGGGAGAGACACATAAAAGAGGGAAGAAGGGGGAGAAGCATTATGAGGGTACATGATTGTACAAAAACGGGATGACAGGCAGAAATGTAAAAGAGAAAGATGAAGAATGGGAGGATGTAGAACGATGGAACACGTAATTAGGAGAGGAGTGAATTTGGAATTGGAGTACTGGTATTGTCCAAACAAAATACATCCCCGCACCTGATCTATAGAATAAATTATATCATTTCCATTGACCCATTTAGAAATTCCTGTATCTAACCTTTATATATTTTTGTCTCATTGCAGAAACAGCAAAGATCATCCCTGCTATGTATGGTCGGTGGAGGAAGAACAAGCTCTACAACCCATACCAGGATATCCGCCGTAACCTCTTCCACCACTACAGTGCCAACCAGATCATCGACCGGCCTGCGTAAGTTTTCTGCATTTCTTGCTGCATTAATAATTATAATAATGATGTTCTGCCTGTGAACTAACAGGCAGAGTTGAAGTGCTTGTTTTTATTGTGGCTCTGAGTTATGTATTTTCCAGGTGTTAGGATGTAGCCCATAGATTGTGGCTTCTGCAGCTATAAAGTAGGATTCCTTCTCCAGAGCCCAATGTATGGCTTCCACATGGTTAATAACTAAGAGTTAAACCCTGTCCAGACATAATGATGGCCTCAGTGAGTTATACCTCATTCAACAGTAAGGGTGTTAACAGTCCCATTTGTGGGCATTGTTAAAGCTTAGTTCTGTAACACATGTACAGAGACCATTTGACAATTCATAATCAAGTTCCACTGTACAAGTGTTAATGTGCTAGCCTATGTGCTAGCCTCTACCCGTACATATCTACAACCTTAAGGTTGAATGAGGTATAACATCATTCTACAAACCATGTTAAAACACAGGGTACCAATCCCCCCCCCCACCATTGCATCAACCAGTCATTCCCAATGTTAAAGCATGCTTTGTCAGCACAGTTAATTATATTAATATGATTTGTTAATCATATTGATTTAAATGTAAATATTGTAAATATTAAACCTTAATATATGCCTGCTCTTTGTCCATATGATCCTAAATGCTCATAATGTATTTGTATATTAAATGTAATTCACCCATGCCTAGCTTTTAGCCCAAGTGATAAATACCAATTGTGCTACTGAGAGCTTTCAATATAGCTTGATATGTATTGAAATTGTAAACCAATTTGAAAATAAGTCCATCAAAAACCACAGCCTCCCACGAGCCTCTCTGCATGGGCTTCCATAAATGACCTGTCCCGAAATGTTGTTGGGGAGTGACCATGAAGTCTCAAGGGTATACGGTCCACCAATATTTTTACATCTATCTAGTGGGGCAATATATATATTTCGACATTAGAGAATTCCCCCATCGCTCTTCCATCTAGAGTTAATTGCTCAGTGGGGATTCATCGCTCACTGTATTTCAGCAGTCAAATCGTGTTCAGATTGGACATATTCTGAAACATGATACAGAATATAGTGTACATCAACCCTTAACATGTTCTATTCATGACATGTGCATGCCAGTTCACAATATTATTGTCAAAATTAACACTATTGGAGTTATAAAATGGGTCGAGACCTAAAACTTATGGTTTTGGGGAGGGGGGTAACTCAAAAACAATTGGTCACTCCCTTATCAACACTATATACCTCCACATGATTTGTATTGCTGCCCGCGTTGACTGTACATTGAGGAGATTATTCCCTATTTTGCACCTCTCAGATCCTCGCTACCAGGAAATGGGTAAGAGTCACCTGCCTGACCCCTGAATGACCCTGTTTGACTTTGACCTATACGTGTACATGTTCAAATGTATAGGAGGATAGCCATTGGTCTGTGTCTGTATCCGTATGCATGTTTCTGTGTATTTCCTAAATACTCAATTTTATCAATGAATGATTTAGAACAGAAATCATTTCTATACTTCAAATATCTAGTCTCTTTGTGTGGGTAGGCCAACATAATTTACATATTTAAATTGATAGTTTATCCTATTTTAGGACATCCATTTCTATTTAGTAAATCAGTTTAAATGTTAGATTCAGCATTCATTGCCAAATTCAAATCTGGAAATGAACCCCTAAGAGCGGCAAGTACACACTTGTCTGGTGGATAGCCTTTTAGGACACATGTAATAAACAAAACTCGAAATATAGCTGGTATTAACCCTTTAAGGACGGCATGATGCCGCAAGGCTTTATCTTCATTTGTCATCATGATTCAATAATGCAGTCTATTAACTCCATATGGTGGGCATGATGTGTGAATGCAACACCAGTGAGTTACTCACCAATACTGCATTCATGCATGATACCAACAAAGGGTCTGGTGCATTGAAGCAATATGCTGCCCTTAAAGGGTTAAATACATGCATAATGTTAGCTCCCATCATGGAGATATGCATATGGATACACAGACCCCAGGCTGAGCCCTCAATAACCCTATACCTCTGTCAGCCTCCCTGCTCCCACAGTGCCTGCCTCTAGCACTATGTAGCCATGGTTGGGTCTCTCACCTTGGTCGTCCACTAATACAAAATCAAGATGTCTTCTTTCAGCCACTCACAACTCAAATGCTAGAGATGATCTATGAACATGTCAGATGTGCATGTATATTAAGAAGTGTGTGTTGTATCGTCAGCATATGTTAACCAAGGGCTGTCTCCTGGGTATTGTGAGGGTAGGTCTAACATATATATAAAGGTCTATTCCATACAACAGTAAATTAGATCCTCATGATAGAGTTGTATATCCTTGGAGATAGCCCTTGATGGTGAATCTTGATATGAAATGTGAAATGATGATTCTTGAAAATGGTTTCTACTACTTACCAAATATAATTACTCTTTAATCTCTGTGTACAAATCATACTTGGTGTCTAAAGTATAGATTATGATATTCATATAACATTCCCTTATGCTCATGAAGATAAATTAGTGAAACAAATATAGTTTCCCTCTCTAACTCCGATAGAGACAGATAACACACCTACATAATTGAATAATAAAGCATCCATTTAATGTACATCTAAAGTATCTTACATTATACAGAGTATAAAAGCACATACACCCAAGCAATGTTTCAATGAATGACTTTAGTACAGCTTTTAGGAATAAGTGCGTGTGCATGCATGTGCATCGAATGGAAGATTATTCTCCTTTGTATCACAAAAAGAATTGTGAATGTGTATGTTACTCACTTCATGTGGTAAATGCGGTGAATCTCTCTCAATATATCTACTCGGTTGTGCCTTAGCATTGGCGATATCTCCTGTATTCTGCACCTTTCCATATGCCATAGGATCGGGGTTATATTATAGGAAAGAGGAGAGGACCAGTAAGAAAAGGGTCAGTAGCAGGAGGGTTTAGAAGGTGGGGAGGGGGGAGTAGCCAGTGGGGGTCTGAAAAATATCCTAGAAATTCTCCCTGAGTAAACTCTCGGGGGTCAAGTTTAAACTTGACCCCTTCTGACACCTTCCATCCCCTGCCTGTCACTCCCAGGCATTTCTAGGCACTTCTAGGAGCGGTCAGTTTCGGCCACCGCCATTTGATCTGAGACTAACCAGTGTAGCTCTGACCCCCTCCCTACTCTGACACTATTGGGAATATTTATAGAAGGATGGATCCCTTCCTGAAGGGGTGGGGTGGTGGTGGGAGGGGTACTGGACCCCTTGGGTCAGTTTCCTCAGCTCCCCTGGTGTTAGCCCTACTGGCCAGGCTCTAGTCTAAATAACGATTATAAATATAACGGCGGACAGGGGAGGGTTAAGAGTCCACCAGAGCTGTGGATAGTATGTAGCTGTAATTCTGGGAATCCAGCAAATCTGGTTTTGGGGTGAGACTGGTGTGCTGATGAGGGGGGCCTAGAACCAGGTCACAGAAGTCTGTTAACACACACACTACCTCAGCAATGCTACACAGGGTGTAGGAAGATGTAGTGGCAGGAACAGTAACATTAAGTCTACAGCACTAAGGTTATGCCCAATGTCTTTCGCATTGAATTATAAAGGAAGCCTGAAGAATATTCTGTACCGACAAAATACAGGACTAGTTCCTGTCAGTTGCTGTTGAAATAAAGATTTTTGAATTGAATTGAATTGAATACTTATATAGAATAAATTTATGTTTAAAATTCCTGAAATAAACAGAATACTCAATCTCATTGAGGAACCAACACTGCCATTTAAACAGTGGAATATGCCAGCATAGTAACTAACATGTTAAGTAGGATGTGTCTTAAATACCTCTGAATGATTGATCCCCAAAATTACTACCAATCCATTTGAAAGTTAGCAACTAGACTTCTTGCCAGATGAATCCCCAAAGCTAGTTTATTTGTTTTCAAGATGCAGCACTGCCGGGTTAATCACCAGGGCGGCTTTTATGCATCATGACAACGAAAGCATATTATAGTGTATTAAATCACTATGCTTCCCTTAAAATGCAAGGAGGAGCAAAACCCATCCTACATGGACTATACAGCAATGGTCATGGAGGGAGCTTGCATGTCAGACAGTGGGCTCTGAGAGAGACAAACCATGTCGTGGTGGAGGGTGGGGAGGGGCTGCAGGGGTGTGGGGACATTTATGGAGACGGACAGAGGATGAGCAATGACCACTGCCCATGCCATGTGCCGCAGTAGGCTGCTATTGACTGGGTGCTGACCAGACTGGGCCCATGCTGATTACACTAGACGTTGTAAGAGGCAGGGTGGGTGCTCAGCTGACCCTTTAACCATTTAAGGGTGGCATGGTGCCTTAATGCATCATGCCCTTGGTCGGCATGATGCATGAATGTAATGCAGCCCTGGCGAGTAACTTCCCAGTGCTGCATTCAAGCATCATCTTCATTTATGCATCATGAGGATAAAGGGCATGCATAATGCATGAAAACGTTATGCGGCCTTTAAAATGGTTAGTATGATTTAGTAGGATGAGGTATTTTTTGAAGTACAAAAGCTTCCAACATGATTAGCTTTTAGAGGTAATTCACCAAATGCAGTGAGGTTAACTTTCTAACTGGTTTTACAGGAAGTTCACCAGCTGGAATTGACGGTCTATGTAGATGTATGTGCTTTACCTAATGCACCATGTACTAGGGATGGAAACAGACAAGTGAGTCATATATGATGGACAGAGAGCAACAGGAACAGAAGATGAAAATTTCCTGACATGGCCAGAAACACAGACAGGCAAAAGTCCAGAAATGAATGAGTGATGGTAGAAGGAAATGAAACAAAGACAAAGGGCTTTGACTGCATGTGGAAACTGTCTAGCCGTGGCATATTGATGTTAGGGTTTATGGTTGCTGAGACCCCCTCCCACCTCCGCCCTACCAGACCCCCTCCCACCCCACCCTACCTTATCATTATGGATCCAGCTACCAATATTCTGTAGCAATCATCTCAATTCTACCTCCATAAAGCCAAACCCAATTTACCCTTCAGACACTCCTTATTACCTCACTATCAAAATACCTGTGAAATAATGTGTTATACCATGGATAGGCCCTAGTAGACCTAGTTGACATCAGCAGTCATTTCCACCCACTTTACCATTGTTCCTCTAACCATGTACTGTCACTGTATGTCTGGGGTTGAAGTCTTGAGTGTTACAAATCTCCTGAGGTAGATCTGCACAAAGTGACCATTTCCTCACGTTTTCCGCTGTAAGAATGGCGTAATCTGAGGGAAATCTGTGAAAAAGGACCAATTTCCTGGGTTGTCAGGAAGCTGGTTAACCCTCTAAGGGCCGCATAGTGTATTAATGTGCTATATGTCCCTTTGTCGTCATGATGCAAAAATACAGCTCTGGCAAGTAACTCACCAGGGCTGCATCCATGCATCATGTTAATCCTACGGCTTGAAACACTTCCAAAGCGTTGCCATGATGCACTAATGTAGTGCCGGTGAGTTACTCGCCGGTACAGTAGTGGTGCATCATGGCAAGACATGATCATGGACCATATATGTCGTCCTTAAAGGGTTAAGCACACTTGAGACTGCAAACACCTGGTGTGGTAAGAATGTGGAGGAAATTGTCACCAAAGTGGATTTGTTACTGGCCAGGAACCAACTCAAATTGGTGCCATAAATATGTCAGTCAACAACAGCCCGTTTCCGCCGTTTGTCTTATATTGCCCAAGTGAATCTCACATTCAAATTGTCCCAGAGTGGACAACATAATATATCAGGAAGTACATGTAGCTCATATAGTTTGTCCATAGGCGAAATCTGGACTGTTTTTGGAAAGTTCCACACATAACGCTCATGGTGTTCACACTCTTTATGGAGGTTCTGGGGGAGTTCAATGAACATAGATATGATTGTAGAATATCACAGACAATATAGGAGTGACGGCTTGACCCTTTAATGGCAGCATATATGATACTAGCAGTAGGCATACTTGCATGCACTTTGCACTTTTTGTTAGCGAGCATGCTACCCTATATAGGGTTGATCAACTCCCGACAGCTCCGAAGGATGCATCATGAAAATTGAAGTGAAGTCTGGCGGGGCGGCCTTAAAGGGTTAATATCTGCATCAGTTAATATAGTCTGGCAGGGCCCTTGCTCACAACTCTTTGAAATACTACCAGTCCCAAATTGAAATACCCATGTTTCACTTGCTTGAACTGCGACACAGAATTGGCTTTTCTTCATGTTATGTAGAAAGGGTTTCTTCAAAAGAAAAATAATTTGCGAGCAAGAGGAGAAAAAGTTGAGGGAAACTGTTAGTCCAAATGGGATTCTCGTCGAACATGATTCTATTTAGCAGACACAAAAAGGTCAAAGGCTTAAGACAAGGGACTTCAAATAGCTCCTGGTCTGGGAACACCGACAGAATAGACCCCTGGGAACGACTCAGGGATAATGGAATACTACTATGGGGTTGGTGAATAACAGCAGGAGAACTAAAGGTTCAATGTATCTTTATGAATTTTGCTAAACCATGTGTCAATATCATATCCTAGAAAGCTATAAAATGCTAAGCATTCAGTTATATATTCAGCTATATACGTGCAGTTTTCTTCTTTCTGTTATCATTATCTACCCATGAAATTTGTGATTAATATGAAATCTATCCATCCATCATCCTGCAGTAGTACATGCACTGACATGCACTCACATGAACTGTCATGTCTCCACGGACAACTCCTGCTTGAATTGAATCTTGATTGATCACATTACATTGATTTATTTTGACACACGGCTGATAGACGCAGCAGGATTGTATGTTGCACATTATTTCTCTCTCAGGGTTGCCTCTTCAGTGAAGCATTAACTCCTAGTTGGTAGCCCTAGGTTGCAAGCCCCGTATAAACCACTCGGCTTGTAACCACCACTGTATTTTGATTTGTTGTTCACTGCACTAACTAATTGTCGAATTATTACTCAACATAATTAGCATTGTACCTGACACTCATATTAGCCAGCTGGCAATAGGTGTCACTTGTGCTGTTGGTATACAATCACCAAGTCTACCTTTAATTGTTGTATTGCAGAATGTGTGCATTGTCATAGATATAACACGCCTGCTGATATTTTGAGACGCACTAGCGCTACTTGACGTTGGCATATCACTCCGATAATTGGCGTGTATTTATCTGAAACCCAACTCATATTGATTGAAAAGACACATTACTGTTCATTGTTCAAATTGTTGTTCTGTTGGGGTTTAGGGTTGACCGGGTAGCTATCTTTTCTACCCCTTGTGAACATTTAAAACTTTCGGATAAACATCGCGGGCTAGATAACTCTGTGAGCAGCTTACTACCTGCTCACTCACCATCACAATCACCTGCAACAACCGTATATGCTAAAAGACTCGAGGCTTATTGCGTGATACTAGGACATTCTTATAACATGACTACCCATGTAGCAAAACACCTAGCGGGTCTGAAAGGAGTTAAAATCATAAGTCTGAATGCGAGAAGTGTACGCGGAAAGTTACCCGAAATAAAACTGAATTTCACATCGACTGACTTCGTCTGTATCTGTGAAAGTTGGCTAGATGAAATCGACGATGAGGTAGATACCTCTTGGTTTGGTAAAATTGCCTTTAGGTTAGACAGATATACCAGACGAGGGGGGGGTGTCATCACGTATGGGGATAATAAATACAATGGCTATTGCAACGTCATCACAGAATCATGCAGGATGGAAGATGACATTGAGGTTATGACCGTACATGTCACTAAACCTAACTATAAGAATCTCTACTTGGTAAATACTTACAAAGCTCCTCACATTAACACAGTAACCTATCTAGACAAACTAACTGAGGTAATCGACTCACTCGACCGAGACAAAGGCGAATTGTGGATACTGGGGGATACAAATATAGACATGCGCATGCGGAATGAACCGAATGCAAAGCACCTAATTGACTTCTGCAGGGAAACTGGGGTGAGACACCAACACAATGACATCACCAGGCCGAATCCTGAGAATGCTAACAGGGGTACTTGCATTGATCATATCATGACAGACTGCAACATAGTGTCTCACAGCGGGGCGCTCGAAGAAATGCTCAGTGACCACTACCCGGTATTTGCTATACGAAAGAAGCCGCGTGAAGTATTTACCAGAACCACCATAATTGGACGATCCTACCGGCACTACAATAAAGAGGAGATGTACACTGAACTAGCACAGCGCAGTTGGGAGGAATTTGACGCGTCTAAAGACCCGGAAGTACAGTGGAACCTGATGCAAAACGCAATACTATCATACTTGGACAGGGTGTGCCCTAGCAAAACCATGATCATTAAGAAAAAACCTGACACGTGGATAACTAGGGAAACTGCGGAGCTCATCAATGATAGACAAGAGTGTATCAGATTGCACCAGAGGCATGGAAACGTGAATGAATTACGCACATCCAGACTACTCACTCACAGAATACGTCGCCAAATAGAAAACTCTGATGCGGAGTATGTGACCAACCGGCTTGAACGAGCCAGAGGGAATCATAAAAGGTTCTGGGCTGAGTTGAACAAACTCCTAAAACCCGATAAATCAACACAACACATAGAACTGACTGATGAGGGAGTAAAGGTGCCGGACGAAGAAACAGCGGACTACATTAATACCTACTTCTCAAATATTGGCCGGGTCCTTTATGACGAATTGGGTCAGCTCCAACCACCACAGCATCTGTTCCGTGACGCCAACCCTGACCCAATGGGAGAGGACCTAGAAGACAGAGGTGACATTGGGCCTGAAGAAATATTCCCCCTGGAAGAGCTAATCAATGAAGACACAGTACGCACGCTCATTCTTCAAATCAATCCAGATAAATCATCTGGCCTCCAGTCAATCAACAGCAAAGTCCTAAAGGACGCGCTACTACTCCTGGTTAGCCATCTAGTCAAAATCTTCAGAAACTCCCTGGAAGAAGGTATATTTCCTGATACATGGGCCACCGGAATTCTTATACCCATCCCCAAGAAAGGAGACCTGCACAATATCAAGAACTGGAGGCCGATCACCCTACTCCCACTTCCAGGCAAAATCTTGGAAAAAGTAATGCATGACTACGTCAGCAACTATCTAGAAGAAAATAACATACTAAGTCCCAATCAGTTCGGCTTCAGAAAAGGGAGAGGCACGGCAAACGCTGTGTTCACAGTATTGAAAGACCTATTCTCTGCCAGAGACGACAAGCTGATTACAGCCGCATGCTTCGTCGACTACCGGAAGGCGTTCGATTGTGTAGATCACGTGACCCTGCTCAGAAAGATAGAGGCCTTGAACATGCCTAGGATAGTGAAAACATGGCTCTCAGCCTATCTATCCAACAGGCGACACCAAACAAAGGCTAATGACAGCCTCTCTCGCGCAGCGAAAGTGGATTTCGGGGTCCCCCAGGGGTCCACACTAGGACCCTTACTATTCGTCCTATTTATAAACGACTTATGTGACTCACTGAAATCGGCAAAATCAGTCATGTATGCGGACGACGTAGTAGTCTACGTGAGCCATGATGACAGTGACACAGCAAAGCGACTTCTCCAAGAAGACCTGGTCAGATTGCACCGATGGTGCCTATCAAACCACATGACTGTCAACGCTGAGAAAAGCATGACTATGTTTTTCGGGAGTAAGCACCGAATCGAGCAAAGTGGGGACTTAGAGCTGAGAATGGGCAATGACATCCTGCCCAGAACCGACACATACAACTACCTGGGAGTTGAGCTAGACGGCCCCCTTACTGTGAATCCACACACTGGAAAGGTGAAAAAATCGGTGGGAAACAAAGTCTTCAAATTGGGAAGACTGAGCAAAAGAGTCCCAAACGATTGCTGCCTGACGGTGTACAAAAGCACGATTGCCCCAGTGATGGACTACTGCAGCTTCTACACCGGCAGTGCATGTCAATCAGAGCTTTCGAAACTGCAGAAATTGCAAAATCGAGCTCTGCGTATATGCACAAAGAGCAGGATGAGAGAAGTCAGCGTCAATGCATTGCACACAATCACAGGAGTTTTGAAGCTGGAAGACAAACGCAAGAAGCAACTAACAAAAATGATGTGGAAATCTGCCCTCCAGGGTGAGGCTACTACCGGGGTACATGCCCGCACGAGAGGAGATAGAAAGCTGAAATTTAGAATTCGGCGGCCTAAATCAGCCTTCTTCCAGAAGAGCCCCTACTACAGAGGGGTCTCCCTATGGAATGCCCTAGATCTCAAAATGCAAAAGCTAAAGTCTGAAGAGGAGTTCAACAAGGAATTGAATTTGTTGTATCCGGTCAACTACTAAACCCAAAATAACTGCCAATGAACTAATAATCGGCTATAAAACTTGCTAATATTATCTCACTCGGTCCTAATGTAAGTTATCATGGTACGCAGATGTCACGCGTCATGTACCGTTAGCTTTGTACATACCCTGCTCGGCTAATGAACTAAAATGTGAAATGACTTGTATTACCTACTGTTTAAGACTTGGCTAATGTACTGACGTGCCAATCGGCAACTACTACTATTCTTGCTAATATAGCAAGTATTAAACTGTGAAGTGGCTAGGAATGAAGAAAGAAGAATGAAGTCCGAAGAATATTGACCTAACTCAATTAAAAACCCTCCGGCAACAGTATATTGACCGGCCATTGATTCAATAGAGCATAAATTATTCAATAACATGAATTGTATCTGCATACGACATCAACATATACCAGCACATGTATGTGGATTTGCTCGGGTAGAAAGCGTCGCAAGACGCTACCGACCAATAAAAGATTCAATTCAATACATTGTGCAACAAAAAAAGAGACCCATTTCGACATTTTACTTTCAAAATAATTTCATAGTGCATTATTTTTACCACAGCAATTTCCAGACGTCTCGTGCCATTCCCTCACTTGCGTGCCTGACTCCGGAAACCGCGGCACATCTTTTTATGCTTTACGAAAGAAAATATGTGTTGCTGTTTTATGCACTGGCATTTGGAGTAAATCATAATAGTTGACTTTACATTTGCTTGGAGATATAACAAGCAATGTGCAGTGACCCTTATAATGTCGCCAGAGTATGAAGGTACCAAATGCACTCTCTTCTCTGCACACAGGGTCGTTGGCACTTTAAGGGCAATGTAGTGCTTTAAATGTATTATGCCATTTGTCGACATAATGCATGAAAATAGCCCTGGCAAGTAACTCGCCACGGTTGTATTCATGCATCATGACGACCCTAGAGGATTGGTACCCTACCAAAGGACATGATGCGCATATGCAGTGCTAGCGAGTAACTCACTGGTGCTGAATCGGTTGATCATGGCACCATTCCAGCGTTAGGCCAGGATACTTCACTATCATCTCGATATGATGCACTAATGCAGCGCCAGCGAGTTACTCACCAGCCATGCATTAATGCATCATGACAACAAATCATGCCGTCCTGAAAGGGTTAGCATATGGGTAGTAGGGGTCCTGAGTGTGAATATGTAAATGGAAACCATGTGGAGAAAATAAAGCCTTTTTATATAGCAGAACACGCCAGCAGAAAGTAATTGGTTAGACCACAAAGCAGCAGGGACTGGCTCACCCCTGGTCCTACTCCACACCACGTGTGTGTCTGTAGTGTAGAGTAGTTAGGGCAATTTATTCCTATAACTGTTTACTAACAATAGTTAAATTCATCATCACACCAAACCCCTGAGATGTAACTGTAGCCGTTCCTGAATGTTTCTCAGGGGGTAATCTTGTGGGCCAGTTGTCTAATATGATTACTATCGATCTAGCTTTTTACTGCTTTTCTTGCCAATATCAAGAAGTGCTTTCCTCCATCACATCCCCTCTGGTGGACCATATCCTATCACCAACCTATTATCCAAAACATCATTATTCCCATGGGTTGTCCAGATGGCTGCCCAGTGCTACGTCTTCCAGCTTGATATGTACTATCCCACTTCTGGTCTGGTTGTACATAAAGGAACACAGAATAGCTAAGTAGGAAGATAACAGGGCTTAACCCTTTAAGGACAGCATGTCGCTAAAAGATTACATTAGTCTTTATATTCACCAATGCAGTCCCGTCGAGTTATCTCGGCGAGTAACTCGCCAGTGCTGCATGGGTACATCAGGCTGACGCTTATGAGGTGT
Organism: Harmothoe impar; assembly: GCA_947462335.1. Lineage (NCBI taxonomy): Eukaryota > Metazoa > Annelida > Polychaeta > Phyllodocida > Polynoidae > Harmothoe > Harmothoe impar. The sequence goes on from OX381720.1 coordinate 37,587,303, forward strand.
TTCAACCCCGGCTTAGGGTCTGCAGGATGCTTGAATGCAGCAGTGGCGATTCACTCGCCAGGGCTGCATACATGCACCATGACGACCAAGAGCATGATGCATCAAGGCATCGTGCTGTCCTAAAAGGGTTGATATAGAATTACGCTGGTCCCGCCTTTGTCGTCCACCAAACACGTCGCTGGTACATAGGCATCATGGGGAACTACTTTTTTCGCTGGTTGCTGAGAGAAACAGAAAAAGTTGACATTTGGCAGAGTGAGTTGAGTGGGTGACTGTGGCCAATGGCTGCTGGACATGCACGAAGGCCGCCAGAGTCCACAAAAACAGCACACAACCCTACAAGGACAGCTCTTAATTCCCTTTGTACTCTTTGTCTTGATGCATGAATGCAGCCCCGGCAAGTAACTCACCAGTTCTGCACCCATGCCTCATGACGATCCTAGTGGGCTGATGCATTCCCGAAAGGTCTGCATGATGCATCATTGCAATGCCAGCGAGTAATTCAGGAGCCCCTCCTGCAGTGCTTTGGTGTTTTATGTCGACAAAACCTTAAGGCATGATGCTGTCCTTAAAGGGCTAATTTGGTAATGAGAAAGCAGGACAGAAGTGATCACCACACGCCACAGGTATGTGGTATGTAGACACTTATAAAGGCACATAAATATACAAAAGTGGGCAGGGAGCTGGAGAAATAACCCAAAGAAATAAACATGCAGATCATATAGAGTTAATCCTATGCCTTATGCCTCTGTAGAACTGCCATATTGGTCACATCAGATCTGACCCTTCAGGATTGTATTGATATGGTCGGTATCAAGTATCATGACAACAAACCGCATAATGCATTAAATCAGTGCATAATGCAGTGAAGCAGTATATCAAATGTTTGATCATGAGGAATAACAGTTCTATAATGAGAAATACATCATGTGTGTGTTGGGGGGGGGGGGGGCGTAATTAGACCAACTTACCACCTTGAGAACCCGAGGCTATTGTAACAGCTAGATCTGATAGGGGGCGCTATGGGTGTCTCCAAGGTCACGGCGCGTGCGCAGTAGCCTGTGGACATAATTATTACATACAATGAGGCAACTCTAAAGGACAGCCTCCACAGAAGGCTTTCTTCAACGATGTAAGATGTTCACATAAGATACAACAGAGATGCTATTTTGCTACTGTTGTATGATATCTGTATTTTCCCCTCTGGTTGCCATATAGCACTATGTCCGTTACCTGTGGGAAATGAACTAAAAACGAAACATTTCTTAATCATAGTTGACCAGGGAGCCTGGGCTAGAGAGGGGCATCTTTGATGGAATATTGTATAAATGCATGTTGCTAAAGACAGGAATGGACTGTCCCAAATCCCAATGCACGCCTATCATACATGATGTAGGGTCTGTAACCCTTTAATGGCGGCATGTCGCTAAAAGATTACATTTGTCGTCATGATGCACCAATGCAGCCCCGGAGAGTTATTCGCCAGTGCTGCATTGGTGCATCATGCCAAGCCTTTGGGATTGTCTCAACCCCGTAGTGTCGGCATGATGCTTGAATGCAGCACTCGCGACTTCCTCGCCAGGGCTGCATTCATGCATCATGACGACCAAGGGTTTGATGCATCAAGGCATCAAAGGGTTATACAGGAGTAGTAAGGAAACTGTTGATGCAGACAGCTGAAAGAGAAGTGGTTGTCGTCATGGCATGTCCCTGACGGCACGTCATGATGTGTGTACGTCCAACATCTGTTGCCTTAACCCCTGGCACGTCTAGATGATGGATGGCAGGCAGGGGAAGGGGCTCCCAAATCTACAAGGACCACCTTTAACCGCCTTTAACACTTTAAGGACGGCATGATACCTTAATGCTTCATGGTCATTATGATGCTTAATGCAGAGGTGGTGAATAACTCGCTGGTGCAGTGCATCATGCCGACTCTTCAGGAGTGTATCAACACCACAGAGTCGGTATGATGCATGAATTCAGCCCCTGCAAATACTTCTTGGAGGTTGTTGAAAGCACTTTGCTGCTCTTAAAGAGTTAACCATGATTGGTACTTGTATTTAGGTGGTCAGACATCAAGCCTCAACACCTGAGGCATCTAAATATGTATGTAGACCTAGTGTTAAAAGTAAATGGTGATTTTCATATTTAGGTAGTGTGGGATACTTGAGGTCCTGAACCCACAGGGGGAGCCACTGTCCAGAAGGTGGTTCAGTAGGTAAGATCCTCACACTGGCCCCTTGGGATCTTTTTTGGTTTTATGATTGAGTGAGATCGAAATTCATTATACAATTTGAAATACTGGGTATGTAAATTGTAACAGTTTTAGAATAAACTTTTGATAATATCCTTGATGTTTCCAAATCCAAAAATAGTCTAAGGGAAATTTGACATTTTGATCTAATATTTCACTCGTCACCACAATAAGATATATGAAAGATATAAGAAAGCTATAGATTCAGACATTTAATGGACCACAAAAATGATAATATAAATGCACCGAGAGGGATTCATATGCAATAAAAACTGTCCAATCCAATGCAGATATCCCCATGTAAAAATACCTCTAGTGTGTGGTCAGTCAGCATGATGACTGACACCCACCGCTCAGCTGTCACTGATGACGGATGTGGACACGCTATGTGGACATGAGCGTGACTTCTCATGGCTGCAGTGTGTGTGCGTGCATGTCCTGTGTGTTTCACTGTAAGCTATAGGGGGTGTGGGAGGGGAGGGGGCTTGTGGTCACTAGGCAATAAACTCCTTCCCCTCTGACCCCCATGGATCAGTTCCCATTAGTGGGGAGCACAGAGTATCTGCCAGAGTGAGTGGAAACAAGAGGTCTTTATTCATAGAGTAGTAAGTCTTTATTTGTTGACAGCAGACTACTTTGAATAACCTGGCAGATTCAAGATAATGAAAAGTTAAAAAAAACTAAATACACAACAAATGTCGTGGCACAGAGTTGCAATTAATAAGAATATTATTATTCAAAAATCAATTTAAATCTTTTGCTAAAATGTAGGAGGGTGTCTGGATCCGATGGACCCCAGCTCACACATATCTTACAATGGTCATCCTGCTGTAAAAATATGGTGTTTTCTACCCATGAGTGTCGCAAAGCTGTGCTGAAGGTTTTATCAATCATCCTTTATTGGTTGTTGGATACATCGGAGCCAGACATTCAGATTTCAATAACATTTGTACAGGACAATCCCCATAAATATTGATATAAGTATCTCCATAAATGATACTTATATTGACATAAGGGATGCGGTATTCAGATGGAGAATTCAACTTCAAAGCAGCTATGCATGGTCAGGCATTTCTATTGTTATCAAAACATATAAATTATTCACACATATCTATAGATACCCTGCCCCATGACCTTCCACCTGGAGAATAAAGCACAGACCAGATTTATACACAAACCAATCCACTGCCCCTAGTGACCCCTAGCATTACCGTTAATCCTTTACGGATGGTAGGATACCTCATGGCCTAATGTTCATTTCTCATACTGATGCACCAACGCAGCAACAGCGAGTAACTCGCTGGTGCTGCATCGATGCATCATGCTGGCCCCTTGTGAGTGTATCAGTGAAAGAATGTAGAAAGTGTGAGTTACTCACTGGTGCTGTATTCATACATCATACAAACAATAGGGCATACCTCATTAAAGCACTATGCTGCCCTTAAAGGGTTAATAAAGGCTGTATAGTAATTCAGCAGGGAATGGACTGCTGCATTGAATTGAATTCTAAGTGAGTCCTACACCCATCCCCTGGGGACATGGACAGGTCAGGTTCCTTATCTACAGCACCATATAGTACCCTGATAGCTGCTCACCATACAATCCCTGTAGTCATGGGGCTGAGTGTGAGGGCCCCACAGTGACCAGGGGGTCCCAGGGGGGTCTGAGAGGTCCCCAGGGAGACCGGGGGAGTAGGGTAGTGGGATCTCTATGGTCCCCCTGACCGTAGCACAGAACAGAGGCTTTATGTGTTGTATGTGGGATCTATGGGCCTTTGTCTCTCAGTCTTTAGGTTCACACTTTATGGTGGTATGAGGGTCTACAAGTGATATGAGGTATTTCCAGACTTTGTGTGGTATAGACACTGAACACATTCCTAACATATTTTTGAACTGATGATTTAGTATAATCCCTTGATACACTCTTGGTAAAAAAAAGAGGGTTGCATGATATCTATAACCTGGTATGTATGATAAAAAAAGAAGCTTTGTTCTTCTAAGGTCTAATAATGTCTAATAAGAAAAGTATGGGAGTGTAAAATCCTAGAGACGAGCTGCTATCAGAAAGTATGGTATAAAACATACATATTCGATTCATTGGTGAATCAATACTACATGCTTTGGGCACAGAGACAACTTCCCATCACCCAGTGGTTGAGGGGTTCTGTTCAGCAAGGTCACAGAGGCCAAAGGGCAGAGGCCACAGTAGGTCACTACCTGGGAATCTAAAGGTAGAAGGGATGATTGTGAGGAGAGCCAATGACAACAATAACAAAGCAGAGATATCACAACCCACATAGTCTAAATGCCAGGATGTTGATGGTACACTGTGATATGCTGCGCACAGGCAGATAAGATAACACTGGTCATGCAGTGTTTGTAAACAGTAAACTATTCTCTCAGTCAGCTCATATCATACTGAGTATATTGAACCTGGTCAGCATGAGGAGCCATAGTTTGGGTTTAGGTTGCTATCCTAGTAAATATATGGGTATTCTAGACTCTCCATTCATTGCTTATTGAAGTCTAGCCAACGGATGGATGAACCACAATTGTTTCAGATTAGGGACATGTTGCTCTTCTCTGCACCAAGGACACTGCCTTTGTGTTTGTGTGAAAGCAATGTTATCAAGATGTCTTCTTATCACTGTATTCAATACCAGTCAGACATGATACTATCTAACTGTCCACTCGACTCTGTTGGTGGTACACACTGGTGCCCTGTGCAGACAGTGGTTGATATACCCAAAGGTCCAAGTTAATATGGGTAGACAGTGAGGGGCAGATATAAGTGTGAGATTAGGAGGGCATTGGCGATACCCTCTGATGAGACCCTGTTTACCTTGATATTGGAGGCAGTCCTTGCCTAGATATCCTCTCTCAAGTGTATTCATATATAATTATCACCAAAACATGGTTATATATTAAAATGACACACGAATGGTCTCTATTTGTTTTACCTCATCCTGGGACCCCCTGCACTATACATGAAAGCAGAGGGCTTGAAGATATGTTGCAGTCACTACAGAATAGCCCCATTCTCACCCCTTCAGATTTAGGACCAAAACAGGAAATTGTGTTCATGAACTATCCTGGTTGATAGTTCATCTGGTGCATCCTTAAAGCATTATATCTTACAAAGCAATCTACATAGAACACTTTGGACTATCCATCATTAAAACTGACAGTTATAGGAAACCCAAGCCTCCCTTACTGTAGTACACCTTAGCACTAATGGATTTGACATAATTCTAGTTGTTATATAAGAAAGTTAGAGGATAACCTGACTCTGGTGATTTATCATTTTACTGGCAGTCAAAGAAACCCAATCCTAAGTTTGTAATACAGAGCCTGCTGCTGATGTAGTTGACATCCAACTGGTGGCCACAGAAGCCACCACACACATGTGTGCAGGAGCCCCCCACACATGGTCTCCACTACTCATGTGTCACATAATACATGTAGCATGTGTAAGGCTGACAGTTGGCCTGCTGAGGCTAACCCTGCTAGTAACCCTTTACAAGCGACATATTGTCTAAGCATGATATTTGCCGTTGTGATGCACCAAAGCACCACCAGCGAGTAGTTTCCCAACACTGTGTTGGTAGATCATTCTTTGGAGGATCATACTGGCCCTGCTCCAGGAAAACAGCACTTTGCCAGCGCTGCATTAATTCATTATGACGACGAGCAGCATTAAAGCACTATGCGATCATAAGGTTAAATATTATCACACATGTGAAAAACAAGCTGCTGGGGTCTTATTATAGCTGTCAAAAAGCCATGTTTGAGTTTTGGAAACACGCTAGGTTGGCAGGTTGGCGGTGTGTGACATGCTGCCTGTGATCATGACGCTGTGAGATGGGCACAGATGGTGCAAGCCGCCATATGTCATGTTCATAAATATGATGATATAGAAATGGCCTTAAACTAAGTGGATTTTAAATGTTATTTAAATATTTGAAATAGCTCTTGTACAAACTGTTCATATCTCAAAGGTGAACTCATTCTTTTATCATAAATCGTATTTCCTGGATTATTCAGCTAGAAAATGATACACATGTTAAATGGCCTGAGAAATAAATCTACTCTCATCAGTTTACTGCTTTTGTAGATCAACTATTATGGAGTTTATATAACAGGGAGAGATAGTGACAGAGAGAAATTGATCCCCAAGATAACCCTGGATAGAGAGAAATAGGGCAGGGAAGTCAAAGAAGAGAAAACCTTGGGAATATCCTATAACCATGGAGGGAAGCAGAGAAGGTGAGTGGACTCGGTGCTGAAGTAACCTTGCCTCACCTATGTCTGACCTTGTTTATTATCCCTGAGGGGGCATCACTCAGTCCTTCACTACAACTAAAACCCACCTTGTGAATGGCGTCTTTACAAGGTTCTGACACCTTCTCTAACACTGAACACACGTGCCCCCCTCCAGCTAGTCTCAGTACTAGGACAGGTTAGACCTCACCCACGGCTACTGGGTGGGATCCACTGTATCTATGTTAAGGGCATGTAGCAGATTGTTTTATGTTAGTAGATCGGAACAGGTGAATACGGGTAATTTTGATAAAGGTGAATCCCGGGAGGTGAATGATCATTTGTCCAAACAGTTTTCTTCACAAGCTTGGGTATTGACCACATTGAACACAATGATATAATTTCTGTGATTACAGTGAATTCCAGTGAAGCTTGGACAGGTTGAAGTGCACCATTTGTATTTATGTCATGTAACTGTGGGTAAAAGCTATCAAACAATCCTGTATGAAGGTGCTCATGGCTATTTTGATGATGCCAGAGGCCTTGGTGAAGGAGCATCAGTCCATGCATGTGGTGTGCAGTAGGAACTCAGGAAACAAATGGGCCTACAGTTAGCCATGTGCAAGCAACGGTCCTACCAGGCTGCCTGGTGAAAGTAGTTACCAGGATAGAGAATGGTCTACGGCCGATGGGATTTTTCTGCTAGGGACACCTTATGGAACTTACTGTTAAAGGGAAACCTTAAATACATCCTGGAGACACGTTCACGTAACTCTTACGAGCGAGTATAATACTTTCACATATCTCTTAAAGGGGCACCTTCCCAGAGAAACCGTCACATCCATAGCCCTTTAAAGCAGAACCTTGAAGAGATCTTTCTATCTCTCTGCCTAAGGAGACACCTTCACATATACATTAAAGGACACCTCCACATGTCTCCTATACTAAAGGGACACCTTCACAGATCTCTTATAGAGAAACTGTTGCATATCACATCAGATATAGTACAGAAATGTAGTTAGTCTTCAGAAGGAGCAGTCTGTGCATGTAGTCATGGATACCATATAGCAGCCACCAGCTGGTACCCCACGTGCACAGTGCTATATCTATATAGGTGGTCAGCTGGTACCAGCAGTACGCTGGTGCCAGCTGTGACGTCACGAAGCTTTGAAGTCAGCCATCTTGGATCCAACTGCTAGAGAGAACTGAGCATTGGTTGAATAAGAACACGGAGGCGTTATACAGGCTGTTGTCATGTACTGTGACACTGTGTGAATAGCTGTCACAATACTGCTGAGGAGGGGCTGTCAACTTATGACATTGCATATTAGCAATAGCTATAACGCTTTCCCATGGTGTCTTTCTACATGTGGTATTGCAAGTGTATTCAGCTTGTTTCACAGAGCATGCATAGTAAATATCTGTCTGCCCATATCAGCCAATCCTTTGTTATTCAATAGCCCTACCAAGGGCAGATGTGCTTTAAACAAATTTGTCAGCAAACTCTCTCTCTCTCTCTCTCTCTCTCTCTCTCTCTCTCTCTCTCTCTCTCTCTCTCTCTCTCTCTCTCTCTCTCTATGAAACACCAGATAGTGCATTACAATAGGGACTTAGTATATACAATACCGACGCTTATTCAAAAGCCAGCTTATATATAGTGTCTTAGTTAATTCACATACTTCTCTAATCCCCGGTTCTTATTCAAGACCGGCACATATTTGATTGACCCGTTACTTGTACAGACCAATACCCAAGTTGTCATCTCCATATCCTCTTTGTAGCATATTCCCCCACCTTGTGTACAAGCACCCCCCCCCCCCCCCCCCCGCCTAGTGCCACTCACCCGTATGCACCTGGACCTGCATACAAATTGATCCCCAGTGACTACTCCCCTCATTAACATAATTAAACTCAATGGCTTTTCTCAGCCATTTTCATTAGTATCAACTCTTAGCAGCAACCAAATGGTGCGTTTTATGAGGTTCTTCACTTTGATACCTCAGTTGTGACAATTAGATAGTAATTTGTGGTCGATAAAATCATTGGTACTTGACCCCTTTTTTGAGCCTTAACTGCGCAAATGCTTGACTGACCTTAGAAAACTGAGAGAACCCCTGACAGTGAAACACAGTCCTCCAGTGTACAAGTGGGTGCCTTACTATCGACCTGATTGTTATAGTGTTTAACTGGATCCTATGGGAAATGAAGGGTTAGCATTGGGACTACATGTCTCTAATTACAGCTTCAACTGTCCTTTATTATATCCACCACTAGCAGCTTGGTGAGGCCTCTACAGAATAAGTTGGTGCCCTCCTAGTGAAATAATTGAACTGGTACTAGTATATGTATCTACCTTTGACAATCGTGCATTCTCCAGAGCAAATGCTTTCTGATCAGACATACCTGATCAGATATGCCATTGCATTTTCACTCAACTTCTCATATTGAGTGTTGCTGATATCAGAGTTGGAGTGTGTACGTTTACTGCCCTGTGGGTGCAGTGTGGACCTCATCAGTGCCTGCTCACTGCCTGCCTGGGAATTAAACCATCAGCTTAATGATATGGAGGCTCGGGGCGGCCTCTAGCGGTCCTAGCGGCCACTGCATATATTAATACAGACCACCCACACCCTGCGTGTCTCCAAAGAATCTACTCAAACTGTTCTGGTATAAATTGAGATTTACTAATAGTAGGGAGGTGGGAAACTGGAAAAACATCTTAGATGGACATTATTGGTGTAGAAACGTTGTAGCTTGCATCCTTTTTAACATATGGTGAAGACCTTTATGGTGCTAAATATGAGATACGGCATGTCATGAACACCCTCAGGAATGAAACTTGGGCCACAGTATGACGGAATGTATGCTGGGTTTTTACATGCTGTGATAATTATCATATTAGTAGTTAGGTGGGGGAATATTGGGGGGAAACAGAATACACCGACATTCCCGTGTATGTAAGGACAGTATCTGATGATTCAGTTTGCCTGAGGGCGGTCATTACTATGATTAGGAGCGGCAGGTGGGGGAGGTTACAGCCTAATATACCCACTGATACTTCCACCCCTCTGCCCTACCCTCTCCGTCCAGCACCTCCCCCCCCCCCCTCTCCTCATATTCCTGATCAAATGAAAGTGAAGGAAGTGGATACATGGGAGGAGACTCAAGTTCAGGAGTAGTAAGATGCAGACAGGGCGGGGGTAGAAAATTCAAAAATCCTTGCATAGATCTGAAATTAAATTGGAGGGAAGAGAGCTATCATGCAGCTATAAAAGGTACAAGAAAGAAAAGACGCAAAGGGAACTGCCTGGTGGAATGCAGGAAGGTAATAAAATGGAGACAAGAAGTAGGGATGAGCCTAGATACTAGGAGGTGGCTGTAGAGGTGGGGGTCCTTCGCCCTTTACTGCTTTAATATGCTATGCCATTTGTCTTCATGATGCATTTATGCGGCACTGGTGAGTAGATAGCCTGACCTGCATTCATGCGGCATGCAGAAACTATGGGATTCTATGGGGTTGATACATTCCCGAGGAATAAGCCTGATCTAAAAAAAATGCAGCTATGGCTCTCCAATGCTGCATTCATGCATCATAAAGACTAAGGACATGGCACGTTAAAGCACTCTGCTGCCCTTAGAGGGTTAGCGGCGCCTCCAGGTGTCCACACACCACTCCCTGTGTGTGTTTGTCTTGCCTCCCGCCGCGTGCCGACAAATTAGCCTCCCCAGGTAACCTATAGGTAACCCGCCGCACCTCCAGGGCACCTTCAGGGCACCTCCAGGGCGCTAAGTCACTGACCCCGGCGTCTGTGGAGCGTCAGTGCGGTAACCTGGCGCCACCTGGTGGGTTAGGCAGCAAACACCTCCCTGACCCTGGAGGTGAGGTCTTAAAGAAGGCTCTGTGGGAAGGTGAGTGTGTGTGTGTGTGTGACCTGATAGGGCACAGCAGACACAGTTTACCTCACCTGCAGGTTACATGATGAAGCTGCAGGGAAAGGTAGGGGGAGGGCTTTTTAAAAGCCGCATAGTACTTTGATTAACATTAGCATACCGTAATGGCCCATTTAAGCGCCCCTGCGCTTATATATTTCAAGACCCTGTTATCCCCTGTGCTTATGTAGGGACCTGCTTCTGTGAGTCCGTTCATAAAGGGATTTTCAGTTTCAGTGGGGTCCTAGACCTGCGCTTAGACGAGACCTTCACTCTCTTGAGACCCATGTGCTTAATTGTAGTGTAGCCTTTGATCTAGAAGACATCACCTTAGTTCAAGGAGCAACTCTTCGCTCCATTGGACCCAGGAGGGTAGTCTATACATGTGTGATGTTGCAAGTGGATAGAGAGCCATTATGACACCTTACCGTTCCCTGGCGATCTTTTGCAATATTCCCTTCAGCTTTGGGTTGTATTCAGGACGATCATTCGGGAGTGTATCAACATGAGAAATGAACATTTGAGCCTTGAGGTATGGTGCCGTCCTTAAAGGGCTAACCCATATAACCCCCACCTCCATGTAGAAACCCCTATTACATGGGACTTTGAGACTGACTCCCCCACAGCCTCAGGCCTGTCTCCCTGTCTACCTACAGCTGATATTGGTTTTCATTTCAGTCCACTCATGCAGAAAGTAAGGATGATGTACTGGGACTGACTGGGTGTCAGGGCGAAAATAGGGGAATAGTTGAGTTGAGGTCACAGGAACTAGATCCAGTAGGAAGTCATTTATCACTCATGTATTATGTTGTAGGGGTTTGGTGTGGAGAGGAAGGCCTGATAGTCATCTGTGCAACCCAAGTTGGACAGGAATGCACAGCATTGAGACAAGTCTACTTAGTGAGTCTATTACAGATGGAACAAACATCCAATTATGGACATAAAATGTGCTGAACTGGACAAAAATCTGGTGTGTTTTTATAGATATGTAGTGAAATTACATTATTAGACTTTATCTTACTAGGTAATAGCTTTTGCAATATTATGATGAAATGAGTCATTATAATGTGCAAATTATTAGTTCTTTCCGATTGTTTTGATCTAACTATGAAGATATTTTGGACTAACTGGAGCAATAGGTGTAGATCATCTATTACAGGGTCATTGGCCTCAATTAGAATAGAAAATATTCCCGTAGTCGAGGCACATTTATGACTACTACCTCAATTACAACGCTATTATTGCAAATGAGTACTGCAAATGTACTAACTGTATCGACCCCCAACACAACTATACCATCGCCCGCCATGAATCAGGCAGCTTGTCACCAATTTAACTGTATTTCAACACTTAAATACGTGTATATTAGCCATTTAAATACAGAGTCTATTAGGTCTATTCACCCTCTTGCTGAGGGCTTCACATAGGATCCTCCCTCACCCCCCAACTTGCTACCTTTCAACAGACACCCCAGATTCTATTGTAGGGTCACTGCCTTCAATAAAAGGTTCTTGTTGATGTCCATCTCTTTATGGTAGAAAAGGGGTCATAAACCTGAATCGACCTTAAACCTATTGAAAAGTAATAGTTCCTTGATTGGCCGTTTCACAGTAGGGGACGCTGTGAGGCTGGGAATATGAGCTTGATGGTCTCTGCTGGAAAAGGCAGCTTCCAAAATTGTGATTTCCATTGGAATTCCCCATTTTACCTTACAGGGTAGCATATTGTTCAACTACACTATAATATATCGTGGAGTAATGATGCAGGAATGCAATAATTTTGAAATTGTTATGAAGCAGACGAGATTTTTGTGGGAAGAAACCCATCTTGGCGACAAAGTCCTGGAATGTTTATTTGGGTAGACAGCATTTTTTGTCACCATACGATTTCTCCAGACTGACGCGGGGTCAAAGGTCAATTATGTGGTGTCAAGGGGGTCACATTAGCCCTTTAGTGCGGTGTATGCCCTGGTGGGTGGTAACTGACCCATGGGCAGTCTATGGGACCCCCCCCCCTCCCCCCACCAGCCCCATACCACACACCCAGTGTACCCTGATCGGGTGACGAGGGGCCCAGACCTCTCACCACGGTCACTGACTGACCCCAGTGTCCACAGAGTCGATCCACGACTATATGTTAGTCTATATAATAGAGGAAAGACATGTAGGCCTACTGGTATCCTACATGGTAATGCAACTTACCATCTTCCCATAAATTATAGTGTAGGAGATATGGCTTCATTTACCTGTAAATCACGTGTAAGTGATTATGATATCATTCATACACTGAGACAGTTTTCCACGGATCAGGAAAGGTCATACATTGAAAGTTAGGGATTTTTCTGAATCATTGAAAAAAAGGGGTGGGTGGGGGGACTGGTAGCAAAACGGTAAATTAAATTGAAAAATGGTTTGCCTCTGATGAATCCCCCTTCGGCCCCCCTTCGGCCCCCCTTCCATCTCATATATTCGATCATACGAGTGACAGGGCGTCTGACCATTTTTAATACAGTTGAGATTTTCTGCTAAAAGTTTGGCAATCTTCCCCTCGATAACCGTGCTATACCTTGCATAGCTTGCTAGATGGTGCATCAACTTGTGGATGGAGTATAGTCTATTGAGATAATTTCCCACAGGGTTGTCTGGACCCAGGAGGCGGCGTGACCCTATGACCTCGACACACCTTGTACACCTACCACCTTGTGTGGTGTCATTATACAGACATGGTTCTCACACCAATATAATGTCTCTAATCAAAATCGATTATAAGAAGAGCTATCTCAAAATGCAGTCCATGCTTGTGTAGCATCTTTCAGGATTCCAGCTCAAAACAAGGTTCACATCAAAATTAATATCCTTGTTCATTTTTGTGTAACATAAAACATTATATGATACATAAAACACTACTAAAGTTCCAACTTAAGTTTTCAGAATTAAAAGTTGCTGGGGCCTGGGTTTTTACAACGGTTCAGTTGGAAAGCATTAAATAAATTGCAACGGTCGATCTGGGTTCTAGGCAACGGTCGATCTAGTGTTCTCTCCTACTAGACGAGGGGCTGGGTCGATCCAGGGGCCATCTTCCCTCCTTCACTCCCACACTTACTAGTGACCCAGTCAAACCATTCCTCCCGTGTACAATACCACATTGTGTATCTCCCAGTATGACCAATATCTACACCCAAAGAACCCTTGTGTCTCTGACCCCCAACTCCCATAGATCCCCTGCCTGTGCAGGATAGTAGTGGTACTCAGTGGCTCAGGACACATGTCTGCCGTATGTCCAATCCCACCCCCCTCTTTCCCTGTACATGTTGCACACACACATAGGGTTGGCAGATCAAGGCCTTTCTCAGACCTTTTCCAGGCGCTTTTTTTTCTGCTGAAGCCCCAGAGTAGCTCTCAGGGTTCTGATGATGCTACCCTACTACTACTGACGTTGCACAGACCTGCAGCTTCCCACTCAAGGAGCCGACAATAGAGCACCTCTTTACAATGATTCCTATTTTGTAGAATGCAATTTCAAAATATTAAACATACAGTGAAACTACGTTACAAGGAACTCTGATATAAGGAGACCTTGCTTATAAGGAGCAGATTTGTGTGGTCCCGATTTTCCCTATACATTTATATAGCAAGAAAACTCTCTTAGAAGGAGGTGTTTTTACCTTAACCTCTGATATAAGGAGGTAAATTTGGCTCATTTCCTTATTTCCTTCGTGCAAACCTTACCCAGGGAAGTTATTTCTCAGGATTACAGTCACATACTGCTTAAAATTGCCCACTGCCCATCCCATAGAGGTGGGGAGAATCTGTTTGTAGCTTCCCTAGGGAGGAAGGGAGTTCAAAAGCTCCATGAAGGGGATCTAGAACTTAGAAGGGGGTTAGACTTGAAATAATACACACACCCATCTGAATTGTATTAAAATCAAGTCTATAAGGGTATAAGACACATGTAGGGAGTGTTCTGTAGCTGGACCTTTATAAGGCTGACCTTGCTTATAAGGAGACCTTGCTTATAAGGAGCAAATTGCACTGGTCCCAAGGTCCTCCTAATATAACGAAGTTTTACTGTATAACTAGTACAGATTGTAAAAGGGGACTAAAGAGGTAAGGGGGTCTTGCCGGTGTGACGTCATGATCTAGTCACTCTGTGATTGGTTTGTGAGAATCTCCCCATATCACTGAAATCCCAGACTCACTAGACGACAAAAAGGTGTTGGTGTGGATTTCACATACATTCTCTTTATACTGTACACTGCCTATGTGTGCCCCTTCCACTCTTTTTGTTTTGTTTTGCCATGAAACCACAAACGTACCAGAGTAACATTGCCAGGGATCATAGAACCCTTTGAAAGCAAACAAGATATGGTTAATATAGATTTTCATGTTTTTCATCTTTCACCTCTTTATATGCACGCGATTATCACTTTTCTAAATAAAAATATATGTATTTCAGAAATAATTTGATATAGAGACTGGGGTTATAACCACTGCATTTTTTCTCCTACAGAATCGTTCATAAAAAAGAAAAATGAAAAGAAAAGCACATGAAAGTCTATCATCTAAAGTGTTACTGACAACTGTCAAGAGGAGACGTTACCCACAGAATGTCCCTAAAGTGTTAACAGTCCTGAAAGGGTTAAGCTAATATTACTGTTTCAGCAGTAAGGGGTTAAGGGGTGGTGTGCCCCTGGGTGACACAATAATCCATATCACATTCACACAAGCATGGCATACCGCTGTATAACCCACCCGGGGAATATTGTATTATTTATCTGATCTGGACCAATGTGGACCACAAATTGGGCATGAAATGAATTGGTGGCTGAAGTGACCCTTCCTGATCTCGCAGCCTGCCCCCCACCTCCCCCCACACCCCTGCCCTGACACCGTGACCAGCCTTCTGGGTGGTTCTGTGCATTCTGGGGCTGAGAAGATGGCTCTAACATATGGTGGCTGTCACTTTGGGGTGCTAGGAAGCAAAGGGAGGCAGCCACCTAGAAACAGGTTTTATTTATTTTATTGGCATCACTTGTTGAGCTCAGATTGGGTGTGAAATACTCACTCCCTTGTGCCGGCCTTTGTTGGTGCACATAACCTGGTTAAGGACACTTGTTACATGTTCTTTAACACTTTACTATATCAAATAACGTCCCCATATATAAAGTTGTATGCATTTAAGGTCAGGTGGGAAAGTTACATATGCCCTAATCAAAGATCATGTGCAGCAGATTTGTCATTGGCTATATATATCATGAACGTCATTCCCCATGTATTTAACCCTTATTCTGCACTGAAACAGAAATCGTGAAAATAATGGCGATTTAGCGACAAATTTAGTACAAAATCACGATCATTCAGTGCAAGAGGATAAAGTTCTATGTCTTTTTCCACTGTGTTTGATATCATAGAGATGCACTGTTTGATAATACACCATTTCTCCTTGAAAGCAACAGCAGCATTAAATAGGCAATTCAGAAATATCATTGCTCTCATTATGCACTGTATGGTAATCCCTGGTGTTGTATGGTATATCCTGGCCCTATATCTCATGCCATGCATATTGCAGCTTAAATATGCATCACATTAGAAGCAGTTGGGAATGGCTCAATATCATGTATGATGTACACATACACCTAATGTATTAGTCAAAGAAGTCCTTATCTCGGTAAATACCCGGCGGTCATGGGCGTTAGGGTTCAGAGGTTGGGCTGGTGTAAGACTTGTAACCCTGGGGGCATTTCCCCTTATACCCTTACACCCATGGGTCTGCCTTTAGATCTGTTACGGTGTGGTCTTTCTATGTATGATCCTAACACCTTGCAAACCCTCCCACACACCCCAATGTGGCCCCAGAGACTGAGGATTTAATGAGGATCTGAACTGGGTACAGTTTATTTTACACATACCGCGTAAGTCATCACACTTCTACCTTAGTATGGTGGTATTATTGCTATTATCACTCAGGAGTACTTATAGTACCATCTTACTTGTCCTATTCTCCACAGTACCAACCAATTGATAGGTTATAATTATTTTAAAGAAACTCCAACACAAAATTACCAGATTGTCAGGAGGAATACCCAACATATTGAAATCCCCATATCTCCACCTCCGCCAAACCCCACACATTCACATACTACCCATAATGCCCCCTTGTTCCTGTGAGATAGCAGCCCGCCGTCCCAGGGTTCCACGCGGCGGGAGGCAGAACCACCTGGTGGACATTCCTGGAACTACTCAATCCGGGTACTGTTCGCGCTGCAGTGTCTGCGGTTACCGCTAGGGGTGCTAAGGTCAGCCTCACTCTGGGCAATGACGTCTACGACGTAGCTAATGACGTCTATACGACGTGGATGACTTCGTTACTTATATGACGTAGGCCGTACACAGGCACAAGCAGTGGTGGACCTTTTGCCAATGTTTTTCCGATGTATGAATCCATTATTTTATCCTGAAAATCACCAAACATTGAAAGCTTAGTACAGGCCTATAATAGGCCTATCTGTTGGACGTTTTAAGGGTTTGGTCCGGAGGGTTGATTCAATAAAGAGGAATGCATTTCTGGAGTGAGGAAAACCTTTTCTAGGAAGTAATTTTCCTGGCCTACATGAATGGATTATTTAGGTAAACTGTACAGGTCTAGGTGAGAGGTCACATTATTATCTAGTTGTATGACGCTGAGTGACTTAACCAGTGACATTTGTAGACCTAGCCATGTGACGTAAATAACAGTCATGTGACCTTGGGTGTCCATACTGACAGACGCAGCTCCTTATCACGTGATACAGACAAGGTGTGGAGACTTAGCACCAGGTGAGGCGTGACTACCTCCTCCTGCAGGTGTAACGTGGGGCTTAACCCTCCAAGGGCGGCAGGACGAGGAAAGTAGCATGGCTTTGACTATACAAGTCATGGGTAAAAATCGACACATTTGACACGATGACACAGTCCTTTTAAAAATCGACACAGTGGCACGGCCCTTTTAAAAAGTAGACGGACATGGGCAAATGGAGAAGAATGTATCAGAATGAAAAAATTAACACGGTGACACTACCCTTTTGTTAAAAATCGACACAGTGACAATGTCATGGTCAATTATTTCGGGACCCATATAATCACATGGCTGTTCCCGAATGCATCATGCTAAACCCGTGGAGGTGTAGGGACCCCTTAGGGCCGTCATGATGCATGAATGCAGCACAATTAAGTTATTTACCAGAACGGCAATCCTGCAACATGACCACAAAAGGACATAGTGCATTAAAGTATTGCGTTGCCCTTAAAGGGTTAACGTAAGGAGATAAGATTCATGTGGGAGGGAACATGAACAGTAGATACTGACCAGATTTAGAGAAATGAGACTCATAAATCCTAGACTAGAGCAACATGAGAGTCAAGTACTGAACCCTGTCTGAAAGGCTGGAAAGTGAAGACTCTGAGAAAGCAACCCAAGACTTCTAAATGATGGACCTAGGTGTCACATGGGGGGATAAATAGATCCAGATTTATCTAGAGGAAACCTGAACTGGAATAAATATCCAGATCTGATCAAACTGAGACCGGAACTAAAGGCACAAGCTGTAGTGTAGTCTATACTATAGTACAACTATCGATAACTGTAAGATACACAGAAGTAGAATCTACCCAAAATGCAGTGAATGTAATATAAGCCAAAACTTCTGCAGGATACTAGAGCTGATGGAATGGTGCAAACCAAGGCTGGTATAACCACTTCTATTATTCTCTCCTTCCTCTCAGGAATCATTAGTTACATGTAGCTTTGTGTCTGTAGAACACAATGCAGATGCGCACATTATAGATGTCCTCTTCCTGACCCCAGGCCCCACTTCCTGACTCCTTGCCAGGCTACATATTACATACACAACTCCTCAGGGCTGCTGTCCCCATGCCTGTGCCCCTGGTAATGTCCAATACTTTTGTCATATTGTACTACATGTGTACATTATTGCCTGATCTATCTCATCACGAAATGGAAGGAAAGGACATAATATCAAAACCCCATAGACAATACAGATAGCATTATGGCATGCATGGTGTGTTGAGTAAAAGGGGTCACAATATTCTTCTAACTTGTTTTCTTTAAATGTGTCTTTCCATGTGGGTTGCCCCTTCATTCCCACACTTGCCTCACACTACAACCCCCTAACGTACAACACACAACCACCAACCCTATTGTCTCTGGCTCCAAAATAAATACAAGAAAAAGAAAAAGTAGAGAAAAGAGTTCTATTACACAAGAAGCAGATAGCATTTAGAACAGCAGAGGAGTTTTGGTGACTTTTGCCGCCATTTTGCAGAATAGGTTATTGTCACTAGGTGGTATGGCAGTCAGCGGGAGGCCGTACCACTAGGGGGCTCTGCTTCTACTGATAGGTTTATGGCAGGCCATTTAGTCACAATAAAAGATAATGTCCCAGGTTTTTAGCGCTTTAGGGGCTTTACCATATTATGCCCTTGGTCCTCAATGCATGAATGCACCACTAGTGTGTAACTCGCCGGTGTTGCATTCATGCATCATGCCATCCTATATATGAGTTTGATACATTCCCAACGAGTCAGCATGATACGTGAATGCAGCCTTTGCAAGTTGAGTCCTCAGGGCTGCAGTCATGCATCATGGCAGGAAAGGGCATACCACATTATAGCGCTATGCGGCCCTTAAAGGTTAGAGTT
Source organism: Harmothoe impar (assembly GCA_947462335.1). NCBI lineage: Eukaryota > Metazoa > Annelida > Polychaeta > Phyllodocida > Polynoidae > Harmothoe > Harmothoe impar. The sequence continues at coordinate 37,606,445 of OX381720.1, forward strand.
GTAGGTTGTAACTTGTAGGAAGTAATTAGAGTTAACAGTTAACAGTATCTCAGTGCCTAGAGTGTGATCCAGGGTATTTACATCATGAGGTACCTGGGAATGGGCCCATAATCAGCAGAGGCATCACAAAACTAAACATCAGCACACTTAAGAGACCTTTGTAGACCCTAGCACAGTGTTGCCTTCCATATCAACATTTTAACTATTTGAAGGCCGCAGAGTGCTCTAATGTGATGCACTCTTTGCTGGCATGATACATGAATGCGGTTCTGGCGAGTATGTATCATGCAGACCCTTTGGGAGAGTATCAACATCGTGTCTCTGCACATGGGTGTAATAGTCAATGAGTGGCCTTTCATGGGTTAAACGTTTTAATAAAGACCTTCCCATGGCTGCAGTATTACCTGGCTTTAACATAGAGATCCAGTTTTTGTTGAACAACATACCCAGTTCACATGGTCCTAGATGGGTCGGGGCCGGCTAGGATGGAGTACAGCACCTTTAGACGTCTATCAGCGCCTTCACTGCCGTTTGTTGATATTTACTTGACAGCTCCAAACACATTGTCCACACCCATCGAGAAAAACACCAGACCATGTCCTCTGTTTTGTATACCCAGTTTTACTCCTACAAGTGATGCATTATCTCACAATAAAACCCACATTTATTACCTTTTCAAGCAACAGCTCCCAGTGGAAGCATTTGTCAATATTTACAATGCCTCATGTTATGTGAGGGTTCATAATACAGTCTAGGACTAGAGGGCAAAATAAAAAAGAGGTGTTCTATGTCCAAATATGTATGTCCCTGGCAGGATAGTCCAGTGATGCAGTGATGCTCTTTTGTCAGAATAATGCATGAATCTCATACTAACTCCTTGGTTATACACACCACCAACCAACGCAGCGCTGGCCAGTTATTCACCAGTGCTAGGTTGTTGCATCAAAACGCCAAATTAATTATGTCGTCCTCAGAAGGTTTAGCGAATATCATGTCTGACTTACTATCACTATTCAAGTCATTCTTCTGGTATACATTTACGTAATCCTTTTTAATGTGTCTGCATTGACAAATATTGGCATGTCTGCCGTGTTTTTTGACTGATGCTATTGCAGGGATAAGCATAGGGATGTAGCGGGTTCACCCCTATACCCTGTTAGTAGCCGGAGCCTGCCTTGGGTTACCAGTCTTATTAGGGGTGGGTGACGAGATGGCTACCTCAGCAGGATGACCAATTACAGTGCTATATAAAACACCCACAAGGACTATCAGATTATCAGGTGTCTTCCCTGGGACTAAAAGTTCGACATTCTCTCACGAGGGGGCATTTGATACATAGACCCTCATCCTATATATCAAGTGCAGCCCTAGTTGACCTTGGCCACTTAGAAGTGTGGCCTTGAATCACAGACCTCGGCCTTGACCCTATGAGGTCACAGAGACGCCATGTAAACATGGATAAACAGAGTCAGTTCCTGTGTGACCTTGACTAAGGTCATAGAGCTATCAAATAGGAATGCCAACCATGGTAACCCCTCTGACCGGAAACCATGATCAGAATGCCATCTAGTGGGAACTTAGGGTATCAATCAGGTCTAGTATGAGGGATCTTAAAGCTAATAATAGAGATAGACTGCATACACTAGATATGGTATTCATATCACAATGTAGTTCCAGACTACTATAGGTTTTTAAGATAAATGTAATTTCACTCACAACTTAAATTGTACTTTTTAATTTGGTACATGTACTTGATGACATCAAAAGGGTACCACATGGATTTCAAGGCTCTGAACAATTAATGCATTCTTTTATATATGTGGTGTTGGAAGAGAAAACCTGGAATGGATAATAAGCATGCGTACCATATCTGGATATTTGCGACAAGTTGGTTGCTAATGCATGTCAACATAGATTAAAGTGCGCTTTTGTTTGCAGTTAAACATGTCTGACCTGGGGTTTAATATCAATATAGGCACAGAGTTCTGTTTCCCTACAATAACAGTAGTTCTTTTTACATAGTCATGTGAGTTTTATTACTTTCTTTAAGAAGAAACTAACCGGTCTGATATAGGTCTTTCAAGACTTGGATATGTGGTTATGAATGGTGAATGAGAACATTGTGAGAGTAGTCAGTATGGGTAAGGAAACATTGCTGCATCCAGTACATAGATATTCATTACACCTATTAAAACATACTATATTATACATCCAACGACAATACAGGATGCTAACACTACCCTACCCACTCCCATTACTGAGGGCACATTCAGAATATCTGCATTAGATGTATATCTTATGGCAAGGTTAAACTATAGTGTCCCAAAACAATTTGCTGAAATTACCATCACTTTTGTATGCTTCCTCTGAGGACTAAATAAAACTTGAATTGTTAAATCATGGGTGACTTAGGATATAATTCATATGCATCATAATGAAGAATGTGCTGAATAAAATAGAATAATCACAAACCCTGTAAAGCATACCCCTATACCTGTAACAATAAAACACTTTCTCCACTGCACATTTTGAGCAATTATCACCCATCACATATCTGTCGGGACGAGGTTGGTGAGCAAACAATATGCTATTCCTGAAATAATCAGTCTTTACACTACTATGGTGAAATGAAGTGAAGATTGGGAACAGTATCCAATGAAAACAACTAGTTTAGATATAATACATGCTAGTCCTTCTGTCCTTGCAACAATCAGAATATATTGTATAACATGATGAATGCATAGCATATACATTACACTAACACAATTATGCAACTCCAGTTTGGTATGCAATAGGTCTAAGGCTCATCTGAAATAGTATGTGCAGATACATGAAGTTGAATAATAATGTATTGTAAAATAATCTGATGTGACTGAACATAAACCTCAATTATTTTCAATAACACATGTAAATACTTTGTCATTAACAACAAAATATGTCTACAAGAAAAATGTATTCTAAATAAATTTAGATTTATTTTGTTAATTTTTAAAATATGTTGATACTTTAAATACCAATAGATATATACCAATATGAACATTGGCCTCACTTTCTGACTGATAAATTGCATTTAGAAAATCAACATTTAAAAATACAAAGAAATAAAATTTGAATCAAGATGTGGAAGGAAATTTTAGCTTAATTCGGCCAGGCTCGCTGTACCAAGAACCTGTTTACTTCACCTGCTAAAACCAATAGTGCCATAACCTATGCCCTGTCTCATATCTTTTCCTCTCTTCTTTTCCTCAGGTATTGCGCAAAGTACGAGATTACCCGTGCGCGGGGATCCTGCACAGCCAACAGCAACCCGTGGGCGCGCAGTCTGAGGAAGGGCTTCACCGTCTGCGTGGAGTGTCAGCAACTGGCCATGAAGAGGAAGCTCGGAGTGCGCTGCAAGGGACATGGCGTCTACCTCAGGGAGACCAGGTGGAACGCTATGACCGTGCCCGGATGTCATGGAAAGTGGGTGATGACGTCGCGACATGAGGAGTGCACGTGTAACCCCGGACAGAATGACGCCTTCATCCTCATCTAAACACCCTGTGTTGTCATACGGAGAGAGAGTGGTGACGTCATGAAGTGATGATGTCCTCAATATTTGAGGGAGGGCATCTAAAAGTGGGCATCATACAAATTTAAGTAGCCTTGGCTGTTTGAAAAAGGAGGTATGATGCTCACACTTCCACACTGTCTAGGCTCTGACATTTTCATTCATCCATCATCTTACATTTCATATTTGACAATTATTTTCTTTCAAGAAATCATTGAAAACATGAAAAATTTAATCAGTTTTCACCATTATTGGAAGGAGTATTGTGAGAAATTTTAGTTATAATTCTTTCTGTTGCCTTAGAGAGAGTATTTGTCATATCTTGTTTGATTATACATTTTTTAATGTGAACATAAAAAATGTATACATGTGTATGTGAGGATTCATAAGCCATGTCTTGTGGTGTCAAAGAAAAGAAAGTATTTACACAGTGATTGGAAATAATAATAAGATTCTCGACCACCATGAGTACTAAATGTTTGTGGTTATATATACAAGGAGGCCTTCCTCATGTATATTTGCAGGCATTACCTTTCTTGTCATATCATCATTCAAACAGGATACCTATGTTTTATTTCTGCACTGTGGGTTATATCATCAATGAGCCCAAAAATAAGAAGGCCAAGTCGAAGGTGAAGGAACCGTGTTTGTACATCTTTCTAATAAGCTTCACTTCGATGATGACCATTAATTTTGCTAATAGATTAGGCCTTGATGGAAAATTGGGTCTGGTCACCTATATGTAACGGAATCTAAGCTGTAACATGCATAACAGAATGTATGGTATAAATGAATAGAGATATGTAATTTCTGCATTGAATATCAAATTAGTCCATTTAATGAAATAGGAGAAAGGACATTTTGTCACTGAGGTTTCGTTATAGCAAGTCACCAAAACAGACCATCAAACTTTGCAGCAGGGTGGGAGTGTAAAGGGCTGAAGATTTCGTCCAAGTTTATTTTAGCAATTTGGGGTCTAAACTAATGCACCACTACAGGATAACTGCATGCATTTTAAAAAGATTATATATAACCATATTTAATTGCTATATGATTTCACCAATGGTGCTAGATAATGAAATCAAACTGAAATGCCCATTACCACAAGCTCATAGAAATAAATTCACTAATCACCTCCAAATTTTGAGCCGATGAATCATTGATTCAACATTATATTGCGGGGGCACATTTTATTCACCACTGATTTTATTATGCCACAGTGTTTGAGTATATTTATGAAGCATCATGAGTACTTATATTGTATTTAAACTTGCAGCGTTGCTTGATACGCACAACAGCAACCATCCCAGCTGCTGAGGTGGTGGGACAGGGATAACCATATTACCACTATAAAATAAAACTGACTCCTCAAAGGTAAATGGAAGCCATGGTAAGGCTCCTTATGATATATGTTTATGTATCTTTATGTTATATCATCTCTATGAAGTTTGTATTCTCTCTGGTGGCTGCCAATTCTATGCAGATTTTCGGTTTTATGTTGTGTTGCCTTAGCATTGACTGTAAACAGAAGAGAGCATTTTAATGGCAGCCCAAATGCTGTGTACATAGAAAGTTATTTTAGTTTGTAGGTATTAAGCATTTTATATTCAATAGGAAATATATCTGTTCAAGCAACACCATTTTGAAATTTCGAAAAGCATCCCCATAGTATTGCAATAAAAAGTTTCTGCTCACAAGGTTTGGAGAGAACTATTTGAAAATGAAAAATATGCTACTGTTCCCACCGATCTTAAGCCGTTCTAGTCATGTAGTATTTAATGAGCGCATAAGAACATGGCTCTTTGGTAATCCAACTGTGTCTTAACAAAAGGAAATCATAAATACGTACACCAATACTCATTTTCTCTCAGAAGAAGAAATTAAGTATTAACTTAAAACTTATTTGGTTATCAACAGTATAAATGATCTAAAGTGGTCAACCTCAACAATAGATATGAATAAGACTGATTTATCTTATCTTAAAAAACACCACTCACATGGTAAACTTCTATCATAGCAGAAATCATAGCATGTCTGAAATCATGACAATCGGCACAGTACTTAATTATTCCTAAGGGCATCATGATGCCTACCAGCATCAACCCTCATGTTGTCAGCATGATGCATGAATGCAGGTTAGGCAAGGTATGTAGGTATACCCATTAGGCTTCATTCCTGCATCACTCTGACAAACTTACAAGGTACATTAAAGCAATATGCTGCCCTAGAAGGGTTAACACTTCACCCTGTTAAATTATAACAGTCACAGTTATCAGGTTTCCTAACTCCTCAGTGTTATACCTCAGTTACACCTCATCCACACCTAAGGTTGTAGATTAGTATTACAAGGAATTCACACACAGGGATAATAAATATCCTTAATATCATGAAGAATGGGATAGTAAGATTTGTATGTGCGGTGTGTTACAGTTGAGCAGCGAGATATCGTCCAAGAAGAATTGTTATTATCATTAATATTGGGAAGGTGCAACATCACTTAAGATATCATCTGGGGGTTTCATATACCTTTCCTGTTGCGATTCATATGTTATGCCGTTCAAGTATAGGAATAAACCAGCTAAGTGAGAGGTATCTTACCTACTTGAGTATTGTTGCTACAGTGAGCTTGGGGGTTGGTAGAGGTCAACATGTTCTGTCACTAAGGAATGGGATGTATGGAAACAAACACAAATGTACCCATTATTTTGTGTCGCTATGTCTTATCCTGTGAATCATCCTATGACGCTACAGAGTAAGCGCCCCCACCGATTCAATGTTGTTATCATCACATTGTGCAATGGAATTGAATCATCTGAGAGACGTGGTTGGTATTTAATATTCATGCGGTAAAATGGGAAAATTTGCATAATATGTACATGTATGTATGCCTGGGTTGCACTGCCATGGCTAAACTGGGGGGAGTGGTGTGTTTATCTCACATGCTTCATATTATAAGTAGGTGTGAAAAGGAAATGCAACCATTGTACGATTATTATATAATATGTTTAGCTGAAGACTGAAGATATATATTTGTTTGCTTGGGTATCTGGAAATGCCCAGCAAAGTATGCCTAAATTTCAGATTCAATTATGAATGTGTTTTGGCAGAAATCTCATATCATTTCCTACTTAGTCGATTAATCACTCCAAATGAAGTTTTTAAATAACTGTATCACTTTTAAAATTTGCATTTTAGACGGGGCATATGCGTGCCATTTAGACATACATATCGCAGTTAAATGTGTGTACTGCTTTTGAATGGAGTCTGGAATTTGGTAATACTATTATTTATGCTACGGCTATACAGGTATTAAATAGCAATGCGAAATAAACATGTATTATAACCCTTTAAGTACAGCACGATCCCTCAGGCTTCATGTTAATTTGTCATCATGATGCACCAATGCGCTGATGAGTAACTCACTGAAGCTGCATCGGTGCATCATAGCCTACCCTTCGGGAGTGTATCAACCTCATAGGGTAGGCATGTTGCATAAGTGCAGCCTTGGGGAGTTCGCTCCAGGGCTACATACATGCAGGATGACAAAGCACTATGCTGTTCTTAAGGGATTAAAGGGATATGCGAAATAAACATGTATTATAACAATTAGCTGACTAGATACCCACTTATAACATTGTAGATAAGGGCAATGATAACCAGTAGACAGTTCTTCTAAGTATTTGTAAAACGTATGAAATAAAGTCATCTTTGTATAAATGTTATGGTGTCTCCTCGTTTCTTTAATTTGTATTGTGTATCAGACTAATGAATCAACCAGATATCAATTATGAAGAAAGGATATTGCTTTGTTACTCACATACTATTTAACCCTAAATTGATATATATTTGAAGAGTATTTAATGAAGAGCAAATATGAAATTAATCATCATGCCTGGATAATATTGTGTTCAGTTGCTCTGGAAGATGCTTTAGGCTCAATGATTACTCTTACAATTATAAAAATTGACCAATTTGTGACAGAAAAGCGCACAGGGGTACATACCCTATGCTGCACATAGCACCATATTACAGTACAATTATATCATAGTGACGCTGGTTCATGTGCCAGAGTAACCCCTATAGATTAGGCAAAAAGAGGTTGGTTCCCAGTAATATGGTCGGACAAACCAGACCCGGCCAATCAGACCTTTTCCCGGACTTTTGCCCGCTTTTCCAAATTTTAGGATCTGGTTTCAGGATTTTTGCCTCGATATTTTTAATGGACAGTATAACGGCATGTATCAAAGAAAAGAACGTAAAAAAAAGAACAGGGTCGGCACTGTTTTGCTCTATAGACCCTATCGGATGATTGAAACCCAACTTCCATAGGAAATTCACTACTCAAATTGAGTAGAGTGAAACTATGAACCCTTTCACAGACGGCCTCCATGTATAAAGTAAAGGTCACTAAACCAGAAATTGTTTCAAGAAATTGTTTCAAGAAACAGATTATTGCATTTGCACAACCTTTGTCGATTAATCATTATTGAACTCTCAATTATTATCTAGATGTGAATTTTGATACTAGTAGTGGAAATCGTAGGCAAAAACGATATAGTTATTTGGATAGAGGACATGTAGAGCTTTTGGGGCCAAAGGGTTAAACTAGATGCTGTGCTCCTGGGTGGGTGAGATTACTTACAGACTTTGGGTAGAGGATATGAGAGGGGTATGTTGTGGTGTGACGTCGTGACTGACCACCTCACTGACACCACAGCAGTCGTCCCCATAGGTCACGCCTCCAGATCACTATCCAGAACAAGGCATTTCCTAATATATATTCAGGACAGACATCTTTATAGATCCCTATTGTCATATTCTATTCAACCCCCAAGCATCGCGTGTGACGAATGTATGCAGGATATATTGTTACTTATACATTGTCATAAGTAAGTCTACTTGATCTTTCTGCTGTTGATTGTTCTAATGATAGTATACGTATTCATATGGGTTACGGTTCAGAGGTTTGAATAAATGTAAACTATGATACATGGATATGATTTCTCCTACAGTTGTAGGATTTCCTACACTTTTGAGCAAAAAAAGTCGATCCTTGTGATTTGTCCAGATCCATTGAGATCATAGATTTTCAAAATTTTCTGGGGGCCATGCCCCAGACCCCCCCCCCCCCTAGAGTTATCGCTTGCGCCTATTTGAAAGAAATATTTCACTTGATTTAGTGTCTTTAGATACCTTATATTAATTGAAGACTCAAAATTCTCCTACAGTTTTACAATTTCAAATCACATCCCTGTAATATGAAAGACAATAGGTTTTCAAAATAGAAATTTTCATCTTTTTAGAAATTCGTTTTTACATGAATCCTAAATTTCAATTGAACTAGAAACCAACCTTACAAACGACCAACGAACTAGGCCTTCATATTGCATGGATACGATTGTCACCCGAATAGTCCCCAAATCAAACATACTGATATTTCTAGTGTCCTTAGATCAAAACCCCTGAATAGCTCGTGTCACATTATAAGTACTTTAATGAAGAAAGTAAATAGTTGTATGTGACGTGGCGTTTGTACTTACTGTCTTTCCACTACCGCTAATACTTGGGGGGACCACTCACAGAGGAAGGGTCAGTATATATGTATATTATATGGCACTGGGGATTCAGTCTCCCCCCACCAAGGTTTGATCACTACATTGGATTTTAAATAAGTAATTAACATGTGAGCCTAAAACTACCAAAGCTCTGCACCCCCCCCCCTCAGCCCTCCCCCACAACTATAGTTCTGTCTGGGTCAGTGCCTGACTCAGAGCTGAGCAGCTCCGAGTAGATCAGATCTGCTCCAGTACTCGTGAGTTGCTCCTGTGTCTGTCCTGCTGGGGGACCACCCTGGGGAGACCACCAGGTCACCGATACCCCCGATACTATACCTGATAGCCTCCCACTGTGAGTGGTTCCCCAGATAGAGGTAATGGTCTCATGAGTGGTCACTGAACATGGTAATGTACATAGGTCATGTGACTTAGATATAGGTCAGCTGACTGGGTATATACCTCACTGAGGCAGCGGGGTTCAGGTATAGAAATTGAACTGGTGAAGCCTCACAGTAGCATCTGGTATATATGTAGATAAATATGTTTATTGACACTATGGTGAGAGTGGCGATGACATATACTAACCCACCAATATGTGCTGTCTATGGTTTCCCATCCCATCATTTGCAAAATGTCTATGATAATTAGTCCATAGTCTCTCCACTTTAATCTAATATGTCTGTGCCATCAAGAATATCTCATTTGCATATTGTCTGGTCAATCCAATGACAGCTTTTGATTGTCAGGTCTTGCACCAAAGTGACAATAGTTCAAATAATTCAAGGTTATGGCTCTTCCTTTTTTTTTGAATTTGCGATGCATATTTATTTAATGAAATAATTTTAAAATACATCCTTATTCAAAAATGTTTGAAGGGTGAGGGTCGACTGTAGTCATACTATGTATATTGACAATACGGATATCCATACATAAATTATGTCTTTCCTTACAGTCATGCCTTTTCTGTATTCACTTGTTTAACTCTGTCCACATGTGTCATCTTCATGAACCACTTTCTTGCTGCGGTTACAGACACTGATCAGGATATCCATCAGTAGCTGGACCACCTCCATCAGACTGAGGATAGACACGCCGACCCACAGTCCCATAGAGCCCCCTATATCTGCCAGCAGGTTAATGAGCGAGTAGTCCACATGCTCTGTGGTCTCCTGTACAGCAGCGTCTGACAGGTATACGTTCAGCTTCACAAAGTCCTGCATGGCCTTGTACCGGTTAGAAGTAGTGAAGTGGTCCGAGAACAGCTTCTTCTTGGTGTCGGAGTAGTTAAGGGTGGAGATAAGCTGTTGTATCTTAGGTTCGAGTTTCCTGTGCCATATGATGTCAGTCTCCATCATTGATGGCCAGGAAGCCAGACTGAACCCTATGTTGTAGGTATCCTCGGTGCAGGCCGGGTAGCACCCGCAGTACTTCATTATGTTATCCTGTGCGTCAACCTCATCCTGAATGGTCTTGGTGCACATGATGTCTCTGTGCAGGGTTTTAAATGGTGCGAGGCAGTGGAGTGGAGGATCATCCTGACAGTTGTCTGGGACAGGCTCCAGACGATTACAACTGTTGTGTAGTTGTGACATATTTACAGGTAGAAGCGGGTTGCTACAGCCGCATGCTTCTATAGTATGGTGCTGTATACACCTCCGAATACACACCCCTGGGCGATACCTATCATTAAGGTCACTGTTGTAGGGGTCAGCCTGAATGCAATTTCCATACGGGGCTCTAATCCTCTTGTGCCTGTTCACCTTGATACCCAGGGACCCCATGTAGCCTGGTGGGATGGTGAAGCCCTCTGACATGGGAAGGGGAGGAGTGCCCCGCTGGTGGACCACCACATGCAGACCCTCTGCTCCCTCCAAGGGGTGGTCAAACTCCGACAGACCTGGGATGATAACGGTGGTGTTCCTGATGATGTCAGACGAAGGGAGCATGCCTGACCCTACCAGAGATATTACAGAAAGGCCGCTCTCCATCCCCACTCGTATCTTACCCTGTGGTGCCGACAGTGTCAAACATTTTCTGAAATAATTGTCCTGTGTTTCATGCTTTTTAGCTGAACATTCTTTAGCTCCCCAGAAACACACTGGCACCAGTTCTTCCAGAGGAGCCACCAATGAGTTCTCAGCACTGGATGTTAGGTTCAGAAGGGACCAGAACAAGGTCCTTAATTTATATCCTGGGAGTATAATATCTGAAAGGTTTTCACGATATTTAGTCACAGTTTTTACATATTCAGTCTGCCTTTTCATGAATTGGATTTCCAACTCAGGCCTGGCTCTGGACAGATTCTTCATGTTATATAGTACTGTGGGGGTTATGTTGCCGTCATTCAGATGGTATTGTGAAAAGAGGCTGTGGAGTATATCAACATCAATGTGTCTGTGGTTACAAAGTGTCACATCAGGGAAAGGTATAGGGGAGTATTTCACATTGAAAAGAGTTTTCTTATCATATTGTTTGTATAAACCAACTTGTATTTGAACTTGCCAGAGGAGGATACCACAACAAGTAAGGGTGGCCAAGATCCAGATGATTCTGCGAGGAGTATACTGAGCATCTTTAATCTTACTGAGCCCGTGCATAGAGGCAGAATCAGAGAAGGTCTGCAGGATACTTGCAATGTTTGATCTTTCTGCTTGACTTCCGCAGATTTCCATTGGTTCCTGCACTGCTTTGATAACTTTCTTTCCCATTTCGAAGAATTTGCCTGAAAGAAGTATTCATGCAAGTAGAGATAGGAGGCTATAGATAAGAGGGCAGGGTGCGAGGACAGTCTAAATAAACCAAATAATATTTATAAAAAACTGTATTTATTTCATGTCAAATAAAACAATCCTTTTGATGTTCTGTATGGTCAAAGGCAACCTGGCCCCAGCTATAAAAACAGGGCCTACTCTACCATTTCTCTGCAATTTTGGGGGTTTTATAATTCTTTAACGGGTTAACCCTTAGGGGCCCAGAACTATTTGACCAAAGTAAGATATGTGCAACATGATTAGTATACCTCATGCGAATCTGCTACAGTGGAGTTTGTTGTCCTGACATAGGGTTTAGATTACATTTCCTGAAAGCTGTTGCAATAACCTTTCTCATGCTAAACCCCTTGTATGAAAAAAGAATATAATTTTGGTAACCATAGCAACCAGAAATGTTCCATTTGTTAGATTTATCAAATTTTGCCTTAGATTAACTCTACTTTGGGCCATAGATGAACCTTCTATTCTGTTGCCATGGCAACAATGGAATTCTTACATCACATTTCTCACATGGGAATGATATATAACCTATTGAGATCAGTTGCATAGTTTCGTGTTCATTTTTCATATTGCATTAACAGATTTATTGTGATAACTAAGATTAAAGATAATAATATTATCATTCAAGAGAATACTCAGCCTCAGCCAGTGGGAAAACTTGGAACTGGAGATATTTATTATCATTTTCCTACTTTAATCGCTCTAAACCTGTTAATATATATCAGATGATAAAGGCAAGCCTATGTATGAAAAGCCGACATCACCCCGGAGACATTGGTATGTCTCCCACTGGTATACACTCAATATTTATTTGATAGAACCATGTAGGAGTTTAGATATGTGCAAAATACGCCATTTCACGCCACTAGGCCCCTAAGGGTATTAGATTTTGATGTTTTCGGGTCATGTTTACTTATATAAACTGGATTTGAAAGTTTGGAAATCTATCCCACATTCCACGATTAAACATTGCAATCCACGAATCTTTTTTTTTAATCTGCTAAAAACATCTCAGAAAAAAAACTCACCGCCTATGGGGAAAGGTCCATTTCTTTTAATCCAAAATAAATTTACTTAATAATTCGTGAGTAGTATATAATGTATCGGAACGGGACTATGCTTAAGTACTGTTTATTACTCAATCGACATGCAGCCAATCAGAGGCCTCCATTTGGTCACGTGACCGGAAGTGACCTACTTAGGGGATTAGTGGTGACGTCACGTGACCTAGTTAGCCAATCAGAGGCCGCCATTTGGTCACGTGACCGGAAGTGACGTCATATGACCTACTTATGGACCGGAAGTGACGTCATATGACCTACTTAGGGGACCGGAAGTGACGTCATATGACCTACTTTAGGATCACGTGACCGGAAGTGACCTGATGAGTCACGTGACCGGAAGTGACGTCACATGACCTAATGGACAACCGGAAGTAACCTCATTGAGGATCACGTGACCGGAAGTGACCTGATTGATCACGTGACCGGAAGAAGAAGAAGAAGTGACGTCACGCGACTTGATGAAGAGATGAGCGTCTTTAAGGGGTCACGCGCTTTAAAATGTGATATATATTTTTTTTGGAGGAGGAGGAGGAGGCGAGTCTCTTATTTTTTTTGGTAAACCAATAAAAAACACAACGATATAAGTTTGTTTTTTCATTTTATTTTTTTATGAGCGACTGGAAGTGACTTATTGAACTAGGTAGAAGTGTTCTTTAGAGTGTATAAGGGGGGAGGGGAGGGGAGGGGGGAGGGGGGGAGGGGGGGAGGGGGGGAGGGGGGCCCCCTTTAAGATGCATGGGGAGGGGGGCGCTTTTAGGATGCATGGGGCGGGTGGGGGGGAGGGGAGGGGAGGGGAGGGGGGGAGGGGGGAGGGGGGTACTCTAGGGGGGGGGCACTCTAAGGGGCGTTTGTCTCTTTTAAGAAAAAAAAGAAAGAAAAGAATTTAATCGAGAGACACACTTCTTCCTCTCGAGAGGAAGAAGTGTGTCTCTTAATTTTTTTGTTTATCACGTGCCCTGATGAGGCGATCAGCCGCGACCGGAGGAAGTGACACTTTAAGAGGACACGCGACTTAATTGTTATAATTTTTTTTTTTACTTACTAATAAAGAAGACGTATGAAAATAAAACACAACAATTCACATGTCCGTTGTTCTCGTTGTTTCTTGCTTGATTAAGTCAAGTAATATCGCGATGCCGAGGTCAAACTTTCCCATGTCCTCAGTCAACACTCGAAGGAGTTCAAAAGGCGTACTGCCGGCACCGTCAGCTTCAGCTTGCCACATTTTCAACACTCGGAAGGCCCACTCAGCGGGACTTCCTCCGTATTCGCATTCTTCAGCGATCTTATCTAACCTCTCAGGCGACAATTCTAAATGGCCCCCCACCTCTTTCCACCTGCTACCTAGGCGTCTGCCGAGGGCGCCCAAGTGCTTATGCATCGCGTGCGAGTCGGGGTTCTCGAAATCCAACCCCTGCCTGTGGAGAAGGGTCATCCACTGAGCCAACAGTTCCACTCGTCTAATGCGGGTGAAGACGCGGCCGAGCTCTCCCCATCTATGACGATGCGGGGTTTCACCCCACCAGACTCGGAACATCGCCGTACACAGCTCCTCCGGTGTCTTGACACTGCGCTCTACTAGAGCATCCATACGGGCGGTGGTAACTTTTAAGCTACTGCCCAACTCTCTCCAAGATCCGCTCAACTCTTTACCTAGTTGACGAAGCAAGGCGTCGCTATATGCTAAGCGCCGCTGTCCTACCTCTCTATTCTCCCCATCGGTCTGCACAGCGTGTCTCACGTCGTCAAGCCGCATTAACTTTTTTTCAGGTGGACAAGGAGGTGAAGGCGAGCTTGAAAGTGGAATAGCTTGAGCCATCTCGTCTCGTCTTGGCGGCGGCGGCGGCGGCGGTGGTGGCGGTGGTGGTGGTAGTAGACGTTACTGTGGTCAGAGGCGATATGGTTTTTTTCCAACAGAAATCAGAGCTTTTATACAGAGGGAGTTTAATCCTATTTCCAGCAGCACCCCAGCTGTCTAGCGACCTGTCCGCATGACGCTTTTCAGCCGCTCCGCTCCTTAAGAGCTTCTTAAGAGCTTAGATAACGAGGAGTATGTCATCGCTATCGGTGGAGACCAGCTGAAAATGGTGTTTTTTCCTCATCCATAGCCTTACCTCCTACCCCCTACCTGAGGACGACTCTCTCTCCCTCTGACATTCATTGTAACAAACGTCAGAGGTCAGGTGAAAATCGGATTTTTTCATGCACAGCCTTAGTCAGCTGTCACCCCTATTGAACTAGCCGGCCGCCGCCGGCCGGCCCAGTCTACTCACCACGGCAGGAGGCGGTGATTTTTTTTTGTTTTACACTTAAGTCGCTCACCACATGCACACGCCTCTACTCACAGACAGACACACTCGTCTTAGGGGGTCCTGCTTCACGCCACACGCCTCCTGTAGTTTTTTTGTATACACACTCTAAGCTCATGACCGTTAATCCTTTATACAGCTAATGCGCGTTGAATTGCTGAACAGGGTGGTAAGTAGCTTAGCTCATGACAGTCGATCTCTCAAAAGGGGGGAAAGGGATCCAGCTGAAAACGTCATGCATTATGTCTTTTGTTTCTCTTTGTGAATGGCCGCCGGTCAGCCGGCGGCAGCAACCGCTTAATCCTTTATACAGCTAATGCGCGTTGAATTGCTGAACAGGGTGGTAAGTAGCTTAGCTCATGACAGTCGATCTCTCAAAAGGGGGGAAAGGGATCCAGCTGAAAACGTCATGCATTATGTCTTTTGTGAATGGCCGCCGGTCAGCCGGCGGCAGCTGAACAGGGACAGTAAGTAGCTTAGCTCTAGAAGCGAGAAGGCTTATATAAGGGGACTGGAAACCCCCATTCACTCACTCAGTCTTTTGCCGCTCTCTACAGTCACCACCATGAGCAAAAGACAACACCTAGTGCCGTCCAAGGATCTAAGCAAGTTCAAGAACAAGAAGACTACGCGGAACAGCGCTCGTTTAGCGTCAGTGCCTCCTCTTGCTACTGAAAATGAGACTACCACCGCAACCGCTTGGTCTTATCACCCTCCCGCTGTAGCGAGCGCTCGCAGCAGTAGTAGTAGTAGTAGTAGCGGTAGTAGTAGTAGTAGTAGTAGTGGTAGTAGTAGCAGTACTACTGGTAGTAGTCGTCGTGCTAGCGACGTTGTTACACTCGCGACGGTACACGTTGCTGCTAAGCACGCTGCCGCTGCTACTGCTGCCCCGCCTGCTGCTGCTGCTGCTGCTGGTGCTGGTGATCCTCGTGCTGCGCCTGCTGCTGCTGCGCCTGCTACTGCTGCGGCTGCTACTGCTGCGCCTGCTACTGCTGCGCCTGCTGAGGCTGCTGCGCCTGCTACTGTTGCGCCTGCTGCTGCTGCTGCACCTGCTGCTACCGCTACTACTACTGACGACAACGGTCCTGGCACAGCGCAGTACTGGCAACCAGGTTTTTACCTCCCCACTACTGTTGCTGATTTTGATGACCTGCCGCACGTTGCACAGCCCCTCTCCACCACTACATCAACCGACGCCATCGACGCCGCTCGCGCTGAGAGTTACAGCTATTCGGACACTCAGCCCCTAAACCAAGAAGAAGAGGAGGAGGAGGAGGAGGAGCAGCAGCAACAGGGTGAGACAGAGAACGACGCTGACGACGAGGCATACAACGAACCCGAAGGGCAACGGGTGGACGGTACGTTTTTTCGGCTCCCCTCTTCCACTGCTTTCGACCTCACTTCCACTGGTAGCGCGTCCGGTCCGTGGCGACTGCCCTCACCGCCACCTTACGAGGGCGGCGGCGCTTCATCTTCTACCGCTACACTCAGCACCGACGGCGTGTGGCTGCTCTGTTCCAACAACGAGTCCTCGGATACCACCAGCGCTGACGCTGCTCCTGTTATCGGTTCTGCTGCTGATTCAGCTCACGCTGATGGTGTTACTCTTCTTGCGGGTCTGAAACGTTCTAAGGCGGGTTCCAGAACAACAAGGCCTACTAAGAAGAGAAAAATACAAGAAAAAGAAGAAGATGGACGAGAAGAAGCAGAGAAAACCTCCCGTCCTCTCGGGTTAGAGTTCTGCTTAGAAGGGACTTTGAAGCTGGAGATCTGGGAGGAAGTGGCTAGACTGTCTAGGAGGCCGCGCTACACAAAAGACGGCCAGGTGAAAGAGGCATCTCTGACCAGAAGCAAGCGAGTGCACTTCACTGCCGACGCGCTGCGCGAGCTTATAGCGCGCATCGCCGATATCCGCGCAGTGGTGCGCATACGCGACACAGCGTCTGCGCAAGGAAGACCTAATCACACCCCCTGGTTCGCAGTGCTGGATGAGGAGGGCGAAGTGTACGCAGCTGTGAGCTACTACAGCGGTAAGAACCTCATCCACGTGCGCAAGTACGAAGGTCCTGACAAAAAACCCACACAGCAGGGGGTGACGCTGTCCGCCAGAGCACTCAAAGAGTTGGATGACAAAACAGAGATTATTCTCAAATTTCTCGGTATAGATTTGGAATGAGAGACGCTCAACGCTCACGTGCGCACACACACACACAGTGTTTGACGTACGCTGTATGAGACAGACAGACGGATACACAGACAGCAGACAGATAGATAGATAGACAGATAGATAGATAGATAGATAGATAGATAGATAGATAGATAGATAGATAGACAGATAGATAGATTGATTGATAGATAGATAGATAGATAGATAGACGGCTAAGTAGTTGGGAAAAAACTTTTTTTAATTGGTAACTAAGTGAAAAAACAAAAAAAAACAAAAAAAAACATGACGCAGTACGTCTGCGAAAAGTGTTTCAAATTTTTTAAAAGACCGTACAATCACGAGAGACACGTAGAAAAATGTAGAGTAATACCTAAGTTTTGCCCTCTATGCGACGAAGGCGATTGCCGAAAGATCACCTGTCGACGCGAATCTCTGGACGGGGTGACTATCCCTCCGCGCATATGTGCTGTACCGAACGGTGAGGAAACGTTCACGGCAAATTGGCCTGCAATACAAACGGGCGTCAGGATGCACGGGACTCGCGTGAGTGTAACAAACTTCAGGCTACCAACCGGCGAGTTGAGTGACGCTGTAGATACTATGCGTCGCATTCACTTCACGCAAAGATTCAGATACAAAGTGGGTTTCTCGGTAGGCTTACTCTTACAAAACAGAGAAGACAAGAGCAAACTGCGCTACTTTCACGCCTCCCAGAACAACGCAACTCTCATACAACCGCTCCCTACTATAACTAATTCAGAAACTTTGGAAGAGCTCCTCTCAAACATGGAAAACACCGTCGCTTGCGAGGAAGTACGGAAACTTTGCGACGCTGACACCAAGTGGCACGTTCTTTTTCCTACCAATTTGAACATTTGCGTTTACATGGGACCGGGGGAATTTCCCATAGGCGGTAGGATCACTCAGGTCGGTCGAGTTGGAAAGAGAAGCGGCGTGTTAGATTTTCCCAACAAGGACAACCTCTGCGTCTTCCGCTGCATTTCCTTTCACTTATACAACACCAGCAAGCGCGCTTCAGATTTGTTACGTCAGTTCTGTCCCGCTGCCACACCTGAAACCTTTCCGGGTTTGAACATCCGCGACTTACCCGCGTTAGAGAACATGTTTGACGTACAAATAGCGGTTTACACCGCGTCGCGTCAGGTGCCGGGGCGGAAGTTGAGAAGACGCGTTACTCTGATCAGACCGCCTTCCAGAACTCTGGCCACCCGAGGTAAAGTCAACCTACACCTGACGGCGAAAGGCGGTTTGCACGTCTCTCTGGTCACGGACTTCAACGAGTACGCGGGCATATACGAATGTTGCAAGTGTAAGGCGGCGTTCACCACCGAGTTCTTGCTGAAGAGACACAGGAACCAGCTTTCCTCTTGCCGACAAGTCAAGTTGCGCTACGTAGGTGGCATCTACCAAAATTCGAGAACGATTTTCGAAGCGCTAGCAGACTTCTCCATTTTTCCTCCCGACGGACATTCCGGAATCTACCCTTACAAGATCACCTTCGATTTCGAGGCTTTCTTCAGACCGTGCAGAGAACCGTCGACGGAAAACGTGTCCCTGCTGTGGGATCACGTCCCTTTGTCGGCTAGCGTCGCATCCGACTTTCCGGGGTGGGAGGGGCCGGTCTGCTTCGTCAGAGAATCCGACGCAGATTCCGACCCCTTGTTGGACCGAGTTTTAAATCACATAAACGAGAACGCCAAAGTCATCGGGGAAGCTGTGCTAGAACTTTACCGACCGACGTTAGCGAAGTTAGATGCGGCGATAGGTGAAGCTCTCCTGCTAGAGGAGGCGACATTCACCCCTTCTCCAGGCGGCTTCGCTGCGGCTCAGACCAGACACCCGTTAGTTCAACTGAAGAAGCGGCTTCTGAGATACATCCGTCAAGCTCCAGTCGTGGGCTTCAACTCGGGGCGTTACGACTTGAACCTGATCAAAATACGCCTTCACTCGTTCTTTGCCTCCGGAGACCGAAGAAACCAAGAATTCAGCGTCATAAAGAGAAGCAATCAATACTTGGCGGTTTACACACAGCACACGGTTTTCTTGGACGTAGTCAACTATTTGGCACCCGGTTACAAC
This sequence comes from Harmothoe impar, assembly GCA_947462335.1. Classification (NCBI taxonomy): domain Eukaryota; kingdom Metazoa; phylum Annelida; class Polychaeta; order Phyllodocida; family Polynoidae; genus Harmothoe; species Harmothoe impar. The sequence goes on from OX381720.1 coordinate 37,625,961, forward strand.
TACGCGAACAATTTGCGAGCTTTCACCAGAAACGAAGAGAAAGGTCACTTTCCTTACGAATGGATGACGTCTACCAGGAAACTGGGAAACAGAACACTGCCACCGAGATCGGCTTTTGACAGTGAACTGACGGGCGTCAAAATGTCCGAATCCGACTACACCGCATGTCAGAAAGTTTGGTCCGACGAGAAGATGCAAACTATGGGAGATTACTTGATCCACTACAACAACAAAGACGTCAAACCTTTCATAGAAGCTCTGAAAAATCACGCTAAATTTTTCCAAGATCGCGGCATTGACATGTTGAAAGACGGGATTTCTCTCGCCGGTTTGACTTTACGGTTCCTCTTCCAAAACCTAGAAGACGCGTTCACAACGTTCCCCCAGTTCGACGCCGTCCTCCACGCTCTGATCAAAGAAAATCTAGTCGGCGGTCCTTCCATCATCTTCCATAGATTTCACGAGTAGGGCACCACGCGGATAAGGGAGCACAAGTACGGCGAAGAAGCGAGACCGTGCCAGCACATCCTAGGCCTAGACGCTAACTCTCTGTACTTGCACTGCATGAGCGAAGCGCACTGCACGGGCTATTACGCGGTGAGACGACCTGAGACCGAGTTCAAGCCAGAAATTAGGCAAAGAAACTCTCACAGCGCTTTGGAGTGGTTACGCTTCGTAGAGCACGACCGCGACGTGAAACTGCGCCACGCTTTCAACGGCGGCGAGATGGTTCTAGGCTGTCGAAGAATTCGCGTCGACGGGTTTCACGCGGCCTCTAATACGGTTTTCCAGTTTCACGGGTGTTGGTTCCACGCTCACGAGTGCATACCGTCACACCGATATCAGTGCGCTTCACTGAGGGAGGAGAGACGCGACAGAACGGCTAGAGTAAGCGCTTACTTGAAAGCGCTAGGTCACAAGCTGGTCGTTGTGTGGGAGTGCGAATGGAGAGAGATGAAGCGTCGAGATGAGCGGGTTAAGGTCCCCAACAACACTGAAAGGTTGACGCTTTGAAAGTGTCTCGAAACGCAATGAGCGGGAGCGACATCCTTTCCGCTGTCAAAGACGGGAAAATGTTCGGTTTAGTTCAAGTGGACATCACTACGCCGCCTCACCTACGAGACTACTTCGAAGAAATGACCCCCGTTTTCAAGAACGTGTCCGTTTCAAAATCAGACATAGGACCTCACATGTCAGACTTTGCGCAGGAAGAAAAGCTGTTGAACACGCCTCAGATATGTCTGATAGGGAGTTACCACGGAAAAAACATTCTCTTGGGAACGCCCCTTCTCAAGTGGTATTTAGAGCACGGTTTGATAGTCACCAAAGTGCAGCTGGTCGTAGAATACCTACCTAAACGCTCCTTTGCCGGTTTCGCGGACGAAGTAACGGCGGCGCGAAGAAGTGGCGACGTGAACGAGAACGAGAAAATTCTGTCAGACTGTTACAAGTTAATGGGAAACGCCACGTACGGTAAAACAATCTGCAACAAAGAAAAACACACGGCGGTGAGATACACCGACAGTCGGAAGTTCGAACTATTGGCCAATTCGTGGCGCTTCAAAAAGGCGTCCGAGTTGAGTTCTGATCTGTTTGAAGTCGAACTACAACCGAAAACAGTCAAGAACAACCTCCCTATTCAAATAGGGTTCATGGTATACCAGTACGCGAAGTTGAAAATGTTAGAGTTCACATACGACTTCTTGGATAGATTCGTCGATCGGCGCGATTATGCTCTTTGTCAAATGGACACCGACAGTCTTTACATGGCTCTCAGTGGTGACACGTTGGATGACCTAGTCAAACCTCGCCTGAGAGAGACGTACTTCAGAGAGAAACGAAAGTGGATTCCGACAGCGGTGTGCGACGATCACTTAGAGCTTTTCGTGAAGACAAAAACGGAAAGAGTGCGAGAATGGTGTCCCCCGCCCGGCGGATGTTGTGAGAGACGTTACCTTCACGATCTGAGAACTTCGGGGCTTATGAAAGCGGAGTGGGAAGGTGACGGGATCCTAAGTCTCAACCCTAAGACTTACATTTGCTACGATCGAGTCAGCGGCACCGGTGAAAGAAAATCGAAAAAATGGAGTGCAAAAGGTGTACAGAAGAAACAAAACCCTAAAGAACCAGACGACTTCTTGGATGTTCTTCGCCAACGAAAAACTCTCCTTGCGGTAAATAGAAATTTCAAAGTGGTGCGAAACAAAATGGTCACCTACACCATAGAGAAAGACGGCGTGCGCTACTTGTATTATAAGCGTCGCGTGCATTCTGACGGTGTGACAACGAGTCCTTTAGAGATATGAAAAAAATAATAAGTGTGTTATTGATTGATTGAGTGCATCTTTTCAAAAATAGAGTGTTTATCAAGATTGAAAAAAAATAAATAAAAAAATAAAATAAAATTATTGTTGTGTTTTTATTTTCATACGTCTTCTTTTATTAGTAAGTCGCGTGACCTCTTAAAGTGTCACTCATGTGACGACGTCACTTCTAGTCACGTGCCTCATCTAGTCACTTCCTAAACAAAAAAAATTAAGAGACACACTTCTTCCTCTCGAGAGGAAGAAGTGTGTCTCTTGATTAAATTCTTTTCTTTCTTTTTTTTCTTAAAAGAGACAAACGCCCCTTAGAGTGCCCCCCCACCCCCCTAGAGTGCCCCCCTCCCCCCTAAAATAAGAGACTCGCCTCCTCCTCCTCCTCCAAAAAAAAATATCACATTTTAAAGCGCGTGACCCCTTAAAGACGCTCATCTCTTCATCAAGTCGCGTGACGTCACTTCTTCTTCTTCTTCCGGTCACGTGATCAATCAGGTCACTTCCGGTCACGTGATCCTCAATGAGGTCACTTCCGGTTGTCCATTAGGTCATGTGACGTCACTTCCGGTCACGTGACTCATCAGGTCACTTCCGGTCACGTGATCCTAAAGTAGGTCATATGACGTCACTTCCGGTCCCCTAAGTAGGTCATATGACGTCACTTCCGGTCCATAAGTAGGTCATGTGACGTCACTTCCGGTCACGTGACCAAATGGCGGCCTCTGATTGGCTAACTAGGTCACGTGCCGTCACCACTAATCCCCTAAGTAGGTCACTTCCGGTCACGTGACCAAATGGAGGCCTCTGATTGGCTGCATGTCGATTGAGTAATAAACAGTACTTAAGCATAGTCCCGTTCCGATACATTATATACTACTTTCGTGGCCCTCATAATCTTTTAAAAATGAATGATGTGTAATTTTGGTATAATATTTATTAATATTGACATGAAATGAATTCAAAGGAGCACTAAAACCACTCATGCATGCACTCATTGGGCATTGTGCTACGGCCCAAGTTACAATTTCCAAAATACCCCACAGTTTTGAATGCTTTCTTTTTCATGAACTGTTGTTTTGTTCTTTGTTACTCTAGAATGTTAAAATAATAAGATTTGTGTGGTGTTTTACATACCTTGTTTTGCACTCTATGTACTAGTATACGATTTTAGATCTGTGGTCAGTTGCCTACATTTACTCCCTTAATGGACTCCTGTTGGTTGTGAGACCCTATCGCAAGTAGACCTAATGATAATCATAAACTGTGCCTGGATATGAGGATTTAGGCCACTCAAAAAAGAAAGACTTTTCACCTACAAGGACTAAAAGATATGATGAGGGAGCTTTTCCTCCTCTTTTTTCCACTTTTTTTTCTATCTAGGGAGTTAAAAATGTATAGGAACATATTTTATGTGCATGACCAAAATTCACATTTTAGTAGTTAAGAGTTCTATCTGTAAACGTTTAGAACATGTAGGTTATTTCTAGCGCATTGCATTACTGATCATAGTAACTTTAATCCAATACGAAATATAATGGTAATATTTGTCGATTTTTATTACATTTTTTCTTAAAACCTGATTTTTATGATGCGCGTGGCGATGGGAAAATCTTATTTTCTTGAGTGGCCTTACCTAGACTACCTGGTCATTGATTAGACAGCGCCTTGCCGGGCGCCTTGTCAACATTATAAATATAGATCTGCTTGAGACCTCTCTGTAGGCCTATCATGAGGTGCCTTGTTACAGATATTTTTTTATCATAAAATCGTTAATATTTAAATGTCATTCGAAAATGATAAATTGTGCAAATAACGCTCCTACAGATATCGATATTGATGATGGCGGATTGTATTAACCCTTTATTCTCAACATTCAGGGCTGCACGTATACATCATGGCGGTCTTTGGGCAGAGCTCATCAGTACTATGTTGCCTTAAAGTTTAACTTAAAGGGTTAACATGTAGGCCTAAATGAGATTCAAACGATTATAGGCCACAATTGATCTAGATCTACGCATCATTGTCGGACTATATTTGTCATGGTAGTTAGCAAATAGCACGTGCAGCTATTGTTTTTCCTGAGCATAGGCCTATATGCCCTGGAGGTTTCCTTTTCCAAGGACATGTCTAGACGTTTTGAGAGTTTATCATAATGTGTGTGAACATTCTGTTTTTCTTGTAGTTATTCCCTTAATGACCAATCAAAACTCACGATGGACAGCACCCAAATGATTTGAATTTTAGACAGATAAATTGAAATTCCAATAAGTATAAGCCTAGATCTAGGCCTCCCTATGCCTAGGGCCAGGGCCTATGTGGCCTATCGATTCAATCAAAAACACATTAGTATTATTTTAAACCCTTACCTAATGAAAACAGTGAAAAAAATAGTTTGGGCCAAAAAAAATTGTGTTTCAGGCAACCCGACGCTAGATTCTTAATAGGGCCGATCCTAGCATTTCTATATCAATTTTGGAAGTTCCTTTTTTTTAATTTGTACATTCTTTTTTTTCTTTATTTTTAGCCATTCTTTGGTCAAGAATAACAAGCTCCCATTGACCTTAGTAGCCTGAATAATAGGATATAATAGTCTGCCTGCATGAAATGAGTTTTTAAGAGGAACATCCATCAATTTCTTGATGTCTTTTTACTCAAGAAATTCTGATGATGATGCGAGTCGATGTTTCAGTTTCAGTTTCAAAGTTTGTATTGGCACAAAACAGTCATAGGCCTAGGCCTACATGAAGATTTTCATTAACTTTAGCCTATCTCAAGATGTGACACTGAAAGAAATAATGGAAAACAAGAATTGCGGTTGTTGCCGCGTAAAAAAATGCCTCAGGCATTTTTATACGCGGCAACAACCGCAATTCTTGCATTTGAAAGAACATAATGTCAACATGGTTGGTATATTTGTAGGGGACCCATTCAAGACACCATATAAACAGGGCGGGAGGATGATATAACTGACAGATGTGACACAACAGGGGAAAACGTGCCATTACAGGGATATAGTGTAATATACAGCCACTAGGTGGCCACCAGTGCAGCAGCACTAATAGAGCCATTGAATTCCTCCAGTCCATGTAAGGGGGGGTAGGTAGGATTATAATCAACCTCAGGAGCATGGGAATGGGTGTTGCTAGGCAAATGAACAATTAGAAAAGCTGTTGCTAGGCAACCAGCTGTCTTAGCAACAAACCAATAGAACCATTGAATTCATTGGGTCCATGTTAGGGGGTGTAGGTACGATTATAATCAACCTCAGGAGCATGGAAATGGGTGTTGCTAGGCAGATAAACAATTAGAATAGCTGTTGCTAGGCAACCAGCTGTCTTAGCAACAAACCAATAGAACCATTGAATTCCTTGGGTCCATGTTAGGGGGTGTAGGTACGATTATAATCAACCTCAGGAGCATGGAAATGGGTGTTGCTAGGCAGATAAACAATTAGAATAGCTGTTGCTAGGCAACCAGCTGTCTTAGCAACAAACTAATAGAACCATTGAATTCCTTGGGTCCATGTTAGGGGGGTAGGTATGATTATAATCAACCTCAGGAGAATGGAAATGGGTGTTGCTAGGCAGATAAACAATTAGAATAGCTGTTGCTAGGCAACCAGCTGTCTTAGCAACAAACCAATAGAACCATTGAATTCCTTGGGTCCATGTTAGAGGGGGTAGGTAGGATTATAATCAACCTCAGGAGCATGGAAATGGGTGTTGCTAGGCAGATAAACAATTAGAATAGCTGTTGCTAGGCAACCAGCTGGTATAGCAACAAACCAATAGCACCATTGAATTCCTTGGGTCCATGTTAGGGGGGGTAGGTAGGATTATAATCAACCTCAGGAGCATGGGAATGGGTGTTGCTAGGCAGATAAACAATTAGAATAGCTGTTGCTAGGCAACCAGCTGTTTTAGCAACAAACCAATAGAACCATTGAATTCCTTGGGTCCATGTTAGGGGGGGTAGGTAGGATTATAATCAACCTCAGGAGCATGGGAATGGGTGTTGCTAGGCAGATAAACAATTAGTATAGCTGTTGCTAGGCAACCAGCTGGTATAGCAACAAACCAATAGCACCATTGAATTCCTTGGGTCCATGTTAGGGGGGGTAGGTAGGATTATAATCAACCTCAGGAGCATGGGAATGGGTGTTGCTAGGCAGACAAACAATTAGAATAGCTGTTGCTAGGCAACCAGCTGTTTTAGCAACAAACTAATAGAACCATTGAATTCCTTGGGTCCATGTTAGGGGGGGTAGGTACGATTATAATCAACCTCAGGAGCATGGAAATGGGTGTTGCTAGGCAGATAAACAATTAGAATAGCTGTTGCTAGGCAACCAGCTGTCTTAGCAACAAACCAATAGAACCATTGAATTCCTTGGGTCCATGTTAGGGGCTATAGGTATGCTTATGATCAACCTCAGGATAGAAGGTTGATAAATATTAATTTTATCATTATATGCATAAATTTGTGTTGTGACACCTTAAAACAAAATGGCGGCACCCCTTAAAACAAAATGGCGGCACCCGTACTGACTTCCTGTCAAATGAAAACAATATAATGCCTCAACCTGGTAGTTCGCAAGCTCACCACCAGGGCCCCTCCGGGGCCTTTCGGCCTTAAATAAAGATCCGACCTACCTAGGCCCTACCCTAAATTTTCGGACCATGTTGCCTGAAGCACACCTTCTTTCTTTGGTCTCACCGGTGACATCGGCATAATAAAAAAAAAAGAACTATCGTTTAGGCCTTATCTTGATCAAATTAGTCCAGAAAGGTTATTATCATTAGGGAGTGATCATGAAAGCCTGAGGCAATCTATCGCGAGATATTACCGCTAGATGTCTCCACCCGTGGGACTGAATTATATCTCTGTAAGGCTCAGCTCTCCATCACTCTCCAATATCCACCGGTGGATAATGGCCGCCACCCATAGTTAGTCAGTACCAAACCTCTGCTGGAGAGTGAAGACTACGTTGGAGACTTGAGGCGCGCAGAGACTACTCGGCCGCAGACTGAGCCTGAGGCAGGCCGACAGACTCGCCGGACGCACATAGTTCGTGTCACTAACAGTAGGGGTCTCTTCTGGTGGTCGGACCTGGCTACAGTTAGTCCCCGTGTGTGCGTGAAGGCCTCTCCAGCCCACTGATTGGTTGGCTGGTTTGAATATTCTCATTGGTTGCTCTAAAAATAGCTCTGGATTCAAATGCTGGGACTGAGGGAAACCAACAACAAGCCATCGTGGTACCTCCTTGCCAGCAAGTTAGACTACTAGGCCTACTAATAGTAGTAATACTACAACTAGGTCTACTATAATTGCACAAAAAGGTGAGTAAGCTGATGTAGCCGATGTATTTTGTCAGTGTTGTCACCCACAGCCAAACAGTGCATTTGGTTGACAGTGTTGTTTTGCTGTGACGTCTGTCAGTGGCACTAAGACACTATTGGGGCTCTGGATGGAGGGGTCCCATGTCCCCTGTCGATTATAAGAAATGCCCATGTCCCATATCACTAAGCAAAAACCTGTGTCACTTATGTCAATAATCCAATTGAATAATTGGGTATTTTATATAGATAGAGAGACCTATAAAACGCACTTCAATTTTAGTTATCCTACTTTTTCCTTGTCACTAAGGAAGTGATCATTTTTTAACAACAGGGGGGGGTGGTTTTCCGCGCGGAGCGTGCAAATTTGTTTTCACCCCCCCCCGGTCAACGGGTCGAAATTTTTTACCCCCCCCCTACAGGTCGGAAATTGGCGCGCGCGCGGGCCCTTTGAAGCATAGTAACGCGCGGGCTTTTTGGTCAAAATCAGGTTAAATTTTTTTGACCCCCCCGCCAATTAAGAGGGGTCCAAATTTTTTACACTGCCCCCCCCGGTCAAGGGGTCCAAATTCCCCCCCCCCCTGTTGATAAAAAATGATCACTCCCTAAGCTTGATGTCATGTCACTAGGCTTCAAGTCACATGTCGATTTTAAGGTTTGTCCATGTCATATGTCGCTTAGGTAGCCATGTCAAATGTCGATTTTAAGAAATGCCCCCAACAGGGGGGGGGGGGTAAAAAAATGTTGACCCCTTGACTGGGGGGGGGGGGGGGGTCAATAAAATTTAACCTGTTTTGAGCCAACAAGCCTGCGCGTTACTATGCTTCAAGGGCCCGCGCACGAGCCAATTTTCGACCCTAAGGGGGGGGGGGGTAAAACAATTTGACTGTTGTTAAAAAATGATCACTCCCTTAATTTTGGCGACTTTTCGACCTGAGGGGTGGACCCTCTGCACCCCCCTACAGCCTATAGGCCTAGGCTATACCCATGTACCCATGTACGTGTAGCCTAGCTAACAGGCCTAGGTCTCAAGCTGGGGAGGGGGGCACTCAGTTATTTTACAGGGGCAATTGTCGAATTTAAGAAATGCCAAAGAGGGGGTGCAGATAGATTAAGTATCAATCTCTCACGGGCTGCGCTCTCACTGGCTGCCGTCTGTTAGGAGGAGGATCGGACGAGTAGACAGAGCTGCTTATAGAGGCTAGGGTGCAGAGGGGTCCCCCCGGTCGGAAAGTCGGCGAAATTAAGGGATCAAGGTCACAAAATCGTTTTTATAATTGCCTTAGGCCGCCTAAAAATGATTATCAGCTTTGCGGATACCTTTAGGAAAAAAGAGGTGCAGGTGGGAGGCTTTTTACTTTATTTGATATTTCTTTTTTTGTGCCATGAGGGCGGCCAATTTTTCTTTTTATTTGGGTTTGATAGAATTTGGATAGTTTAATAGATATATAAGCCTGTATATATCCATCATAAATGTTGGAAACAACAGTCTAAATGCATTGAGCTTAGAACAGGGAGTAAAATGCTTTTTAAATCTAGTTCCTACACCAATAACTGGTTGAGATATGGTTATTTCTGTATTTCATAATGTTACCCTATTCATCCATGCGGGATTTTGGCCATATTTTTTACAAGAAGATTAAATAAAAAGCACCCATGCGGCCCTTTTTAACTGGTGTGGGTGGAAGGTTAAAAAATATAGATAAAATGGGAGCTGTGATGATAATATACTTTATTTGAGAGTGACTCGTGAGTGGATTGTAAACAGTTTCATGCACTCTCCAGAGTACAATGTATTATAGGCAAACAAAGTCAAATTCTTAATTCTTAACGTTTGGTAAGAAACACCCATCTTATCTTGTCATCATGAATAATCATCTTTCTGTGAGTAATAAACCTACATTGTTCCTAATTATGATGTACTTAACTACTGTCATAAGGCTCACTCTTTACTTTCGATTGCAGCTTACATGCAAACAACTGGGCGAGGTGGAAGAGATGGCGGACCTTGTGAGGCCATTCTGTACGAGGATCTAGGGAAGCAAACAGTCACTGAAGATGTTAAAACATTTTGCTGCATGAACAAATGTAGAAGAAAGTACCTCTGTGCTTTGTTTGGCACAAAGCAATCATTTGCAGGTCAAAATCATGATTGCTGTGATAACTGTGCTGAATCCTGTAGTTGTGAGCCCTGCTTAGCCAGAGTGACTGAGCCATGTCCAGTTCAAATAGAGAAACATAACTCAGATGTTGAGGTGGCCATTTACTACTATCTGAAACAAGTTTTCTTTGATGAGAATGAGCACCAGTCTGTTCTGGCGTAATATCAGTGCAAGGGACTGATGGTTCGAAGTCCAACGTCCTTCCACTGGAGCATCCTCTCTGCTGTTCTGGCGTAGAATAGGTAGTAGAGTCTGAGGGCAGAAACTGCAACCTCTTTGCACTTGACCGCGCTGCTGGTGGTTGTGGCGGTTCTGGTGTAGAAGAGGCATTGGAATCGAACCTCTTAAACTCCAACTTCTTGGCAGTCAACCGAATAGCTGATGAGCCTGGTGATTTCGCCAGGGCTTTAGCGGGACTATCTGTGTAGAATAAATTAAATTGAAAACGGTTCATTCAGTCATTTTCAAGGCCCAAATTTAGACTTATCTACGACCAACTAAGAAAAAAAAACTGTATTCAATGGCCAGTTAATGGCCTTATTAGAGCTATCATAAATATTTTAAACATCATATTTCGGGCTGTATATATTTTCGGATTTAAAATCCGCGAAAATATGTACAGAGCGAAAATTTATCCAATATAGCTCTGTTACTACTATATTTCAAAATTCGCGAACTTAAATCCCAGCGGAATTGTACTTTTTAGCATATCCGCGAAAATTTATACCAGCGGAAATATATACGTTTACAGTAGACCTTTTATTTTTTAAATAAAAACAGCTACATAGGTTAATTATTGGTGGGAGTTAGGGAGCAGCCTATGCAAAAGCTAGGCATATATTACATGTATATGTTAGCATTTATGGTATTTTGTCTTATATTTCAGAGACATCTTTACAAAACATGAGCACAAAGACAACCCCTGCACGACTTAGTCTGGCTATACCATTTGTAACTAATTGGACTCATGTCACCCTTGTGTTATTTTTTTTGGAGGGGGGGGGGGGCTTACTTTTCGTTGGCGTAACCCCAATGTTGCGCTGCTTCTGTGACTTGGATTTCTCAGGTGAATCTTTTGGGCATCTCTTCATCACCTCATCCCCTGCATCAGCAGCTCGCTTCTGTTTGTGTAGTTCTGAAATAAAAAGCCAACAATAAAATACGTTAGGTTTAGGTAATTTACGTAAATAAACCTGTCAAGCACGTTTATATTACGTAGATATACGTCCATCAACGTTCATTTAGGTTTGATAACGTAAAATAACCCTTACATTTGGACGTTATTTAACGTAGTAAAGATACATCATTCAGACATAGAAATGCTGGCTCTGAACGTTAGATAATGTAAGTGTGTTTACTGGGTTACAGGTGCAGCTTATACGAAAGTTTTAGCTATCATAATCCAATACCAAAGTCGCCATAATCAATTAGCCAAGGCATATACATGAGGCTTCACTACATGTAATTTGAAGTACCGTATTCGACGTAATAAGTGCACACCCCTTGTTTTTGGCCAATTTTATACTACAAATAACCAAAAATATCCCAATGTTTTACCCCTATTAAACTATTACCTACTAAAAGGTGTCCATAATGATTTTTTTAAGCGCACTGTGCGCTTATTACGTCGAATATGGTATGCCTATATCTGATACAATTATGGCCCAATAGTGTAATTTAGAACATGTATACATAGTGATTCAATGTACCTGTCTAAGGGCCGGACCTTAGATAGAGAAAGCAATCATTGTCATTGTTACACATTTTGTAGCCTTACCTTGTACATGTGCAAGCTTCTTGTCGATGGTTTGTAACTTGCCAATACCTGAGCTACATATTGAACCAGCATTATCACACGGGGCAATATATGTGGAGATGAGCTTTTTAAGGTCTTTGGCGACCCCAGCATCTTTGCCTATGTAATCCAACTGTGCTTTTGTACCCCCACACACAAAACAGGATCGAGTTTTTGATTTGAGAGATGTAGTAGCTTCTCTTCCAGGCTGACGAATCTTCACAGGCGTTGATTGTTTTGATCTTCTTTGGCGTTGAGGTAGCCGAAGACGTAGCAGGCGGGGCCATCACACTCATCATGCAGACCTTAAAAGGAGAATGATATATATATCAAAAACATGGCAAATACGTGAAAAGTGTTAAAAAGAGTGACACTAGTGACATGGGTTTTTCCTTAGTCACATACATGTACATGGGCCTTTTTTTAAATCAACATGTGACATGGGGGCCCCCATATCAAGGGTCACAGTGCGTTTTAGAGCGTACTTTCCATTTTCAGTTATGAGTAGCAATCAATGTCAGAAATAAGATTCCCGCAAAAAATACAAGGAATATCTTAGCTTAATAGATCTCATTTTAAAGATCGTGACATGAACTTATAACATCACCCTCTGAGAATCCCTTTTTATGTGCCTGGTCACAAGTTATTGGAGCGGGAATAGGCCTCCTGTAGCCGACAGCAATACATAGCCCAGAATATTGGATCCAGCCATCCACCATATCGTAATCAAACATAGAAAAGAGTTTAGCCCAAATTTGGATCTATGATAGACCTACTATAGCCTACAATAAGTTTAGCCCAGTGATGGATTCATAGGCCTACTAGATCTATAGCTTACTACAACGTCACAAACAAGAAAAGTAACATTATACCCCCCCCCCATGCTACATTTCAATTTTACCCTACAATTTGTTTGTTTAACCCAGTTATTATACCTAGCATAGACCTACCGTAAAACCTCCCTTATAAGTCGACCCCACTTTTAGGTCAAATTGGAGTTTGAGTTTTTTTTGAGGCCCTAGACCCCCCCCCCCCCCAAACACCTATTCTCATGGTCAGAGTGAGTAATTTTAATAATATGTTACCCTTAAGACAAGCCTCTACTTGTGGGGAAAACAAATAACTTTAACAAGAAAAAACAATCCCCATAAAAAGTGTATTTCACTTTATAAAGGATAACAATTATTGGGTGCCTAAATCATATCATTATTTTTCAAAACCTCACCTATTGGGTCAAATTGGACTTTTAGGTGGAAAAATCGACTTATAGCAAAAAAAAAAATTCCCCCCAAAAAATCGACTTATAAGCTACGTTTTACGGTACTATAAGGGATCTAGTATAGGCATAATATAGCCTATTGCATGCATAGCTTTAGCCAAAATAATTGATCTAGCATAGGCCTACAATAATATAATATATTGGATATAGCAGATGCCTATTATAGCCGACTACATGTATATATGGTTAACCCAATTACTGGATCCAGCATAGGCCTACTATAGCCTATAATAAAGTTAGACCAAATATTGGATCTAACATAGGCCCACTGTAGCCGACTACATGTAGGCCTATAAATTTAGCTCAATAATTGGAGCTGGGCTAGGCCTACTATAGCCTAAAATTAATTTAGCCCAAATATTGGATCTAATTTACGCCCACTATAGCCTACTTTATGTATATAGAATTATAGGCCTACTATAGTATAGGTTTGTAGAATGTAAGGCCCAAATATAGGATATAACATAGGCCTAGGGGAGCCCTGGGAGAATTGGGACAAAGGAGAACTGGGACACTGTGTATTCTGCCTATAAGCAATAACTTTAATGCATAACCACCGATGCTATTTTTTGGGCCAATAATATTTAATTTTTTTATAATAAAAAAATTTACTGTTATGTTAATATACTCAGAACTATAACAGATTATAACATTTTTAGGAAAAAAAGTATTTTTCCAGGTCTCGGACGATTAAATTTACGTAGTGTTACCTTTTGATGAGAAAATATTTTAGTGTTGCATTATGTAGCATTGATAGATGGCAAAATGACCAGCTACTTACAAAAACACAGTGAAGCATATTTTGAACTGTATTAACATTTTGCTTAAAAATCTCAACCTGGGGAGAACTGGGACACTCAGTGCAGGGAGAACTGGGACACTCTTGACTATCGGGGAGAACTGGGACACTCAGGGTGAAGATTTATTGTGCTTTAATTACTTTTCTCTCAGACCTATGACTGAAGCTAATATGTTACATATGATCATATTGAATGTAAAGTAAAGCATATGATATTTCATTGGTTAATAATCACACTATTTACACTGTCCCAGTTCTCCCTGGTGTGTCCCAGTTCTCCCCAGGTGGCTCAGACTCATGGGAATACCACAGAAATGGTATACTCGAATGTCACAAAGTGGATTTTTTTTTTCGTCCCTAAAATTTGATTGGATTCATTTAGGCTCTTATACATATTATTGTTTAGCAACAAAATTTAAGATCCTGCCATTTCACTAATGTTATTTTGGAGATTTTGTGATATTTTCCAGCTTTTCCACGTTTTTCAGAAAAATTTGTCACAAATTGAATAAATCAAAATCCCGTTATTTTATTTTTAATATAAATCTTTAAAAATATAAAACAGCATAATACATGTTTGGGAACGGCCCAGAACGGTAGGAAATTTTCCTCTGATATTCATAGACACCATTTGCGTCAAGAAATATGTATTTTTGACTTATTTACAACAGTTTAAAGTTAATGTCACAAAACGACCATGTTAAGGGTGTCCGTTACGTGTCCGTTACGCGTCCGTTACGCCATATGGCGCCATATGGCGCCATATTGATGATGAGAAAAATTTACATATGACTGGCCATAATTTCGAGAATATTGGTCCTACACAAATTCTAAGATTACCGACCCCCCCTAAATAGATACCAAGGACTCCGATGAGACTAACCATTTCCTTCTATCTCAATCCGTTGCTTAGCAACCACATGTTTTATATGAAAAAGGTAAGATTTTGTGAAAAGAATGAAAAACTGTGATTTTACATGGCATTTTCATTGCCATGGTTCCCTAGGAAATAATGGTCGCTATATCACAAAATTTTATATACATGTTCCCGAAGACCTATATTTCCCATTGCATTTGAGAAATAATAAGAAAATAAAAATTTATATTTTACTTTTTTTTCACTTTTAATTGTTGCAAAGTCATGAGTTTGACCCAGGTAGTGTCCCAGTTCTCCTTGAAGTGTCCCAGTTCTCCCTGGAATTTCTCAAAATTTCAAAAGGCCCTAGACGGGAATCATGGCAGGCTAGGATGAATCTAAATAGCCCAAATGAAAGGTTTATTGGTAGCCTTTCTTCATGAAACAAAGGCATTTGGTTATTGTTTGCATTGTAGAAATCACAAGCAAACATGTCATGATTATAATTTTGTGTCCCAATTCTCCCAGGGCTCCCCTACTATAGCCGTAGATAAATTTAACCCAGCTTTTGGGATGTAGCCTAGGCCTACTAGTCTATAGGCTACGACAATGAATGATTTAATGTATGGCCCAAATATAACATAGGTCTACCTTAACCTACTAATAGTACTATATCATTATGTATATGGTCAGCCCAGATATTGAATCTTGCATAGGCCAATTACATTTATATCATATTATAACGAGCATAGGACTCCTGTAGCCTACTACTTGTATATGTTTAGCCCAGTTATTGGCTCTAGGCCTACTAGATCTATAGCTTAACATCATTTAGGACCCGAAATATTGGACAGCTGTGGCCAGTAGCAGTGCCAGTGAGCCTGAGACTGGACTCACTCACTCACTGACTACAGCCACTGAGCCTGAGACTCTCATTACGGCTGCATTTTGAAACAAATACAGAACTACCACATCCCACATACATCTACAACACCTACCACATCGTAATCAAACATTAAAAAGAGTTGTTATTGTGGGGATTGATTGTAAATGATTGAAACAACCATCAGAAACTCACCTCAGCAGCATCCCACCCACATGCTGTTGTGTTGATGTTTACAGCTAGTGACGTGACTTCCTGTCAATCTTCATCCCTGATTTTGGGAGTGAGTTGAGCCAGCAGAAATAGTGGGAAACCTTGGTATTTCAAGATGGCCGCCGGTACGTCGTACCTAACACTACTATTCCACCTAGTGTTAGGTATCCGAACTACGGACGCACACAGATCGTGGCGCGACGTAGCTGCTAAGCCGCGGACCAGTGCGCCCCCGCGCACGTATACATCTTAAAGTAGTTCCGTGCGCGCCGTAGGCGCGCACGCCGCGTGCGCGCCTTTTCCCATCTCGCTCGTGTCAGTATGCCGTTTTCCCGCGGGAAACCCCCCTACACGTACGTGTAGATAGGGTGCTACACGTCCCGGTCCCTGCACTCTAATACCTGAACAACACCATCCGTGTTATGGGTTTTTAAATATACCCCCTTAACACCGACTTTTCTCTATAGGCCTATTCTATAAAATATTCTCGCCCCTCCCCCACTACTAGGCCTAGGCCTACATAAAAATTGTCAAAAGTATATTCTCTATAGGCCTATAGGCCTACTATAGAAACATTTTCGCTCCACCCCTACTACTAGGCCTAGGCCTACATAAAAATTGTCAATACTTGTTAGGCCTATAGGCCTACTATACGTATATATTATAATAGTCTCTATAGGCCTATACTATAGAAACATTTTTGCCTCCCCCCACTACTAGGCCTAGGCCTACACAAAAATTGTCAATACTTGGTAGGCCTATAGCCCTACTATAGGTATATATTATAATATTCTCTATAAGCCTATACTATAAAACATTTTCGCCCCTCCCTCACTACTAGGCCTAGGCCTACACAGAAATTGTCAATACTTGGTAGGCCTATAGGCCTACTATAGGTATATATTATAATATTCTCTATAGGCCTATACTATAAAACATTTTTGCCCCTCCCCCACTACTAGGCCTAGGCCTACATAAAAATTGTCAATTCCGGGTCGGCCTATAGGCCTACTATAGGTTTATATTATAATATTCTCTATAGGCCTATAGGCCTACTATAGAAACATTTTCGCCCCCCCCCCACTACCAGGCCTAGGCCTACATAAAAATTGTCAATACTTGGTAGGCCTATATGCCTACTATAGGTACATATCATAATATTCTCTATAGGCCTATACTATAGAAACATTTTTGCCTCCCCCCACTACTAGTCCTAGGCCTACACAAAAATTGTCAATACTTGGTAGGCCTATAGGCCTACTATAGGTATATATTATAATATTCTCTATAGGCCTATACTAGAAAACATTTTTGCCTCCCCCCACTACTAGGCCTAGGCCTACACAAAAATTGTCAATACTTGGTAGGCCTATAGCCCTACTATAGGTATATATTATAATATTCTCTATAAGCCTATACTATAAAACATTTTCGCCCCTCCCCCACTACTAGGCCTAGGCCTACACAGAAATTGTCAATACTTGGTAGGCCTATAGGCCTACTATAGGTATATATTATAATATTCTCTATAGGCCTATACTATAAAACATTTTTGCCCCTCCCCCACTACTAGGCCTAGGCCTACATAAAAATTGTCAATTCCGGGTCGGCCTATAGGCCTACTATAGGTTTATATTATAATATTCTCTATAGGCCTATAGGCCTACTATAGAAACATTTTCGCCCCCCCCCCACTACCAGGCCTAGGCCTACATAAAAATTGTCAATACTTGGTAGGCCTATATGCCTACTATAGGTACATATCATAATATTCTCTATAGGCCTATACTATAGAAACATTTTTGCCTCCCCCCACTACTAGGCCTAGGCCTACACAAAAATTGTCAATACTTGGTAGGCCTATAGGCCTACTATAGGTATATATTATAATATTCTCTATAGGCCTATACTAGAAAACATTTTCGCCCCTCCCCCACTACTAGCCCTAGGCCTACACAAAAATTGTCAATACTTGGTAGGCCTATAGACCTACTATAGGTATATATTATGATATTCTCTATAAGCCTACACTATAAAACATTTTCGCCCCTCCCCCACTACTAGGCCTAGGCCTACATAAAAATTGTCAATTCCGGGTCGGCCTATAGGCCTACTATAGGTTTATATTATAATATTCTCTATAGGCCTATAGGCCTACTATAGAAACATTTTCGCCCCTCCCCTACTACTAGGCCTAGGCCCACATAAAAATTGTCAATACTTGGTAGGCCTATAGGCCTACTATAGGTATATTTTATAATATTCTCTATAGGCCTATACTATAAAACATTTTTGCCCCCCCCACTACCAGGCCTAGGCCGACATAAAAATCGTCAATACTTGGTAGGCCTATATGCCTACTATAGGTATATATCATAATAGTATATATATACTATAGAAACATTTTTGCGGGTCGGCCTATATAATAATATATACCTATAGTAGGGCTATAGGCCTAACAAGTATTGACAATCTTTATATAGGCCTAGGCCTGGTAGTGGGGGGGCACAAATGTTTCTATAGTATAGGCCTATAGAGAATATTATAATATATACCTATAGTAGGCCTAGGCCTATATAAAAATTGTCAATAGTTGGTAGGCCTATAGGCCTACTATAGGTATATATTATAATATTCTCTATAGGCCTATAGGCCTACTGTAGAAACATTTTCGCCCCTCCCCCCTAACTAGGCCTAGGCCTACATAAAAATTGTCAATACCGAGTAGTACCTATATGTAGGCCTATCCCCCCCATGATACAAAATCCCCCTATACCCAAATAACATTTTTGTATATATAATTATTATAGGCCTATAATAATTATAGACCTATAAGAGTGCAACACTTTGTTAACCATTGTTTTGGGAGAGGTATGCCATTTATACATTGAATCAGAACTCTCTGACCTCAGAGAGGACCCCTCTACATCCGGATAGGGGGGGGGGGTCTGGTAGGCCTAGACCTACATTCAAATAGGCCTACTATATAGGTATATATTATAATATTCTCTATAGGCCTATTCTATAAAATATTCTCGCCCCTCCCCCACTACTAGGCCTAGGCCTACATAAAAATTGTCAAAACTATATTCTCTATAGGCCTATAGGCCTACTATAGAAACATTTTCGCTCCACCCCTACTACTAGGCCTAGGCCTACATAAAAATTGTCAATACTTGGTAGGCCTATAGGCCTACTATAGGTATATATTATAATATTCTCTATAGGCCTATACTATAAAACATTTTTGCCCCCCCCCCACTACCAGGCCTAGGCCGACATAAAAATCGTCAATACTTGGTAGGCCTATATGCCTACTATAGGTATATATTATAATATTCTCTATAGGCCTATACTAGAAAACATTTTTGCCTCCCCCCACTACTAGGCCTAGGCCTACACAAAAATTGTCAATACTTGGTAGGCCTATAGCCCTACTATAGGTATATATTATAATATTCTCTATAAGCCTATACTATAAAACATTTTCGCCCCTCCCCCACTACTAGGCCTAGGCCTACACAGAAATTGTCAATACTTGGTAGGCCTATAGGCCTACTATAGGTATATATTATAATATTCTCTATAGGCCTATACTATAAAACATTTTTGCCCCTCCCCCACTACTAGGCCTAGGCCTACATAAAAATTGTCAATTCCGGGTCGGCCTATAGGCCTACTATAGGTTTATATTATAATATTCTCTATAGGCCTATAGGCCTACTATAGAAACATTTTCGCCCCCCCCCCCACTACCAGGCCTAGGCCTACATAAAAATTGTCAATACTTGGTAGGCCTATATGCCTACTATAGGTACATATCATAATATTCTCTATAGGCCTATACTATAGAAACATTTTTGCCTCCCCCCACTACTAGGCCTAGGCCTACACAAAAATTGTCAATACTTGGTAGGCCTATAGGCCTACTATAGGTATATATTATAATATTCTCTATAGGCCTATACTAGAAAACATTTTCGCCCCTCCCCCACTACTAGGCCTAGGCCTACACAAAAATTGTCAATACTTGGTAGGCCTATAGACCTACTATAGGTATATATTATGATATTCTCTATAAGCCTATACTATAAAACATTTTCGCCCCTCCCCCACTACTAGGCCTAGGCCTACATAAAAATTGTCAATTCCGGGTCGGCCTATAGGCCTACTATAGGTTTATATTATAATATTCTCTATAGGCCTATAGGCCTACTATAGAAACATTTTCGCCCCTCCCCTACTACTAGGCCTAGGCCTACATAAAAATTGTCAATACTTGGTAGGCCTATAGGCCTACTATAGGTATATATTATAATATTCTCTATAGGCCTATACTAGAAAACATTTTCGCCCCTCCCCCACTACTAGGCCTAGGCCTACACAAAAATTGTCAATACTTGGTAGGCCTATAGACCTACTATAGGTATATATTATGATATTCTCTATAAGCCTATACTATAAAACATTTTCGCCCCTCCCCCACTACTAGGCCTAGGCCTACATAAAAATTGTCAATTCCGGGTCGGCCTATAGGCCTACTATAGGTTTATATTATAATATTCTCTATAGGCCTATAGGCCTACTATAGAAACATTTTCGCCCCTCCCCTACTACTAGGCCTAGGCCTACATAAAAATTGTCAATACTTGGTAGGCCTATAGGCCTACTATAGGTATATATTATAATATTCTCTATAGGCCTAATACTATAAAACATTTTTGCCCCCCCCCCCCACTACCAGGCCTAGGCCGACATAAAAATCGTCAATACTTGGTAGGCCTATATGCCTACTATAGGTATATATCATAATAGTATATATATACTATAGAAACATTTTTGCGGGTCGGCCTATATAATAATATATACCTATAGTAGGGCTATAGGCCTAACAAGTATTGACAATCTTTATATAGGCCTAGGCCTGGTAGTGGGGGGGCACAAATGTTTCTATAGTATAGGCCTATAGAGAATATTATAATATATACCTATAGTAGGCCTAGGCCTATATAAAAATTGTCAATAGTTGGTAGGCCTATAGGCCTACTATAGGTATATATTATAATATTCTCTATAGGCCTATAGGCCTACTGTAGAAACATTTTCGCCCCTCCCCCCTAACTAGGCCTAGGCCTACATAAAAATTGTCAATACCGAGTAGTACCTATATGTAGGCCTATCCCCCCCATGATACAAAATCCCCCTATACCCAAATGACATTTTTGTATATATAATTATTATAGGCCTATAATAATTATAGACCTATAAGAGTGCAACACTTTGTTAACCATTGTTTTGGGAGAGGTATGCCATTTATACATTGAATCAGAACTCTCTGACCTCAGAGAGGACCCCTCTACATCCGGATAGGGGGGGGGGGGTCTGGTAGGCCTAGACCTACATTCAAATAGGCCTACTATATAGGTATATATTATAATATTCTCTATAGGCCTATTCTATAAAATATTCTCGCCCCTCCCCCACTACTAGGCCTAGGCCTACATAAAAATTGTCAAAACTATATTCTCTATAGGCCTATAGGCCTACTATAGAAACATTTTCGCTCCACCCCTACTACTAGGCCTAGGCCTACATAAAAATTGTCAATACTTGGTAGGCCTATAGGCCTACTATAGGTATATATTATAATATTCTCTATAAGCCTATACTATAAAACATTTTCGCCCCTCCCTCACTACTAGGCCTAGGCCTACACAGAAATTGTCAATACTTGGTAGGCCTATAGGCCTACTTTAGGTATATATTATAATATTCTCTATAGGCCTATACTATAAAACATTTTCGCCCCTCCCCCACTACTAGGCCTAGGCCTACATAAAAATTGTCAATTCCGGGTCGGCCTATAGGCCTACTATAGGTTTATATTATAATATTCTCTATAGGCCTATAGGCCTACTATAGAAACATTTTCGCCCCCCCCCACTACCAGGCCTAGGCCTACATAAAAATTGTCAATACTTGGTAGGCCTATATGCCTACTATAGGTACATATCATAATATTCTCTATAGGCCTATACTATAGAAACATTTTTGCCTCCCCCCACTACTAGTCCTAGGCCTACACAAAAATTGTCAATACTTGGTAGGCCTATAGGCCTACTATAGGTATATATTATAATATTCTCTATAGGCCTATACTAGAAAACATTTTTGCCTCCCCCCACTACTAGGCCTAGGCCTACACAAAAATTGTCAATACTTGGTAGGCCTATAGCCCTACTATAGGTATATATTATAATATTCTCTATAAGCCTATACCATAAAACATTTTCGCCCCTCCCCCACTACTAGGCCTAGGCCTACACAGAAATTGTCAATACTTGGTAGGCCTATAGGCCTACTATAGGTATATATTATAATATTCTCTATAGGCCTATACTATAAAACATTTTTGCCCCTCCCCCACTACTAGGCCTAGGCCTACATAAAAATTGTCAATTCCGGGTCGGCCTATAGGCCTACTATAGGTTTATATTATAATATTCTCTATAGGCCTACTATAGAAACATTTTCGCCCCCCCCCCCCACTACCAGGCCTAGGCCTACATAAAAATTGTCAATACTTGGTAGGCCTATATGCCTACTATAGGTACATATCATAATATTCTCTATAGGCCTATACTATAGAAACATTTTTGCCTCCCCCCACTACTAGGCCTAGGCCTACACAAAAATTGTCAATACTTGGTAGGCCTATAGGCCTACTATAGGTATATATTATAATATTCTCTATAGGCCTATACTAGAAAACATTATCGCCCCTCCCCCACTACTAGGCCTAGGCCTACACAAAAATTGTCAATACTTGGTAGGCCTATAGACCTACTATAGGTATATATTATGATATTCTCTATAAGCCTATACTATAAAACATTTTCGCCCCTCCCCCACTACTAGGCCTAGGCCTACATAAAAATTGTCAATTCCGGGTCGGCCTATAGGCCTACTATAGGTTTATATTATAATATTCTCTATAGGCCTATAGGCCTACTATAGAAACATTTTCGCCCCCCCCCCCCACTACCAGGCCTAGGCCTACATAAAAATTGTCAATACTTGGTAGGCCTATATGCCTACTATAGGTACATATCATAATATTCTCTATAGGCCTATACTATAGAAACATTTTTGCCTCCCCCCACTACTAGGCCTAGGCCTACACAAAAATTGTCAATACTTGGTAGGCCTATAGGCCTACTATAGGTATATATTATAATATTCTCTATAGGCCTATACTAGAAAACATTATCGCCCCTCCCCCACTACTAGGCCTAGGCCTACACAAAAATTGTCAATACTTGGTAGGCCTATAGACCTACTATAGGTATATATTATGATATTCTCTATAAGCCTATACTATAAAACATTTTCGCCCCTCCCCCACTACTAGGCCTAGGCCTACATAAAAATTGTCAATTCCGGGTCGGCCTATAGGCCTACTATAGGTTTATATTATAATATTCTCTATAGGCCTATAGGCCTACTATAGAAACATTTTCGCCCCCCCCCCCACTACCAGGCCTAGGCCTACATAAAAATTGTCAATACTTGGTAGGCCTATATGCCTACTATAGGTACATATCATAATATTCTCTATAGGCCTATACTATAGAAACATTTTTGCCTCCCCCCACTACTAGGCCTAGGCCTACACAAAAATTGTCAATACTTGGTAGGCCTATAGGCCTACTATAGGTATATATTATAATATTCTCTATAGGCCTATACTAGAAAACATTATCGCCCCTCCCCCACTACTAGGCCTAGGCCTACACAAAAATTGTCAATACTTGGTAGGCCTATAGACCTACTATAGGTATATATTATGATATTCTCTATAAGCCTATACTATAAAACATTTTCGCCCCTCCCCCACTACTAGGCCTAGGCCTACATAAAAATTGTCAATTCCGGGTCGGCCTATAGGCCTACTATAGGTTTATATTATAATATTCTCTATAGGCCTATAGGCCTACTATAGAAACATTTTCGCCCCCCCCCCCACTACCAGGCCTAGGCCTACATAAAAATTGTCAATACTTGGTAGGCCTATATGCCTACTATAGGTACATATCATAATATTCTCTATAGGCCTATACTATAGAAACATTTTTGCCTCCCCCCACTACTAGGCCTAGGCCTACACAAAAATTGTCAATACTTGGTAGGCCTATAGGCCTACTATAGGTATATATTATAATATTCTCTATAGGCCTATACTAGAAAACATTATCGCCCCTCCCCCACTACTAGGCCTAGGCCTACACAAAAATTGTCAATACTTGGTAGGCCTATAGACCTACTATAGGTATATATTATGATATTCTCTATAAGCCTATACTATAAAACATTTTCGCCCCTCCCCCACTACTAGGCCTAGGCCTACATAAAAATTGTCAATTCCGGGTCGGCCTATAGGCCTACTATAGGTTTATATTATAATATTCTCTATAGGCCTATAGGCCTACTATAGAAACATTTTCGCCCCCCCCCCCACTACCAGGCCTAGGCCTACATAAAAATTGTCAATACTTGGTAGGCCTATATGCCTACTATAGGTACATATCATAATATTCTCTATAGGCCTATACTATAGAAACATTTTTGCCTCCCCCCACTACTAGGCCTAGGCCTACACAAAAATTGTCAATACTTGGTAGGCCTATAGGCCTACTATAGGTATATATTATAATATTCTCTATAGGCCTATACTAGAAAACATTATCGCCCCTCCCCCACTACTAGGCCTAGGCCTACACAAAAATTGTCAATACTTGGTAGGCCTATAGACCTACTATAGGTATATATTATGATATTCTCTATAAGCCTATACTATAAAACATTTTCGCCCCTCCCCCACTACTAGGCCTAGGCCTACATAAAAATTGTCAATTCCGGGTCGGCCTATAGGCCTACTATAGGTTTATATTATAATATTCTCTATAGGCCTATAGGCCTACTATAGAAACATTTTCGCCCCCCCCCCACTACCAGGCCTAGGCCTACATAAAAATTGTCAATACTTGGTAGGCCTATATGCCTACTATAGGTACATATCATAATATTCTCTATAGGCCTATACTATAGAAACATTTTTGCCTCCCCCCCACTACTAGGCCTAGGCCTACACAAAAATTGTCAATACTTGGTAGGCCTATAGGCCTACTATAGGTATATATTATAATATTCTCTATAGGCCTATACTAGAAAACATTATCGCCCCTCCCCCACTACTAGGCCTAGGCCTACACAAAAATTGTCAATACTTGGTAGGCCTATAGACCTACTATAGGTATATATTATGATATTCTCTATAAGCCTATACTATAAAACATTTTCGCCCCTCCCCCACTACTAGGCCTAGGCCTACATAAAAATTGTCAATTCCGGGTCGGCCTATAGCCCTTGCTGCA
Organism: Harmothoe impar; assembly: GCA_947462335.1. Lineage (NCBI taxonomy): Eukaryota > Metazoa > Annelida > Polychaeta > Phyllodocida > Polynoidae > Harmothoe > Harmothoe impar. Next base: position 37,651,036 of record OX381720.1, read on the forward strand.
TCGGACTACGAGTGACGCGCCCCCTATTGCCATCGCTGCAAACTAGCGTCCACCGACTAGTTCCGATACCTAACGCTAGGTGCAATAGTGTAGCCAGGTCCGACCTGGCGTCACTAGGCCATCCGCCTCGTGTGCAATCGGAAACGGAACCGGAAGCGGAACCCGTGACCTTGACCTTTGTAAATATTTCTAAAAGAGATTAGGGTGACGTTAGGGTAGGTAAAAGGGTTCGCCAACCATAACTGAATCTTTTTTTTGTAGTTATCATAGATTAGGGTGGTGTTAGGGTAGGTAAATGGGTTCGCTAACCAAAACCGGAAACGGAACCGGAATACGATAAGTGCGACCTTGACCTTTGTAAATACATCAGGCGGCTGGCCAAGAACGTCAACCCAGGTCCGACCACCAGAAGAGACCCCTACTGTTAGTGACACGAACTATCCACCGACGTGCCCCCATGCGGGACATTTGAGAACTAGATGTTACCCGGTCGCTGGTACTTCCGCCTTTTAGGACTTGCCTAACCAGCGAAATATTATGGACGATTACGTAATGGGGTGGCCTAGTCCGCGCGTTAACGTCTTGCGTGGCGCGAAAAGGGATATGGCGCCATCTTGCGGCAGTGGCCACATAAACGACGGGCCTACATAATTATTCTTGCGACACGATAAATCAAAATGGCTACCCCCAAAATGTTGGCAAAAGCGTTTTGAAAGTGGTCTGCAGACGGGATAACGACATAACGACGTCAACTTTTGTTAGTTTGACCACTACAACGACTGGCAAGTTGGTGAAAGGGACGGAGGGACGTCTTCCATAGACTGACGCGCACCTGTTGCTTTTCAATTACGAGTTGTTGGTTGATAATGATATAGAGCATGGGTATATTATAGACTATAGGCCTAGGCTAGGCCTACTCTACTATAAACTAAGGCCTATAGACTGAATTGGACATGGCGACACAAAATCGACATGCAAGATGGGGCTTAGTGACATCTTGAAAAATCCCTCATTTGGAATAGGCCCTACATGTAGGTTACCCAACTTTTTCCTCAAATGTTGGCCCTGTAGATTGGCAATTTCCCTGGGCCCTGGGGCCTGCGGCCCGGGCCCAAGACCCCCATGAATCCCTTAGTGACACTACCTACGGCTACGCACTAGTGACATGGCTTTTACCTTAGTGACATGTGACATGGTCATTTCTTAAAATCGACATTCGTGCGGACGGTAACCACGTTTCTAGGGTTACGTTTTGACGTAACCACGCACGGACGCCATACTGTCCCGGGTACACTTCAGTACGGGGGGGCGCCGGTCAAGCTCTAATTTCTTAAAATATATGACAAGTGGGGGCTTCAATTTAATACAGCTGAATGTTATGGGACCCCTGACCATGGTGTGCGAACCATTAAGCGATTAAAGCAAAATCATGGCCATAATCGGTCATTTAAGTATCGCAGGGTGCCAGTGTAAACCCTTCATAATGCAGAGCAGAGAGCACAGGCGACAACACTGTACCCGGAGCAATATGGCGGCCGTGCCTGGTAACGTCAAAGCGTAACCTTAGATACGTGGTTTTCGGCCCAACGACCCCCCCCCCCCCCCCCATCTCGCTTCAAATGGCTCATTATACACAGAAAATTATCAGTCAACATAACTCTTTTAGCAGAGTCGAAACTCTATCACCAGAATACCTCTCTTTAATACTATAATAGGCAAGAGAGTCAAACTCTTTTTGAATCTTCTGAAATGGAGTTAAAGCATTCGTTGAGACGGTAACTACGTTTCTAGGGTTACGTTTTGACGTAACCACGCACGGACGCCATACTGTGCCGGGTACACTTTTGTACGCTTCAGTACGGACGGCGATTTCCGATCTCTGATATTTTCAGAAATATGGTAGTTTGTGGTCTGATATTAGTACAGATGAAACTTATGACACCTCCGGCCATGTTGTGTGAACCATTAAGCATTTAGAGCAAAATCATGGTCATAATCGGCCATTTAGTATGCGCAGGGTGCCAGTGTACACCCTTCATAACGCAGAGCACAAAGCACAGGCGGCAACACTGTACCCGGCTCAACATGGCGGCCGTGCTTGGTAACGTCAAAGCGTAACCCTGGATACGTCGTTTTCGGCCCAACGAATACTCAACACTGCTGTCAAAGGAGTCAAAACATATTTGACACCCTTTAAATCAGAGTCAAAGGTGGGTCAACTCCTTAAAAGTGAAAAGTTAAATCACTGTTGACTCTCCCCTCTAGAAGAGTTAAAGTAATGATTCAGTTGGGATAGATCTACCCAGGGAACCTCTCAAGTGATGAATAATGAAAGGTAGAAAACATATTCATCAAGTTAGAGTCAGCAAAGATAAGACTGGTGCGAGCGACCATTTAATTAAAGTGTCAGCTTTGCCATTACCCAGGGGGGCCAGAGGAGGTTTTGGGCGTTGGCTCTGCTGTAAAAGGTTGGTGTATTTTTTCAATAACTGGGACCCATGGGGAGTTGATTCCACCTGGCCAACCTTTTTGGAAATCCACACAGGGCATACGGCGGCCATTTTGAATATTCTGGATGGTGAGAATATAGATAATCTATAAATATGGATATTTCTGCTTCTAACTAACATAGAAATACAAATTTTGATTTTGTTGGCCAGGTGGAATCAACTCCCCATGGGTCCCAGTTATTGAAAAGAATACACCAACCTTTTACAGCAGAGCCAACTCCCTAAACCTCCAATATGGGCTTTTGGCCCCCAGGGTACATCCAATTTTTAACTAATACCTTCAGGAAGTGTGGCTCCATGCTTATAGTTTAGGCTGCATAAAAAAGATTAGCAGCTTTACAGACACCGCCCGCACCCTTATAAAAGGGCCGCATGGAAGCTTTTTTTCATTATTTTACAAAAAAAATCATCAAAACCCCCGCATCCCTGATTTAAAGAAAAAAAATACAACATTAAAATCTCCGCCCCTATTTGTAGGCATACTGAAGCCTACACTTGGTCGATTTTCATAAACTTGGCAGTTCTGGAATCCCCGGAATGCCTTGGATAATGTCCTAAATTTATTTGAGAATCCCCTGAGTGGCTAGAATACTGTTGACATATCTCTGAATCATCTCGAATAATGTATACACGAAGGTGAACATTTGATTGCATTGACACTTTTATAGTGGGATTGATTGATTTTTCACTTGGCACATTTATCGGCAACATGTTATCTTATATCTAAATCTTAAGGGGTAGATCTAACCGACTTCGCAAAAAAAAAAAAAAAAAGGACCCCCCTCACCACTTGAAATGTTTGAAAAAGGAAAAAGTCACCTCCCTCGTGGTCTAGAAAATTAATTTAAAAAAAACAAAAAAAACCTCCCTCCCTCACCGTATATTTTTGAAAAGTGTCCGCAAAGCTGATAATTAATTTTATGCAGCCTTATATAAAACTTCTTTTTTTTTTTGTTGTTGTTTTTTTTAACTCAAATTTCCTGGCTCCCAATGAAAGAAAAAGCCACCAAAAAAGGAAAAATGATAAAATTCTTCAATTCTTCAAAAAATGATGCAGGTGCAATCCATAGACACAATTATTTTCCAAAAATTTGCATTTCCGAAAATATGGAAGATATGGAAAACACAGAGATCCGCCCTATTTAGTCTGAACTTGGTTTCTCCTCTTGTGGTGCCTTGGATCATATCACACTCGGCTCCGCTTATCATGATTACCTCCTTATTTACTTTCGGTCCCCGATCGCCTGGCGCCGGCGCTCACTGCAGTTGTATCACTCAAATATTTTCCCATCGTAACTGTGTTCTTATGAATTGATTTCTCGCCTTTGTTTATGCTGATCTATTAATTTTGTACTATACTATGTCCTCCATCAATACTGCGATTCTGCCCTACCTTACACCAGGATGTAAAGCATGTTTCTATGATAATAGTCATGGTCCATATATCCACCAATTCGTACGGGACAACCTCTCGGCGCCGGCCGTATTGAGGTCATTGAAACGCTCGCACCTCGGCAGGGTGTCCCACATTTATTTGCCGCGTCCTCAAACCCCTCAAAATCCTGGATCCGCCCCTGTTACACACTATCCCGGCGGCAGAGCCGCTGGTTATATATATGATCCAAGGCACCACTCATGGAGAAGCATGTCATTCAGACAGACAATGGTGGACCTCTGTCTATTAAGCATAGTAACATTGCTTCTCTATAAGAAATATATAGAATAATCTATATCATTTCTATGCTTAATTAGCATTCAATATAGGTGAGGAACCAATGGCCACGTCGTGGAGAAGACTGCGTCACTGTGTGGTGGTGGTGTGTGTGGTGGCTATGGTGCTGGTCCTGGTGACACATTACAGACAACCCAAGGTAGATCTACAGGACGAGACCACACTACATGTCTCAGACAGGGGCAGCTCTCACCAGGTATGGCAGCTATAGATATGGTTTGTATACCTCATCAGTGACAGTGAAATAAATGGTCTTATTCATAATTCGCTTGTTGAATAAAAAGAGTACAGCAATATTGTATTTGCTGAGGACATTCAAAAATTAAGTGGTTGTTAAAAGTGTCTCAAATAAACTGGCTTGAAAATACCCTGTTCTCAAGAAAAGTAGAAGTTTCCGGGCCAAATGTTTGCTTTTGGCAAATAAGCATTCACATAATGTTTATCTTTAAAGGGAATACACATCATTTTTATCTTTAAAGGTGAAGTGATTTTTTTTTTGCACGGACGTCCACAAATCAGCACTAATTTCCATCCCCTACGTACCCTGCTCCTGAATTAAGACAAAATTGCCCAATAAGGTTTTATAGAAACATAAGTTTTTAGGGACCATGATTGTACTTTATTTATACTTTATTTGAGATGGATACTTTTTTATCGGGAGCGCTGATACTTTATTTTCATGAAGGACCGGTGGCAACACTGTTACCCTCTCCCCCTCCCGTTTATTCTGGGGTGGGGTAGGGTAATTTACAAGGTACAAGTTATACAGTATTATATTACAGTAACTATTTTATACATCTTTAATATAGCTAAGCTTTATATATTTCAGGCTGAGCATCCTGTGAAGCCCATCTGGGGAGCAGCTCCCACCAACCTACTTACTAAAGCAGCACTTCAGTCCAAACGGTTCCGAGACTCACGAGCAACACGATGGACATCAGACAAAGCATTACACAGGTAAGGCAAAAAAAACGGTTTGTTTCAGGTAACATGGGCAGAAAATGTAGGGTCGGTAGGTCGGATTTTTTTTTTTTTAACTTTTTTTTTTAACATGAAAATACCAGCCGGCCGGTCCGAAGACCCGAAAATTGACCCAAAAATGGTCAAAATACGGAAATTTCTTCAAAATTGCAATAAAATAATGTATGGTCAGCCTTGTTTTGATAGGGTCGGTCGGGTTACCTGAAACAAACCTCTTTTTTTTTGGCCTAATTTCATATGTTGCCAAAGGACGGGATGAAGTGGACTTGAAGTTTGATGCTGATTGAGAGTGGAAACATAAAGACGCTAATGCAGCGCGGGCGAATACCTAAATAGCACTACATCATGCTGCGCATTTAGTAGTGTATCTGGGCTGACATCAATTTCAATTTCAATTTATCTGTTTATTATACTGAATATACAGTCTGCACATTAATGCAGTTATCAAAAATACAGTAAGCCTGGCAAAGAAGGCATGTAATGTCCATATTTGCATATCTACCTAAATTTGACATCATTTTATCACAATGCCAAACTTTGGCTTCATTTTAACAAAGTATTAAAGCTACAAATGCATAAAGGCAGCAGTGGGAGTCCAATCGTCAGTACTACATGCATTCATGCATTGTGACGATAAGAGATATTCGACATAATAAGCGCAGAGTGCACTCAGAAAATATTTCGGAATACATAGTAAAGGTAGTTAACAGTTTAATTGGGCTCCATATTGAGACATTTTTGGTAATGTATGGTCTAGAAAGGGTGTGTGCCCTTTTTAGGGGATGTGCGCTAATAATGCCAAATACGGTGGTGTTTAAAGCAGCGTGTAATTCCTAGAGGTCTAAGAGCACTGTGCACTTCAATATTACATTGCATATGGTAATTGTAACCTGTGATGACTTGGTTGTAGATACCTGACCTCCCATGACGTGTCGTGTAAGACGTCTTATCGGGTGGGACATACAGGAGACGGAGGGTGGGACGTGTGTGTAGCAGGGCCATACGTGCTGAACACACCTTGCCTGGTCTACTCCTTCGGGTAAGTACCCAGATATGTACCTGTACTATTTTCCGCACTAGCTGGATATCCACTGGAGACTGTACACTCAGTACAGCGCCATGTTTGACTGGCTTGACTGGTCCCAGTATACATCCTTTATGTTCCAATTACTAGCTTCAGCAAATCCTGTAGATGGGGGTGCTCAGACTCTAATTGGAGAGTGGAACCACTGCATTCCCTGCATGGTAGGACACCTGCACTCTTTTTGTTACCTGTCCAGGATAGTGCAGTGGTTAGCACATTGGACTCATGATCAAGAGTACCTAAGTTCAAATCCCTCCCATGCATTTTTCTCTGACGTGATTACGGAAAAGAGGCCCTGCCCAGTTATTCATGACTTCCAAAAGAGGATCAGTTGAGTCCAGTTCTGCAGACGCTTGAAATGACCATTGATTCCTGATCTCACATATTTGTCTCATTTCAGAATAAATTGGGATTTTAGTTTTGATGATGCCATTGTTCGGCGTTTCAACTGTCAAGTCAAGGCATTTGACCCAAGGTGAGTGTTGTGGTGACTCTAGGATACTCTACCCTGTTATCCATATCTAGAAATTGAGATATTTTGAAATGTGGGAAAGAACATTTTTCACATTCTCCCTGGTGCAATGGTTGTGGTTAATAATGTCAACGATTTTGTGGCCCATATTACATGTACCTACCCCGCAGTGGTCTATAACCCTTTAAGGACAGAATAGTGCATTAATGCATCATGCCTTGGTCGTTATGATGCATGAATGCGCCAGTGCTGCATTGGTGCATCTTGCCGACTCTACGGGGTTGAGACAATTCCGAGTTACTCGCCGGGGCTGCATTGTTGCATCATGACAACACATGCGTCCCTAGACGGATAAACTGTATTTAGCCATTAACCTCAACCTCAATATCCATGTATCCTCTTTTACAGCATGAACAAGAAGAGTCACAAAAGGGGAAGGTCCATTGAATTTTTCAACGAGGGTATCAGTGGAGAGGATTTCACAACAGAAAAAGGGTGGAATTTGTACTCCTTAGCTACAATTCTCAAAAACCACAACGACATGAACGTAAGTTTTATTTATTATAATTTGTATGATTCGAGGACTTGAAGAATTTATGCTGAGAAACAACATTGACATAAAACAAGACCCATTTAGCTCATTATCTGATAATACCCCACCAATCGAAACCGGTCTATCATACCATTGTGTATTAGCGCCTGTCTTGTATAATCGCCGGGGGTTAAACATGCCTCCAAATCAATAAGCGCCACGGCACTTACTGTACCGTCACGTCTAAGCGCCGCGTTTTGAATAAGCGCCGGTCTTGTATAAGCGCGGGGTATAGGAGTATTAAAATAATGCTTAATAACTAAAATTTGATCTTGAATAAGCCCTCCGAAGTTATAAGCACTGGAGCGCTTAAACACGACAGTACGGTAATCAACGTTCCTCTAAATTCCCTTTTCACAGAAAATCATAGACTACTTCAAGATGGATGTTGAATTATCTGAGTATGATGCTCTTCCTGCTATGGCCACCCAGGGTCTTCTCACAAACATCAAACAGATCGGTCTGGAGATTCATCGACTTCAGAACAGCTCAGCGCCTGTACACTTAATTAACTTACTCGAAGACAACGGGTTCCGAAAGTGGAAAATGGACTACAACTTTCACTGTGCTTATAAGATGGCGGATGGGACACGTACATCCACATGCATCGAACTGTATTATATCAATATGAGATTTATAGATGAGGCGTCAATTGGATCATTTCTAATTAGTTGAATCTATGGTATTTGAGCCTAGAATAGGCTTCACAATTGCAATTAGGATAGTAATTTTTCTGTGAAATCCACGTGGAATGCATCATGTCATGTTCATTGATAATATCTTTGAAATGTGTACTTAAAACTACCTCTAAATCTCTTCAGCTTTAAATAAAAGAGGAAAAGAACAAGATGTGCCAGGCTAACACAGGTTGTAAAGACGAAATGATTTCAGACAGCATCGGTTTTATACCCCTGGGCCCATATCCAGTTATGTCAATTACCAATTAGATTACTAGGAAACTGAAATTCTATATGCCTACTGAAGTTCTGGGACTAAGTTCATCAGCATTCATCAGCATATGCGAATCCTATACCGGTAATATTAAATATCTCTCTTTTTTTAAAGTAATGAGGTTAATGCTCACAATTCCACTTCAGGGTTACATAATATGACAGACCGTTGCCATTCTTTGCAGCAATTAAAGAAGAAAAAAATGTTATATTATCCTGGTAATGCTTCACTAAAACCCTATGATTTCCTGCATTTTGTTGCCCAGGGACAGGAATTGGCATTTCTGGCTCTAAGAGAGAAAACACAGATTTGCCTACTGTGATCCTACTCCCTCCCCCACCCTGTCTCGTCATGACAATAGTGCATTATGCACACACTTACAGTCACACCACAAGAACACTGTTTGACCTTTAGATTCCCCCATTGCCGCTCATTTCGTAGACTCCCCGTTGCTATGGAAACCATATCTCCTTGGGGACGCCTTTGCCACGTCATGCTCTACCCTTTGCTGCCACAGCCCGGAGGCAAGGAGAGCCGGCTCAGGTCCAAGGTCACCCGCTCTGGACATGCCCCTGAGCCACCTAAACGCTAAGGTCATGTGAAAGTCAACTCACTGGTGACACCGTCACTTGGCGGTCCTAGAAACGGTATCAGCTCCACTCTCCAGGCTGAGTGTGTGTGTGGGGAAGGGATTAATGGTATAGACAGAAGATCAGGTTGGAGAGTGTAAGATCCGGAAGTGACGTGTGATTGTCGGCTGCCAACAGGTGGCGTCATATAAACCGGAAGTCAAGTGTGCTGCCTATTAGGTATATCCCGGGTGTATCCCAATGGGGGTAAAACCAAACACTTTGTATTATTCTCTAAAGGCCACTGTAGGAAATTGATGTTTGGTCTCTAGAAATCTCCTCCACATTCCCCCAGGCGTAGGTAATACCGAGGTAATCTCCTTAGCCATGCATTTATAATGTAATGTACCAGTAGGATCCGGAATGTAATTGACCCATTAAGGATGGCATCCAAGAGAAGGCATGATGCCTCACCGCTTCATGCTCATACGGCAGTATGAATCTATGATGCATCAGCGTTGTGCCGACAAGTAGTCTAATTTGCACGCACAGGCACTGCATTTTGGTCATCAAAGCCGGTGCATCATGCAGAGCCTTCGGGGGTATATCAAACTCGTAGTAATCACCAGGGCTGCATTCATGCATCATGCTGACCAAAGAGTGATGCATTTGATTGATCACTATGCTGTTCTTAAAAAAGGGTTAAGGGTTGTCTCTCAGCCCCTCCTCCAGGGTGTTTGTGATAGGCGGGGACTATGAGTAGGGCCAAATAAAAAATACCTTTGTTTCATGGACATTGAAGAAATTCTAAGGTCCGTGGGTCGGGTTTCTTTTATTTTGACTCTTTTTTTTTTTACATGAAATTATAAGCCAGCCCCTCGGCATACCCTGAAATTGACCAAAAGTGTGAAGATTTCTTCAGAATTGCATAAACTTGCATATACCATGCCATATTCCTATTTCACATTATATACTAAACATGAAAATTGTAGCCAGCCTCTTTGTAAACCTAAAATTCACCAAAAATAAGTGTAAACATATATAAATGTCTTCAAAGTTTCATGAAGAAAAGTAGAGTCGGGTATTTTGAAACAAACTTTTTTTTTGGGGGGGGGGGGGGGGGGCTAGGCTTCCTGCAGCAGCACAAAACAAACAGGAAGACGTCTGTTATCTGGACCCCATTGTGGAGGTATTGGGGCAGACTGTGGGTGACGACTTCTGTACATACATAATCCACACCTCACGCCCCATGGCCCCACCCATTCCTGGCATGTGATGCACACAGGCATCAACATAAGCTGCACTGAAATAGACATCAACTGACTTTAAAATTGTGCAGATTTACAGCAACATTTACGGTATTGGAACCAATGTCAAAGAACAATTTTGAAGAACATCTCCCTCGCAAGGTAATGAATATGAATAAACTAATTTTAAAATGTTGCCAGCAATTAAGGTACGGCCAATGCGTGCGTTGCTGGTGTCACTTGCATGATCAGATGAAGCAGTTTTACAGATCCCTATTAAATTAATTTTCTTTTTCTTTTCTCAGCCACAGATAATAGTTAAGACGTTGTTTAAGGAGCTATCTCTCTCTATTTTTTTTTCTCTCTCACCCCCTCCCCCTCCCCTACATAGACCTTCAAAGAGCCCCATCCTGTCTCTGTACAGTGTACTGCATCCAGTCAGCCTGGTGATGTCACCCTACCCTGATACAGCCCAGGGCTGACCTGCAGCCTCCACCCGGCCCTCACATAAACATGTCTCATCTGCAACAACCAGCTTAGCTGCCACTCAGGGATCTACACTGCAGGCTAGGGTTGGATTTACTTTTAGTAAACAGCGCTTCACAGTAAGAACATATGGATGGTTATGTATTTTTATATAGTATAATCTGGATGTTTCATAATAACCTTTAAAAAATGTGTAGCTATTTTTTTAAAGGTTTATTGTTCAGACAAATTCATGCATGATAATGGAAACAGGGACATTTGAATATCACTTGCCCCTCTAATGTATGTAGCTCCAGAGAATGGAGCCTGGTCCCTGCACTCTCAGACAAAGGTGACCCCATGCCCGTCCCCTCCTCTCAGAATCAAAGACAAAGTATTACTCCTTTTTGTGCAAAGACGCTGACTTTTAGGGATAAAAAGCACACCCTTTTGACAAAGCACTGACACCTTTTCCCGTTTCCTATACACTGTAAAAAGTTCATTGTAGGTAAACAGTAGAATCTACAGTGGATTCTACTGTACATTCAGTCTACAGTAGATTCTACTGTGTACCTACACTAACCATTTACAGTGTATGATTGGAAGGAAGAAGGGTATACCAGATGTGTCATATGAAAAGCATAAAGCCATAAGACATTAATGCAAAACAACCAAGTATTTAATTTAGATGACTATAAACATATCCCTTTTTTGCTGAAATCTTGAGAGTTCAAAAAAACTTTCCTCACTTTTAAGAACGAGAATGACGTGAATTTAGTTTTAGAGTGCGGTGAATGTGGAATGTTGTAGCACATTAGTGAGTGGTCAACCTGCCAGCTGCTTGGCTGCTCAACCATTTTTCTCTCTTTTTTTTAAACTTACTTTTTCATTTCACGATCATCTGGGAGAAAAGTATCAAGTATCGCCTCTTCATAAATGTAATTAAAGTCCTACAACATGAAGCAGCCAGATGGTGGGGAGGCCGCCCTTGACGTGTGTATGTTGCACCGACGATAAGCCTGCTTTATGGAACTGCAACAATCCAGTTTAGTAGGAGTCTAAGTGGACATAAATCTGTCCTTCTGTCACTCAGATGGGGAGGGTACATGCCGGGGTACATGATGTAAGCAGCAACCATTAGGAGGAGCAGAAGGCCATATTCTAGAGACCATGACTCTTAGGACTCTTTTGAAAAGAGATATAACTAGTTATCTTTTTAAAGTGATACTACATTTATAAATTAATTTTCATGGTGTTCTTTGAACTTATTCAATTTACTTGTGTAAAGGAAAGGTAGGAATTGTTCATACTATAGTATTTAGAATCAATTCCCGTCGTACCACAAGCCATCGGTTTACACACTTCATTCATGTATATGAATGCAGATAAATTACCATGCATTAAGTTGTATCAACAGTGCTTTCCTGCAAAATGAATAATTCTAAGCCATCATTTTATGTACTTAATTCAGAATAAGAAGATTAGCTTCTGCTAAATGTAAATTTCCCTAAGCTCTACCCTTCACCACCGTTTGGCAAATAGGGTACTTCCTTTTTCAAGAATATCCAGTGTCCTAAAAGCTGCTGTCCATTCTGAAGAGTGTACTCTTACTTTTTGAGAATCCTTAGGTTTCTTGCCTCAAGTGACCCTCTCAGTCGCTCTCAGTCCAGCCTCAAGGTCAAGAGATATGCCTCCTCCAATCAGACGGAGGCAGACAAGTGCAGTGCGGGACTGCTCTGATTTCTCACTCTCCAACCATTATTCCTGAAGAGGATTTTGCTGCCTTCAGCTAAAATGCTCTCGGGAATCTGTCTGGAGAGTTTGATCCCTCCCTGCTCGCTACATTTCATGGATCGTTTTCCTTTCCTGCCAAACATATCTGCTGGGTCCAGTCCAGGCTAATCGACAGGAAATCGTCCTGGGACTTCTGTGAAGTTGACCTTGACATGAGGACACCAAGGTCACCACTAGGGGTCACTGTGAGGTGACCTGATGAGGTCACGTGGTCTGTATAGTCAGGATCCCTGACGTGTTCCACTTCCGGCTACCACTACCAGCACCTATAGAGAATCGGAATAGGGGTTGATTAATCCTTTAAGGACTGCATACTGATTTACTGCATTAACTGACTACTACGTTTATAGTCATTATGCATGCATGAATGCAACCCTGGCAGGTAACTCGCCACTACTCCAACCATGCATCACTGATACACCTCAACAGGGTGCCACTATGCATGAGTGCATCATGACTCGTCTAAAGAGGGTTAGGAGTAGGAAACCTTAGACCAGATGCATACAGTGTTTAGAGTAACCAGAGATTATAAGATACCTGCCAGGGGAATAGTCACAGGGTATCATTCCACAACCTGGCAGGCATGGACTACATATGGCATATTAGTATTAAATTACCAGGGTTTGGTTCAGGGGAAAGTATATCCGTATATAATTATATATGACAAGTGCAAGCAGCTAACTTGAAAACGTAACTATAATTTGAATGAACGCACAGATATATGTAGCCCATAATTAAGGCCAATAGATTTTCAAACTGCATGGCAACTAATGATGCGACCTCCCAGGAAATTAGAGAGAAGGTCATGCCCCATGTTCTCTATGATATATAATAAACTGATATGTGGTTTGGGCAAAGGCAAAATAGGCGCGGGAAACAAGATTCTACTTCAATGCCAAATTATGTTAGGCCTACATGTATTGAGTCAATATTAGGAAGGTTCTTTTTTATTTTTCAGTGACTTTGGAGACGAGGACTCACTCCTGCATGGAATGGAGTAGGCCTACATGGGGATTCAGTACATACATCAATATTCGGACAGATCCACCTGCATGAACTGGGCCTGTTATATAGGCCTATGCTACAAAGGATAAGATTCCATGTCGATATTATAGCTTTCTAGGTCACTTTGTGCTTTAATGTATATACGTCCTTTCTCTGTATGATGCATGAATGTAACCCAGGATACAGCCTTGGTACGTCCAATATCCATGGCTGCACGAATGTATTATACTACATGTAAGGGGCGATCCATTAAGTATGTCACGCCCAAAGGGGTGGGGGGGGGGGGTCCTTTTTTTCTGTGACAAAGTGTGACAAGGGGATGGGGAGTTATAGGGTTGTGGTTTTTTAAAACCATATATTAAATAGATGCTGCACTGCTGTATATGCATTGTCACCAAGCAGCATCATAATCTCATGTGTGCTACTTGAAACAGTATGTGGGTACCCCAGGTCTACCAACATCAGAAGAAAGGATAGCAGTGCTCGGGGGTTGTATATTTTATATAGATGGGTGTGCGGCTGGCAAGGTCCCCCTTAGGGCCTACCAACGGTCCACCTTTTCACCAGAATCCCCTCACCAAGTATCACTTTTCACCAGAATCCCCATCACCAAGGGTCTTCTTTTCACCAGAATCCCTTCACCAAGTATCACCAAGGGTTACTCTTTGGAGATTTCAACAAAACCTGTCAAAACAAAGGTCACTGAGCACTTTTGACTATAATGCCTTTTACCAAGGCTCACTCCTCAGGGAATCTGCTTAAACCTAGACACTGCACTATAGGGGTCACTTTTCTCCCTCACCAATGGAAATGGTAGCTGGAGGGCCAGCCGCACACCCATGTTGAAATAAAATGGAGGCCCCTTCCTCAGGTAGCAGTTCCAGCACACCTTAGATTCCTGTGAAAGTAGACAAGAATCCATGGATAGTCAGGCCACAAAAATCTAGGGTGCCACTGATACTTGTGTGATTTTGTTAATGCCCCTTTGATCAGTTATAATCTGAAAGGGTTCTAGCCAATAAAATCCATTATTTTCCTGTGTAGGAGGACTTGAAGGATTTGACTGATATCTGATGTCATACTTTCAACACTTTAGTACCAATCTAATTGTATTAAACCTGGGTTACAATTTGTATTCAATATAATGATAGGCCTTATTGCACTACTTATCACAATATGTGTATGGTCTTTTATATGATACGGTACTAGGGGGGGGGGTGTCAGCAGATTTGTGACATACTTTTCTAGGGGGTGTTTGGGAAAGTGTGACATGGGGGTGGGGGGTGGTCTTCAAAATGGCCAAAAAAAGCGTGACATACTGAACGGATCACCCCTAACACCATAGGGCTGGCATGATGCATGAATAGCTCACCAGGGCTGCATTGATCCACCATGGCGACTAGTACCATGTGGTATAACATGGCTACATGGATGTCCACCCAGGACATGTCTCGTGACCAGCCCATTACACACAACCACAACCTCCTACATGTAGATGGCACACACATGTAGGCTCCTGTCAAACACTACACCACACTACACCAGCCAGGTATTGGGAGATGGGGAGGAGTTTAACATGTTCATGGAAGAGAATATAAGGTGAAACACATTGACATAGAAATACGTCAAGACTAGTTATATCACGTATATCATTTACTAAAAAATGTGACTGGTTGGGCATCTGTATTTCAGGCTGAGGCCTATGAGGTTATACTTTGGGGTAAGGTGCATATCCATAGGTCATTTTTTTAAATAATAAGTTTAATATAAGCATAGATGCATCCCCTCTATACAGCACTAGATGGTTGGTCCCAGACCCTTCAATGTCAGGACTGTGTGAAGCCATGTCTACCCCTATTAATGTCCACCTGCCTGTCACAGCGTCCTGTTGTCATGGTTACCCTGGCCACCCTGTGTCATGGGAGGTCACGACGTAGGATGTGACATAAGGTGGATGGACTCTTGTATGATGAATTATGCTTTTGCTCTTTTAAATATATTAATTACCATTGACATGGACCTGTACAATAGACTGGACTGGGCTCCCACACCTCGGCTCCCCCTTGACCGCCGCGCTATTGTTCTCTGAGGGAGGGGGGAGGGGGGGGGGGGTCAGTGGTCACATTGGTCACACTGCTTAGACAGACTTTCTTAATAAATAAATTTCTCTGGTCCAAAACATTGCACAGACTTAAGTAAATACTTGTTGGAAAGGTATTTGTTCAGGCTATCCATATAAGTAGGATTGAATGATATGTGAGGTCCAGAACCCTGTTAAATCACGAGTTGAACACAGGGTTAAGCAGTATTTGTCATAGTGCAAAATAACCTTTCTTAAAAAATCGATTTAAGATTTAGAATGCCCTGGATGTCTGCCTTACGATTCTGTTGATTTGGAAAGGTTAAGATGAGTCTAGGCAATATTATTCAGGGTCGGTGTTGGCCAGATCAGAAATTTAGAGGAAATGTGCATTGATGATTTGCACAAAAAACGTTTTTGGACATGATAGGAATTATTGATAGTGTAAAGCAGCAAACTCCTCACGATTTTTAGAATGCCCTGAATATCTGCTTAACGTTTTATTGTCTTTAGAAATGGTTTAGATGAGTTCAAGCAAAATCAGTGGAGGTTTGGTGTTGGTAAGACCAAGAATTCAGAGAAAATGTGGGCCGAGAATTTTCACTGATGACCCATTTTGACCATCATAAAAAAAATTGATAGGATAAGGCAACCAATTCCTCACGATTTCAGCATGTAGTCCATGAATAGGGGATTCCAGAACTGTTTAAATCATTTCAATGGCAATATAGCAAGGTTAACAAAGAATTACGCGTTTCTTATCTTATCTCGGGCGCGGTCACCCCAACCACCACCTCGATAGCCAATCCAATAGGAAACATTAGAATGTGACCCATTCAGTCAATTTCTAAGATGGAAGAAATATAAAAGCAGCTCTAGAATGCCCTGGATACCTGCTTAACGTTTTAGTGTCTCTAGAAGTAGTTTAGACAACTTTAGACCAGATTAGTTGGGGGTCGATGCTGGACGGACCAAGAATTCAGAGAAAATGTGGGCAGATAATTTCCACAGATGACCTATTTTGACCATCATAAGAAAAATTGAAAGGATGAGGCAACCAAGTCCTCACGATTTCGGCATGTAGTCCATGAATAGGGGATTCCAGAACTGTTTAAATCATTTCAATATTATTTTCCTAACCTTAAAAAAAAACTACGCGTTTCTTATCTTATCTCGATTTCAGTGGTCCAAACCACCGGCCCCCAACAGTGAATCTCATACGGAAGATTAGAATTTTACCCATTCAGTCAATGTTTAAGATAGAAGAAATATAAAAGCACTTCTAGAATGCCCTGGATGCTTGCTTAACGTTTCAGTGTCTCTAGAAGTGGTTTAGACGACTTTAGACAAGATTAGTTGGGGGTCGGTGTTGGACGGACCAAGAATTCAGAGAAAATGTGGGCCGAGAATGTCCATGGATGACCTATTTTGACCATCATAAGAAAAAGTGATAGCATTAGGCAACCAAGTCCTCACGATTTCAGCATGTAGTCCATGAATAGGGGATTCCAGAACTGTTTAAATCATTTCAATGGAAATATAGCAAGGTTACAAAAGAATTACGCGTTTCTTATCTTATCTCAGGCGCGGTCACCCCAACCACCACCCCGATAGCCAATCCAATCGGAAACATTAGAATGTGACCCATTCAGTCAATTTCTAAGATAGAAGTAATATAAAAGCAGCTCTAGAATGCCCTGGATACCTGTTTAATGTTTTAGTGTCTCTAGAAGTGGTTTAGACAACTTAAGACAAGATTAGTTGGGGGTTGGTGTTGGACGGACCAAGAATTCAGAGAAAACGTGGGCAGATAATTTCCACAGATGACCTATTTTGACCATCATAAGAAAAATTGAAAGGATGAAGCAACAAACTCCCCACAATTTCGGCATGTAGTCTATGGATACAGGATTCAAGAACTGTTTAAATCATTTCAATATTATTTTCCTAACCTTAAAAAAAAACTACGCGTTTCTTATCTTATCTCTATTTCAGTGGTCCAAACCACCGGCCCCCGACAGTGAATCTCATACGGAAGATTAGAATTTTACCCATTCAGTCAATTCTTAAGATAGAAGAAATATAAAAGCACTTCTAGAATGCCCTGGATGCCTGCTTAACGTTTCAGTGTCTCTAGAAGTGGTTTAGACAACTTAAGACAAGATTAGTTGGGGGTTGGTGTTGGACGGACCAAGAAATCAGAGAAAATGTGGGCAGATAATTTCCACAGATGACCTATTTTGACCATCATAAGAAAAATTGAAAGGATGAGGCAACAAACTCCCCACGATTTCGGCATGTAGTCTATGGATACAGAATTCCAGAACTGTTTAAATCATTTCAATATTATTTTCCTAACCTTAAAAAAAAACTACGCGTTTCTTATCTTATCTCGATTTCAGTGGTCCAAACCACCGGCCCCCAACAGTGAATCTCATACGGAAGATTAGAATTTTACCCATTCAGTCAATTTTTAAGATAGAAGAAATATAAAAGCATCTCTAGAATGCCCTGGATGCCTGCTTAACGTTTCAGTGTCTCTAGAAGTGGTTTAGACGACTTTAGACAAGATTAGTTGGGGGTCGGTGTTGGACGGACCAAGAATTCAGAGAAAATGTGGGCCGAGAATGTCCATGGATGACCTATTTTGACCATCATAAGAAAAAGTGATAGCATTAGGCAACCAAGTCCTCACGATTTCAGCATGTAGTCCATGAATAGGGGATTCCAGAACTGTTTAAATCATTTCAATGGCAATATAGCAAGGTTACAAAAGAATTACGCGTTTCTTATCTTATCTCGGGCGCGGTCACCCCAACCACCACCCCGATAGCCAATCCAATAGGAAACATTAGAATGTGACCCATTCAGTCAATTTCTAAGATAGAAGTAATATAAAAGCAGCTCTAGAATGCCCTGGATACCTGTTTAATGTTTTAGTGTCTCTAGAAGTGGTTTAGACAAATTAAGACAAGATTAGTTGGGGGTCGATGCTGGACGGACCAAGAATTAAGAGAAAATGTGGGCAAATAATTTCCACAGATGACCTATTTTGACCATCATAAGAAAAATTGAAAGGATGAGGCAACCAAGTCCTCACGATTTCGGCATGTAGTCCATGAATAGGGGATTCCAGAACTGTTTAAATCATTATAATATTATTTTCCTAACCTTAAAAAAAAACTACGCGTTTCTTATCTTATCTTGATTTCAGTGGTTCAAACCACCCGCCCCCGACAGCCAATCTCATACGGAAGATTAGAATTTTACCCATTCAGTCAATTTTTAAGATAGAAGAAATATAAAAGCATCTCTAGAATGCCCTGAATGCCGGCTTAACGTTTCAGTGTCTCTAGAAGTGGTTTAGACGACTTTAGACAAGATTAGTTGGGGGTCGGTGTTGGACGGACTAAGAATTCAGAGAAAATGTGGGCCGAGAATGTCCATGGATGACCTATTTTGACCATCATAAGAAAAAGTGATAGCATTAGGCAACCAAGTCCTCACGATTTCAGCATGTAGTCCATGAATAGGGGATTCCAGAACTGTTTAAATCATTTCAATGGCAATATAGCAAGGTTACAAAAGAATTACGCGTTTCTTATCTTATCTCGGGCGCGGTCACCCCAACCACCACCCCGATAGCCAATCCAATAGGAAACATTAGAATGTGACCCATTCAGTCAATTTCTAAGATAGAAGAAATATAAAAGCAGCTCTAGAATGCCCTGGATACCTGCTTAACGTTTTAGTGTCTCTAGAAGTAGTTTAGACGACTTTAGAAAAGATTAGTTGGGGTTGGACGGACCAAGATTTCAGAGAAAATGTGGGCCGGTAATTTCCATGGATGACCCATTTTAAGCATCATAGGAAAAACTGATAGCATTAGGCAACAAACTCCTCATGATTTCTGCATGTAGTCCATGACTAGGGAGTTCTAAACTGCATAAATCATTTACAAAATACCCCACATTTCCGAAAATAATGACCTATCTTCACATGAGCTGAACACCATCTTCTGGTTATCAGATTTTTCTAAAAATCATACTTCAAGGATATTTCAGACCCTAGCTTTTCACTGGTGTTTTCAGATTCCGGATATTCTTACCGAAAGTAGTGTAAAAACACGTTTGAAAAAGTGTCAGTGTGCATGCACAGTGCGCAGCTGCACACAAGAGTGGAGTAGTGCAAGGCTCTCTCACTAGATGGCGCCCCAGACTGACCCCTGGCGCCATCTATAGGCGAGGCAGTCAAGAATGCACTGGCTCTATGGGTGTTTCTATTCCAGGTATCTTGTACAATTCCATGCCATTGATATTGTGGATAGTTGATAATTTGAAACTATGGCATGAATCCGCTTTGTAATCCGGAAATATTATTCAAAGTGTGTGATTAGAATCAAAGCCCACCTAGGATCTTACAGAACAGAGTCAGACTCTTAGAATCCAGGGATTCCTATTGTGCCCCGATTCCCATGCTCTAGGGCGTGCGCGAACCAAAGCCAGCAATGCGTTGGTGTAAATTAACCCAAGGGCTGACAAAAACTTCAGGTTCCTATGTCTCAGGTGTGTTAACCATTTAGAAATTGAAAGGCGCTTCCATGTATACATGATGCATGAATGCAGAACACACAAGTAACTCGCGAGTGCTGCTTTCATGCATTATATCGACCTTGTGGCATATTTACACTGGTACACTCTGAGTTACTCGCGAGTCACTCCATCACCTGCACTCAGACTATGTTGGTGTATCATGAGGACAAATGAGCATATATATATGCTTTGAGGCATAACACCGTTCCTAAAGAATTAGCCCAAGAATTGACAAAAAACTCACGTTTGTTTTTTTAATTCCCAGGTGTGTCAGGGTTGATGAGCAGTCTGTGTGCCGCGCAGGGGTCTATGGGAAACAGAGGTGAGAATCACTCTCCATGCAGAGGCTAAGGTGAAAATACTGGCAGTATCTGCTAATATCTGTATGGAGAGTGGTGATGGCAGACAACGGCTGTTGTGAACATTAACCATTCTATATGATCTGCAACTCAAAGACACAAAACAGACAGTTTTACCTTTCATTGTTCTCTTTTCAATTTAAACCCTTACGTTCTGGGAAGTATCAGGTTACCGTCATCATCCTGTGCTAGACACATAAAAATAACGTTTTAAAACTTTATATAATGTTACACCATAGTAAGGAGCCTTAGAGAAACGTTATATAACGTTATGATAACGTTATAAAATATTGTATAACGTTTTTTTTGTATACTGGGTCTGTTTTACTAGTATTTAGCAGTGGATTTACTGTGTCATCTCTTTAAGCTGAGCTTGATTTTCATTACCATAATTCATTTTTTCTTCATGACACAGACAAAAGTGACAGTGTATATTATGACAGCAAAGAAAACACACACACACAAAGCAAATCCGATAAGCGAACCTTAAAGCTTTAAAAGAAAATACATCGTTGTTAACACTAGCGGTGCTGCGATCCACACCTAGGAGGTGCCCTATAGAGCATATTAGGCATCATGTCGTCTATGTGGTCCGATATCATTGTTTGCCGTCGGCAGATCTGGCAATATACGTAGTTTAATCAGATTGCATTACCTATCAAGCAAGAACAGAAAGCCGTGTGTTCAAAATTAGACTAAGGGGATTCGACACTGGTCGCTTTAACCACCCTTGACTACATCTACAACCTGTTTTCTCTCTTTTTGAGAGGCAGGCAGTCCCTCACCACGAAAGCATTTAACCCATTTCAGAGAAATCCTAGAAGTAGATTCAGTTTTCAATCTGAAGAGGAATCTAAGCCAAAGCAACTGAAATGCCCTTTACAACTATGTCCTAGTAATCCGAGGATTTCACTCTTTAAGGCCCACATAGTGCGTTAATGCCTTACATGCATGTCTCTCTTTTTGTCATGATGCATGAATACAGTGCTTGGAAGTATTTCGCCCATCTGCATTCAAGCATCATGCTGATCCTGCACGATTGATACACAACGAAGTGTCGTGACGATAATGGGCATCGTAGCACATTAAATCCCAATACATCCCTTAATGGGTTTTAAACACGCATTGTTTATTTTGTCCTGACACAGGAATGACAGGACACAGTTGAAACCTAACCCAATCCTTTATCTGGATTTAGGGCCACTTTCCCCTACGTGACCCCAGAGAACGAGCAGCTCTCCATCACAGAGCAGCTCTAAAGATACGGCGCCCCTGATTGGCTAGTTGAGTTGTTAGGGGCTCTGTGATTGGCTGTGGAGCGGTCACCGATAGGGGTCGCCACCTGTCGTGACGGGGGCAGATAACAGACGCCCGCTAGGCGTCACTCTAGGGAATGGTCTTTTTTTTGGCAATAGGAGGCGGTGGATATTCGCCCTAACCCCCCTCCCCCATCTGCTTTTTCATAGGCAGTAACTTCTTTTTATGCCCCGACCCCGCCCTATTTAAAATACATCACCATTCCCTAGATCACTATTCTTCCAATAGGGGTGTGTCTGAAGCCGATTTGCTGGCAGTATTATACTCCATACCGCTTTTTTTGCACAGTCCTAGATCATCAAAAGGTAGAATCATACGAATGTCGATAGTCTTATGTGCAGCTGACATGATCATGTGAGAGGGAATGTCCATAGCCGATATAAGATATGATGTCCCGATATTTTCAGAGACAGAAATGCATATCTGAAACAGGGACAGAGAGGGAATGGCAGAGACATAAGTATGGGTACATTGACAGAAAGAGTCACAGATAAGGGACGGAGATACAGTGGACAAACAATGGAACCTCTTTGGGAGAGGGAGCGTCAGTAATATAGGTGTTGTTCTACATTGGTACATATAGACACATGAAATGTACCAATGTTAAAAGAACACCTACTAGTGACCTATTGCTGGACGGTATATAGCCTCTTCAACTAGATCATAGCCCTCGCTCCCTATTGGTATAAAGCCTGCAATTGTCTGGGAGAAAATAGCAATCTCATAAATGTCACCCATAAAGCCACACGGTGGCAAATAAATAACTGCCTATTTTATTCTAAGCTGAGTGGAGAATAGCTAGTGGTTAGGGAAGTTATCACACACTAACAGACAGTAGCATTGCCAGTCTAGACCTTGTCTGGTAAAGCAGATTTAGCCCTTTATGGGCCGCATAATACTTTAATGCACTATACCCCTTGGCTGTAAGGATGTATGGATGCACCCCTGGCGAGTAACTCGCCAATACTGCATTCATGCATCATGCAAATAATAAGGGTTTGCTACACTGCTAAGGGGTCTGCATGATGCACTTAGGCAGTTCCAGCGAGATCTCATGGGTCAGTGCATCATGGCGACAGATGAACTTAATAACTTGAGGCATCATGCTGACCTTAAAGGAAAAGCCAATTTCAATGGGAGAGTGACTGTCTTGGAGGGTCGAGGATCAACTATAAAGCACTCAGTGAGGCTGATAGCATCTATTGTGTTAACACTGTTATAACCAACGCCAACAATTGTTGAAACAACTCATGGAGATGTCCAGGAACTAGGGGATGACCTGAGGGCACGCACTATAAACAGTAATCATTGAGTTAGATAAAGGAAAGTATGTCGGGATAAAGTGGGCTCTAGGCGAACAATGCTTTTGGGAAGCTGGCTTCTCTAAAGCTATGACCAAGTAACACTACGGGACCTTTTTAAGACAGACAAAGGGCACAAGGATACATCATGTAACAAATATACTTATATTATACTTGCGTATATGTATACCCCCATCGTGGTGATTCGGTCGAGTATGATGGCTCCTTGGATAGGAAATATCTTTTTCCTTCATGCCACTTTACAAGCCATATGTCGCATGTTGAAGATATGCTCATGGTGTCATGTTGAATTTTTGGTCCGAGGCCATTATAATGACGAGTACTAATACAGTATTAAAGAATATTATGGCATGGGGCCTACACTATCATAGAATATGAGGAAAGGCGGCTTCAGGCTGTCACATTCCTCTGCAGTGACCACATCCCTATACACTGAGCACCAAACTAAAGGTATAAGTTATACCTGACAGTTGGACACTGACCACAACCCTGAGGTATAGACCCTGCTCACACAAGTTAATGAGGAACCTGACACCATAAAGAAGCTGTGTTATGGAGACCACTAGTGTCTAATCTACACATGGTATGTGAGTACTTACAGAATACTAATCTATGAGCAGTATCCCTCCTACTCATAAAGTACTGGTGGGGGGATGCATTGGAGGGTATCCGTTAGGAGGGATATACTGTATATTGGTGATCTCTGGACCTCCATCCCCTCACAGAGTGACACAGTCAGGGCAAGAAAAATTGGTTTACAAAATATCAACAAAAAAATAGCTAGGTTTTTGAGATAATTTGCATTGAAAATAACTTGTTCCTGCCTCACCATACACTCCCAACAGACTTTGACACACGGACCTGATTAGTCTCCTGTTCTTGGACATCTAGTGAGCTGCTCTGTGGCCAGGCCTGTGGTCAGGGGGTGTGTGGTCAGTGTCTGTGGTCAGTCTCGTGTCTGTGAGCAGCTCTGAGCAGCTCAAGGAGCGTTTGATGTCAGCCCTGAGCAGCTCACAGAGCGTTAGCAGGAACATCAGTCCTCATCAGCACACAACGTATAAATCCTGAGGGCTCGTGGTTTAACCCTTTAACCCTGTAAGGACGGCATGTCGCTAAAACATGACAGTTGTCGTCATGATACCGAGTAACTCGCCAGGGCTGCATTTATAGTGCATCATGCCAACCATTTGGGGCGGGGGGGGGGGTCTATAAACCACTATGTGGCCCTTAGCCCTTTAAGGATGGCATAATGGCCTAAGCCATAATACCCTTGGCCGTCATGATGCTTGAATGCAGCACTGAGTAACTGACCTGGGCTGCATTAAAATATCATGACGACCAAGGGTATGATGACTTAATGCATTACGCCATCCTTAAAGGGCTAAGGGCCGCATACAATGTAGTGGTTTAGTGTAATATGCCCTTCGTCGTCATGATGTCATGCATTATGCCGATCTTACAGGATTGACAAACTCCCGAAGGAGAGGCATGATGTATCAATGTAGCCCACAGAGTAGACTCAGCATGGCTGCATCCATCATGCACGAGAAATACCATATCACATTAAAGCACTATGCGGCCCTTATAGAGGTTTGAGGCACCTTAACCAGGGGGATCTGCCAAATGTCAGTAATCAGAGGAGGAAAAGCATAAAGCACCACAACATATTACAAGGACATTGAATAGCAGGATCTAAGTATTCTAAGGGTATATATTGCTGGACTTCAAATTGCTCGTCAAGTATGATGATGTCATTTGTCTACTATAGTGCATGGTATGACCCTAAGTGACTAGGTACTAAAGTCCGTCCTAGTTCACCTGGATGGTTTTATTAGAAGCTGGTAACATTTAGTTATATTCCAACTCTAATCACCTATCCCAATGTACAGAACTCCATAGAACGTTATCACCTTCTCGCATCACCATTGGGTTATACATGTATCGGATCTGTTTATTGTGAAACCATCTTGGACATGTACAAGGAGATGATGAACTTATTCAAATAACCTTGATGGGATTGGCTTTGTTCTCGGTAATTCTGAGAGGAAAGTAGTGATTCTCACCCTTCTCTGAAATGTTTGAAGGGACACTTGTACCTGAATTGATCAGGATCCTAAGTTTGTGCAAATGCTCTAAGTAGGACAACAAAAAGCTATACTGAGAATGTCCCAATTTGTCCTTATCACTACAAAGAAGCACATCTTACCACGACGCTGATAGGTTATTTGTTTCTGTACCCTGTATGTGATAGGGGAGTGATATGTACTACTTACAGAAAGGACATTACACCCTCCACACATGAATGTTGTTCTGTCAAATCTCTCACTATATCTCTGTCAAAAACGGACATCTTGAGTGAGAAAAAGGCAGGAGATGAGATAACTTTTTATTTTCCTCCTCATCACTTTCACTCTATCATAGAGTGAAATTGATGAGGAGGAAAATAAAAAGTTAAACTTTTCTGTCAGGGCATACTGAGTATGCCCTTACAGAAAAATTTGCATTTAATTTCAAAGTTAGGGAGTGGTCATCATTTGTGACATGTACTGGGAAAAGGGACCTTAGTGCACCCTGCACTAAGGGCCTTTTTCGCATATTGTGTCACATTTTATAACAACTGGCTGGTGTGGGTTAATTAAGTGGACATTTCGACATAGTTCCGATGAAGAGTGTTGGGGCAGAGATACACAAACAACAACTGTAACAGGGAGTGCAATGTCCTGTGAGGACAGAGTGGGGTGCTGGCTATTGTCTGTCACATACTTGGTTTAACCTCCTGTGGCCATGGCCTCGTACATTAATTATGGCGCACAGTGGATCCTGAATGGTATGATGGGTTCGGCGATTGAGTCGTGCGAGGTTTGGTAGGGAATTATCTTAGGACATTTGTAATGGTATTCATCCTTGAATAAACAGCTGGCTTGTATACACAATATCATCTTCAATTGAGGTGCTATTGTTATTATGAATTAGTCTTTCCACTCCGCTCTAACCTCTATAACCTATATTAATTCTCTTCTAGGTTGCTATAGTCTCATTATTCAGAAGAATTATTATACTGAAAATCAGAACACAAATGTTTTGTGAGCTTGTTCTCCCCCTCTCCTCGGTTGTGATTTAAAAAAAAGTTAGGCACGAGTATAGGGATTCACTGGTAAGTGTCTTTCTCAGCTGAGCTAATTCAAGGGAGGTGAACCACAAGCACCAGATGCTTACCAATGATGAAGTACACCTATTATATACTGACCACCAAGTGGCAAACTCCCTTTTAACTTCGTTTGTGGTATCGAGCTTAGTCGGTAGGGCAGCACATGTACTATCCCCAGCACTTTAGACGATCATTTAGTTAAAGCAAAAACAAACAAAAAATACCACCCAACTTTCTAACTAGGTGGTCAGTGAGGATGAATGACACGTTATCATAAAGATGTAAGGGCCAGCTCATCCTGCGCAGATGCTCACGCAGCCGGATGTGGCAGAAACTGACCCACATCCTGTTCCACACTACCTCATGCGCCCCTTGTGATGGTCAGTGCAAATCTATACAAAGGCTGGTACGTATAACCCTTACAAGTTACAGGAACGCCTGATATGACCTCTTCCACCTACCTACACTGGTTAGATAAAACTTTGAGTGCATTCATTGAAGACAAAAGAAAGGCCTTTTTGAATTGTGGAAATATAAACTCTAGCTAACTCTGCATCCTTAACCATCGGAATTCACCCCTATACTTTGTGCATACTCCATCAGGCACGCTGTTGCCCTGTCCATTATTAAAGTGGCATTCTCATCGAGCGTTTCCCACTCACAATTCTAGTACTGTTCTAGTCTGCTATGTGGTAAGTGCGAGTGGTGAGAGTGCCCCTTTAATTGCCTTGTCTTGAAATTATAGAAATGATATGTTATAGGGGCGCAACTTTCTAATATTGGGATTAGCACTGGATGCCCTTCTAAATTCGCAATCGTCTATTAAAGTTGGTCATTTCCCTAAAGAACTGCTACCGAATATTACCACTTTTATCTTATTTCTGTCTCTCCGTTTTCTCCCTGTTCAAAATAGTTGGGGGGTTTTAAAGAGGGGAAAAAAGTTTAAAGTTAAAAAAAAAAAAGGAAAACAAAGAAGAATTCCATGACATGCGCAGTGGTGTTTTTTAAGTGGCCTTTAATACCTGCATGTAGCCTAGGCATAGGCGATTGTATGTGTCCCTTTTTCAATATCCATGAATTTATTGTGAAAAGGTAATTGTTTCCTTCAATTTTGATGCAATTTCATACAAATAAAGATATCAATTTCCTAAGTTTTTAAAAGTTTAATTTAAAGGTAAAGAGCTGGTGTCATTGCTTCATATTTTCTTTCATGAAGGTAGTGTCCGTTTGACGGTTGAGTGAGACAACCGATTATCTCTCACTCCCTCGATCTCTTTCTCGATCTCTCAAACTTTCTTCCCCAAATTCCTTTCTATTTTCTGCCTCGACATGTCCCGCTGCTTTAATCCTTCAAACTTCCTGCAATGTGGAGCGTCCGGGTGGAGCGCGAATTAGTAACGCCATCTGGTGAGACGCTTTGAAGTTATGTTGGCGTTGGCGCCCCCTGGTGTACCAAATCAAATAAGCTGGTATCGGGTTTAGGAGGATGTAATTTTCACTGTTTTGTAAAAATTTGATCAAGACAAAGTTGCAGCGTTGTTTTTGGTTTAAATTTGACCAAATTGAAGTGACAAGATGGGAAAGAAGCAGCACCAGAAGGACAAAATGTGAGTAGGACGCTCTACTGCTAAGTTATAGATAAATAATACCATTATGGTATGTGTACCGGGGTGACAAACTGATTTTAACAGGTGCCTGGCAGTAGATACAACCATAAGCGCCGCCGCAGCCGGGGGACGCCCCTGCTGCAAAACGTGTGACCATGTCCCCAGAGGGGGCATTTTTCTAAGGTGTCATTAGAACCTCGCTGTGGGCTTATTTATTCACTTACAGACATGGTCAAACCAGCTACGGAAAGCCCTTGAGTCAAGGATTCTAAAAGTGAAAGAATTTTTCAGATCGGGTAAAGAGAAAATTTACTGAAAGGGTGGTGAAAATTCATAATAGTTTGGGGGCTTGCTTCATACATTTTTAGTTGTTGCTGCAGAACATTTAGACTGGAAATGGGTTCTATTCATCAAGACGAATCCAGCGGTGGTTCACTTGTACTTGTAGTCCAAGGGATCGTCCCAAAAATCCACAATCCAAATTTTGTCACATTATAGAGCTTTTTTACTATGGAAATGTACTGAAATTTTGATAATATCACATTTCAGAGCCTTGCTTCAGTCCTTTTTATTTGTTGCTGCAGAGTATTTAGAATAGAAATGATATCTGCACATCAAGACGAATTCAGTGGGGGGTTATTTATACCTGTAGGCCAAGGGATCGACCCAAAAATTCTCATTCCAAAATTTGTCAGATTACAGATTTAATGAACACAGAATTTAATTTCCTTAGATATTCTTAGATGAATTATCATTCTGGCCTGAATCATTACCATTATAGGAAAAGAAAGAATATGAAAAGAATAACAAGTCCAGGGGCTGATCCAGGTGTGAGGGGTCCGTGCCCCCCGTCCCCCCCCCCCCCCCCAGGAAAAATAAATAAATTTTGATCTGGCGCAAGCCGCAGCACAATTACCCGGTGGGACTTAAGGGAGTGATCATTTTTAAACAACAGAGGGGGGGGAGGGGGTCAAAAAAATGTCGACCCCTTGACGGGGAGGGTGTAAAAAAATTTTGACCTATCTTGGGAAGGGGGGGGGGGGTAATAAATTTCATCTATTTTGAGCGAAAAAGTCAGCACATTACTATGATTTAAAGGGCTCGCGCGTGCACTGATTTTGACCCATAGAGGGTGGGGGGTAAAAAATGTTGACCCCTTAGGGAGTCTTCATTTATGAGTTTCGGGGGGGGGCGTAAATATTTCTGACCCTTAAGGGGGGGTGTACAAAAAATTCATGTGCGGACCGCCCCCCTCCCCCGGTTGTTAAAAAATGATCACTAGACCTCAACATACCTTCATTATGCTTTAATTCAGGGAATCTTTTGGTGAGCGTCTAAATCCTTTCTACATATGCAAGTCTACAATGAGCAATACTCTCGGGCATCCCTGGGAAGTGACCATTGACCTTAGGGAGGGTTCATTATTTATGGCCGGGGGGGGTGAGCATTTGAGGGGGGGGGGCAATTTTTTTTAGGGGTATTCAAAGGGGGGGGGGCTTTTTTTTTAACCCTATTCTTAGGGGGGGCTTTTTTTTAAGGGGTATTCCTAAAAATGTTAAGAATTTAGTACGTTGAAATGTCGCGAATTTTGGTAACAGCCTGTGTTATATTTTACCAAATTATGTCAATATTTTCAAAATTTTCTAAAATTTTCCTCAAACTCGCAGCAAATTTCTCACTGCATCACTTTTGACACTCAGAATAGCCTACCGTTTTGTCAGTCTTCAAAAAAGTGCCGGCCTCATGTAAGCACTGAGGGTATGGGAGCTTCCAATTTATAAGCACTGGGGCCCTTAAACTCAACGGTATGTAAGTCAAGTGTCTGAGGTTTGACTATTATCACTCACCAGCGAGTATCATGAGACGTTTTCACTAAAACACCTTACGAATGGATGTATTTGTTGCAAGGTAGTAAATTGAAGGTAAAAAAGTGCCCAGGATTAAATGCATACAATTAGTCGACACCAACATCGTTTTTGTAATAAAGTTGAAAACGATCCAGGGTGAGGGGGGGGGGCGCTTTTTTTTCAACCTATTCCGAGGGGGGGGGGGCCTTTTTTTTCCAACCTATTCCGAGGGGGGGGCCAATTATTTTTGATGTATTCGATTTGCCAAACGCTCACCCCCCCTGCCATAAATAATGAACCCTCCCTTAACCTAAAATGACCTTGTTTCTAGCAAACTAATAGGTGGTTTCATTTGCTGGGGACTATGATATATAATGGTAGTTGTTTTTATTTGAAAGAAATAGGTAAATAATTGACAAAATGAGAAAAAAAAAAGTGTTCCTGTTTCAATAGTGTATTGACCTTTGACCTTCTGACCTTAAAATGACCTTGACCATAATTTAGGTCAAGGGTGTTTTTATCTTAGTCTTTATATAGAAAACATCGATTGATAATAACTAAGTGTTGATCTACGATTAAACGTTATTTGAGACGTCGCTGGGGAATAACATGCGACCTTGACCTCAAATGAACTTGACCTTACCAAGGTCAATGGCCACTTGATATTGAAGGGCACTTGATACTTATTGGTACAGCATGCATTTAAAAGAGATTGATATGACTAGAGGAGGACAGAAATAGTGTGAATCTATAATAAAGTGTTATTAGACCTTCGACCTTGATCTCAAATGTCCTTGACCTTTAACAAGGTCAACAGGCAATTGATTTTTTTAGGGCATTGATACTAACTCATACAGTTTTTATTTGAAAGAGATTGGTAAAGAATTGACAAAATGAGAGCAGGAATAGTGTTGTAGGGTGTATTTCTCTATCAGTCAGTCATTTGTCCATGGTCACAACTATCTATATGCTTCAGTATGGTAAAGGTGGCAGAAATCTCAGGACATACAATTGCGATTTTCTCAGGAACTAATAGAGATATTGACTTGAAATTTGAACTGAGTGTCTATCTCAATAAGCTCTACCAATTCATAACATCAATTTAAACATAGACTGCTTTTGAAAATTATGTGGTTGTATCTACTGGCAGTGGCACTGTCTAGCCTAGTTAAAGGGACTCGCGACTTGTCGCAGGATTACTGATGTTCTATTCCACAGATCTATGATTAGTTCCTTGTCTATTCTTAGGGAGTGCTCATTTTTTAACAACAGGGGGGGGGGGCGGTGAGATTTCGCGCGGACCGCGCGAATTTTTTTCACCCCCCCCCCCTCTAGAGGGGTCGAAATTTTTTACCCCCCCCGGCAGGCCGAAAATCGCGCGCGTTCGCGCCCCTTTGTAGCATAGTAACGCGCGGGCTTTTCCCCTCAAAACAGGTTGAATTTTTTTGCCCCCCCCCCCAAGAGGGGTCTGAATTTTTTACCCCCCCCCCGGTCAAGGGGTCCAAATTTTTTACCACCCCCCCCCCTGTTGTTAAAAAATGAGCACTCCCTTATGTTAGTTTGATTTATTATCTAATAGGTAATCAAAAGAAATTGCCATGTCACGGTACTAACTTTCATGATACGGCCATTTGAGCAAAAGAGTACCTTAGATATAGAAATGAATAGCAAAACAGCATTTTCACATTATCTGTCATGGATAATCCCCTTCTTCTATTGATATTGCAACCAAACCTTGGAAATGTATAATGGACATCTATACAAACATTTTAGGACCAATAAAACAGGGGGTCACGGATGAAATGAGAAAGGCATGAATTCTGGAAAAATATTTCTTTTGCCTTAACTATAGGATCCTATGCGTGTCTTAGCAGTGAATATATGTGAACAATGGAGGTATATACTGTCAAAATAGCAAATACAAATAGTTGATTTAGGGAAAGTGGTCTATGTAGGAATATGAATACAGCTCAAAGAATACTTTTCATGAGCTCAGATTTTTGCCGCCAGGTGGCTTCTGTGTAGGAACCAGCAATTCCCTTTAAGTTGGCTAGTAGGCCTACTGCCCTGGCCTAGGCCTAGGCTAGGCCTAGGGCTAAGCCAGGGCCAGTGACTAGGGTAGTACAGACTATCGAATTGCCGTTTTGGGGCAAAAAATACCAAGATCCCTCTCAGCTCCAGATAAATGACTGCCCTAACAATTTTTTTCAATTCAATTTCAATTTTTGTTTATTCACATCACATCATGAGACAATCAGACATGACTGATGATGACATCGAGAGAGGTAGGCTAAGGCTTAGGCTAAGGGAGTGTTCATTTTTTAAGAACAGGGGGGTGGTGGGTTTCCGCGGGGAGCACGTGAAATATTTTACACACCCCCCCCCCCAGTCAATGGGTCAAAATTTTTTAACCCCCCCCCCCCTACGGGTCGAAAATCGGCACACGCGCAGGCCCTTTGAGGCATAGTAACGCGGGGGCTTTTTGGCGCAAAACAGTTTCAATTTTTGTGCTCCCCCCCCCCCCCCCCCGAAGAAGGGTCCAAATTTTTTTTAAAGCCCCCCCCCCCCGGTCAAGGGGTCCACATATTTTTGACCCCCCCCCCCCCGTTGATAATAAATGATCACTCCCTAAAGGAAAGGAAATAAGAGAGAAAAATCAGATTCATCAGATAGTTACAAAGATTCAAGATTCAAGGCATCACTGATGTGCAAAGTTATGGTACAGATTTATGAGGTTTACAATTTACACTCTGCGTTATACGTAGATCTACATAATAGACACTAAGAATTTGGGCGCTCTATATCTGACTAGGTAAAATTAACAGTACTGGCAAGTTAGGAGCTATACAACATTCTACCTTTTGTCAAATTGATCAGGTCGAATAGGTAACAGTAACAGTGAGTAGTAGTACTACTTCTAGTACTGAATCGTATTTTCACTCTCTTTTACCCAGAGCGACGTTCGTTGCTAAAAATGGCATTACCACTAACCAAGCAGTGTTGCCGAAATTACGCCGGCACGCCGGCTTTTGCCGGCGTAGAATCGTAATGGCCGGCGTATGGCCTTAGCACGCAGGCCAGAATGGCCTGCCATAATCCCAGCTTTCAAATGGTGAAAGAAGTTTTCAAATCGGCCAATTAGAAGCGAAGATAGGGCTATATTTGTAGAAATGATTTATATCAGATATTTTCCCATTGCTTCTAAGTTTTTGCATAGTATAAAACAAGTTATAATTTTAACAGTAATAATTTTAGTTATAAGTTAATGAAGGTACCTTGAAATATCTAAATTCATATGGCCTGCTTGAGAATCAAATGGCCTGCGTAAGATGCCAAGACCAAGGCCACCTTGGCCTGCGTTGATAAAAAGTTTTCGGCAACACTGCCAAGGCCATTGAAATATGGAATCTCACAGTGTTATATTTTAAAGTAGTGAAACCCGAAGAGGGTTTTGGGAATATTTCCTCCTTCTCTGATAGATATATAAATTGTCTACTTTCAGCTACATCACTGCGTCAGAGTGGAAGCACCTGTATGGAGGTAAGAAGACCACCGCGGAGCAGGATGGACGCGCCAAGTTCAGACGCCTGCCCTTCCACTGCTGCAGGTAGGCCCCCACACTGATACAGCCACATATCAGGACACACCTGGTTACCACAATCATACCTGGCCTTAACAACACAACATCTCAGCCATAAATGTTGTATGAAATAGTCCAGTCGAAACGATCCAAAAGGGTTCTAGATAACTCAATGATTTCGATATACCCATTACAAAAACAAACAAAATTAGAAAAAGGGCTATTTATTGGGTTCTGATGTTAATGTCAAGTATCTTTTTGATCAGATCAATCACATCGATCTGGAATTTATTTGTAACTACATGTATTGCAATTTGTCAAATTATCCTAATATGATACATGTATATTCCTTTTTTCAGTCTGTCGATGCAGCCGTTTGAGCACCCGTACGCCACACCCCAGGGAGTGGTCTTTGACCTCATGTAAGTACATTTGTACAACCACTTTGATACTGTTACACCGTTGCTTGTGGTCCTAACAATAGTAACATTGGTTCTCTGTACAGTGAAGAAGAAATAGTAGAAATTTAGATGAGCAATGACAATATCACACTATACATTTTAGTACAGATAGGACCTGGATCCTAGGATTAGAAATAAAAGTAGTTTATGCGCACAACCAGAATAAGCACATGTGGTCCCGTATGAGCGCAGGGTATAATACATACATGCATCTTTTTTTACAGGGCGATCGTGCCGTTCTTAAAGAGGTTCGGCATCAACCCTGCCTCAGGAGAGGTAAGCCATCATCTAGTACTTTACATCGACTTGTTTCATGGCCATTTCAACATTGACTTTTGCGGCAGCTTAACCTTGCATTAGTACTGAACGGTCAATTTCACATCACATGCTAAAATATGAACCTAACCTGCTCTTTATCTTAATTGTCTCGTTTCAGAAAATGTCAGCAAAGGAACTAATCAAACTGGAATTTCACAAGAACGCACAAGGTATTGTATACATTTAAATATTCTGGGATTCAAAACAAAGTCTTCAAGTTTTTCCCTGATGTCATTTTCTTTTTGTATGTCACGAAGACCTGTACTTAATTATAGAGGACCTTTATTCAGAGGTTTCAATTTGAATATTTCAAGTTTTTATGAGATTGGTCACTATCATCCCTGACGTTTCCACCTGACGGTTCTTAGGGTCATGTTCAGAGCTCAATAGTATGAAAACAATGCTAAATTGGTGGTGGTCCCTATGACTTACAGGCATGTTTAGACAGGAAAACGAATAGCGTAGTAGATATACATTTTCTCTTAGAATGTGTGGTTTAATATTAAATCAAATATGTCTATCATATGTACCACATGTACGTCATAATCAAATAGCAACCTTTACCGTACCAGTAGCCACATAATTTGGATGTGAATTCCAATGTATTTTCAGGAAAGTACCATTGTCCGGTCACCTTCAAGGTCTTCAATGCCAACACACACATTGTAGCTGTCAAGACTACCGGTAACGTCTACTCGTACGATGTAAGTCAAACATCCATCGCAGAATCATTTTACCATTTAAGAAAAAAGTACAAAAAATGTATGATGATAACAATTAACATGTATGGTAATTTATTTTACTTCCCATAATTAACCGTACCAGTATATATGAAATTCAACAATTGAACATAATTTTTTTATTAAGAAATTTAACTTCATATGTAAAGTAGTGCAAATGTAAATTAGTGTTACTCAATATGTCGGTGTTGGTTTCCTCATAAGGCGGTCGAGCGTCTCAACATCAAACCCAGTTTCTGGAAGGACCTCCTGACGGACGAGCCGTTCACACGTAAGGACCTGATCCAGCTCCAGGATCCGACCAACCTTGACAAGTTCAACATCGCTGAGTTCTTCCACGTCAAGAAGAACCTCAAGGTCGTGGACGAAGGTGAGACAATACAACGCACAGTCATTTCATGTCACAAGATATTTCTATGAAGCATGAATGTAGTCCTGGCGTGTACCTCATCAGGGCTGCATTTATGCATCATGCGGACCTTACAGGTTGATACAGTGCCAAAAGGTCAGCATGATGCAGGGATGCAGCCCTGCAGAGAAGACTCGCCAGGACTGCATTTGTGCCTGTCATGAGGACAGAAAGGGCTTAGGGTATAATAGGACATTAAAATATGATGCGCTCCTTAAAGAGTAAGTTTCGCGAAGAGTTTCATAGAGTAATCAGCAATGCCTCTTTTTCGACCCACATTCTATGTATCGCGAGTTAGCATACAACCTTACATAGAAGGTCCCTCTCAGCTGTTCATTTTACACTGTAGACTAAGAGTAGTGTGACGTTTCTAACCCTGCATTGGTATAGATGGTATCGTTGAACGGCCAAATGGCTGACCAGTACATTTTTCATCAAATATGTATCCATCACTAAAGTACTGTTTTTGATCTTTCAGAGGAAGAAAAGGCAAAGAAGAATCCCCGTTACCATCTAAAGGCGACCACAGCCGAGGCCAAGGACGTGTTGGACGAGCTGGACAGGACCTACAAACCGGCTGTACGTTCAACTCATGTTTTATCTTATGCTTGGCTGTTGAAGAAAACTTTAAAAACATTTAGAAAAATGGAAATATTGGTATTTGTATACAATGTATACCTTACTCTACGTAAATAGTAACGAGGGTGCTCCACCACTTATCTCAGCTGCATTTCCTACAAAACGATGTTTATCATTTCGAGTTTGAAAACACTCACATAATTCCAGTGATATCGGAAATCCATTACACCCTCTGGTGTAAAATATAAAGACGTGAGTTTTTTTTAAAGGAAGCCACATAGAATAGGCCTATAGCTCATCGGTACGCCTTAAATCGTTAAAGTTGCAGAAGCATGTAAAGGTTTTGAGCGATTTACCTCATTAACCTCAGGTGAATCATTCCTTAAAATATTTACATTTTTTCTTTTTTATTCTAGGAGAAAGAGGAGGTCGTCAAGAAGGCTGCAGACGGCATTAACCGAGTAAGTCCCCATACAACTTATATTATATTATAAAAATATATTTTCTTATAATTCGCCAAATGTTTATGACAGAGTTGTATTTTTGACGCCTAAAGTATCCAACCGTTATTCGAGCGTAAATCATAGGTTTAAAAGCAGTATTCGACTGTGGGTGATTTGAGAGATGGATGCTCATCCAATACAGTGTCCTATGGTAAACACTTACAGATGAGCCACAGATTGTCGACGGAGGAGCAGACCACTCACAGCGGAATACTGTCCTATATGATGGGGATTTAAATACGAAATTAGTCAATATCAACAGACTACCAAATAGTTTAATTTACTTCAACAGTATAACAGTGATCGCCGAGGACTGATCATGATATGTCATCCCATGCGTTTACATTATATAGTGGGAAAACATCTTATCTATCTATCCGTTGTTTCTATTTATGTAAATGGGTGTATTTTTGCAGGCTCATTATTCCACAGGAACGGTGTCTGCATCGTTCACGTCGACCGCCATGACACCCTCAACCGAGCATGAAGCAGGTATGGCAATTTATCTCATGTTACATCACTGTATGAAAAATACATTCTAGCATACTGTACCTTCGCGCCGGGTTTTAGATAAGCGCCTGTCTTACACATGTATAAACAGCGGTGGTATATATATAGAGCTCCAACTATATAAGTGCCGGAGCGCTAAAACGTGATGGTACGGTAATGTTCAAAGTCAAGGGCATCCTTGCAAAGAGCTGGACAGAACGGTTTGATTGAAAATCCATTATCTTAGATAAAACTGTTGTGAGTTTGTTTCTAAAAGAGCTGTTTCTATCTTGTAGCCATCATTGACGAGGACATTCTGCGCTACGAGCGGATTAAGAAGAAGGCATACGTTCGGGTTGTAACGAGTCACGGCACCATCAACATAGAACTACACTCCGACCACGTGAGACACACATACAACTTAGGCCACACCAAATTAAAAAGTTGGTCTATGGATTTTGTTTTCCAAAAATAGGTGCGGGAGGGCGAATTTTTTTATTCTTTTTTCCAAAATTTCTTTTTTGTCTATGGATTTTAACCTTAAATTAGGGGGGCGGACGAATTTTTTTTTTTCCTGAGGGAAAATCTTTTTTTAATTTTTACAAACTGATATTTTCTGGCTAACGATGGCAGAAAAGGCCACCAAAAAAAAAAATAATAAAAAATAAAATCAAATTTCTCAGAAAATGATGCGGGCGCAGTCCATAGACACAATTTTTTCAAAAAAAAAGAAGAAAATTCCATTTTCGAAAATATGGGGCGGGAAATCCGTAGACCAACTTTTTAATTTGGTGTGGCCTTATCATATCAAATACTGCAAATTTATCAATGTATTTATCAAAATATTTGTACATTTTTCAGTGTAAAATTGATTTAATCGCTATTTAGTTTTTGTTACAAGATTGATTTTTTTTTCTAGTAGATAAGACCCCCAAAAAATGTTGCCAAGTCTGGAGGGGGGGGGGGGGCTATCAGTCTCACTTCTCAATCATGAGCCATCAACACTGTCACATGAGTTACACTTTACATCTAGAATTCTGTTTAAATCGGGAAATATGTTTCTCATGCTCTGTCTTTCATGAGAAAGTTACTACTTTGGAATTACCAGACTCTGTCTCCCTCTCAATAGTAGAGTACATGTGCATTACTGTATTGTAAACAGATAGAGTTGTATTGACTTTGTCCATGTTGCCCGGTGGCTGTAGGTACCGCGGACGTGTGAGAACTTCCTGAAGCACTGTCAGAGTGGTTACTACAACGGGACCATCTTCCACCGCTCCATCAGGAACTTCATGGTATGTTTCTTTGCTTCTGTTCCATTTAACCTTTTAAGGATGGCATGGCGCTAAAAGGTGACATTTGTTGTCATGATGGACCAATGCAGTCCCGGGAAGTAACTCGCCGGTGCTGTATTGGTGCATCATGCTGAGCCTTCGGCTGCATTTATGCATCCATGATGACAAAAGGCATGATGCATAAATGCACCATGTGGCCCTTAAAAGGTTGAACAACATTAGAACATGAAATAAATACAGACTTGCACACTTTAATTTTCATCATTCTGCACTCATTGGGCTCTTGATCTGATCGTTGCAACAGAGATTCAACCTGGCATTCAGCTCATGCAGAACAATGAAAACCTAGCACTCTGTTGTACACCTATCGAATTTATAGTTTGTACTGTTTATTAAATATCAGAAATATACCCACTCTTTTTTTGGACAGTATAGACTTTTAATATCATGCACGGATGTTTTTTAATATCAGCAATTGAGACTGAACTTATTCTCTTATTCAGATCCAAGGAGGAGACCCCACTGGGACTGGCAAAGGTAATGCATCATTTTTCATTGAATCCTGTAAAAATTACATGTATTCAATAGTATTTCGATTTATCAGTCTTTCTACCTTTGCCATTCATATGCGACTAACGCTAAATACCCTGTTTTCTCTCTCTCGCTCTAGGGGGAGAGTCAATCTGGACCAAGCCGTTCAACGACGAGATCAAGACGAATCTTACTCATGCCGGCCGCGGGGTTCTCAGTATGGCAAACACGGGGCCCAACACCAACAAGTCCCAGTTGTACGTGTACAGATACCGCGACATAACCCTTTAACGATGGCATAGTGCTTTAATGCACTTGGTCGTCATGAATGCCTCATATCTTTCATGCAGGGTTGATATATTCCTGAAGGTTCGGCATGATGCACCAATGCAGTGCCGGTCGGTTACTTCCTGGCGCTGCATTCTTGCAAATGTTGCTTTTATAAGGCAAAATCAAGTCCTTTAAATCTCGAATTTCTGAATTAACCATATATGGGATATTTAGGCCACTTAAAGTCGATTATCAGCTTTGTGGACACCGCGCGCATCCTTCAAAAACGGCCGCATTGGGTCTTTTTTCAGCTTTTGACAAAAAAGGCCAAAAAAGGCCGCATCTTAAAAAATTCAAAATACAAGTCACAAAATGTCTAATATCTCAGCCGTTAATTGGGGTAGAAACTTAATTTAAAAGGCATTTTAGCACCCATTTTTCTTAAAAAGTGTCCGCAAAGCTGATAATTGACTTTAAGTGGCCTTACATTCTTTTGTCCATGTATGAGGAAATTGTAATACAGTATTAAGAGAGACAACAAATGTCTTCACGTCAAGGAGGCTACGGCTCCAACAATAGTCACACAGATATTACAGTTTTAAGAAGGTTGTACTTTTACTTCCAGCTTCATCACATTCCGGTCCTGTCGCCATTTGGATGGAAAGCATGCAGTCTTCGGAAGGTTGGTATTTCTTATCAGAGGTAATAAACGCCCCCTCCCGATTTAGACTAGAGAAAAAACTTTTTTTTTCAAGATTTTGGAGACAAATTCAACTGTTAGGTAAAACGCATGAGTGCAGCCCTGTTGAGTTACTCGCCAGGGTTGCATTCGTGCATCATGCCACCCAATTACATAGCGCATTAAAGCACCATGCGGCTCTCCCACGTGATTATAACAAGAATATGAACTTCTCCTTTCAGGATTGTGGGTGGCCTAGAAACCCTGGACAAGATGGAGGCCATAGAGACAAATAAACACGACAAACCCAAAGAGGAGATCAAGTTCTTGGAAGCTACTGTATTTGTCAACCCATACGAAGAAGTGGACGAACTGGTAATTTGCTCTTTAAATATTATTCATATCAAAATGAAAATTTGAATACGGTATACCGTAAAGCCTATGTGTAACCCTCACAGCGGGTTATAGGATTAGGCCAAAGTCGGAGTGCGGGTTATACAAGGGCTTTAAGAAGTATACTGCAGAGCTAACAACCATAATCAGGTCCAAGGTGCGGGCTATAGGAGTTCCTCACAGTTGGAGTGGCTTCATGGTAAAACGTTTGGACGTCAGAGGTATTGAGATATCCTGTACAAATAAAAGTACCATATTGACTTTTTAAACACATGTTGACGTCTGGTTATTCATCCCGTCTTTATTCCTGTTTATAGTTGGAGAAGGAGAGAGAAGAGGTAATAAAGAAGGAGGCTGCTGAAAAAGAAGCCAAACGGAAGCGGTTTGTCAAACCTAGAGACACAGCCCCGACCGTCTTCAGACCGGGCGTCGGTAAATACGTCAACCCTAAGGCAGCGTGAGTAGTAGATACACATTGCGCATTGTAACATTACTAGTTGTACTGCCTTTTAGCTATATATTTAAGGGTTATATAATGCCAAGGGTTCATTTTCAATCGTCGTCATGATGCACCAACGCATCCCTGGTGAGTAACTTGCCAGCACTGCATCGATGCATCATGCCAGCCCTTTGGGAGTGTATCATGCCCGTAGGGTCAGTATGATGCATGACTGCAGCCTTAGCGAGTTACTGGTTAATGGTGTATTAAAGAAGAATATATATTTTTTGTGTTCACGAAACCCATAGATATAACTATTTCCGTACCTTAATGAAACTTATTTTTCTTTGTGTCAAACAGAAAAAGAGCAATAGAGAGTGATGACGCGGCCGTAGTAGAAAAGAAGAAAAAGTCCAAGGCCAAATCCGACTTCTCCGACTTCAGCGCGTGGTAATGTGTCGCGCTCCACCTTCATAGATCCGGTCATCTCCATTCTCAGCTCCATCTTGTACATAGACTACCAGATATATCAGATCTTCACATCTTCTATCATAGCAGTGTTCAACAGATTTGTCACCCCTCCAAACAACCCCCAGGGATAGTACATTCACGACTGCGGCAAATCTGAGGAAGTCACTAGAACACCAAAAAAAGGACAAGATAAGAACAACCTATGCCTTTCTGGTGTTCCAGTGACTTCCACAGTCGTAAATGTTCAATTCCAGAGTGCCGTTTGGAGGGATAGTAACCCTTTAAGGACAGCATAGTGCATTATGCCCCTCTGTTGTCATGATGCATGAATGCAGCCATCGCGAGTTGGTACATCACGACAAATGAACAGGATCCTTGGGGTATCATCCGGTCCCGAAAGGGCTAAAATATATCGCCATGTGAAGTATCATGTAATTTGTATTTTATATTGTGTATGTGTATCTATAACAGTACGCTATATTGTATTGTCTTGTGTAATAAAATTCACGAATGAGATAATTGTCACATATTATTGATTTCCATTTACAAAGTTCTATCGGAATCAAAATATAAGCTCTCGCAGAGAACTTGCAATTATTTTTAAAAAAAGAGTACACTGGTGGAGGTATTTCGCACTGCAAATTCTCGCATATTATCCACACCAAGACCTTGATGATATGTATCGCTCGCATATGGACTCTGAAAATGTCAACTTTAGTAATGTACCTCCAAAAACCCTTGTTTTCTCCTCACTTTAGACAGAATATTGTTTTGCATATACCGTATTCGACGTAATAAGCGCACACCCCCGTTTTTGGCCGATTTTTAGACTATAAATAACCAAGAAAATCTCAATTTTTTACCCCAATTAAACTCTTAACTACTAAAAGATGTTCATAATCATTTTCCAAGCACACTGTGCACTTATTACGTCGAATACGGTAATCTACAGATAATAAATCATACGCAAGAAGTTGGGGTATAAATGTTGTCAGAGAGAAATGACTACCGTAAAACCTTGCGTTAAAGCCGCAGCTAGTACGCGAATCAGATCAGCAGTGCGGCTTATAGGATCGGCCCAGGGTTGGGTTCCAGCATATACGCGAGTTTTTGCCACTATGTACAGTATTAAAATCGGCAGATTCAGATCGCCAGTGCGGCTTATAGGATCGGCCGTAAATTAGGGTGCGGCTTATACGCGAGTTAGGCTTATACGGGAGGTTTTACGGTAGTCGAAGAACCACAAATCATATACTATTATTAACAGCTTTAATTCAACAGAAGTATAACAACAGAATGTCCTTTAGTCTCACGTCAAACCTTCTCGATCCTTGAATGCTTTTAATTTTTCTAAACGTTCATTGGTTTTCTTTTTCTTCTCCTTTCTCCGTAGAGAGTTCTCTCGCTTTTCCTGCTCTTGTTTACTCTGCTCCCCGTTATAAAACAAGTCCAGCTTCTGTCGAAGCCGTAATCGGGCAATTTGTTGATTCTCATGAAGCGATCTAGTTTCGTGAACCTGCAAATTACGAAAAACGTTTATCAGAAGGATATATTTATGTAGTCATTTAATTTACGACATTTTAAGGCAATGACACCACAATATGAACAATTTTAACGGTATTTGGGAGGGCCTCACAATTTTTAAAGGTACCCATCTGTCCCATGCAGGAATAAGAGATTGAACTGACTTATCAGCTCGATATACATGTCTCATTAGAACTTCAAGTAAGATCAAGTCATTACTGGTTCAAGTTTCTTAATCATTTCTGTGTGTCATTGGCTAGGCAAATGTATATATCCTAAAATACAATTGAGTTATAATAAGTGGCAGTGTTGCCAAAATCACGCCGGCTTTTGCCGGCGTAAAACGTTAATGGCCTGCGTTGGCCTTCTAGACACCGGCTATTATCGCCGGCCATGATCTTAGCTTTCTAATAGTGAAAGAATTTTTCAAATATTCCTATTAGAAGTGAAGTTAGAGCCACTTTTTTTTTAAAGCAATTTGCAATCACTTTTATTACTTCTTATATGAAAAAAACATAAAAAAATATCTTTATTAGTTTGCGAGCCATTTAGGATATTTCATATGAAATGTCAATGTACATGTGGGCTGCGTGAGTGGAAAATGGCCTGCGTAACATCCCGCGACGCAGGCCACTTTGGCCTTCATCTGGAAAAAGTTTTCGGTAACACTGTAATAAGATAACATAGAATAACTTTGTGAAATGAACAAACTCACTTTGACTTGGATCCCAGTTGGAACATGGCGCAGCACGCAGCAGTTTGTGGTCTTGTTGACGGACTGTCCTCCGGGCCCCGACCCATGCGTGAACGTCTCCTCCAGGTCAGACTCAAGGATCTCCGGCAAACCCTTGGCCTCCTTTGACCGCTTTGACTCTTTCGAACTCTTACACCGCAATGGCACAAGAAACACAGGTCCTTTATTCCAGAGAACTCTCGCAGTAGGGTGAGATGATTGTTGCGGATCTAAGGGTCCTAATGCCCGCGTGTGAGTCAAGGATATCAGTGGGGAGGTTGTATACATCAGGTTACCATGGCGATGTTGTACAAAGTGACCAGGGTGAAATGGAGCTGTCTTGAAGGTCAACGTCTGCACTTGTAGGAGACGCCTGGTTACTATTGTTGTAGCCATAGCGGATTCACTAATACTCCAGAACAACCTGTAACGAAATAAAATGTAACTTTATTGACTAATTGAGTCATTCTTCTCCAACCGCATTCCCTTCCTTTTTCGTTTCTTCCTCTCAATCAATTACATTATACCTACACTACTAGACTTAATACAAAATTTTCGATCCCTCCTGAGGGGGGGGGGCGTAAAAAATTCTAACCCCTCTCAGGCTTCTCCGCAGGATGAAAAAGCACACCGTACATTTTGGTGAAATGGGGAAGTGATAACAAGTTGCAAGCGCAGCGCCGCAATTCGCAAGCGCAGCGCCGCGACATCTCTAGGGGGGTTTGGGGGCATGCCCCCCCAAGAAAATTTGGGATCTCTAGCCTTGAATTGGTGCATTCTGGTGCATTTTGGCACATCAAATATCATGGCTTAGATTTGTATTTATCCTGTATGATTGGGGCTGGAAAAAAGTTTTTGGATGGAAAGGTTTTAGAACATTTTGAAATGGTGCAATCATATGGCTCGGATTTGTATTATCATTGGAGCTGGGACATTCTTTTTGGAGTGGAAAAGTTTGAAAAAGTCCAAATTAGAAATGGTGCAATCTGGTGCAATTTGGCACATACTATACATTATTTTTTAGAGGGAAAGGTTTTTGAAAGGTTTTTAGACTTGAAATGGTGAATTTTGGCACATCATATATTATGGCTGACAGATAAGTATTTAACCTTTATCATTGTGGCCAGGACATTCTTTTTGAACTGGAAATGGTGCAATTGGGTTCAGAAAGGGCCAGCTTTGGATGTCAGAATAGGCCTGGTTAAGATGGCCGAAAGTTCAGTCTCTGCGAAAACTTTTTCATTGCACAGGACATTCGGTCCTGCAAATTTTCATTATTTGAAGGACCGGCTACATTTTTGGAGGAACGGATCAGTGTTGCCGAAAACTTTTTCTTGACGCAGGCCACCTTGGCCTGTGTCATGGCGTCTTACGCAGGCCATTTCCTTCTCACGCAGGCCATTTCCTTCTCACGCAGGCCATATGAATTTCAATCTTTTCATAAACTAACAAATTTTACAAATATGGCCTTATCTTCGCTTCTAATGGACCGATTTGAAAAATTCTTTCACCATTAGGAAGCTGGGATCATAGCAGGCCATTCTGGCCTGTGTCCTATTGCCCTGCGCCGGCCATTAAGATTCTACCCCGGCAAAAGCTGTTATTTCGGCAACACTGACGGATAGCCACATATCTGATGATTTCTGCATTTTAAGTATAGAGGGGTTTTGTCCATTAAGAACATATTTTATTTGTTATCATTTATGGCCAAATCAGAATAGATTTACACATTATA
The DNA here is from genome assembly GCA_947462335.1 of Harmothoe impar. NCBI lineage: Eukaryota > Metazoa > Annelida > Polychaeta > Phyllodocida > Polynoidae > Harmothoe > Harmothoe impar. The sequence continues at coordinate 37,695,859 of OX381720.1, forward strand.
TTATTGACATAAATATTTCAGCTTTGGAAGCCTAACTGAATTCTTCTAGTTCTGAAAAGCCCAACATGTGCCTGGACATTCGGTCCTGCTACACCTGTAAAGAAGTACCAGGTTTAGGTTGAGAAAGGGCCAGGTTTAGGGCCCAGTTTGAGGGTCAGGAAGGGCCAGGTTTGTGGGTCAAAAGGGCGGCTTAGGTTTAGGGGTCAGATAGATTCGGGCTCAGGCATCAGAAAGGGCCATATTTCCCTTTCTTTCTTCTCTTCCCTCTCTCTCTCTCTTTGATTTTTCAGGCGGGGGGGGGGGGGGGGGGGGCCCATGTGCTCTCCCCCTCCACTAAATCCGCCACTGTACAAATGGATCATGGGTACGATTGGCATATCCAGGGTCAACTGGGTAATAGGAAAATTTTGAAAATATTGAAGTCAAATGGTGTATTCTAGGGCATTTTTAGAATGCATCATAACTTTGGTTCTAGTGGGAATATTTTAAAAATTCTAAAAGCTATGGAAAGCTAAAAGCACACAGGCAGCGAATCCGGGGCTATCTCACACAGGCGGCTGTAAAAAGCACACAGGCGGCCCGCCTGTGTATTCCCTATGTGCGGAGAACCCTGCCTCTTGAGGGGGGGCGTAAAAATTTAAGCCCCTTTTTAGCAAAAAAGCCAGCGCGTTACTATAGTTCAAAGGGGGGGGGCGAAATTTTTTCGGCGCCTTCGGCGAGGGGGGGGGGGCACAAAACATTCCACGCCCTCTCGAGGGGGGGGGGGGCGTAAAAAAAATTCGCCCCTCCGCGCAAAATTCACCACCCCCCCCCCCCTGTAATTAATAAATGAACACTCCCTTATAGCATTGGTCATGTTTGCCAATTTCAATATTAATACTGCTGTGTGTTGTCATCACCTGAATGGGCTATACAGCTTCTCACCAGAGAATATACGCCCCTCAGAAGAATGGCACAGGTCACTGACATAGACTGCCATACCCATACCGTAAACTGAGGTGACTTTGGCTCACTTTTTGTATATCTTGAATGATATTTCATTTTCCATCATTAATATTGAAAGTGGAGGGTTCCCAGATGATGATATATATTTTTTTTCACATTGTGATCCCATGAGAGATTAAATTAGAGAAATAGAATGCTTTGAAATTGGAACATTTTTACTGAGCCAAAGTCACCCCGGGTATGGGGTGACTTTGGCTCAAAACAAATATACTAACTTCCAAGCATAGCTATGCCTTGTTAAAAACGGTTATAGAAAAATTAAGTTTAAAAAAAATGTATCATACTGATACTCTACCATTATACTACTTTACCAGAAGAGGCAGGGGTCTCTTAAGGATGGGGGGGGGGGGGGTCCAAGCAGTTTTTATGATTCACAGATATTTACATGTGTGTAGTTAGGTTAGGGCCTACAGACAGAACTGTAGTTTGAGTGAGGGGAATGAGGTTGTAAAATTCCACATTTTACTAAGTATATTTTATATCAGCTACTAACATAATGTATTGTAATGTATTCAAATAAGAGTAAATCAGTTTATATGGTTCAACAATTTATTGATAACATGCATTAAAACGCTATTACCAGATCATTACATTGATGCTTTTTAATGACTTTTAGGGACCTACAGCATAAAGTTGATATCAAATATAGGCCAACCACCACAGTAACACGTCACCTTCAATCTATAATTGATCATATTGACATATAGTCATTCAATAAATTGCATTCATACAACTGTTCCATTTGTGGACTGGAGACGTCCTACTTGTCAGTAACAATTATAATGTCCATGTACTTAAACAACTATCCATTTGTGGACTGGAGACGTCCTACTTGTCAGTAACAATTATAATGTCCATGCACTTAAACAACTATCCATTTGTGGACTGGAGACGTCCTACTTGTCAGTAACAATTATAATGTCCATGCACTTTTTGCACACTGGAGATGTCCTACCAGCCCCATTTGTCCTCCAGCTCTGGAACACTTAATGCGCCTCTTTTCGAAACCTCTTTGGGTTCATCGATCTTCTGAGTAATGTCACCAATCCTGTAGAAGATTTGATCGACATCCCTAGGCCATTTCCAATGACGGCCACTTTTTTTCATCACACTCACCTCTGCCCCTTCATCCCTCACAACTTTGACAACTCCAGGGAATAGTTCATCTTCATACGTGATAATGACATGGTCTCCCACTGCCAAGTCATCTATCTCAATGCAGCCATCCTCACTGCTGAGCTCACTAGCAGCATCCTCTGAATCATTGGGTTCATCTTGTGGATTAGGTTCCTCGTCTTCTTTGTCAGCTTCCTGCATCTGCTGGTTCCTTGCCACATCTTCTGGAGAAATGCTCTTTCCTGGTGGAACGGCAACCTTCCTCCTTTTCCTTGGGGGCCCTTCGGTGTTGGTACCCCTTAGCTGTACCAGATGATGGATGAAGCTTTCACTCAATCCAGCAGCATTATCTACCTCTGTGGAAGGCATTCGATTCAGAACTTGTGTGCGATCAAGTGGCTGGATCCCAGCCTTCCGGAATCCTGCTTGCAGGTTCTTTGCCCCGTTCTCTGACAGCTTTTCTGTTAGCTGCAATAGAAGCCTCGGGAATTGGTCTTTTGGAAGGCCCGTAGCTTTCTTCCCAGACCCATTTTCCTTCCAGTCTGTGAGAATTGCACGCCACGCTATCTTCATTGGGCGAAAATATGCTATGTCGAGTGGCTGGGTGAGGTGTGTAGAGTTGGCCGGCAGGGCAATGAAGGCAATGTTATTTTTCTTGCACAACTCCAGAACTTTGACGCTTATGTGGGATGATAGGTTGTCACCTATGAGGACCTTCTTTCCGGTTTGCCTTTTCAGTCTTGGTAAGACCAGTTTAATGAACCAGTCTTCGAAAGTGGTGCCATCGAACCAGCCAGACTTTGTCCTGTTGTAACGAGCATCTCCCTGACCTCCCTCAAACCACGTCGTCCAGAGGTTGTCTGCCTTGTAGACTGTGTAAGGTGCCAGCATTTCTCCACAGGAATTACCACTGAACATGATCGATATTGAGGATTTTGATGAGTTCATCACTCGTTCAGGATACTTTGAGCCCCGTTTGGTAATAACCTTTTTGCTTCCAGGGTCATCTGTTAGATTCGTTTCATCGTAATTCCAGATATTTTCCGGCGGCACATGCTCCAGTTCGCTTGTCAGGTTCTCGAAATATTCGTTTACGATGATTTCTGAGACTTGTGCCCTCTTCCGTTTAATGTTGCTACTCATTCTGACACTTAATGTTGTCTGTCGCTTCAGAAAGGAGTAAAGCCAACTTTCTCCTGGCATGTTGTTCTTAAATGCTTTGATATTCTTGTTGTTGCTGTCAAGGTATCCTTTCACGATACACCGTAATTCAAAGCCATCAACTGGGAAGCCGAAGTCTGACATTTTAATCACATGCGCTACTATAAGTGTTTCAACCTCCTTACTGAGCACAGTCTGTCCTCCAGGAGATTTGAGGTGGACTTTTTTCAGCTTATTTTTAAGGGTGCTCCATGGAACCTTGAAGTGTTTCACTGCTTGCCTGTGGCTCATGGTCTTAAGGATAACTGCCTCCATGGCATCCCGCAGGGTTTCCGGGGTGTAGTTTTTGTATGGTCTACTCCCAGGTCGTCTCACATAGTTTCTCATGGTGATAAGCTGTAATAAAAAGGGATAAAATACTTAGGAAAATATCAACTTGCAAATTGAACACTGTACGATCATTTACACATAAAACTGCCAAAACTGTTTCCTAGCATAAGTTTGGAACTAAGAGAGTGGTCATCTCTTAACAACAAGGGGGTGGGGGTGGGGGTGTACCGCTTTTTAGCAAAATTGCTATAGTTCAAAGGAGTTGGCCACAATCAATTAGGATCTGTCTGGGGTGGGGTGGGAGTGGGAAAAAATTGGACCCCTATGGGGGAACAGAAAAATGTTGGAGCACTCATTGCGGAAATCCACCACCGCCCCCTATATGCTGAAAAATGACCACTTTCTAGATAGCTTTAAACTGTCTAGATAGCTTTAAACTGTTGTTCAACTGATGCATAAATGATCAACATAATCAAAATATTGGGGTGCATGGGAGGAATTTTCCAAGGCCACTTAAAAACGATTATCAGCTTTGCAGATACTGCAGGCATCCTTTATAAAGGGCTGCATTGTTTTTTTTTTCATTATTATGAAAAAAATGACCAAAAATGCCGCATGGAGGAAAAGATTGGCAATGCATTTGCAATATCATCAATATCTCAATTATTAATTAAGGTAGAAACGCACTTATAATAGTGTTTTTATCCTTGTTTCCATGTGCTGACAGTAATTGACAATAACAAAAAGAAGAAAGTCCCACCCCCCGCACCTCCAGAAAAAAGTGAAACAAAATAGAATAAAAGGCGCCCTCTCGCCCTCCTAAAACAAGTCCGCAAAGCTGATAATTGTTTTTAAGTTGCCTAAGGTCGAGTTACACTGGGCAACTAGTTGCTAGCAACTCCTGAGGGGGGGGGGGGCATAACAAATTCCGACCCCTTTTGAGGGGGGGGGGGGCGTAAAAATTTAAGCCCCGTTTTAGCAAAAAAAACAGCGTGTTACTATAGGTCAAAGGGGGGGGGCGAAAAGTTTCGCCTCCTTTGGCGAGGGGGGGGCGCGAAACATTCCACGCGCTCTCGAGGGGGGGGAGCGGAAAATTTTTTCGCCCCTCCGCGCGAAATCTGACCACCCCCCTGTAATTAATAAATGAACACTCCCTTATAAGCAATGGCCCTTGCTAGATTAATATGACACCAAGTCCTTCCATCCCGGGGGGGCCACTCTCAAATTTATGGATACCATGTTCGTACATCACTCTGAATTTGACCCCCTTTTCCCGGACAAAATTCCACAAAATCATACCCTTTTTCCCGGGATAACCCCCTGAAATACGAAGAAACCATGCCCCTTTTTGTGGGACACCACCCCAAATAGGCAAATAATGATCATCAGTCTATACGAAATCCTGCCGGACACCGGCTATAGCCGGCAAAAAGACTGCCGGGCCGGCAGAAACGTGGCTACTGCCGTCCCAAATGACTGGCTGTCATCTACAGGTCTTTGCTTACATGCCAGTTTTTACGGCTTGTAAATCGGACCAGTATTAAGGTTTCTACAGCATAAAATATAAAGCATGAATATTTTCTGTAATTTTCTTCACTGATTTACATATTCGATTAATTTGTATGTTTGTAAGTTTTAGTATAGACTGATAATGGACCCCTTTTATCGGAATACCCTACACTGTGCTAAAGTAGACCACTAATAGCGGAATAATCACCTAGATATGCCAAAATGGGACCCCCTAAAAAGGGGGTTGCAATGCTAGATTTGGGACAAATTCCCCCAAAATATATTCTTTTTCAATGAGACCTTTTCACTAGGTATTTGATAGAATATTCTTGGTCTAAAACATACCCCTTTTGCCCCAAAATAGCCCAAAATGCACCCCTAATGGCGGGTCCGGCCGGACCCGCCAGTGGGGCCCAAAGGGGACCCCTTTCCTGGGTTTTTGTGTACGCACATGATTACTATAGACCATATAGGGAGTGGCCCCCCCGGGCCTTCCACCCACCCCATCAACTCGTAGTAGGCCCATCTCGGCTCCTCCTGTGGAGTTGAGCTTAATATACTACAACATTCTTGAGTAGGCCTGTGGTATCCAACTTGGCATGACGATATAAAACGTGATGGTCCCGATTTTGTATGCGCGGGAAACAAATAGCGACGCCAGCAGGGACAGGCATAGGGTGCTGACACCTAGAGTTGGATTTAGAAAGTAACTATCTATTTTAACACCAGATGGCGACACTGTACTGTATGGCGTCTGGCTGATGTGAAACGATCAAAAGAAAACGTTTGTCGTCATTTTTAACTTTTAGCAATGTTTTAGACAAATGTACAGTAAAAACAAACGTGATGACATACCTTATCTCTAGCTGCGAAGAGAGAGAGCAGACTTTCCAATGGATGCAATCCCAAATAAATCCTATGCAGTCCTTTGCACAGACTGCAGGCATGCACAGAGCCTGTAGCTCGCACACAAACTCAATCTTAAGTACGGAACCGGGTCAAAGCGCGGACGTCGTAGAACGCACCCTCCGCTATCACTCTCTCAGATAGTATCTGACAATACCATGTTAAAATTTGTGTTTCCTCTCTGGCACATTTTGGGCAATATCTCAGGAACTAGATCCCTCACCGTGATGTTTCAAATACTGACATTTTTGTCTTGATCTCGTGTACATGATGATACTGACGAGCACATTGCAGAAATTACTCCTGGCTTTCAGGATCTAATCGAAAAAAGAAATATAACTCATTATCAGCAGCCTTTCCCTTATATTGATCATGTTAGACAGAAATATTGCAATTTTCACCGTTTCATGGGATAAAGTATTTGTCTGGATTTGAATAAATACTGTGCCAACAATATTCAAGAGGAATCATTCATATTATCATCCTTCTATTGCCTTTTACCATAAAAAGGCAGCACAATATTAATGTGCATGTTTAAAGAGGGCCCTACCATTACCCGGAACTCACACACCATGTAGGCCTACATCAAATGATTTGGAGGCATCATGCTCATGGTTTGACCCCCCCCCCCCCCATGTAGAAATCTCCCGTAGGCCTATACAAGCCTTAGACCCCCCCCCCCACCACCACCACCACGTGCCACCCATATCCCTGCTTCCTGACGTCATTTCTAGAAGGTCTGATTCCTCAAAAATCAACAATTTGGTTTATACTGATATTACAAGGTGACTAAGGAATAGCATTTACAATAAATTGCTTGAAAAAGCTTTTTGAGCCAAAGTCACCCCGTGAGCCAAAGTCACCCCATTTTCACAAGAAACCCCCCCAAAAAATTACGAAAGTATACTTTTTCAGGTATAATGTATTTTTTTAGTTTTCTTTCTTACGGATCTTAATTACTATTGTAATTTTGTTTCATTTTGGCAGGAAAATGTTTTCCCACACATGATAGCCTGGAACGCCCATATGAAAGTTCCCCTATATATATTTTTTCCATTTTTTTTCCAATTTTTTCCTTCAAATTTTTTGAATAGAAACATTAAAGTATAAACATCCAAACTATTATAGATTATTCATTAATGAGGTATAAATACCATTTGATCTCGTTCCTATCTATTTGGGAGGCGTATTACCATGTCTAGATATTAAAACAACACTTTTTTCAACAGTGAGCCAAAGTCACCCCAAAGAGCCAAAGTCACCTCAGTTTACGGTACCAAACTCCAAAGTGACAATTCGACAGGTGCGCAAGTACCCCTATTATCGCTCAACATAGATTCGGCTTTGCACTGTCAGCGGCAGCTGATCGCTATTGTGGTTAGTCAAACTGCAATATATCGATTTCAAATATGTCCTTCTATCATTCCATATGTTATAGCAAACTAAATAACCTTTAAATATACCGTACCAAGAGTTAGTTATGGCTTCAAGAGTTCAATGTTGCCAAACAAATCCGACGACATGGCCGCTTATGGCCTATTAAATATATGAAATCTTACTTTACAAATTCAGGTTCCCATGAAATAAAATATATTTTACCATTTTTGAGATAACAAAATCTATCTTCGAAAACATACAAATCATCAAACAAATCAGAGAACATTTAATTTATACATATTATGAGCGGTCTCCAAATTTGGGGGGCGGTCGCCATCCCATAATCTTCTGCACTTCCGACGAAGGCTCGGTGTGTTATGGCTGTTCACTCGCATGTCAATATCGGTCGATAAGCTTTTGTCCCAGCTTGGATACGTTATCTACGTGGACTAGGACTGTACAGCATGGCATCTATACAGATACCAAGGGTTCTATCCCAGAGAGGGAAAACCCAGTTGGAAATCGAGCGAGAAAACTTCGAAAAACACCAGGTAGGTTGGGTCGCAAAAAGCTGACCGGTTTTTGTGGACCAACTCGGTAGTGCTCAACGTGTTGACATTTTATTTGCTCAGATCACCTGAGTCCAATAATCTCCTCTATGTTTTTATTACGGAGAGCCTGCTAGGACTACGTGTCTTGTTGTTTGTGTACTACTCTGACGTTGTTAGAATGTTAGATGCCGTTTTGGACGCTTGCCAAACAGAGGATTGGATGGAATGTTATTTTTGCTGTCACTCCCTCACTGACTGAGTCACTCACTTAAATTAAATTGACTTATAAATCATTTAATATCATGAGCCAACATGCAACATGAACTTGATGAAACCACAACACCGTATAGATCTACAGTATAATCTGTGTCAGTGTCTCCTGACATTTCAAACACATGGTCACCTGCATATATTAATGCACTGCAGGGATGTAATATGACAATCACGTTGATATGAACTTGAATGCATGACACATACTGACATAAGTCATAATGATAGTCAGTCACTGTCATACTCAGAGTCATACGAGTCATAAGTGATACTATGATATTGATAGACTCTACTCTCAGATAATCTCCAGACTATGGAAATGTCAATTCAGTTGCGGTTTAAACATGATAACTCACTTGACATTTAATTTGAATTATCGATTTAACATGAGATCATTCAATCATTGCCCTCACCCCCCCTCCCCCCCCCCCCCCAGTGTCACTTTAATACTTGCCTTCTGACTTTGAGATAGGTGTGACACATGGGAACCTGGGGATCTTAGTCTTGTAGGTCTGGCATTGATTGAATATCACATAACTTGACTTGACTTGATACTGTAGATCACAAAATTTTAATTGCTAAACTAAATCATATGGGTATTTCTGGAAATTTACTTAATTGGATAAGGGGTTATTTATCAAATAGATTTCAAAAGACTAGTGTTTCTGGTAGATGCTCCAGTGAAATGGGAATTGAGTGTGGAGTACCCCAGGGCTCAATTTTGGGTCCATTGTTATTCTTGATTTACATCAATGATGTTAATATTGATGTAGAGGAAGCTTCTATTTTACTATTTGCTGATGATACGGTCATTTATGTATCAGACAGAGATCAATCATCAGCGGTCATAAAAATGCAAACCTGTATTGACAACTTTGTACTTTGGTGTAGGAAAAACAAACTAACAGTTAATATAGGTAAAACAAAATTTATGGGATTTGGGAGTAAAAAATCATTCAAAAATACAATACTTACCATTAATGGGGAAAACTTAAAAAGGGTATTTACCTACAAATATTTGGGTATAATTTTAGATCCGAGACTTAATTATGAGATCTTTATGAAAAATCAAATGAAAACAATAGCATACAGGACATATCAGTTAACAAAAATCTCTCGATTTCTTAGTAAAGATAGTTTGTTGAAAATTTATAAGGTATACATTATGCCAATATATGATTATGGGGATATTTTATACATCAAATCAGGAAGTACATTGTTGAACAAAATGCAGAGAACCCAAAATAGGGTTTTGAAGGTTTGTCTTAAATTACCAATGCGTACCTCTACTGAGTTAATACATGCTAAAGCCAAAGTAAATTATTTATCTGAAAGAAGATTGTCTCACGTCTATGTGGAAGGTCACAAAAGGTCAGGGATATTTCTAGGGCCGCGCAGCGCGCAATACACGCATTTAAATGCAAAATGGCGCATTAAAATCCCCAAATGTGCGCCCATTGGCGCATAAGGCATCATGGTTATACTAAAAGTATAAAAATACATTCCCCAAAATATGTGTCAGAATTTCCAGATAGGGGTATAGCATATCATTGGAAAGCCAAAAACAGCAGGAATTTGGTCATCTAAATCTCAAATAGATATGCTGAGAATCTGAATTTTCCTAAATTTTCTAATGACATAAATAATTCCTTCTCCTTTGCCCATTTTTGAAATCTTTTCTGAATTGATTGTCTTCCGTTAGCACCTCCAGCCTTCCTACCAATGTATCATATATTGATCTTTAACTCTTTCCCTGATCATGCATGGTACCCATGGGTTAGGACAACATATGCTGAAGTTTCAATGGTTTGATAAAAAAAAGAAAAAAAAGGGTAACATGCTGTTTTTTTTAGATTGATAAATTTCCCTTTGATTGTTTTCATCTAATGATATTTTGTTCAACAGTGGTCTATATGATTCAAGGTGAGGAGAGCAGTAATTGAAAATTTCAGCGTAAAATTATTTTTGTGGCAGCACTGTCTTTTATAGTAAAATTTCCAAGAAAATACAGTTAATGGCCCATTCATTTTGAAAATGGCGCATTATTTTTCCTATAGATGCGCCATTGGCCCATTGCATAAAATCCTAGAAATATCCCTGAAGGTCATGTAAATTTTACCTCCGGCAACCTTAAAGTGTTCCGGAAGTACACGAGAAGGAAGAGCGCATGCGCTAGTGACGTCAGTTCGTGAACGGCGTTTGAATCGTGAAGACGTTAGGTAAGTCAAGAGCGTTAAAACACGTTTATTTACTTTTTTAAAGGTAAATACATATGAATATTTATCATATTCATGTAGCATCCACTTTCAGGATGCTTTTCATATAAGTTTCGCTCTTTAGAAACATGTATTAATGGAGTTTCGTCTTGATTACATTTACAGACGATACTCGGTGAAGACAGTCAAGTTGTGAACTTGGGAAAATGTCGGACGAACCAAATCTGAGTGTTATTCCCATTGAGGGAGAAATCTCGGTGGAAATAAATACATCCACGCTGGATCCAGCTAAGGTGGATGAACTTAGAGTGAAATCTAAAAGTTTGGCTAAGAAAATTAAAAGAAAACCTAAAGCAGTCGACATCGTCAAGGACGCTTCGGTAACCGAGGGAGATTCTGACCAATCAGCGCCAAGCGCCGAGATCTCATTTGCATCTCCGAAGCCAAAACGAGGCGCCGAGTCGGGCGCGAAGCAAGCCGACCAATCACAGCGCAGCTCTGATAAGACAAAGGCGAAGAAGAAGAAAACTGACCTATCACAGGACAGGACACAACAGCGAACGGAGACGCAGTCTCAAGACATCCAAAATGGCGACGAACGACAACAAAATGAAGATTATCGTCAGGGAATGTTTGATTACTTCGCGCAGCAACAGTATCAACAGATGTATCCCCATTATGGCGGTTATAATTATCAAGGGCCGATGGATTACGCTAACTATGGCCTGGGAGGAGATCAAAACCAAACGATTATCGGTTGGGGCGAGCATGATGTAAACAACGATCAAGCCCAGGTGTCGCCGCAGAAGGCCGCGAGAAAGGATAAACATGAAATGTCGGAATCAGAGGATTCAGAGACTGACTCGGAGATTCAGGAGGTATCAGAAACACCAAAACAAAAGGCGACGCCAACTACAGAGGTAGTGGAGGAGCTGCCGGAAGGCAGTATGGCGGCTCGCATAAAAGAAAACAAGGCCAAGAAGGCACATGACCCGACGGTAGGGAAGACCACTAATGTTCATTTCGCTTCCATGATAAATAACCTCTTCGTCGAGTCTTTTGACGAGAAGGCTTATGATACTTTGCTCACAAAGCACCCGAGGATTAAGAACATTCCGAAGTTGGTTACGCAGCGTACCAACGACGAAATCTATGCTGGATTGACACCGCAGGCAAAGACAGCGGACAAAGATATTCAGAAACTTCAGAATGGGATTGCGGCAGCAATATCAGCTTTCACCCCCACAGCGGAGCTGATGATTAAGAAAGGTAAACAAGACAAAGATCTGGACGAGGTCTCAGATGCTTTTACGGATGGGCTGGAGATCCTAATCCACACATCACTAGGCCTGATTGAACGTAGAAAAGCAGTAGCCAAACCTTGTATACAGGGAGAATACGCCAAGGTAGTAATCAGGGAAGCTAGGGAGAATAAAGAGTCAACAGACCTTTATGGTGAGAACGTAGCAGAGGCGGTACGGAAAGCGGAAGTGTCAAAGAAATTGTGTGAAAAAGTGATGAAGAGGAAGGCTGAGTCTCAGGGAAGTCAGGCCCAAAAGAAACAGAAGAACAACAAGTTTCACAACAATACTCCAAAGCAAGGAGGACCGTTTGGAGGGTTCCACTACGGCCCTAGAGGTGGCCAGCAGGGGGGCTATAGGCCTCAGTTCAGAGCCCCTAACCCCTTCTGGAACCAGCAGTACCAGAACTATGGACAACAGCAGGGCTGGAGGCCACGCTACCCGTATAACAACCAGAACCAGGGGTTCCGACCGAGGGCACCAGGCCCACCTAACGCCGGCAAGAAGCCGGGTTTCGTCAAAAGGAGCGCTTAATTGCGCAGGTAGGTGCTCCTTTTATCAATACTGCCAGTAATTTCCAAGCAGGTAACATAACTAGATTTGTAGATGAATGGACAAAATACACCTCTGATCCATGGGTCCTGTCTCAAGTGGCAGGTGTGACCATCCCTTTTCTAGAAGAACCCTATCAAAGCAGAATTCCTTGGCCTTTAGATTTAAAGGCTGAGGAAAAGACTGCGATGACAGGTGAACTAGAGGGGTTACTAGTTAAAGGGGTCATCACAGAAGTGGAGCATGAAGAGGGAGAGTTCATCTCTAATGTATTTCTTAGACCTAAACCAAATGGACAATTTAGACTTGTACTAGATTTAACCAGGCTAAACAAGAAAGTAGAATACGAACATTTCAAAATGACTTCATTGTTCACTGCTATGCTCATGTTAAGACCAGGAGCATTCATGGCCTCAGTTGATCTGAAAGATGCTTATTATAGTGTAGGAATCCAACAAGAGTACAAAAAGCTGTTGAGATTCCAATGGGAAGGCAGACTATATCAGTTTGAAGCAGTTCCAAATGGTCTAGCCTGTGCCCCAAGATTCTTTACAAAAATCTTGACACCAATTTATGCATCCCTCAGAAAACAAGGACATGAGTGTTTCTTCTATATTGATGACTCGTTTATCATTGCAGACACCGAGGAAGAGTGTAGACACTCTGCAGAATTGCTAGCTACTACTTTAGACAGTCTAGGCTTTGTCATACATGAGAAGAAATCAGTGTTGGAACCATCCCAAAAACTGACTTTCTTAGGGTTTGAGTTAGACTCAGTAGATATGGTAGTCAGGCCTACCCCTGAAAAAAGGGAGAAGTTCGATAGAGTAGCTAGAGAGATCTTAGAGCTGGAGGAAGTCTCCATCAGAGAAATAGCAGGCCTTGTAGGCCTGATGATTGCCTATGCAGTAGCATTAGACTTTGGTGCAGCACATATTAAACTCTTAGAAATAGAGAAAAATGTGGCTCTTAAAGCAAACAAAGGTAACTTTGATGCTACAATGACTCTGTCTGACTGAGTCAAGGTGGACATTCAATGGTGGATAGATCATCTCCCCTCTGGAGAGAGAATCATAGACAAGGGGGACCCTACTCTAGAAGTCTTTACTGACGCCTCAGGCGAAGGTTGGGGTGCCCACAAGGGCACGAAGACAGCCGGGGGCAGATTTATAGGGGAAGAATTGGATGAGCATATTAATATCAAAGAATTAGTAGCTATCCTTTTTGGTCTTCAAAGTCTGGTCAGACAGAAGAGTAAACATATCCAGATTATGACAGACAATACTACTGCATTGGCATATGTCAAAAACATGGGGGGAGTCAAGTCACCCCCTTGTAACGAGATATCCAAATGGATATGGGAGTGGGCAGAAGAAAATGGGAATTGGCTGTCCATAGCTCACATCCCAGGAGTAGATAATGTACTAGCGGACTACAAGTCCAGACAGTTCTCAGATGATCTAGAATGGGAGTTGAGTGACAAACATTTCAGAAAAATCTGTAAATTGTTTGGAACTCCAGAAATTGATTTATTCGCGTCGCGAATAAACAACAAATTGGATAAATATGTCTCTTTAAACCCAGAACCTGACTCTTGGAAAGTTGATGCATTCTCAATTCCGTGGTCTAATCATTTTGTCTATGCTTTCCCACCTTTCAGCCTGGTGGCGCGGGTACTCCAGAGGGTACGACAAGAAGGCTCGGTCGGGCGGATGATCCTCATCACACCAGCGTGGGCTTCGCAACCGTGGTTCACCACCATATCCCGGTTCCCCAGACAGATCACCTTCCGTCCAGCTCGAGGGAACCTGCGCCGACACGGCAAGGCCAGGCAAAACATGGAGAGGATAGCTCTGATAGCGACTCTAATTTAGAGGTCTACGTATTCAGGAAAGGGGACTTACCTTTTTACGGCAAGATCTTACAGGATCAAGGCATAGACTTACAGACTATACATTTGTTAATGAATGCATGGCGGAAATCTACGAAGTCCACATATCGCACATACTTGTCTAAATGGGCGTTACATTGCATTGATAATAATATAAGCGTATTGAAACCCAAGTTTCCACAAGCTATCAAGTTCTTGAGATTGTTGTTTGAACAAGGTCAAGGGTATTCGGCGGTTAACACAGCCAGGTCCGCGCTAAGCTTAATTTTACCAAGAGTAGATAATCATAACTTTGGTAGCCACCCCCTAGTGTGTCAGGTCTGCAAGGCAGTGTATAATATGAGGCCACCAAAATCCAGGTATTCCCAATTTTGGGACGTCAAAAGTGTGTTGCGGTTACTTAAAGATTGGGGCCAGAATAAGGATTTGTCCCTTAAAGACCTATCGAGAAAACTGGTCATGCTCCTTCTACTCACAACCGCCCAGAGAGGGCAGACCATAGTCAGTCTGACCCTGAAGGGTCTCGAGGTGGGAAACAGAGAGGCTGTTTTCCACCTGGAGACCCTTCTGAAGCATAACAGGGTCGGGGATCCTCTGGATACCCTAAAAATCAAAGCGTTTCCGGAATGCAAACGACTATGTGTTCTAGCAGCCCTTAAGAACTATCTATCGAGGACAAAAGAGTTTAGACCGAATGCTTCGGAAGGTGCCCTGTTAATAAGTTACCGGGCCCCCCATAAGTCTATAAGCCGCGACACTCTAGGTCGCTGGACAGTGTCTGTGCTGGCTGATGCCGGCATAGACACACACAGGTACAGCAGCCACTCGACTAGAGGTGCCTCGACCTCTGCTGCTAGGGTGATGGGAGTTCCCATCAACACCATCCTGAAACAGGCCTCCTGGAGGAGCGCAAGCTCCTTCGGGAGGTTCTACAACCGTGAGCTAGAGCATGATGTTGATGCTCTAGCTCACGGTGTCCTGCACCAGGTTGCCATTGAATAATGGGAGCTTGGTGCAGGGTTTCATCTTTGAAACCTACTGTATAATATGTGTTTTCATAAAACTCAGGGACATAATCATTCTATGTCTATAATAATATGTATTGTTAGAATATCATAAATTGCTACTTATGATATACTCCTTTAAATGTATGTAACTATAAAATAGTGTACATGTTGTTAAAAAAGGGAGAAAATTGTTAAAGTATTTTATACAAAAACTATAAAATAGTTGAGGTTGTTGCCTCCAACCAAAAATAAAGGTTACTATTATAAAAACACAGGTGTGTGTTTTCTAAAACAAATGAAAATGTGTTTTAAAGGACAACCAAAAACTAAATTCTTGGTGGTCAAATGTCTAAAGGTGAAACCTAGCAGAGAATGGTTAATTCATCGAAACTATGAAATAAAGTTGAAAAGTTTGAAAAGAGTGGTTTGTGCACTTTGTTGTAAAAAAAAAAAAAAAAAAAAAAAAAAGACTAATTATATATATATTTTGAAAAGTCCAGAAAGTAAAATTCTGTGGGTGGTACACAGCTTATTCATGTTTGAATATAGTGGAGGGATAAATGAATATTGGACTTGAAAGAATTAGAATTTCACTATCTGTATTGATAGGAATGAAGAAGCTTAAGGTGCTCTAAACTTCTCGTGTACTTCCGGAACACTTTAAGGTTGCCGGAGGTAAAATATTGAGATTAAAAGAGCTTACCTGTAAGTGAATTTTGATATCTATTTTACCGAGGGCAACCTGTAGTGTTGCGGTGAGTACACGCCCGACCCGCCTCAACCCTATTTGGAGGTGTACTCACAGTGCGAGTAAAATAGAAAAAAAAAAAAAAAAAAAATTGACACTACAGGTTGCCGGAGTTTAATTAAGGTTAAGCTCATAAAATATTTTAAGAAAGTGTTCCTTAATTAATTAAGCTTCTTCATTCTCTATCGCTCTGAATACTGACGTCACTAGCGCATGCGCTCTTCCTTCTCGTGTACTCACCGCAACACTACAGGTTGCCCTCGGTAAAATAGATATCAAAATTCACTTACAGGTAAGCTCTTTTAATCTCAATATTAGCTTTTATAAAGAAGGTTTCTGTATGTACAAGAAGTGCTGATGCAATATTGCTTAGCAATAAACTTCCACATTGCGAGGCTTATAAAAGAAGTCTTGAATATACAGTTTCCACCTTATGGAATAGTCTTGATCCGAGTAAAAGGAATATCAGGGATAGAAATTCTTTCAAGTTTCTTTTAAAAAGAGAACTGAGAGACTTAATCCCTAGAGTGGCAGATGTTGAGCAACATCTGCTTGTTTAAAGTTGTTTAAAGTTGTCAAAATATTCATGTATGTTATGATTGATCAGTACAATATAATAGTATGAGATGGTTGTTCATTTGTAACTAAAGAATTTATCTTCTTATGAAATTATTACAGCCTTAACTGGCATATATCATTACAAGTATGTCTTGTACTTCTATGAAGGATTGTACTAATTAATGCTCATTTGTTACCATTATACTCTGCAATTACTGTTTATGCAAACTTAACTAGCTTCATGATGCATTCATGTTGTTAAAACTTATAACTTACTGTGTAATTATGCTTGTTTCCTTAACTAGTGATCTATCATATTGTCATAAATGTCCTCCAACATTGAATATTACATATCTAATTTATCTCATTGAATTACTGTAAATAATAAATTAATATTAGCTGAGTTGTTGTACATATAATTATGACTCGAGTATAACTGTATAAAGTATAGTGTATATATGTAAGATATTTATACATGTGAGAAAACACATTTAAAATCGCCAGGTGGCTAACGAAAACAGAAAGTATATTTCTAGCAGCAGCCTTTTCTCTGTATAATTCTAACAAATGATGACATCACGTGTCAAGGGAGATATCCACTGTGAAATGTGTAATATCATTACATACTTTATATATTGGGTGTATATTATTACAAAATCTGCTCATGAGAGTGAAGTAGATTTGAATAAGATTGTACTTTAATGAATGAATACTTGAGAATAAATTTTTAAAACTTGAACTTGAACTTGAACTTGACTACCAGCACCGGTACTATCATAAATATTGAATAGCCTCAATTATCAATAGATAGATCTTGTTTTCCAGAGTATCTTCAACAATCTTGCTATAACCAGTGATCATTCCATAGCTGGGTATTCCAAAGTTGTGATTCAATAAATGGGTAACTGGGTTGCTGGTGAGAACAACATTGCAACAGACCTGCTACTGAATTTAATTATCTGATAATTCATGTAGATAGGTGGATAAAGGTTATAGCTAGATTAATCACATATTACATCTTTGTTATCAGTAGGTCTACATCTGTTCAACCTTATCTACTACTAGTATTGGGTAACCCTTAGGTTAAGGACCGTGATTAAGACATTCGCCCATATCGTCATGATACATCAGTGCAGCCCTGGCGAGTAACTCGCCAGTGCTGCATTCAACCATCATGCCGACCCTATAGGGTTCATGCTATCACAAAGGGTTACAACCACAGACGAGTTACTCGTTGAGGGGCATCAATGCGACTGATGTTGCTTTAACATGCTGTTCTTAAAGGGTTAACCCAATGTTGATATCAATGTCTTTCTTTTAGCTTCCGAAATGTCTGCTTCCGAAATATACTGGTTCCGAAATGTCTGCACCCGATCTGTCCCTGCTTCCGAAAGTACCAGTTACCATCAGTAGTATAGTATACTAGGTATACAGCTTCAGCTGCAGCTACAGTGATTGGAGCTGATACATAATCTGTATGCCTACTGGACAATACTGCCAATTAGGACTAATAATACACATCTAGTAATTAGCTGTATGTGATAAGTATAAGACCTACTACCATTTAGGTATCTTTAGATTAGCTTAAACGCATTTAGCTTAGACGGATTTAGGCAAGCTTTGTTTAGAATATGAATAAAATTGACCAATCTTTTATGTGTGGCCTACTTATGATTGTTTTAGATTATAAATGCCTACGGTACTTCTTGTGAGCAGTCAGAAAAAAACTCTATCATAAAAAAGTAGTATACTGGAACTTTGAAAAAGTGAATAGCTGGAGCATAACTCCCCCGCTCGGAGTATCTTTTCTGCATGGCTGTTCACCAAAAAAAGTTTCCAGGTTTTGTAAACTGATACTTTAACAGATACGACTGTCTTTAATCATACCCCCCCCCCTCCCATTTAACCATATTAAGATATATGTGTACTTCATGTACTATCAAAGGCATGTACTGGTACACGCAATTTTGGGAACTTCCCCACCTGGACACATTCCACACACGGTTTGCCCATTAAAGTCCATGACCAGCCTCTTGTAGACCTCCATTATTCAGTAACGTGTATCATGAGGTTCTGCCCCCGGGGAGTGTCTCAGCCCAGATCGTGTACACCTTATTGTGAGTCACCAGCAACAGTTGGACGCTATTTCTTCTTTGGTTCACTTTAGAAAAGAAAATCAAGGAAAGAAAGTTAACTTCCGTCCTATTTTATAATTTACTATAGATGAACAGCTGTCGCTGGATGATACAAAATTAAAGGGAGTGAGAGGTAGGCGACACATGAGGGATGGTTACGTATTGTATACCCTCGCGATGGTTATAAACTACCGGGAACTTCCGAGCTTCCCGTGTCCCAAAAAAAAAGAAAAACAAGTCACAGTCGCACCCTCTTTGTCCTACCCCCGGTGTATATATAATACAGTATATAAAAAAATGAAATATTTACCAAAAAAGTATACGGTATATTGAATATGAGTATGAGTGGAAACAGTATTCAAACAATAGCTCATGTAGACCTATCGATTTTTGTAGGTACCACATTATAGACTTATCATACGTGCAAACTTAGTCTTCCTCCCCAGGTCACACAACCAGATGCTGACCTTACTCAGTGCAGTATTCTTCTTTAATGACGGAGACCCACCCACTCACTAAACTAAACTAACGGCTGACCCCTCCCCCCCCCCCCCCCACCAACACACGCACACCTTTTCCCTTTCACTATACAAATTACAAGGCTCTATTTGATCTCCTACTGACTGAGGGTGTACAGTGAATGACACCTGGGCCGGCTGGAGATTGAAACACCAACCTACTGAACACTGGCCCACTGCTCATGCTACATGTAGCCTACTACAGTGGGGGATGGAGTCCTATGATCTGACCCACCCCCCTGTATCCATACTGAGTGACCCCCCCCCCCCCCAGCCCCCAGCCCCCGGTGGTGCTGAGGCTGTGTAGTACAGCGGCGCAGTAGCAGCTGCTGCAGCAGATAACTACTGTAGGGGCTCCAGGTCAGGGAACTCCATACTAGTATCCTCTCTTCTATTAGAGGTCATTTATTATAGGCATGCAGGGATATCATATAGAGAGGCCACTTTTCTGGTCTTTTTTTTAGGAATTTCTGTTTTTTTTTTCTTTTGCTTGGAATTTCTGTAATTTTCCTGTAAAAATTGACGAAATCTTAAGATTTTCTGCTTCTTGTGCGGGGTCAAGGAATGGTATCTCCCGTTGAATCGTTCCACTAAGCCAACTTTATGTATTGTATACCGTAACCCCACCCCCATTTTAATCCGAGCGTAAACATATAACCTACGGTATGCACATTAAAAAAAGAATACCCATCCTCTTCTCCGTAAGGACCATCTATTTCGTATATTAACTGTATTTGGAAAGGAATCACCAGATTTATTTTCAGATAATATATATCCATGAAGAACATTTGTGTATACCAAATTTGATACTACCGGTAGTGTAAATAATAATCGGCCACTTTCCTTGCCTATCTAGCAGCGAATTGCCCATTCAATAGTTTTCACGTGTCACCCGGGCGTGTCATTCATGGCACGTGGCCAGTTGTGTCTGACACGGTCGGAGAATGCAATGATTTTGTCATTTGCTATAGTTTTTGTTTTATTTTTAACCATAACAACATGTATTTCATTGCTGGCATGTCTGACTCTGGTGTAGGGCTGTGAGGGAACATGAGCGAATTAGATAGATGCAGATCACAGGTCAAATGTATGATTTCACACTAATAGTGACAAAGTATGGGCATCGTGAACTGGATCACACTGAGTCAGAATTTTATATATTAATATGAGAATAGGTGCATGCAGTCCCTTTGAACATGCAGATTTAAGTTTTCATGTTTTGAGGGTTCCTTGATTGAGTTGTCATACTTTGGGAGCGTGCCAACCTCCAAGTGATATCCTGTAATATGTCGTGCTCTATAACATGTATACATATCTAACATGTTAAATTTGTGAGTAATTACAATCCTCCTTCTGCTCGGCTGCTCTCCTGATTGAAAAAAACAACAAACTATTCAATGAAAAAAGAAATATATATATATAAGTGAGCAGAAAATGCCGGAAATGATGAGGTTGCCGGAGTATGCTTTCTGCGTATTTCCTCCATGGCATTCTGAAAGAGGGTCATGTTTGTGTGGGACTACTAGGATACAATAATTGACCCAGGGGCACTACTGTGCCTCAGGGTCTTATACGACGGTTCTCAACCCAATTTAAGACATTTTTCCCATCACTTGTACCTGGAATAATTCAGCAAATAAATCTTCCTGCCAAAGAAATGTCTGTGTTTTGAGTCATACAGCTCAATGCCAATCTCCCCATACCAGTATTGTAAATGTGGGTTTGCTCAAATTCTCAAAAAAGGCATTTAAAAAAGTGTCACTTTTGGCTTTTTTTTCACAAATTTCTTTAGCATTGCAGGTATAGGAAAAACCTCCCTCTTATGCCCTCCACCAACTTGAGCCCATAGACTTCCATGTTAAAGGCTTGAGGAACGCTTTTCTGAGACGGTATATGAGACGCTTTGTGAGAACCTCCCTTTGATTCTTTTTTTTTTTTTTTTTTCCAATTTTTTTTTTTCCAAACTTTTTTTCCCAAACTTTTTTTTTCCAAACTATGTTTTTTCAAAACTTTTTTTCCCTGCCTGCCTGCCTTCCTTCCTTCCTTCCTTCCTTCCTTCCTTCCTTCCTTCCTTCCTTCCTTCCTTCCTTCCTTCCTTCCTTCCTTCCTTCCTTCCTTCCTTCCTTCCTTCCTTCCTTCCTTCCTTCCTTCCTTCCTTCCTTCCTTCCTTCCTTCCTTCCTTCCTTCCTTCCTTCCTTCCTTCCTTCCTTCCTTCCTTCCTTCCTTCCTTCCTTCCTTCCTCCCTCCCTCCCTCCCTCCCTCCCTCCCTCCCTCCCTCCCTCCCTCCCTCCCTCCCTCCCTCCCTCCCTCCCTCCCTCCCTCCCTCCCTCTCTCCCTCCCTCCCTCCCTCCCTCCCTCCCTCCCTTTCTCCCTCCCTACCTCCCTACCTCCCTCCCTACCTCCCTCCCTCCCTCCCTCCCTCCCTCCCTCCCTCCCTCCCTCCCTCCCTCCCTCCCTTTCTCCCTCCCTACCTCCCTACCTCCCTCCCTACCTCCCTCCCCTGGGTCACATGTGATGCCAATCGCCAATACCATTCATTAAGTACCAGAAATAGGGTAAAGGTCGATACTCTACATGTGTGTACCAATACTCGCTGGTGCTGTTTACACAATCATGTCACCAAATTAGGACTGTCATTGGTATCCAATTTATTTCGATTCCGATTATCGCTATTTTGGTCTAAATTCTTTGTTTGATTTATTTTGATCTGGGATCAGTGGTTAAACCATGCCTGAAAATAAATGTTTTCAGTTGTTTACTACAATAGGTAGCACATATAGGCTCTATTCAGAACTTTTATACAATTTTGATTCACAATCGGAAGGTAAATTCCTTCAATTTTGTAAAGGGAAATTCCTGGACAATTTGTTGGTCAAAAGTCATATCGATATAATGCTTTTGTCGATGCGATAATCGGAATTCCGGAAATGTTGATTTATCGATTTGGGGAGTATCGATGACAGTCCCTCACCAAATGAGCATTAAGCTGTCCTTACAGGGTAAACGTCCAGTGCCCTACTAACTGAGACATGTAGCCGGTAAGATAACACACAGTAGGCCCCTGTTGGTGCCACAGTTACATGTGTGTGTGTTTACATGTGGTTGTACACAGAGTAGGCCTCTGGGTGCTGTTATTATAACTCACCACACACGGGGGGGAGCTGACCACAGAATCCATGAATAACAAGTACCCAGGTAGATGATCCCAATGGTAGTCACACTCGCAGCAGGTGACATGGGTAAA
The DNA here is from genome assembly GCA_947462335.1 of Harmothoe impar. Lineage (NCBI taxonomy): Eukaryota > Metazoa > Annelida > Polychaeta > Phyllodocida > Polynoidae > Harmothoe > Harmothoe impar. The sequence goes on from OX381720.1 coordinate 37,718,254, forward strand.
GCCATCTGGGATATAGTGACCACATGCGTTAAGGATATATGTCATCATGCTGATAGCTACACTGTAACTCGCTGACACTCCATTGGTGCATCATACCGACCCTTTGATAGTGTGTCATGTCCTCCTTAAATGGTTAATATATCGTTCATTCTGATAACTACCACAGAAAAACCATTGAGATACACCCCCCCCCCCCGCACCCACCCCAACCGTCATTGGTGTCCAAACATTATCAACGTATGTTCCCCATGATAAAAAGGCCTAATGGGCATGTTTAAGTAACCCGACCTACGTAATTGACTCAGGGTTACTCTGAGTCTTGTGCGACGGGTAGCAGGGGGTCTCTGAGCCTAAAATTTAAAACAGCTGTCATTCCTTCAAAATTGGAGCTTTTTCTCTCAATTTTGTGTCATTAGATGCGGTACAATGTTGTCCTTCCTATGTAATCGCGCTTTAATCCATTTTCAAACGCTTCCCCCTGAAAAGCATGATTTTAATTTTGTGTCTAAAATGGTGCTTCAGCATAGAGCCCTATGGGAGCCTGTAGATAACCCTTGACATTTAACAGTTACATATTGAACGGGCTCAGTGCTAAGTCAATGGGACAGATCTCGGCAGCCGACCAAACCGGGGTGAGACACTTTTTTTCAGCAAGCTTTGACTGGATCCAATGGTAATTTAACACAGGGAAGTACTACACTATTTCCCAAAGGAGATGCCATCCTATATCATATACTAGGCCCAACATACGCTGCAGTATGTTAGATACCGGTATGGTAATTTAATGGTAATTTAATATATATGTTGCTGTCCAGTCTTGTTCAATACATGACAAATATTTTGAGAACAAAAACAGACAACCCTGTAGTAGGATATAGCTCAGACCCTACTAAGCACTATTCGCTGTTACTTACAATATGGACATGGGAGCTTTTTATTCAGTGTGTGTCTGACATAGACGTGAGAGGACAAAAGACATAGATAGCCAAGATCTGGGAACATGAAAATTTGAATTTGGGCCTAAGTACCCCCCCAAAAGAAAGTCAATGTCCACATTTTTTTTGAGTATACCCTTCTTTTGCGCGGCTTGCCTCACTCGGTGTGGCTTTCTTAGGGCACCTGCGTCATGCGACCTATAGGTTGTGTGGTGCAGGCCTATAGGTAGTTGTGAGTTCCTGACTTGTGACGCACAATTTGGGTATGCTATCCGAAACAGTCCAGCCAGGATATAATAGGGGGAGCAATGGATGGATATGGATAGTGGACTAGGGTAAACCAAAGGTGCTGAATTCATTTCTGTTATGTGTAGGATGATATCTAGGTCGGAAAAAGGTCAAAATCAAGGTCAAAGGTCACATCTTTAAGAATCCCATTAATACAAGAGTGCACCCTTTCTCTTTCTTACTATGATGAATGATACATTTCCCTTCACACCTCTACCTGACCCTGAGTCTAGTTAACGGGGGAAGGGGAAGGGGAAGGGACTCGGGGTTGGGACTCGGGGGTGAGACTCGGGGGTGGGACTCGGGGTTGGGACTCAGGGGTGGAACTCGGGGGTGGGACTAGGGGTTGGGACTCGGGGTTGGGACTTGGGGTTGGGACTCGGGGCTGGGACTCGGGGTTGGGACTCGGGGTTGGGACTCGGGGGTGGGACTCGGGGGTGAGACTCGGGGGTGAGACTCGGGGGTTGGGACATGGGGTTGGGACATTAGCTTGGGATTTGGGGATGAACAATATTATTATATGTATACTCCTATATGATGATACTACATTCCCCCCCGACCCTGAGTCATTTGTGATGCAGTCACACGTTCGATTTTTTTTCTGGGTCTTCCCTTATTTAAAGCTATTTAGACCTTTTTGAAAAACATAAAGGATAAATATTGCAAAATGTATAAACATGTACATTGCATATCCAATGGTGAAATCATCCTAGAAGAAAATTGTTTTCAAAGAATCGACCCACCAACCCTACTTTTGTCATGTTACCTGAACATTATACTCTTTGCCTTGGACTCAGCCTGGCCTAAAACTGCCCCCATTTACATACATGTACATATTAAACACAAGTCGGTGCCTGATACAGACTGACTTATTTACTGTGTGTACACGGTAGTGATAACACATGGGCGGCATCTGGGGGCTGTGTGTTCACACTGGCCTCATACTGCATACATGCATGTACACTATAACCCTGTAGGTGCAGCGTACTGCTTTAGTGTACTAGACCGATTTGTTGGCATGATGCATAAATGCAGCCCTAGCAACTAAATAGCCGGTGCTGCTGTATGTGGAAGCTGAGGCATGATGCACCAATGCAGGACCAGTGAGCTATTCGCGTATGCTGCATTGGTGCGTCGGTATGACAACTGGAACTGAAGCCTTTGGACATGATGCCGTCCTTAAAGGGTTGACACTGAGTATGTAGGTGGAGGTAGGAGACAGCTGTACACAGGGGTCACTAAAGGGGTCAGGTCATGTCAATTATGGAGATCAGAAAAATTATGTTAAGTAAACCCAGAATATCACCGTTACTTCACGCATATAACCCACAGCTCGCATATAACCCGCACTCTGACTTTGGAAATATTGTATAACGCATGCCCGGGGGTTTTGTTTCCATACCATCCGCGGGTTGATCGCAGGAATTTATATGGTATATGTATGTATGGAATTGTCAATTGGTGCCTTTTGGCCTTTTCATGTATGTCATCTGGTTCGTTCATGTCACCTAAGAAAAGTCCTAAATCCATGACAATATTAGTTTTACGAATGTTAAGGACTGTACGGTATGTAGGAGTAGTAACACTGGTATGCACTTCAGCCATTGGTGACTCCATAAGTACATACATACACATTCCACTGCCAGGTATTGTCACGGCACTTACCCCCTGTGCACTGGGCCCAGTACTGCATTGTACAAGTGAATGCATACCTGCTTCCTGGTGTGTGCTGCATGGTACATGGTACATGGTACATGGGGCATGATAATAACACGGCTATACATGATTCCAGCAGCAAATCATACCTCAAGCATTATGTTTATTGGACCCAAAAAAGGGTGTGTTTCCGGTAACATGCTGAAAAAATCTAGTTAGGGTCTCACCCAATTATTTTTGTTATTAAAAAAAAAAAAATTGACCAAATTTATATTTAAATAATTTTTAAAAAAGATAAAAAGTCACGATGCACTAACTTGAGTGCTGCACTGCGAGTTACTCGCCAGGGTTGCAGTCATGCACCTTGAGGATAAAAAGATTAAATCAAATAACCACAGATGGTATTTCCGTGTTTTGTATATCCTGCCAAATGCTGCATGATAGAGTATTTCTATATACTCATATCGATAGGATGTTGTGAGTCTCGGGGTGAATGTAGTGTTTTTACCACCGTAGAGACCATATGTGGCCGTGTAGCACAGTGGGTTAGAGCAGTTGGTCTGTAGGTCAGTAAGTATACGGGATGTATGTCAGTGCTCCCTCAGTCCATCAGTCAGTGGGGGCTCTCAGTTGGATCCTCCTCATTTCATTGAAAACCAGTGTATATATTACTGGTACTACCGGTAAATATTTCCATCTGTCGCTGAGTAGCTTGAGCGAGCGACAACATGCGGGTTCGTCATTTCATAGATTTGGATCTTTTAGAAGTATTGAAAGATTGATGGATTGAAGCTTCTTCTTTTCATTTTGATGAAAATGAATTTACAAAGGCAGTTTACTGGTATATGATAGACAGATGTACTGATTAAAAATTGTCGACTACTGTGCCTTGAGCTGTGCTACAACCCCAACCCCATCCTAGTTCAGTTTTACAGTTTTAGTTTCATGGGAACACATGATATATAACACTGAAGTAGGGTCGTCTATTTATAACCTGCAACTGACACATTCTGGAAATACATGTGTCAGTTTATATGATTTAATGTGTATATATAGACACATTATAAGTAGTGTGAGTGGTGGGTGTGTGTGTGGAGTAGATATTGGAGGAGACTGAGTGGTGTGTACATAACTGGGGCACCATGGCCACTCACTGACCTCAGTGAGCTCGCAGCATGCTACACTGTACACAGTATTACATGATAAATACCAGATATTCTCTAGTCCAACTTAATAGGGTCTTTATCTCCTCTTTTCTAACCACTCTTTCATTTGGCAGGTGCTCATATGCACGGACACAGACACCTGTGCATGTAAAATTGATTCTATTGTAGCTTTCTCGCCATAAATATGACCATAGTTGTTGAAATGGTGTTAAATAACCATTCACCAATGATCAATACCAAAGTCACGATGCTGAAGTGTTGGAATTACAATATTGCCCCCCCCCCATCCCCGCCCTCTCTATTGAATACGGTGTCGGGAAGAATGTGGATGCCAGTGATTTTAAACGGCCAATAGCCCAAAAAGAGTGTCCTATATAGCCTCTTGTAGAGGTCTTATGTGAGTAAATTATAGGTCTCTGGTAGTTCCAGGGGAAAGCCGAGGACATTCATCCTTGCTGTAGTTAAAAAACACACCTTAGATTGATGTACCGTAGCAGCTTGCACGGGGAATCATTTACCCCTGTACTTATACAAGACCTGCGGGGAGGTACTACAGTTGTGCCTCTACATGGGTACCCACGATTTTGACCGTGTCGCTGTGTCGATTTTTAGCAGAAGAACCATGCCATTGTGTCGATTTTTAGGTATATAAGAACATAGAGAAAATTTCCTATGGGTCGATTTTTACCCCTAATATTCCTGTGTCCGTCGATTTTTAAAAAGGCCTAAAACGGCCGTGTCGCCGTGTCGCCCGTGTCGATTTTTACCCATGTAGAGGCACACAGTTACCACAGTCCCCTGAGTAGTCTCCCCACAGCTTACATATATACACACATACAGGAAAAACTATAGAAACTGTGTGAGGGATGAGAGGAGTCTGGGTGGGGTGGGAGGAGGTGAGGTCAGAGAGAGGAAAGGGTTGTATTGGTTATAGGGAAATAGAGGCTGTGGGAGAGGCTCAGGGGTCAGGGGGTGGAGGGTCAAAGGTCAGCACATGGAATGGTGCACCGGAAGTCACTCTCCAGGCATTATTGATGGTGCCTATGATGCTGGCAGACGTACTTGGTGCATCTAGCTAGACACCCTGTTTGGAGAGCGTTTTCTAAAGTTGTCATATTTCAGAATAATTATATGTATTTTGGGCAGCAGAATAAAATATGTTATCTGTCCGTCTTTTGAATACACAAACTGGGGAATAAAATACTAACTCTTAATCTAGTGACCTACCCCTCCTTTTTAGAACTGCAAAAAGAAAGTTGGTAAAAATGTAAACAAATGCCACATTGATTTATGTAGCAGTATTGATGCATGACGCAGGTAAAAAAAAAAACACAAGCAAAAATACATTTAGGTATTACTGAGGTCCATTAAACAAGAAAGCAGAACCCAAAAAAATAAGTCTTCTAATAGGATGGAGTCACCAAATCCACCTGTACCCATGTCCTTCTATACTGACCCCTATAGGAGTAGCAGGGACTCTGTAACCTACTGGAAATAGGCACATGGACGATGTCCTTGTATACACACAACGGTAGCAGAACCACAACACTTCAAACAGCTGTGGTATAGGGTGTATGTAGGTTAATCTGGTGCTTTATAAGAGGATTTATTGTACTGTAGGATTTATACTGTAAATATGGGACTGAGTCCAAGTGCACTGCACCTTCAGTCTCCTGCACCTGTTGTTTAGTACTAAATCTCCTAGTGTTTAAAGGACAATGTTCCTAATGGGGATTTCGTCTAACCGATTTGTATACTGTAACTATATAAACTGGTCTTAACTGTGCATGTACAAGATGGTGTTCGCTCTTCCAATTCCTTTCTTCCAGGATAAATTCTGTTGGGTGTGAATAGGTATCTCTAAAATCACATTTGCAGAGAAAAGAATTTGCACTATTATTCAGTTATAGAATACCTCTCTGGAGAAATGGAATTATGCCAATACTGTCTAGCATATAGCCTATATCAGTGGATGTAATATATCTATATGTCTTAAAAGTCGCGTCCATTTAAGGCCTATAACGTCAAAGTTGCCTCTCTAGCATGTGTAACCCCCGACAGTGTATATTAGATAAGTAATAGATAGACTATGGTTATGATAGGGTATGTAGAATTAACCACAGCTTGCTGGTGGGGGCCAGACGAGGGCGAAGCCCAAGTCGCCCTACCAGCAAGCTGTGGTTAATCCTAATACCCTTTCATAACCATTGTCTATCTGTTTTAAACCACGGTATGCAATATAACCAAGGTGCGAATCCTTTGTCTTAGCAGTCCACCGTGGTTTAACTACGTCTAGCTGAGTGACTGAGCTATGTTACCATAATTAACTCTACATCCCCTTTGATGTTATATGCATGCCATGGTAAAACTGATAATCAAAGACTGCTCCTCTGTGTTATGTCTGTAGCCATGTTGGCAGCTTGCCTGCTGGTAGTAGATATTCCAACCTTTAAGGGCAGCATAGTGCTTGATAGACTATTCTCTCTTTTGTTAGCATAATGCACGAATGCAGCCCTGAGGAGTGCCTCAATTGCCAGATTGGCATGATGCACCAATGCAGTGCTGATAAGCTATTCGCTGACACTGCATCATGACTTCAAACGAAACATGATGCGTTGGGCATGATGCAGTCCTCAAAGGGCTAAATCCTGCTGTGTCTGCTTACAAACCAAAATAAGAATAGTCCAAATGTGGTATATTGAGGTGTTGATATAAATGGAGCTCAGTCTATAGAAGCATTATGGATGATTCAGTGTAAAATCCTGGCCAGTGGACCAAACATTTGGGCCAGCTGGATCAATTACATAAAGATGGCCCATAACCTTTATACCGTGTCTTGGCCCAAAGAGGGGTTTGTAATCTAATTTTGATATCTTAAATCTATTTTTACAAATATTCTTTTCTCTTTTCAGGCGACGAGTATCCAGAAGGCTGTAAACAGTATTGAAAGCCCAGTGAAGGAAAAACATGTACGCAGTATCCTTTTATAATGAAAGCATTTCTAAAACGATGGATGGGTTTTAGATGGTATCAGCTGACAAGCTCTGAAATAAGTATGAAATAACCCTAGTAGAGCACGCTGAACAGATGGATGCAGTTCAGATGGCCCTGCTCTAAGGGCCCTGTTCTCAAGGCCCATGTTCTGAGGTTTCTGGTTCAGATGGCTCCTGTGCCAATTCTCTTGGTTCAAATGGCCCCTGTTTCAAGGCCCCTGGTTCACATGGCCCCTGTTCCAAGGGCCCTGGTTCAGAATGAGATGGCCCCTGCACCCCTATTTCATTGAGGGCCCTGGTTCAGGTGACCCCTGCTCCAAGGGCCCTGGTTCAGAACACATTTCCTTTCAAGACCAACAATTCATACAGATTTAACATAGTCCCTGTATATTCCACCTCTGACCAGCCATGGCAGCTTCCCTAGTCTGGAATCTTGTCTCTATATGTAGTCAGAGTGTTTCTAAGGGCTGGCATTTGGGATATTCCTGTGCTTGGCAGGGCTGAGGGCTGTACCTACGGAGATAGAACCAATGCCAACCCCACACTCAAGACCTCCCCATGGCTCCCTTTATTCTTCTACGTCTCTGCCTTATGCTTATATCTTGAGGGAGTAAAGAAGTTGGTCAGTGACTATACGTTCCATAAATTCTCCCCTATGTTAAACCAAACTCTTGTACAAACAAATCCTACAAGCCGCACAGGAGGTCTGGACATTGCTAATTTAGTAACTATACTACATGTTATAAAAAAAACCACTCGTATAGTATAAGCCGCACCTTATCTATGCGTATTTAGTATCATATTAAAGCCCAGTCCTTTAAAGATGAACACAACAGGAATATTGGAGCAGAGTTACAAGCATGGGGTGATCTCTGTACGCAGAGTGTGCCGCCCGGTGCCCCTGGGACCCCACCTACCTGTAGTAGCTGTAGTACCAAACAGGTGTACCAGCTTCTCAGGTGGCCATAGAATGTTACCAGGACCAGTGAATTGGTGTATAGAGTCCTAACTAGACCCAAGGGCAGGGTAAGAAGGGACTCAACGTAATATGAGGATTCATTCATTCAGAGCATATGGGATAACGGCCCACACTGTACCCCTTGTGGTCCCTATCCATATTAGCGAAAGGTTATAAATCATACGTATAATATTTTGCTTTCGATGTCAGATGTGAGATATTCAGCATTATAATTTATAACCAGTCCTTATTATGATATAATAAGGACTGGTTATACATTTTGTATAATTATCATCAAATATGATATGAAATAAGTGTGCTCGTCTTATTCTTTTTTGTACAAAGGAGTGGTGAAAATGGGAAGCTGCATTTGTGTATCATGACGACAAACAAACATGAATCTTTAAGGCATCATGTTTTCCTTAAAGGGTTACCCCACATGTCGGACAGAGTGTGTGGCATGTCAGACCTACTTGTGGTGCCAAATGGAAGAGACTATTATTTAGCAGACGACTTTTGGCCAGTGCTAAAAGCCCGCAGCCAAGTGGCCATGCACTCCATACACGCTGTCTCTCAGGATTCGGTACTCTTCTCCAATTTCCAATTCCCTTACCTGGACTTGTACCTCCGGTCCTCGAAAATGATGTGTATAGCAGATGTATTCAATGAGGAAGTGGACAGAATTCTTGGCCGAATTCTTAGGCAGGTTAGGTGATAGGGAAGGAACAAATCTTAGTCAATTCATAGCGTTGACCAGTTCTCGACCTTATCTGTTTAAAGGCGTCATGTAAATTGTTGTTCGTCGGCATGATATACAACTGCACATAGGGGGCGGAGCAGTCAACAAGTGTTGGGGTTGAGCTGACCAACACCCCAAGTTACAGAGGGAGGGGATGGTCAGGGAGTGATGAAAGCGGGGGGGGGGGGGGGGGTGGAGGTTGAATTGGAGGGGGAGGCTCAAAACAATATATATAAAATACTATGCACTTTAAAACAAGCCTATATATTAAATTGTTGAGATATATAAAATGTATTTCAGGGGCGGATCCAGGATTTTGGAAAAGGGGGGGGGGGCGTGAAATAGGCAATGTACTGGGGGTATTGGAAATTGCCAAATTAAAATATACTGAAAAATAGGGGGGGCGCACGCCGGGTCCGCCCCCCCCCCTAAATCCGCCCCTGTTAATTTATCATTGCACTAATACCTGGTTCTGCATACCTAAACACTTACAAAAAAGCTCCATTTACCAAACGTGAATATTTCACAAAAATAAAGTAAAACCCCTTCCCAAAAAGTGTGGGGGTTGAACCATATTCCATCCCCACACTGGAAATAGTGTTGGGGTTGCAACCCCCACATCCCCCACGGTTCCGCCGCCTATGGGCCTGCAGGCGCGACTAGGGATGTCATCGATACCCCCAGAAATGGCAGAATCGATACACCGACATTTCTAAAATCCCGATTATCGCATCGACAAAAGCATTATATCAATACATCATTTACATCACAGACAAACCATTAGTTTACCTTTATAAAAATTATGTAAATATTCTATCTAGAAGTCACCTTTTACTCAATTGGAAAATTATCACCTTTGCATGTGTATATCTTTGAGGAAAAGGGACTTCAGAGTGTACTCAAATTGTTACCAAATCAAATGTTCTTCTTTATAGACTCAACTATAAGCAGGGAAATATACAGTCGAAAATACTCTTTTTTCAGGCACATATAGACTGTGTTTGCATTATAGAAATACATCGATATAATCGAGAAATCGAGACCAAAATGGTGATAATCGAAATCGAAATAAATTGGATGCCAATGACATCCCTTGCTGCAGCACTGTTGAGTTACTAGCCTACTCGTGCTGCGTTCATGCGCCATTCTGACAAAATGGCACAGTGTGCATTAATCACTATGCTGGACTTAAAGAGTTACTAGTAATCAAAGTCCTGTCCTGCTGCCATGAGTTTAGAGACTTAGTATTGAGGCAGGGGTCAAGTTGTGTTGTGGTCCACGTCCACCAGATGGCTCTGTCACCCGACCAGGTCACCCGGAAGAGGTCCACGTTTCACACAGGGACAGGGTGGCGTTATAGAATTTGATTTAGCATAACACATGTACAATAAGAACGCTGGGGACATGTTGATTTCATTAAAATCACCCTAGATAGATACATCCTTCCTACATAAAATGATATTTTAACCAAAATTTAAAAAATAAAACACCGTCAACCACAGACATTTCCACTAGTCTGCGGTACAAACCTCAATTTTGTCTGGTTTTGCAGAATGAATTGCATGAATTATTTAATGCAGCCTTTAGTCTAGAACAAGATGTAACTCAGAATTCCTCTTCTATTATTTGATTCAACTTGGGACTTTGTCTATTTACCACAGCAATAAACAACTTAGTCCTCAACTTTGTTTTAACGTATACCACCATAACCACAGAAATACACCTGATCTCCTGCCCCCCCCCCTCCCTCGCCCCATTCACCCCCACAGTAGTAAGTATGTATTCCAGTCAGTAGAGCCTTAAGAGGACCGGGGGACATGAGGAGCTCTGTGAATCAATACCTCCCTGTCATAATGGAGCCGTGTCCTTGGTTACCATTTGGCTGGTTCTCGGTTGGCTCGGGCGGTATCCGTAGGTGGCTTTACGGGTACCAGCGAGGATCGTGACTTGGGGGATGTAGTAGTGCAGGTGTCACAACACAGAATCTATATCTGTTATAGAGGTGTAAAAGGCAAGGTCAGGGCAATGGGAGAAGTTAGACCCGGGGAAAGCACCAGCGGATATTCACACTCGTATCGATTCACCAACTTCCATGGCCATTTGCGCTCAATATTTCTTTCTCTCTAAGTTTTCCCCATGTCTCTGTTTCACTTGTCACCTCTTACCCTGCCTGTCTCTCTACCTCTGCCTGCCTCTCTACCTCTGACTGCCTCTCTACCTCTGACTGCCTCTCTACCTCTGCCTGTCCCTCTACCTCATTCCCCCCACCCTCCACCCCTCCCCTCGCTCAATTCAGTCAATCTATACTATAGTATGCGATAGATGATATTTTCATCTACCCTTTTTATGTGTACCATTATTGACCTACAAGTTACTTGTAATAAGTACAAACTGAAAATATAAAAAATGGATTCAACAAACAAATATAGTATCTCATCATCCAGTGAACTACCATTGTACTCAATGTAGAAAAATGCGTGATTTCCTTAACATGACTCTCAGCTGCCATCATCGGGACGCATCAGGAGAAGAACGGGGCTCTGTTCTGGTCCATTGTCACCAAACTCCCCCTGCAGGGTCACCCCATCGTCTGTTGGAAGTTCGGCCACCTCCTCCACAAGGTGCTACGGGAGGGCCACCCGCAGGTAAGGCAATGTTACACGGCTCTTAAGGCTTTAATACATGAGGCCCTTTGTCGGCATGATGCATGAATGCAGCCCTGGCGAGTAACTCGCCAGGGCTGCATTCAAATTCAATTCAAAGATCTTTATTTAAACTGCAACAAGTAGGAGCACGCTCCTGTATTTTGCTGGTTACAGCAAGTCGTATATATATATGTGATGGACAATTATGCATCATACCGACCCTACGGGGTTGATACACTCCTCGAGGGTCGAAATGATCGATGCTTGAATCCAATGCCAGTAGGCAATAGTGGGTGGGGATAGGCAATGGTAGGTAGGGTAAGCAAAATCAGGTAGCAGAAAGTACTAGCAAATTATAGGGTAGAAGTATGATATTAGCAGAAGCGAGTAATGCGTGAGTAAGGCAGTGAGCAATGGGTAATAAATGTTTGTTCTCATAGCGAAATTTCAATGAAACTGACACATTCATAGTAGTGTGAACCATGTATTGGCGGATCAACCTTGTGCTCGATATGAGATAGATATCTTGAAATGCTTACATCGATGGTTAAAAAAAACCCACAAGGGATTCTCCTGACTACCTGTAAAGGCTTTATCTACTAACAACATGTATTCAGTACCTCGCCCTTAGAGATAAGGAGTGATATGGCTAATGAAAGTTCACAGTAATATTTACAAGATAGCACCAGTACAATGTCCACCGATAAGGCTCAGAATGGACTGTCACCATAAGGTTAGGGAGTGCTCATTTTTTAACAACGGGGGGGGGGGGGGGGGTAAACAACTTAGCCCCTCTTGGTGCACGTTAGTATGCTACACAGGGGCGCAAATGTGCGCAATGTTTGACCCGCCGGGGGGGGGGGGGGGGTGAACATTTTTCGCGCGGTCCACGCAAAATCTCCCCACCCCCCACCCCCCGGTTGTTAAAAAATAAGCACTCCCTTATTATTGCCCAGAGTCTATTACAGAGGCTGTGGCACCCTCTGATATAAAGTAATATCATACCTCATGATAACAACTACAGACTTCTTGGTGGTCATTTACTATGTCCATAAAGGCGGATTACTACGTTGATGAGAAGGAAGGACCTGCTCTCAGTTACCATATTCTCTCCCAATTATATCTGAGTTGTTACAACCCATGCAGCCAATGGCCATTAGTGGGAAAAGAGGAGGGAGATTCATAGCGTTTTCTACATGTCTAACAACCATGAGCCTATCGTAATTAATATTCATATGAATATAATTATCAATGTTCAGTTACGCTAAACCCTAGGTTATGACGTCATTTGTGAAGTTTCCCATTGTACCTTTCTTGCTGTTCATTTTGTTAGCATTTTACCTTTTCCAAGATGATAGACACATATTATAAATATATCAGTATTTCCCTTTTATCATATAGATCTACACATGATAAGTTGGAGTGGCCCTTCTGACAGTTCTGTTGTATCAGATATCAGATACAAATGCTAACATCGCAAAACCTCTCGTAGAAGCTGCCAAATTAGCCCGATATATCTTCAAGATTTGTCTAAAAGTAGGACTTTTTCTTATCTCAGTAATTATACTCTTAGCTAAAAACTGTTTGAATTACTAAATAGAGACACACATAATATCTCCCAACGTGTGTATATATGCGTGTGTGTGTGTGTGTGGGGGGGGGGGGGGTCCGCTTATAAGGGAGTTCGGTGTTTGATAGAGGTTTTACCATAGCACCGTAGGTATTCTCTATCTGACCCAGCTTGATGCTATATATTATAATAGACACTTGTAGCTTTGTGGTGAGGAGAAACCCAAGTCGTGCAAATATTGACCTGAGTCACTGGGTAGAGGGGGAGGGGGGGGCGGTCCTCAGGTGAATCAGTTACTTGGCATCTGAACAACCACTTACCTAGGAGTTAAAGAAAAGGAGCAATGTCAATAATGGTTTGTTTGAAGGAAGTCATGGCCACTTTGTGAATAGATATCATCTATATCAGATTAGTAATAGATGAATTGGAGAGTGATATCAGTAGAAGCGTCACTCAAGTACTCCAGGGAGTAAAAAATATATCAAAGGAATGACAATAGTCAAGTAGCAAAGTCATGTGCTTTTGACAATTCTATTTGTAGCTTTGGCATCGTCCCGACAAAATGGTAAACTGCCCAGCGTCCCTTAGATACCTCAGTACCGTAATTACCTCTAGGATGTGGTAGTTTATTAAAGCACTATGCTGCCATTAAAGGGTTAGAAATAAATTAAATTGCACACTATATGTAATACATGGCTCTACATCTATGTTAAAACCTATGGGAGCTCGGTATGTCCTACAGCTATGGATTATGGTAGTGACGTACTCTCTGGCCTCCATGACGTCATGATGCAAAATTAATTTAAACATCACCCTATAAGTTGGCCATAACCCGCCTTTGGGGTCAAAAAATTGCTGGGGTCTCAGAATAGTGTATAACTCGCACTAGAAGTTCGGTTCGCGTATAATCCCTAGGTTATTCGTGGGAATCCACGATATTACGTACGCTGTGATGGGGGTTTTGTCCCGGGTTTTGTCTTATGTAAGTAATAATGTGCCTACAGTAGATGACACAGTCAGCATGCCTGTAGCACTGACTCAGGCCTACAGAATGTACACACAGATTAATCATCATCCCCCTCCGTCCCACAGGACTTCTACCACTCAGCTAATAATAACCCAGCTTGGCACTCTCCCAGCTGAGGCTCCCTCAACATGCATGGGTGCACCCGGTGTATGAGCTCACTAAGGATGTGTGTGGAGAGTGATATCCACCAATTGTTAAGTACTGGTGGTAATAGAAAAGAAATGAGAAGAAAATAAAAATAGGTCAAATTCCTGAGTGTGTCTAGGAATAGACCATTTTAATTGCAAAGGGTAGTAGATTTACCATGGGAATACGAGGAGATTTAATGAGGATATTCTTAGTGGAAGTATAAGGACGCTATTTGTAAGCTTTTTGTGTCGAGTTATAATTCACTAGCAACCAGTAGAGAATATACTAAAATAAATAACCATTTAGGAAATGGGGTTATTCTCAATAAGAAAGAAAGATAAAGTAATAAGTGTATAAGCTGTTTGTACTGTGGGTTTAACCCGGAACAGCGGCTGTTGACCTGTGTACTTAGAATACGTTCATCATGTTCATGTCGGTATAAATGTATCTCTGTCACTTTTGGACACACATGTACATACCAGTATGTGTAAAAGATACATTTAGATACAATAGATAAAATTGTATGGCATCTATGCACATTAAAAAGAGGGATCCGAATTTCAGGCCACATATTATATACAATGTAGACTCCTCTTTGTTGATTTTGAGGGGAAGGATAAGTGAGGAAATTGTTAAGATTAATAACTATATCTAGATAATAAAAAAGAAAAAAAGAAACCCATATATAAATTAATGGAGTATGAAGTATAGAATCAGCTATTTTACAAAGGATTGAATGAGTGAGGTGTACCTTTATAATTATGTGTTCTCAAAATGCTGATATATATATCTGTCATTCAGCTTAGCATACACATTATTCGTGGTATTGATGTTGCAATATCCTATTTCGTCATAGAAAGCCGATATCTCCCCTAATGTAACTGAATCCATCAAATACGCTTTAAGTACAGCATGATGCCTCAAGGCTTGATGTTAATCTGTCGTAATGTTACACCAACACAGCGCCATGAGCACCACACCGGCACTGCATTTGTACATGATGCTGACCCTTCGAGGGATTAGAAACCCCATAGGGTCGGCATGATTCATGATATTAGAGTACCAACGAGTAACTCACTGGTGCTGTATCATTGCTGTATTCATGCATCATACTGATAAAAACACATATGTAGTGCATTAAATCACTATGTTGCCCTTAAAGGGTTAAGAAGCGAGAGCAATTCAGTAAAGGATGTATAAATAGATTTAATTATAGAGCAGCTCATGGTAATACAACCCCCTACCTGTACAGTACACCTGTACAGGACCCGAGGTAGGGACGTGACACAACCCCCGCCTGTACAGTACACCTGTACAGGACCCGAGGTAGGGACGTGATACAACCCCTACCTGTACAGTACACCCGTACAGGACCCGAGGTGGGGACGTGATACAACCCCCGCCTGTACGGTACACCCGTACAGGACCCGAGGTGGGGACGTGACACAACCCCCGCCCGTACAGTACACCCGTACAGGACCCGAGGTGGGGACGTGACACAACCCCCGCCTGTACAGGACCCGAGGTGGGGACGTGACACAACCCCCGCCTGTACAGTACACCCGTACAGGACCCGAGGTAGGGATGTACCCCTCCCCACCGCCTGTTAACCGGTAAACTTTTAACCAGGATAAGATAAACGTGTATTTTTAAAAACTTTTAAGCAGGATAAGATAACAGCGTATTAAAAAAACACGCTTAAAAACATGTTAAGTGTGGCATTGTGCATAAATGCATCATTCCCTTGGTCACGAATGCAGCACTGGCAAGTAACTCGCCAATGCTACATCCAAGCACCATGCCGACCCTACAGGGTTGAGACATTCCCGAAGATGCACTCGCGGCGGCTGTATTGTGGCATCATGCTGACAAATGTCATCCTTTAGCAACATGCCGCCCTTAAAGGGTTAAAAGCCTCATACTGCTTTAATGTATCATGTCCTCTATTGTCACGATGTATGAGGTCGACCCTATGGGTGTTGATAAACTTCTGAAAGATTGACAGTATACTGGCGAGTTACTCACCAGGGCTACATTCACGCATCATTACGACTAATAAACGCTGCGGTGGAAAAATATGAAACCTTTGGTCTGAAAATGTGTAGAATAATTCTAACATTCGTGTCACAAATGCAATGAGTGAAACAGATCCGTTTGGCCGATTTGTGCCTGATCTCACTGTGCTTCACTATTACAGAAAAAGGTGTTTATGTTCAATAATCGTTTGTTGCCATGGGAACACATGGCTGGTCTGTTGAGAGACACGCTATGGCAGTTTTTGAGAATGTTTTTATTACGAAATTGGAGCCGCCAAACAGCAGTTAATCCACTCAATGTCTGTAAGTGACACTAACAAATGTCCACTATTTAAGTTTAATTTGGGTCATGTTTTACTTTTAGGGTGGTCTGGCTTTATTTTGTGTCTTGTTACAATACACTGAATGAGCCCATTTGCATCGTCTCCAGTGTTTCTTTTAATGTTGCTGTGATGCGTACGATAACCAATAATTGACCCATGTAGATTTTAGGCTAAATTCTGAAGAGTCATGGTTCAAATTCAAAAAAGGTTTGAAAAGGTTCCAAATTTGCTTTATAATTCTGCACAAAGTGGCTGATCTTCTTCTGAGCGGGACGGGTTTTTCAGAGAGCTAGATTTTACAGTCAGATAGTACAGTAGCCAGGTTGGCAGCTCAGGCCAAAAAAAAAAGAAGGTTTGTTTCAGGTAACATGGCAAGAAAATGTAGGGTCGGTAGGTCGGATTTTTTTTTTTTTAACTTTTTTTTTTTAAACATGAAAGTACTACCCGACCTCTCGTTAAACCCAAAAATTCACCCAAAAAGGGGAAAAATAAGGAAAATTCTTCTAAATTGCATAAAAAAACGTAGGGTCGGCCCTGTTTTGATTGGGTCGGTCGGGTGACCTGAAACAAACCTTTCTTATTTTTGGCCCCAGGTTGGGGCAGAGGTATCAATTTCTGGGAGGAGAGCATGCACTGTCCTAACTCTGAGGTGGGGAGCGGGAGGCCATCTATTGGCCTTATTTAGGTCAGCATAGGACAGCGGCATGAGCTGCGCATCATTAACCCTTTAAGGACCGCATAGCTATTTAATGTGCTAATATGTCCCTGGTTGTCATGGTTTATGAATGCAGCCCTGGCGAGTCTATTGGCCAGGGCGGCATTCGTGCATCATGACAACACTTTGGGAGTGTTTCAGCCCCACGTATAGTCGGCATAATACTGCAGCACTGGCGAGTTACTGTGCAGCGCTACATTCATGCATCATATCAACCATACGGGAGTGGATCAACTGACCCCATAGGTTCGGCATGTATCTAAAATTCAGTGAGTTACAGTACGCCATGTGATGTTCAAGGGCATATACATTAATGCGCTATGGAGCCCCTAAAGAGTAAGTCATTGAGAGAGCGGCTCAGTGAGAAGCTCACAGTAGGATGAGGTAGGCCTTCCTTGGGGCCAGCTTCTTACGCCTTAAGGATGACATAATGCATTAATGCATCATGCCCTTGGCAAATAACTTGCCAGTGCTGCATTCAAGCATCATGCCGAGCCTCTCGGATTGAGACACTCCCAAAGGGTCGGTATGATGCACCAATGCAGCCCCTGCAAGTTACTTGTCGGGGCTGCATTGGTGCATCATGATGACAAATGTCATCTTTTAGCGACATGTGTCCTTAAAGGGTTAAAGGGGCTATACCGATTGCCTCTACTAGTGGTGCAGTGTTGTGTCATTGTGCTTGTAGTGAGGTTTCTGCATCAGCTATAGGTGTGACTAGTATCCCTCCCACAAACTGCCATCACTGCGGCTACCTCCATGGGTGATCTTTATACGCGACATTTCAATAACTCGAGTGACAAAAAACAGCTTGTTGTAAAGATCAGTAGACATCTCAAGGGTTCTCTTACATTCTTTGTTTAACCTTCTAACTTGTAACTTTTAATACCATCTTTGATGAATAATCTCCCAAGACTGATTCTTAACCTTTTACTCTGATTGCCATGAATTCTTCTGGTTTTTAGGGTTTATCAGCTCTGGCCATGTGGACAAATGTTAATTGCTGGTGGAGGCTTTTACCAGGTCAGCTCTGAGAGAAAATAATTGCAGAGTCAGCTTCTTGATCTCCAGGGGATGCCAAGTGGTTTCATGTTTAAAAATAGAGATGCCTAACCTAAATATGCCACTGGTAAAACACAGGTCTCCCAACACAAAGTAAACAAGAAACTTATTTTTGGAATTCATTGTTCGAGGGACTGATAGTGTGAAACATTTAGATCAATTATGAATACTATAAACTTTCATATTGAGTGCTCTTGTCACATTGAGTGCTTGTACATAATTGTACTTTTGATCATGTATAATGATTTGACTTAATCACCTGTTCTAGAGAGGTCTAAATAATTGGACACTTTCCCTATGTGTTCAGTTATAGTATAACTTTATATGTAATTGAATCCTGTCTAAGGCCATTCTTTACAAGGCTTTGCTATGTAGGATGGCTGCCACAATTGCCACCATTGCACTGATCGCCATACATGTTGTAGTTGCTGAGATTCTGCCTGCTGATGCACTAGGGGTCCCTGTTAGCTGAGGACGCCAGGCACAGTTGAAAACTCTTTAAATTATAAAACAAACACATATATATCATTAACACACTTTTTCCGATACATTTTACACACTTTATATCTCTACACACTTTTAAGATGAACACCCTTTTGAAAAAGTGTTTAGTGTGTTAGAAAAAGGATGGGTGTGTAAAATAAATAAACAGAAAAGTGAGTTTTTTATGTTCTAGCTTGGTGTGAGAAGCAACACATCCTCTATTTTTAACCAAATATTCACATCACCATGTTCAATATCAATCTTCTGTATAAAACTGAATAACTATGGAGTGTAGACACAGGTATATGGTGTTTATTCTGTGGGTTCCCGTACCCACAATATAAACGGTTTATATATAGGCAGGTATACACAGCTCCTCAAACATATAGACATGACAAATACATACCTGGGTGAGGGATCTGAGGGCTTATATTAAGGTGATGTTTGCTCTATACCAATGTCTAACCAAAGGTAACATAGATAAATGCATTCTAAATACCTTCCTGAAATACTGTTCAGATTAGAGCTTAAAGTATACAACCCCAGCTACACTGAAGGTAATACAATGTCATGTACAGTGCACTGCGTGCAGTGAGCAATGGGAGAGAAAAAAGAGGGAGAAACTTGGGTTTGAAATTCCAGCTGGGAAGCAGCCAGGAAGGGTTTATTTCTCACAGATACTAACAACGCATCACCAGATCCTTGTAGCTGCGATGCGGAACACTTCCTCCCTCTCCCGATGAAAAAGACCATCTTCTGCACTCTGTTATATTTTTCTAGAGGAAATTGGCAGAAGAGATAGACAACAGGTAATGGCCTGGACACTGTGCAGAGCTCCATACTCCCACAACCAAAGAGCCAAGAGCTGCATCAATTGCAAAGATTGCCCATAGGACCGAACTCTGTGACAGGGCCTTTGAAGATGGTACACCCCATTTTATAATTCTACAATGATTATTAATTCCTAGCACCGCCAGGAGGGTTGAGTCAGGTCCGTCATCTTTACTAATTACTTAATTAATGTCTCTGACAATGCACAGTGGTGCTGCCATCAGATTGTCTTAACCCTGTAAGGGCTGCATAGTGCTTTAATGCACTATGCCCGTTATTATAATGATTCATGAATGCAGCCCTAGCAAGTAACTCAACATGCAGTGCTGCATTCAAGCATCATGCTGACCATACAGGGTTGACACGCTCTGGAGAGGTTAGCATGAGGCATGAATCCAGACCTGGTGAGTAAACTCATCAGGCTCAGTACTGAATGCATGCATCATGACGACAAAGCACGTACATTAAAGCACTATGTAGCCCTCGAAGAGTTAAGGAGAGAATTGCCTGGAGGAGGTTGGCTGTATTAGGTGCTTCTTGCAGATAGCATTGTGACTATGGAGGTCACGTAGAGGCAGTTGAGGCCACAACATTAGGTTCTAATTTAAAGAATTATACCTGGTTTGCCTCAATACAACTTTGTCTGTAACTGGCCATGCAGGATGCTGTGTGAAGGCTCCCGTTGTTCTGGAGCTCCAGCCCATTGGTATTATGTTATTGTCGGTTGATTAATTTATTTTCTACAAAACTGAAAACCAGCAAATATGGCTTTTCTTGCAGAGAGACTTTTCTGATTTTGATATCCTGCAAATGGTTGACTACTGTAAATTGTGAAATATTCTGTATTTTGTCTACCAAGGAGGTGCATCTCTGCTTCTGTGTGTCATCTAGAAGCCTAGGGTAAACACCTAGATAATGAGTCTAGGGTAAACATCTAGGTACATTTATCTAAAACCATTTTAGGAAAGGAGTTACTTCTTCATCCCATCAATGTAAACATCCATAGATGTGATCACTACTGTATTAGACAAGCAGCATCCCAAATATATTGGTCCAAAACGAGCGCAAAGCTTTACCGTGTGAAGGTTTGGATCTGCCCAGAGTGGCCCCGCCGGACACCAATCTACTCAAAGAAGGAGAAAAAAGAGAGACTTTGAGTCATCAAATACATTAACGCCGACCTGGGACTTGGTAAAAGACATTTATTGCTCTGGTGGTTGCCACGCTGAAGGCCCCAGCGGATATTATGTGGACTCCAATAAAGAGCACAGAGTCCATACAGCATCACTCTCCATGCATGCACGTGGGCTGTTAACTACTCTCAGTTAAGTCTCTGCCCTAAGACAAACTCTCCTGTGATAGGAGGTGAGAAAAGGGCAGATCAGAGGACTATTATCTACCTTCTAAACCCATTAGACACTCCCAATGTCCCTAGATCAAAAGTAGTCTACTATCAAGTTGCATTCCAGCATATATATGAGAGTTGGGGATTTTATATAAACTGGATTCATCAGAGAAGTTAGAAATGATCAAAATCAGAAATACTTTGACCATTGCTATTGTGAACTTGTCGCTTTGGGCTGAGATACAAGCGATATACCAAAGCAAATGAGTGCAGTGGTCACTTAATCCTTTCAGACCAGTTACATAGTGCTTTAATGTACTATACCACTTTGCTGGCATGATGCTAGAATGCAGCACCAGTGAGTAACTTGCCAGTTTACTGGCTGTTGTTATGTTCAAAAGCATACTAACCCTGCCAAGTTGATACACTCACCAATGCACTGCACTAGTGCATCATGACAACATATGAGCATGGAGCTTTGAGGCATCATGCAGTCCTTAATGGGTTAGCGGAGAGCCCACAAGGAGTGTGGCTGTCCCGGGGTCCTGACCCGCTCCCATTAGTGTCCCCCGCCTGCCCCGGCTGATTACTGTTGAGGTTACCAATTGGCTGTTGCCATGGTAACACCTGACTCCCGAACCTAAATACTTATTTCTGTATTGGGGTCTGCCTTTTGTGTCCATTAATTAGGAAGTGGCTGTAAAAGAGGTAATGGTGGTGACAAACTGTTGATAATCCCTTTAGGAAAGGATGAGTGGTGGTCACTGTACCATCAGGTAAAGATTGGCAAAGGTACATTTTCCCACTGAAAAGAGTGGCCTTTATTTCCTGCAAAGACTGGCAAAAGATGCTTTATCCCATGACAAAAGCTTGCAAAGATCCTTTATCCACTGAAATGGCTGGCAAAGATCCTTTATCCATTGGAATGACTTGCAAAGATCCGTTATCCACTGAAATAGCTGGCATAGATCCTTCATCAACTGAAATTACTGGCAAAGACTCTTTAACCACTGAAATGGCTGGCAAAGCCCTGTATCCACTGAAATGGCTGGCAAAGATCCTTTATCCACTGAAATGGCTGGCAATAAAGATCCTTTACCCACTGAAATTGCTGGCAAGTACCCTTTACCCACTGAAATGGCTGGCAAAGACCCTTTATCCACTGAAATGGCTGGCAATAATGATCCTTTACCCACTGAAATCGCTGGCAAAGATTCTATATCCACTGAAATGGCTGGCAAAGACCCTTTATCCACTGAAATGGCTGGCAAAGATTACTTATCCACTGAAATGGCTGGCAATCAGTTACAAATACAGTTGACCCTCATTACCTCAACCTGTTACTTCTCTGGATCCCCCATTACCTCATACAGTAGTCCTAGCAACTACCCTTCTATGTTCTATCATATTTTGACCTGAGATAATTTGTTTCATGTCTCTGCAATCAACTGGAAATGTGAGGTAGTACAGGTTGCTGTATCTGCTGAAAAGACAGGAAACGATCCTTTGTGTGCTGAAAAGATTCAAAGATGCTGTATCCCATGAAAAGGCTAGCAAAGATCCTTTACCACCTGAAAAGGTTGGTATGGGTCATAGTTTATTTGAAAGTACCACTGTTCCCTTTATAAAGGAAGGCTGCCTGCCTCTTTCCACATAGTTGTCTCCACGCCGCATTTTAAAACGCACAAGACAAACTTATCCCTCACAGTTATCATCTTGTAGGCGAGGCTTCTTTTGACTCAGGAAATTCATTGTGGAGGGGAATAATCCATGAGAGATGAAATAACAAGGAACAGAAAGATGTGACATTTAGCAGCTGTGACTGACGGCGACCTTGGCGGTCTGCAGTAAGAAGGCAATGCCACAGAACGTGTGGGAGACAACCAACACGCTGACAGTCCTAACATGCAAACAGAGTAGGAACTGTGTGGGTTGAGTCAAAGTGGCTATGTCCGATTTTTCCTCAAATTTTAAATTGTACTTAGACTGTAACATTATGCTATATAGGGGATGGGGGTCAATCAAATGTTATCTATGTATAGTAATAGGTCAAAAGGGGATTCAACTAGGCCCAAACATGGGCTCTTCTAGTGTATTTTCAGTGAGTGTATAAAATCGTGCACAATTCTATTCCAAAATAACCATGACAAAGTATTGTATAAATTATGATGGAATCAAATTGGAGCAAGATCAGAGGGAATGAAGGGGAATGGAATAAAATAGGAAAGTAGGTATGTAATTTATGAATATTCTGACTCATTTTTAGGAGAATTTATTTTTGAGTCCCGATTATAGGCTTCATGGCTTAAAATGCACTATGCATGAATGCAGCACCAATAAGGCTGCCGACGAGTTACTCATGCACGGTGCCCAGAGGGTTGATACATTCCAGAGGACTCAAGTTACATCATCATGAAGACAATGACATAAAGCGTTGGGGCATCTTGCCACCCTTAAAGGTTTAGTGGAAGCTGCACAAATCATGCTTGATTAGGGGAAGTCTAGTGAATGTAGTTCTGTCAAGGCAACAGCACTTAGTTACTAGTGCTGTATTGTCTGTGATGCACTGTTGGCGGCCATGTTGAAAAGCAGGGAAACCCCCAGCCCAAGCTGAACCCAGCTCTCAAGGATGGGTATATTATATATGCAAGCAGATTATGTAATGATGTCATCTGGGGGCTACCACAGTATAAACAGGTACCACACTGACCATGCGGTGTTTTTCTGAGCAATGGTAAATTGGCAGAGGCTGGAGTGGAAAGCAGAATAAGTGGCAGACAGAAGACTGACTATTGGCAGTTAATGATAGAGTGCTGTAGTGCCAAGGACGGTATTACTTGTTGTCTTATTGAGGCGCTCGCTGCTCGTTAATACCAGCTTGAGAAGACACGCTTGTCACTCTCAGTGGGCGTCTGTTAATGACATGGTCGTGCCCAATGCTGTCTAATGAACTCTAATACAACTCACATATATCCTAACTCACTGTTATTGCTATATGGCTGTAAAGGCCAATTTATCCTGATTTAGGCCTTCCTGTCAGTTGGGTGTTAACACACCCAACTAAGGTAAGTCGGAATGACAACCTGATGAATTTTACCAGTGCCTAAATAGTGAAGCCATAGTGAAGCTGAAGCCATACATGGATGCAGTGCTGACTCTACCATGCCCTGGTGCTGACTCTGCCATTGCCCCCAGTGCTGACTCTACCATTGCCCCAGTGCTGACTCTACCATTGCCCCAGCGCTGATGATACCATTGCCCCTGTGTTGATTCTGGTTATGTAAAATACAACTGTACAACATTAGTACTCTCAGTGAAATTGCCATTGAATAATCAAATTTACTGTCAATGCAGCTAAACGCTGTCAAAACTTTTAAAAAAAAAGGGGCAACGTAAAAACATAGAGTGAGAAAACATGTCTGGGTGTCTGAATTGATACGGGGATTCCTGAATCTCTATGAGCAGTGCCGGGGAGCTGTGTAGAATGTGTGCCCAGTGTGTGCAGTCAGAGTCCTCTTACAGTCGTGGGTTGCTTTGGGCAATAGCTGATAACAGAGGTTACGCTGAGTACCTGCTACGCTGGGTACCTGCTATTCTCATGCTATTCTATAGATAGGCTCACCTTTTATCTCTCATATTGTAAAATAAATTGTAGGAAGCGGTCATAACTTTGGAGGGCTAGCTCCCAGCTATTATACAAGGCAGATACTTATTCAAGATCCACTTTTAGTGTTTAAGATTTATTTTGAAGACCCACATACTCCCGGCGCTTAAACAAGACTGGCACTTTTTCAAAAACCGGCGCTTAAATGCGACCGTACATTATTCTTCCACTAAGGGGAGGGGGGGGGGTAGGGTACAGCAACAACAATCTGATTTTAAAAAGCACTCCCATGATACTGCCTTGTGTCCCTGGTTAGTGCCTGGAAACACCTTTATAGTATAATCTAGATGCTGCTGGTTCAGAAGGCAATGATTAATTGCAGTATGCCAGGACTGCATGTGACGTTGGTTGATGAGGCTTATGGTGCGGCATGAATTGTTAATTACCTGTGGGGCGGAAGCGGGTGTCTAGACTGCGTAGTATACAGCATTGATTTTTATGTCAGTCTCACCTGGGTTTCCCCTTCTATGAGTATCAATTATACAAATGTACAGGTGAAATGGTATACAAAGCTGTCATTGGTAATCAACCTGAAGTATTTTCTGTCTCTGTAAAGAGACTGATAATTCAGCTACCGTAAAACCTTGTGTATAAGCTTAACTCGCGTATTAGCCGCCCCCTGACTTTGGGCCGATCCTATAGGGCACCTGGCCGTTGATCACAGCTCCACTTGTGCTAAGTTGAGAACCTTCAGTACAGGCCCTTGGCCACTAGGTGGAGCAGCTAACCAGGGGTTGTGACATCACAGGGCAGGGCACTATTGCTTCTGTCTGAAGTGGTTCCCAGGACTTGGCCCAACAGTGAGTAGGTCTAGGTACTGAGAACCATGCTTTTCACATGTCTTCAGGCTAACACAGACTAAAGCAATTACTATCCCGACTTAGGCTCCATCTAGAGACATCCAAAAAGGCACCAGGGGTTAGACATGGCAGCGCCCATGGCCTAACCCCTAGGAGCCCTATAAGCCACACCCGAGATCTGATTATGGTGACTTTTGGGACTGTACCATAGTAGGAAAAACCCGCGTATAAGCCGCACCCCGACCCTGGGTCGATGCTATAAGCCGCACCGCCAATCTGGCTCGCATACTAGCCATAGCTAGCGATGGCTTATACGTGAGGTTTTATGGTAATTGATAACAAATGACCCCACTCTTCCAATTGTTATAGATCATTACAAGGATAACGGACCCAAGTTAAAATGAAACCCATTTCAGAAATCCAAATGACAGGTATGAACCATGAGTTTCCAGGATGCTTGTGACTTATCAGGGTAAACGCCAATTGGTCAAAATACAGATGACAGTAACAATATGCCCACTTGATATTCTTATAGTTTACCTCTAAAAAATGAAGTGGTAACAGATGTGTTAAAGTGGTCCAAAATCGTGATCAAATCCAACTATAGAATTGGGAACAGAACTAGTGCCTAAAATTTGTCAATCGAAACAAATGATGTCGCACAAATTGAAAAGTTGGAAAATGATTTAGCTAGTGGCCATTTTATGTCGTATTCCAAGTGATTTGCCTTTTAATGGCAGCATAGTGCTTTAATGCTCTTTTGTGACCATAATGCATGAATGCAGTCATCGGGAGTATACTCCTCACCAGTACTGGATTCATGCATCGTTGGCGACCCCCCATGGGGTGGTACACATCCGAAGGGTCGGCATGCTGCACCACAGGCAAATTTATCACCAAGGCTGCATTGATGCATCATAACAAATGAATATGAATCCTTTAGGCATCATGCGGCCCTTAAAGGGTTAGTGCAGACGCTGGTATTGATTAACAATAGGCTCTAATTAATGAACGCTGCCACCTCTACCCCTACTTAGCACTCATCCAATACTAATCAGTGATTAGACTAATCCTGGTTCCTATTCATACACCTATACCTACCCATGTATGCGGCTAGTATTGCCGAGAGAACACAGGCACAGGCATAAAGTAGCAATGACCTGCGTCCGCCAATTGGATTGGGGCGATTAAATATGACCACACTGATCACCTAATTTAATAAAAATGTTAAAACTTGTCACCAAAATATCATTTTGAATTTACTTTTTGGCTAATCAACAATGTCTCAATCAAATCAAGCACGTTTCAATCAATTTCTATCAATTCCTAAATCTGAGAAATTCCATGTACAATACCAACATATAAGATTTCTTGTGGACTGCACAGAAAGAAAAAAACTTCTCCACAACATCGCAGATGCTTACCCAACAAAAAGTTTGTAGAGGACTGTATTACGAGTATGAAATATCAGAAGCTGCCAAGAGGCAAGGTGAGACCATCACTGCTGCTGACATCATAGACATACTAGTAAGCAGTAACCTTAATATTGGAGTCTGCATCTTGGTATTTCACACCTCGGCATCAGTTGGCTGCATGCAGGCTCACATAGCCAACAGGTACCTCAAACATTTACCAAAGAAAAAAAAAGAAAAAGATTAGTACACACTTACTGATGATGCAGCAGTCACACTTTAGGATTATATCCTACGCCTCAAGACTTCATGTTCATTTGGTATTATGATGCACCAGTGCAGCTGCAGAGATGCCACTTTTCCTACTTTTGCAGGAGTTCCTACTCTTTTACTGGAATTTATGTATTGAATTAAGCTTAATTCCTACAGAAAATTGACCATTCTCTTAGGATTTCCTACCTTTTTTTTCGACTAGGGAGTGGCATCTCTGCATGAAACATTGGGCATCATGTGCCCCATAAAGGGTTAAACCTACCCAAACAAACAACACTGTCTCCACCGTCAGCTCTATAGTAAATGTCACATGGCTGCCGCGCTAGTTATAACCAACCCAAAGGTGCTCCGTTACAATTAGACACGGTGCCTCGCTAGGCATCATACTCCCTAAACATAGCAAGAAGACCTATCCTGGTCCCTACCACTACACATTAGCCACCGCTAAATGTTATCGCTGTGGTCGCTGGGTGGTACCGTAATGACTCGTTTGAGCCCCGGGTATTTGAATAAGTGATGGTCTTGAATAAGCGCCAGGGCTAGGTTGGTATATGAACTATATATTAAACTCTAAAGGCTGGTTTCTGAATAAACACAGGTCTTGTATAAGCACCATGGGGAATAGTATAACCAATACTGGTAAGCGTCCGAGCACTTAAACAACCCCATACGGTATGGGTAGGCGGATGTAAATGGGCCTGCATTTTGAGATAACAAGTTTTAAGGCTGCCCGAGGAATTTTTAAGTCAGACGATGATCTTAAATTTGGCAATCTTCTGAACCTCACAACACTGCTACTGTAGATTTCCGCGTAGAAGCCGCGGCTAGTACGCAAGTCAGAAAGCCAGGCCGGCTTATACATAGGATCGGCCTAGAGTCAGAGTGAGGCTTATACGCACATCTTTAGATCTATACCACAGTACTAACGCGGCCACTATCAGATGCCCTGTGAGGCTTGAAGGATTCTCCAAAGTTAGGGGGTCGTCTTCCACGCAAGTTATGCTTATAAGCGAGAATTGACCGTAATTCAAGTTGATTGATGTTTACTGATGACGGAAAGGTATATACATACAAACACACGTACATTGAACAAAAGAGTGCACAAGAAAGATTTGCGAACTGAACAAAGATCATGCACCATGAATTCCTTGAAGATGATAAATGAAAATATGCCAGATGTTGCATCAAACAAGCTGTTGTAACGTTAGTATGGGATGGATTCAGTGTGGTACTAGAAGTGACTGACTGGGTGTTGGGGTATTAGCACTGTAATGTCTGTTGGGTTCTCACTCATCTACTGAGCCTAAATGTTATAATCAATATAAACAAGCTTCAAATCCGATTTCCACCAAAGAGGGTGAGCTGTGTTGCATATAGAAAATGATGAAATTGTCTAGTAATGCCTAAAAATCCAGCGATTGTCAGAAAATTATTATATATTGACCTGGACAGAGACCAAACATGGCTGTTAGAGATGTAATTTGGCTAAATCTTCCACTACTTAAGTTTCGAAATGAAGTTTGTGCATTTTACATTGTCACTAAGAAAAAAATTAGGTGGAGAAAATACATAGAAAGTACCGTAGTAGTATAGCCGTCACTGAATATATGTTTTCGAAATTTGGCTGCTGGATCTGTGATCAACTAGGTGCTGGGGGTATTAGCATTGTTATGCCTGTTGGGTTATCACTGAGTACCTGCTAGGACAGGCTGCTTGTTAAAGTGGTGGCTAAACACAAGATGGTGAATGGTTATATACTGTCTGTGTCAAAACAGCAACATTTTGATAAATGAGAAGGGAATATGAATATATATAAGAACCGTACCCCAGCTCGGGGAAATTCAATAATAATATAAAGCAACCATTACAGCTCCTATGTTCTTCATACATGGCAAAGCTTTTACGTCACAACCCTTTTTTTCAGAAGCCAAGCCATAGTTATTAATATGATAATACAACCAACTCAACATGCCCTTCTGTTTCTGTACTTGCAGTTGATAAACGACTCACATCGTTATTCAGGCTATATCGCAGACTTAGGCAAACTATGGGTAAGTCAATTAATTTTATTTTCAATCAATAAAATATATTTCATCCAGACTAAAGTAAATAAATAAAACTGGCTCTAATATCGAATTTCCAGTGGTAATTAACTTCATTATTTGTTTCTGATGTATGGATTCTGGGGGGGGGGGGACTCTTTGGTAGGTGCTAGTTCAGGAGGCCCCTGATCCAGAGCCCTGGTTCAGGAGGCTTCGTCTTCAAGAGAGACTGATTCAGAATCCTCCTGTTCCAAGAGTCCCCGGTTCAGGGATCTCCTTCTCCAAATGAGACTCCTGCTCCAATAGACCTGATTATCATGCTTCAAGGGCCCTGGCTTATGTGTCTCCTTGTCCCAGGGCTCTGGTTCGGGAGTTCCAAGAGCCCTGATTCAGGAGTCTCCTGTTCCACTCTGTTCAGGCCCTTAGTCCAGAAGCCTCAAATCCCAAGCCTAAATCAGCGCCTCCAAACCCAGTCATACAGCCTTGGAAGTGACCTACCTGTTTACATTGTTGTGTTTTGTCTGTCTGTAGGGTCACCTACAGGATGGGTACGGGCGGCTTATCGGGGCCTACACCAAACTACTCACACAGAAACTCAACTTCCACAGAAAGGTAAGTACAACATACCTCTACCGTAAAACCTTGCGTATAAGCCGCGGCTTGTACGCGAATCAGACTCAGCTTTCTTTTGATACCATACATGCCTATATAGGGCGCGGCTCATACGAGAGGTTTTATAAGTATAGTACAGTATCAAATAAACAATTTTCAAAACCGCTCTGCGGCTTATATAATTTGTCATAGTTAGGGGTGCGGCTTATACACGAGTTAGGCTTATACGCCAGGTTTTACGGTACATCATAGAGTAACCTGTTACGCTATGATGTAGGAGGGTATAGTGGTTAAATCTGCCCTTTGTTGGCCTGATGCGTGACATTGAATGCAGCAGGCTTGATTCATACATCATGCTGATCCTTCGGGAGAGCATCAACCCCGTAGGGTCGGCGTAATACTTTAAAGCAGCATTGACGAGTTACCCGCCAGGGCTCTATTCATGCAACATGACGATAATGCGCGTAATGACATATAAATGACTTTAATGGGTTAAGGGCAGCATAGTCGATGTGATTTATAAATGAAAGCCCCCAGTTCTTGAGATGCTGATTCAAGGGGGGCTCCTGTTCCAAGCCAATCATGATCTTGTGGGAGTGTGTCAATGCCGCGGGGCATGATGCATTGATGCAGCATCGGTGCTGCCTGCATGCATCATGCCGACAGAATACCTTCATTTTCTGCCCATCCCTCTCTCAAGTCCTTTTACCACCGGTTTCCACATAAAATGTTGCCCGTTTTCTCAGAAACACACTGACCTTTTTGGGGTCTCCAATGTTACTATTTTAAGGAAGCCCTGATTTCCTTCTGCAACTGCCACGGTTTTTTTCCGATGAATGTCAGACATGTTTAATATCTATTTCTGAACTCAGACTTTGAAAAAGAGCATTTATTTTTTAAATTCGTGAAGTTCGCTTGGGAGATAACCCTTCGTCTTCCAATCTCTGTGGTTGCATGGACATGTGAAGTCGCAATATGTCTGCGATATAAAACCTAAAATAGGAAATTACCATAAAATATCATAGACTATATGCAAATCAGAACACTACCAATACTCAGAAACCCAGTGCGGATCATACTGTTCTCCCAATATCCTGGTGTAGGTTATAACAAGTTTTTTTTCTAAAGTACCAGGTACTTTGTATACTACAGTACCATAGAAAAGAGTAGCCATAGTGACTTAAGTTATGAAAGGTATTTTGCTGCCCTCCATCAAGGTTGAGTATGGCCATAGTCAGAACCCAGAAATGTGATAAACCTGTACGGTCTCGTAGATAATATAGATATGTTGGGGTAAGATGCCCATGTCTAAGATGTCTGTATAAATAGAATGTAGCCCCTAGGTACAGTGTCCCCACATATACCAATGGTACCGCAGCACGCGACCATGTGATGAAACTCTATCGTAACGCTGTAACCCTTTAAAGACTGCATGTCGCTAAAAGATGACATTTGTCGTCAAGATGCACCAATGCAGTTTGGTGAGTAACTCGCCGGTGCTTTATTAGTGAATGACTCTTCGGGAGTGTCTCAACACTATAGGGTCGGCATGGTGCTTGAATGCAGCCCTGGTGAGTTGCTCGGCATGGCTGCAGTCATGCGTCATGACGACCAAGGGAATGATGCATTAAGGTATCATGCCGTCCTTAAAGGGTTAAGGACCGAATCGCTAGGGACTCATAGCAGCCATAGCCCTGAGGGATAAGGTTGGGGGTTGATTGAAAGTGGTATACGCTATGTTGTGCCAATCAGCAACCATATCAAATACGGTGTAGCAGTCCTTAGGTGTAGGTAAATATGGCTTCCTGAGCTACAAAGGACAAGCCTGTCCTTCCGCTATTATACTCTAAGGACAGCATCATATCCTCATTTGCCACAATGCAGCACTGGTGAATTACTTGCCGGCACTGCAGCAGTGATCTCATTGTATTAACACCGTAGGGTCAGCACTGCGCAGTCCGAATGCAGCATTGGTAGGTTACTTGTGAGGGCTGAATATAATACAGTGTATTCATTATAACGATAGGTCATAACAGGCGAAGTACATTAAAACAATATGTGGCCTTTAATGCACCCAACCGACAAACACGCGCCTCCACGAGGAATAGAGACAAATGCCGGTAGTAGCTTCCCTGTGTAGTGCAGACGTCTGTGAAGTGAAGATACAGCCCAGAGCGGCGGAGGGGAAGGAGGGGGGGGGGGGGATATCCTTCTCTTCTGTAGAAACAAGACATTGCTACAAAGAACCCCCATCACTGCCCACCACCGAAGACAGAATAGCCGCCCGATTAATTAACACTTAATATATACAAAGGCTGCATGATATGTCTCAAGACGTCATGTTCACTGGTTGTCATGATGCACCAACCCGCCCAGCAGCATTGGTGCATCATGACGCCTCTTTGATCGATTATAGGATTGGCATAAATGCATGGCCAGTAGCTGGGGCTGCATTCATCCACGACAAAATGATATGGTGTTTTAAAGCACTATGATAACCTTAAGTGACATCTGAAGCCACAGTGGCTTCATGCGACCAACCAATTGCCTTGGCTCTCTCACGCTTCCCTCTCCATCCCAGCATAGCGCACAACTACTGTAAATGCTTGCGTACAACGCCAAAGCAACAGCAATGGCCTTTGATGTACCTCCCCCCCCCCCTTCCCCCTCTACACCCAAACCTCTACGTAAACCTACTCGGTATTGGATACCAGCAGTTAAGTCGTCAATCGTTGTACCACCTCATCCATTTGTAAATATCATCTATGTGTATGTAGTTTAGTAACAGACTGTCACCTAAGCAGCAAAACCGGGTGGAGCCAAAAGGTTATCTAAAATTGATAAAGCGTATGTTAAACTATGAGTATCTACTTTACTGGATGGATTACCCCCGCAAAATTAACCGGGAAGACCTTCATGTATCACTTGTTGTATGTGATGATTGGTTAAATAAAAATAATAAATAAAACCAGCACCTTAGTTATAGCCCGCACCTAGATATTGGAAATATTACCCATAGCCTACACCTCGGCTTTGGTATGAAAATTATTACTTTAGTGCTGTGCCAAAAATCCATCTATAACCCAACCCCCCTAACCTTGCACTTTGGGTTTAGTTCGACTTTACGGTAAATTTGTACTGATACCTGCAGTATTGCCTCCATCCCACAAATACGACACAATAACCCCCCCCCCCCCCCCCACCGACCTTCATGTGGTAGCTCATTAGCCTCTATGCCCCTCAGTAGCCCTGTGCCGACGTCCCCAGGCTCCTCTACACTCCCTGGTCTTCGGTCAACTACCCCAGCTGTATAAGGATACAACTTGCTGAAGCTGTATCCTTATGGGCACCATTGTACGCTGAGATAAGTAGGTCTCGTGGGAATCTGGGATGTGGGCTCTGATCTCAGAATGTAAGCTTGTTGCAAATGATATGATGTGTTAATTATAGTCAGCTGCTTGCCTACATCTCGCGATATAATCCGAGATAGGAGGCCAAGATGGCGGCGGATACAGAGGCACCAGATTTATCTTTATACGATGTATCTGACTAGCCAGTAGGCTTTATTAAAGGGAGGCCATACAAGCAGGGGTGGCGTGGGGGTGAGGGGTCGTGGAGATAGGGAGGTGGAGGTAAAAGCTCCCTTCTAACAGGAAGAATGGACACTGAGGTCTATCGACATACAGTTCTATAGATGGCTCTGTATTGACTGTCCTTTGGAATTGGATCAGTTGCCTTGCAAAGGGATATAACGGTGTCAAAGGCTGCCTCAACTAAGCTAGTTTACATGAAACACCTTTTCCTTTGCTGGACATATGGGGCGGGAATGATCCTAATTTGCTGATGTGGCCTCATAATTACCAGTCTGAATAGAAAGTGTAGGAACTTTCTTTTGGGTATTAGTTTTTGCTTTCTGACAGAAGAGAAAGACGGCAAAGTTCAACGCCCCGCTTGATGCTGTAGCATATAGACCAACTGTATCCAGCTTTAGGTCCATCCATATGGTGCATGGTATCAAAAGAGCCAGGGGATTTTTTTTGAAATATTAAACAAATAATAACCGAATGCATTCATTGGGGGGGGGGGCACTTTCAAACTACATGTACTAAAATGTTGAATATAGAAGGCTCACTGAAACCTAAAGAGCGGACAAAACAGGGCAATGTGTCATTATACCAAACAATTCAGAGCTGCATATGAACCCCATATAATGCCCACCTTATTACCATGCTATTTTAATCAATCACATTAATCATTTAGTGCAGTCAGTGCCCGGGAAGACAGCAGTGGCATTGATCAGATGATGAATGATGTGCCAGGAATAGGCAGCTCAGTGCTATTTTAGGCCTCCATTGAGCAGGGTCTGTTCGCCTTGTCACTACTGTGTCAGTTGGATTGGGTCCCAGCAGGGTCGCTGTAATAGGAACTAGGAAATAGTCAACTGCTCACAAATAGAACAAATGGCACAATTAGTGTGGTCTATATATAATAGGTATTCTATTGATAGGTACAGAGATAGATAGTGGGAGACGTGGAGAGAGAGATAAATATAGAGACAGGGAAACAGACTGATAGATAGAGGTAGACAGAGAAGTAGGGAGATAAAAGACACATAGAAAGAGACAGAGGAAGGCACTACTAAAGAAGGGGTATGAGTGGCATATTATAATTCTCTTTTTTTTTTTTTTTTTTTTTTTTTTTTTTTGATTAGGTAGCGTCATGGTGGAAGGGAGTCTCCCCAACTCGTCTCTATAGTATAATTCTCTTTTTCATAGCATAGGGATTGGTTATCCAAAACATGTCCCTCAATATTTATTTACATTTGAACTTATCCCATCATACATCAACGTTTAGATTTTTATTTGCAATACCATTCCCACTTAGCCATCAAACTACTTTGAGATTCTGATAGGCACTCGCTACATATATAGCAGTACCCATGGAGCAGCAGTCACACCCCGGTTCACACCAAACACACTTCGTGGCCATCGTTTGCTCTAGCTGTCAGAATATTTCCAAACTTTGAACACATATACCATTATCGAGGTACAGATATTATTATGACCTATGATCTAGGCATCACCACCCACTTGTCCACTCTTAACTGCCTCACCCATCCTGGCCGCATACCAACCACCCTACCCCATAGGTTCAGTTCCCCACCAACCCGCACCCTTATACAAACAATTCCAACCTCATTGTTGCACATTTTTTCTCTCAAAATGTCACCACCCGAAGCACGCATAGAGAGGGCAGATCTGTGCATGTGAGACCCCATAGTGCTATGTGACACCCTGGATCAGCTTCTATTTATACGCGACCTTTAGAAATCCAATACCCCTACTTTGTGTCCAATTAGCATTTGAAATCCTCCATATGAAGTAGGCAGGACGCTCCCATTTACCTGTGTACCTCCCCCTTACCTCTGTTTTTTAAACACTTTAAGGGCCGCATACTTTAATATGGTATGCCCTGCATGGACGCAGCCCTGGCAAGTAACTCGCCAAGGGTGCATTCAAGGATCATGCAGATTCTCTGGGAGTGCATCAACCCCATAGGTCAGCATTGTGCCAAGTGCATTACTCCCCAAGGCTGCATTTATACATTATGAGGACAAAAGGCATACCACATTAAAGCACTGTGCGGCCCTTAAAGGGTTAAAACATGGCAGTGTCGGGACATTTGGTTAAGGTTGTTTAGCAGCTAATAAGATCAAGATGACTGTGCTTCTCTACTTTAGAGAATGTACCTTCCTCTTAAAATAAAAGCACTAGATTTCTCTCACAATGGACAGATTAGACATTGATGTTTAGTGCGTTGCTGTGGATGGCCTCGTGACCTTTATAGGGTCTTATGTTTTCAAAGAAAACTGTAACCATGTTTTTAACTCAAGAGATTCAGTAGTAGTGGAGATTTTTCATATCCCTTATACTGTAGTAGTGGAGATTTTTCATATCCCCTATACTGTAGTAGTGGAGATTTTTCATATCCCCTATACTGTAGTAGTGGAGATTTTTCATATCCCCTATACTGACTTCAAAAAGGAATAATTTGATTGTTTTCTATATGATCTGAACTGCATTGTATAATATAGCCTGAATGCAGCTGTCCGGTACTGGATGCAGGCAAGTGTATGAATGAAGAATGGTTTGTAGCACATCCCAACGTTACTTGCGGCATATACATTTTTGTCTGTACACTGAAAGTAATATCTGATATTAAAGGTGTATTTCTCTTTACCACAGTATCCACAGATCCCCGGGAGTCTCCGACTAGAGGACGAGGAGTTGGACAAAGTTTGCAACCACGACATAAACCAATAGTACGTACAGCAGCCACTTCTATATAATACTTACTGCATTAGATCTAATAAGCGCCCTTGGTGCTTATGAAATCGTTTTAATGGTATTTTAGTACTTAAGAGTTACTGTCTTCAGAAGTTGTGGAATTTGGGACATTTTCTAGGCTGAAATGTCCCCAAGAGGGGGGAGGGCGCTTATTACGTTGAATACGTTATACTCAAAGGTTTTTGGAACTTTATACACTAGACCTACCGTAAAACCTCGCTTATAGGTCGATTTTTATTTGGAATTAATTTTTGCTATAGGTCGATTTTTCTTGCCAAAAGTCCAATTCGACCTATAGGTGGGGTTTTGAAAAATGGTAAACCATTCAAAGAGCCAAAAAAACTTCATTCTTAATACTGGAAAACATACCTTTTTTTCTTAGATTATTATCCCTGTAAACTCACATCTCTTTGTAGGGGGTTGTCTAAAGGGCAAGATACCAGAAATAATAGTCATTTTGGCCTTGGGAAAAGCTTCTCTAGGGGGGTTTAGGGTGGGGTCTGCCCCCCCCCCCCAAAAAAAAAAAATCTCAAACTCCAATTCGACCTATAAGTGGGGTTTTCCTAAAGTTCAATGTATTTTGCTATAGGTCGATTTTTTCCCTCAAAATTCCAATTCGACCTATAAGTGAGGTCGACCTATAGGCGAGGTTTTACGGTATGTCAATAACAGCAAGAAGTAATACTATGTCGTTGTTTAAAAGCCTCATATAAAACGGCAGGGTATACCAATTTATTTTCTTTGATGTATAAAAGAATTTACTAACTGTATTATTAAAATATAAAAGATGCCTTTTCTAACAGCCTAAAGGATATTTTGACTCATGTTAGCAATTAGCTCATACTTTGACATTAGCATAGATTATATTCTCCTTAATTAGAGTTCAATAAATCATACTCTCACTTGATACCAACATTTACTGCTGCATGATTTGACACTTGGCAGACATCACCAATTTCCCTGAGGCTGTTAAGGAGGTGTCGGTCCAGCCATAAATCTCACCAACATTGTTATTAGTATCATGACCCATGCTGTCAGCTCTGGTCATTAGTTAGCTGGCCCGTTACAGATAGCGAAGGGTATTTTTGGATATTTGCTCTAGCATGTGAAATGCTACCTCTATTACAACAATATTAAAAGGGGTCGAGGTCCTAACACGTCTTTCCCTGCACAATGTGACCGCAAAAAAAGGAATTACTACAATGGAATGAGGAGAAAGTAGTCAATATTCCACCCAATCCATTCTTTTAAAATATGGGGGGAGCTGTTCACTTTAAATAAAACCATTTAACTGTATTTGGAATTTTGTTATATCAAAGTTCTTTGATAAATTATGTTATAGGGTGTCCTGTTCGAGAACACATGTAAAACGTATGATTTGTGTTTCTGATATTAAATAGTGTCATTATATATGTGTTAAACAATCATCATCATCATCTTACAAGTATTTCATAAGTTATAACTATAACATTATTTACCATGTCATATCCTCTATTAACAGAGCCAGAATTTAACATTGACAGTTGAACCTTTAGTGTACCGCGTTATATGGCAAACACTGAAGAAATTTAGATATAGACCAGAGCATATCACCATTACATGCTACACGACCTTTCTTCTCTTTCAGCTTCGAATTAAGTTGCGACATGTTCGATTACATGGATGACATATTGTCACTACAATCTAGAGGTAAGAACTACACCTATTTAGGCATGTTGTAAACTACTGGAATACAAAAGGTTAAACATCCTCATTGACTCATATAATTCATTAATAAAGAATTTACATGCATTAACTTTAATGAAGGCACATTGCTGCAGTGTAACATTGGTCCTCATGATGAACCAACACAGTGCCAGCTATTTCTTTTCAACTGATAGGGGGAAAAGCTTTCCTTTCCTACAGCACAGGAACTGAGCAAGAAAAAGAGGTGTTAAAATCTTTATTTGTATTTTCTTGCAGTATTTGGGTCTCTAGATATGTCTAGATCCAACTCCATGACTGCGACAGGCCAGTGTCGGCTAGCCCCACTCATCCAGTGTATCCAGGACTCGTGCCAACTATATGACTTCACCGTCAAAATACTTTTTCGTCTTCACTCAAGTGAGAATTGTTTTCAATAGTTACAATTAGAGCTTTCTCACATCTGCCTAATTTGCTTTGTGAGCATGGTCAGTGGTGCATTGCTTACGCCTCTGAACGAGAATCTAACAATTGCTTATTTCCTTCAGTATTCATATTAATCAAGACCCATGTGCTGTTATATATAGAGAGAGAGTATGTTTTATTGGAAAATCATCATACACAAATTTGTCACATTTGCTTTGTTTCGATGTATCAATGCTTTATTCTTTTCGCG
Organism: Harmothoe impar; assembly: GCA_947462335.1. Lineage (NCBI taxonomy): Eukaryota > Metazoa > Annelida > Polychaeta > Phyllodocida > Polynoidae > Harmothoe > Harmothoe impar. Next base: position 37,756,664 of record OX381720.1, read on the forward strand.
CCAATAGTGGGTCGCTTCCACGGTATGTGACTCACGTGTTCATTTCCATTAGTTTAGTTACCGAAAAATGTATATATTGTTTTGCTGTAAATCTCCTAATTTTTCGCTCCTAAATTGACACTTTTGAAAAAGTGGCTGTGAAACCTTCCTTCATCGAAAAGTTTCATCCCGCAAAAATAGTTTAAGAGTATAACCTACATGTTTCTATTGGTTGGTGGCCCTTTGTGATTCTTATAGTCGAGAAGAGAAAATCTAGTACCCTATATGTAGATGTCCATAGTTCGCCGACAGTCAAAGCATGTGATATTCTGATCTAGATTTGTCCTTCTTGTTTTGAATTAATGTTGAAATGACCCTTCATCATTTTCTACCTCGAATTGATTTTTGGGGTTTACTAAATCCTCCATAAATGATAGCCGATTTTGATTATCCATAATTTAGGAAAAGAATAAGTAAATTGTAGTAATACACTCTGGAAATTTGAAAAATCGACCACACAGGCCCACTATATATATCCCTAATTCGTCTAGAAACATTGTCGATCAACTAGCTTTTAGTAGCCTTTCTATACGTAAGACAGTTATTCGTTCAAATGGTGTTAATTTTACATTGAGTTGAGAAGTGACAATGCATATAATCTTTGTTTTTGTGTGATACCATTAGTTGTTGAATTCATATATAATGCACATATTAACCATGGATTTTACAGGTATTCCTACCATTACATCAAATTTATCTTACTGATTTGTTCTGTTTATTAGGAGCATGTAAGTGGATTTATTTACTAACCTACCAACCTTTCTTGCTTCATAATAAACGTGTGTATGATATTCGGAGGAAATGGGAACTTTTTTGTGAAATTTTATTGAATGAATCCCTTATCGTTGGGGTCGCACAGTAAAAAAAAAAAAGGTATTGATTCCAATCCCCCACATTCACCAGGTGTACTGACTTAGCTTGTCAGAGGTGATGACCTACCGGTATTTTAAATTTGAGGAGACATTATGAAATAGAATGTACCTGCAACATTGAGCCTGTACACCAAAAACATACTGTTTACTCCAAACAGACTATTGAGTCCCTTCAAATAGAATGGAAGGTATTACAGTAGCGAAATGCATAATTATTATAGTTTGAATGGGTAACTTTATTTGACCTAATCCAACTACTGATGGTGGGTTTCATATGTATGTAGATATTTGAGTGATGATTGCTAGCAGTTGGCATTTCCCAGAGGCTGTGGTGGGAGAGTGTAGAGTGTGAAGAGTGGTGTGAGGAAAAACTGGTAATGGTGGTGACTGGTTCCTATAATCTTTATTCCAGCTTCTTTCATGTATCGGATTCTTAAATATAAGACACAGGATGTTTGCTACTTACCTTTAAATATTTTGTAATCCCAATGAATTAAAGAGTTTGTACCTGCTCCTGGAAAAAAGAAAAACTTCTGGAAAATTATGCACCACTCATTTAAGAACATAGAAAAAACTCCAGCAATATCAATTAAATTCTTTGTTTGTTTATCAACTTAGATTTCGATACCTCCTGGAAAGGTAGGATGCTAAAATACAATGTAAATTTTGTTAAATGGTTATGTTGGTGTTACGTCATTCAAAATCTTCATTACCTTGCCACATGTTGATTCTTTTTCGTGGGAACTATTTGAATTGGTTATTGAACGGGGCGTTTATCAATATGAGGTGCACCTTTGTACAAAGCTTTTGTTGCTCTTTTTTTCTGCTTCTGACAAAACAGAAATTTGGAATTGATTTCAATTCATGATTTTTATCATGAAAAAATACAAAAAAGAAGTGTCTATGAAGTGAAAGATATAATAAATTTTACCTAATTTTCTGGTACTTTTACCTTTCATATATAAAAAGGATTATTGAAATGATAAGAATATGTTTATGTTTCAGGTTTACCCCCAGACACTCTCAGTGGACATCGGGATAGATTTTATGCGCAATATAAAAGGTAAATCCTTATACTCACATTATAACATATATACATATAGATATATAGATAATATAGATATCTCTGATGAGGATGTACTTATGTTCAGACACTATCATATATTAAGAGCTTTTCCAGGAGACATTATGTCACATGAAATGTACTGTAATATTCATCAATGAATCAAAATGTTCCAATTAGAAATTTAGTAGGAACATTTAGATACAAAAGAAAATTTTTCCTCCTGTGAATTAATGTTCTGCCACAATATATTGCACATACACATGTATCTAACATAAGGTAATATGATTTTACTTTCTTTCCAGTTTAAAACAGTTTTACTACAGTGCAGGCAATTTGCAATACTTCAAAAACATCATCCGAGTGCCACAACTACCGGATGTGAGTCAAACTGCTAAAAAAAAACACTTTAATATATAATTATTGCGATGAATATTCCATTAGATTCCTCCCTAATAAGATATATTTTCACACACCAAGGATTCCAACAACATAGACCTACGTAGATTTGAAGACAAGATAATTCATTCTCAATATTTCTAGCCCATATTTCCGATACTTAAACGTTTTATGCAAGTGGTTAGTATTGACTACTTGACAATCACCAGATACATATATATATACTGTCCTACCATAGATATTTGAAAATGAAAAATAAACACTGAATATTTTACCTATGTATAGAGGCAATTGGTTAATGTTTTCCAAATCAATTAATTTCTGAAACAGACACCACCAAATTTCCTGATTGCGTCAGAGTTGAGTAGTCACGTGAGACCAGTCGCGATCGTGCCCGACCCGGAGCCTGATGCAGGAACTCCGGATGCTGAGGACCTCCTCATTGACACTTCATCTAACAACTCAGTAAGCGCTAGTCCCCGCAAGGAACAAAGTTTAAACGTTTGTCTTTATGAAAACCTTCACCCCGACAATGTCTCCGTCAACTCCGTAAGCTGACCCATTTAATTTTTATTTGGGATTACCACATTTATCAATTTTTGGCGTAACCGTAATGGAATATTATTAGCGATTAATAGTATGTTTTAAAAAATATATAGCCCATACCAGAAGGTAAGAATATTTGAAAGGGTACAAAAGAACTTTTTACTAACTATAAGGAAGAAGTTTAGTACAAATATTTATGTCATGTATAGCAATTTTTGTATGAAGTAATTTCTAAATTCGTCTTCATGAGTTATAAATAAGTGTGTCTTTTTTAAATAAAGAAGTATGGAAGGGTTATTTTGACTAGCTCATTTAATTAGGCATGGTTTTTATAGAATAGATATTGATGCAGTAGCAACAAATTTGTTTCAAGGATATACTGGTCGATACATCATCTGTCACTTCAGTAAGTGTAGGCTTTAGTTGACGTACAAATATTTCTCATTTAGAATTACATACCTAAAGGAAAGTGTCAATTGTAAAAGTAAGAAGTGGAGTAAACCCCTTCTGAAAATACTTTGTACAATTTGAAATTTTCCAGAAAACTTTAAAATTTCCTCATGTATTGATTTTTTTTTTAATTCTGTTCATAAACTCGCCCATTTAGTTCGTTTTCTTTTTTCTTCTTTTTTCCTTTCCTGTTTTCTGCTGAATAATATGACCCAGACCCATATTATTTCTCATTGATGATAATGTATAAAATGTGATGGCAAATGTATAGTGGTGTTCATGAAATACTTGTATATCAATGAGGTGAATAGAACTTTCAATGTTTAAGTAAGGGTTGTTTGCCATTCTGCATGTTAGGAACAGATTATTTGAAGGAGTTCCAAGTTTTATGTTGTAAAATTGTGATCTATTGCGTTAAGATGGTATTCTGATATTGCTAAGCATTATGTGAAAATTAAGAATATAATATCATATCAAAATAGGTTTTACTATTCTATAAAAGATATTGAAAAACAGTATACCCTGAATGACCTTTTATACATTGTCTTAAGTTATAAAGTGGTAAACAGCATTTTATCTGGGACTCATTAACCTTTAATCTCCCAATATGTAATCTATAGAATTTTTATAAAATATTGTTAACGTAAAGGGTCTTTCAACTAACTAGAATTAAGCTAGGACTTTAAACGTTGAGATGCATTAATTAACGTAAAAAAATACATGATTTGACACAATGGCAATGTACTTGTTTCAAGGATTTACTCGTCGATACATCCTCTGTTACGTCAGTAAGTGCAGCATTAGAAGTACCGGTACAATGATTTCTTATTTAGTTTCGTAGACTAAATGGAAACCTAATGGCAAATTAGTGCAATAGAAGTACATACAGTATGTATGTTTAGTCAGTGAGTGATTAGGAATTAGGAATATAAGAAAAAGAGAAATGAACTTAAACAAACAAATTGTCCAAACATAGACTTTAGAAGAAATTTGAAATTTCTCTCAGTGAATTTCAAGATTGTCAAATGTGTTTAATAATTGTTTATGATACTTGTGGTACTAAATGTATTTTATATTTTGGTATCATAATAAAAGTTAGATGCATTTAAAGATATAAAACATAAACATAATCAAATGCTGTGTATTAGAAAAATAGACAAGATTTCAGTGAACCTTTAATACATGTCTCATCGATAACTTAACATTAAAAACATTGAGTGTATAGAAGCAAAAGTATCATATATGTTAATTCATGCAATGTATGAATGTTTATAGTATAGTAAGGTTTACTAAGATTAAATTTGCATGTGACGTTGGGTTCAAAGAATAAGTTACTTTATCATTAATCTGTTTCCACAACAAGATCATCTAGGTGGACTCTCGGTACAGGGATTCATGAAGCATTACCTCTCTTAATGATTTTACTTTATGATTTTCCAGGAGGAGTTGGTTCGCTTTGATGACAGTATGACGCAAAATGGGGCAGAACATGTACAGGTACCAGACGAGAGGTAGGCCTAGTTTTCTTTATTTTTGTACTTTTGGAGTTTTACAGTATTGGTATTTATCAACTGTAACATCTGTCATGGAATGGTTGGTGCCACGGGAGATGTCCGCTAAGTTAAGCTTTCAAACTTGACTACTTCAGGTAGCACAACACTGAAGCCTTTGCACCATCCAACATTTATGCTGGATGATGTGTCAAAAAGCATAGCAATAAACAAGTTGAATGGTTGATTACTTTCAGGGACTCGATGATCGAGCAGCTGATGCGCCAGTTGAACGAGCTCAAACGGGAATTGCAGCGGATTCAGGCAGAGGTAAAATATCTATAGCATGTACTATGCTTCTGATAGTGATTAGAATATTTGTAATTATAAAATAATGTTCTTGAACTGTATATGTTTAATAAAGGATATGTCTCATCTGAAGAGTTGACTAACTCTTACAATACTGAAAAGAGTATATTGAAGTAGATAGCAAATATTGAAGGACTGTTGTTCTCTCACAGCATTGGCACTGTTCTGCAGCCTTAGAACAGAGCTTATACTATAGAAAAACGTGTATAATGATAATACTTTAAACACTTCACTATAAACCACCTTTATCTGTTATTCTAGGACCAGATGATAATTGAGTCACTCAACAACCGAATCAAGGAGTTGGAGATGGAAGTTGACGAGTTACGTCAGATCGGAGAGTCAACTCAACAGGAGAACGAAACCCTCAAAAACATTCTCAAAGAGTCAGAAAATAATACAGAGGCTAACCAGAAGTTATTAGAAGCAGAGAGTAAGTAATGTCTTATAATATTTAAAAGTATCTGAGATTTTTATAGAGACAATATTACCTCACCCTACGAAAAGCATTTCATTTAGTAGAGTGACAAATTTCATTTATATTTTTGTGCACAATAGGTCTAATTTCCCTAGCTCTCTCCAAAATAATAGGGGGATGATAGGAAGCTTTTGTACCCAAGAATATATGATAAAAGTGTCATTTCTTCATATGTCCTTATGAAACTTCACTACCGTAACTAAGATGTCAGAGTGATGAGGGATATAAAGGAGGTGAACATAAGTATAATGTATCCTTCCTCTAAATTTTTAAAGAGATGAAAAAAATTACCATTAGATAGTTGAAAAGTAACGTATGGTATGACTGTACACAGAAAAAGGTCGAGCAGTCGAGGATAAGTTCAGCAAGATGCGAGTCATGTACACCAAGTTAAGGGACGAACATGTCGGGCTCTTACGGAAGGTATGTCAATACTTATTTCTCTAATAATAAACTATACTGTGTTTTATACCACATCTTTTACATGATGCTACGCAATATAGGATTTGAAGTATATTTTATAGAAACCTTAAAATGGAAGGGATGCTAATTGGGCTTCTACATGGGGAAAAAATCGACACTGCGACACAGCCCTTTTAAAAATCGACACTTTCGGCACGGTCCTTTTAAAAATCTACAGACACAGACATTTGTATAAGTCCCTATAGTGTATTAATAGAGTGTGATGCAGTGACCCCCTGTCTTCACTAAAATGTGACACAGTGACACGCTCAAAAAGTTGAGTACCCATGTAGTGGTACAGAATTTGATGAAATGAATTTTACCTCACACACAATGATGCAAGTCTGCATTCAGTCGTAAGAGGTGGATATAGACAATGGATAGTACACATATTCACCACATCACAAGAAGATATTTTTAATGAATATTTAACTTGTGTTTTGTTTCAGAATGCAGATAGCGAGAAGAAGGCCAAAGAAGAAAAGAAAATTAAGCAGGAATTGGATCAGAAACTCTCAGTAAGTGAAGTTAATATCATGTGGGAAAAGTAAAAGGGGTTCAGTCATTGTATTTTGCATCTCAAGAACTGGAACTCTAATTTATAAAGAATAATGCAAAATAAGGTTTCTCATTTAAGTATCTCAGTATCTCTATAAAGTGTCACAGGTATCAAATTATACAAAACAGGTTTTAGTTTAATAGCGGATACGCCCGTCAATTTCAGACTAATGTGTACATAGAGTTCATTCTGTTGATTTCTCCACTAATGTAAACTTAATTCTGTATTATCTAATAACTGTCTCTCTGTGTGCTTACTGTTGATGTAAGATTATTAATGATATAACTGCCAGACTTACAGAAAAGAAAATAATCCCGATTCTAAAAACCGATTTCCTTTGTAGAGACAACACTCTATTGTGTTGCAATGGAAAACCAAATGAGCCAGATAGTTGCAATTTTGCAACACATCAATGTTGATAATCCTTTGACCGTTCTACCATTATTTAATGTGGACAATCTTTATCATAACCAATGGTTCCCTCCTGGCTCAGCATGCTGGAATTCTGCCACCTGAAGCAGTCTAACAATGTTTAAATGAACCAATACAACTCCTTTGCTACACATTTAACTTTAAGGAGGACAAGTCATGTTGCCTTAAAGCAGCATTTGACATCATCATGCACTAAAGAAGTGTCAGAGAAACCTGCCGGCACTGCTTGCATTATGCTGGCCATTTGGGAGTGTACCAACCCAGCATTATAGTTTATACATACCGTGGCTAGTACGAGAGTCAGATTGCCGGTGCGGCTCATAGAATCAGCCTAAAGTCCAGGCGTGGCTTATACTCGAGTTTTTATAATTAGCAATTTTTAGACCCCCTCTGGGGCTTATAGGATTTGTAAAAGTCAGGGGTGCGCTAATACGCGAGTAGGCTTATACGCAAGAGTTTACAGTAGCATATATGGTAGTGGTAATGTTAGAAGTTGACAAGGCCTGTGTTGTGGATATTGTAGGACCTGAACCAGCAGTACACAGAGATGCAGCTGGCCAAGAACAGGCTGGAGGTGACCACCAACGCCGCTTTACTTTATACGCATGTCTTTATATCGTTATCATTATATGTCCACCTCGTCTCGAGGTTATGTCGATGGTATTGTCATAGTGCAAGGTTATTTGACCTTGTCCCATAAGGAAGACGTTTCCTTTTCCATAATCATGGCTACATTAGAAGTTTGTAACAACAATGGTGATGATACATAAGTATTGCGTGTATTTGTAATATGTGACCATAGTCGACAACATGTCTTTTTCATTTAAAGTATTACATGTCCTCATTGTATTTCTAAAACTGTTCATGAATAATTGATGAATAGTCTGTTGTAATAATTGTACAAGCGTTTTGATTATGGCCCATTGAAGTAGAAGTATATTGTCCGCTCTCCATCTAAAGATGTATTATCAATTTTATTATACTTTGGTCACATTTATCAAATGCGTTTAATATTATAAAGTTACCATTGGTTGTTTCCCTCATCCAGTGTAGAACATGACCATATTAACAGTGATAGAACTTGCTAAAATATTGCTTCCCTAGTCATCATGTGTTTTTTATATATCATAGACAGCGTTATTTATGTTTATAAAACTTAGTGTTACAATCTTTTATTTATTTTACTTTTTTTACTCTCTTGTCGTAGATAGTGTCTGGGAGACATTCACATCCTTTGCAGTGAATCCGAACTCTTACTAACTTGTTAACTTGCATGTATAACCCTTTAAGGACGGCATGATGCCTCTTGGATTAATGTTTATTTGTCGTCATAATGCACCACCGCAGTGTACGCCCATACTGCTGCGACATGACAACAAAAAAAGCATAATGCATTGAAGTGATATCCTGCCCTCAAACGGTTATAATAGAGAATAAGCAGCAAGCGAATAACATTTTACATATTATGCATTTTGCAGTATAGATATAGACACTATCTTCCGGTTGCATCTGTACTAAGAACGCAATGTTAGTGTACAAATGTACTAACCTCCAAGCAGAACCTATTCTCTTAATACCCCTATTGTAAATACCATAGTACATTTTCGTACTGTAACTGTTCAGAAATTAATGATAAGCCAGTAAACATTTTTTTGATTCTTGTTTCCATTTATTTTTTTCCTGTCTTGTGAAAGTCAGTTTTAACAGCATATGCAGTGATGATATGTATTGTATTAGTTACACAGTGTGCATTTTTGTTTTACATTACCTGTATTTATCTATCGGTCCTTAGTTGAGACAATGTTCTTTGGGGGTGCTCTGCTCATTTTTATCATTTCAGAGATGAAATTGGACATAATGGAATAAGAGAACGGTGGAACTAAACTCATGATGATTTTAAAACAATCACATGTAAAGCTAGTCCAGCTAGTCCCTCAGTGATTTATTTTCTCTTCCACTAGTCTACCTCACACTCCAAATAGGGAGAATATGAATTTAATACATAACAATGAGACGAGCAAAATATTTATAAATTGGTGTATGGCCATACCTCTTCCTCAGATGAACCCTGTGGTCAGTACCTATGTCCGAAGTTAAGAGGTATTGAAGTCACAAGCACACAGAGCAGAGAGGGCTGACCCCACTTTAGTGTTTTCTATACTTTCTATAACCTAATATCTGTACAATTGCCATTTACAGGAAATGAACCAACAGTTAATGGTAATGGAGCGCGACAAGTCACACATTCAGGAAAACCTTGTACAGAGTGAAACTGCATCGTCTGCGGAAATCGATGCCTCACGGGCTGCCTGCGCCGCAGTTGAGGAACAAAACAAGGTACTGTTAACCATTTCTCATTAACTACCTATTGTCAGCAAACATTCGTGTCTTTAAATATGCTTCATAGAATAGAAATAGCTTGATTTTTCAGTGTTAAAATGTTACAACAGATAAATGTTATTATATCAGGTAGTTAGACATTTCAGATTGTATAGGTACATATATTTATTTGGTTCAATTCCCAGTAATGTGTTTATATTTAGAAAACAGGACTTTCCTTTATTAGTAATAATCCAAATTGTATATCATCGATCCCCTAATACCTATTTGATCTTAACTATTTTGACTTCATGTGTAAAGACATACAACCCATCAACGATGGCTATTTTTCAATTAGACCAAGAAGGTCTCTTGAGGTTTTGACATTTTCCTAATTTCTAAACATAGAGGAAAGTCTCTGTGCTACTCATTTTACAAAGGACACCTAACATTTACATGCATGTTGTCGATAAGCTTTCGATATGCGACTACTTGTTTCATAACTCTTAATGGTAGAACCTGGAGGCACAGCTAACCAGTGTAGAATCAGCACGGGCCGCTCTAGAGGACAAACTCCAAACTGTCCGTACGCACCTTACTGGTCAAATCGACGAATTGCACAAGAACGAGAAGGAATTGGAACGTTCTTTACAAGAAGCCCGTACAGAGGCCGCAGCCCAACTAGCTACTGCTGCGGCAACCAGTGCAGCCCTGGAGGCAGATAAGAAGGTAGAAAGATAAACCATTGTGTGAACCCTCACCTACACAACAAGTGGCTATCACTCTGCTCTCCTGGTGACATATAGTGATCACCTATATCAATGGTAGTGGGGTTCTCAGGGAATACTCTCAAAACTTTCCTGAAGATTCTGGATCTTACCGCTGTTATTCTCCCTGTCTGAATTTCTTTAAACTGGCTGTTAATCTTTTCTTGGTGTTATGTATTCTACTCTAACGTCTATAGTAATGTATACTGTGTATGTCATACTAGGTATTGTATTTAGGTATACATAGAAATTGATCCTACATGTTTTGCATGTTCAAGATGTCCAGTATTGTCCAGAATTTTATTGTAATATCTTACGCATACGTGTACTACAAAGACGCAAAATCTCCTCCTTGATAATCACTTCATCATCCAATGTGGTAAAGTGTCACTTATGAAACTCTGAAGATACATCTTCTATCATGTTCCTATCCTTACTGATGAAAATGTTGTAATGGAGGTCTTGGGTCTTGGACTGGGTAATGGAAATACATCTCATTCTGGAAATGAGAAGCTCCCACCCCTCTTAAGTTATAATTCATGTAGAGTATGATTTACTCGCATAGCTAATTCAGAAGATATTGCTCCACAGGAAATCAATCAATCATATCATAACACATAAAAACACTCCTTTCAATAGATGGACTTAAAGTATTTACTGAAGTAGTAATTTTGAAAATATCAGGTAACACAAGTAATTTAATGACAATTGTATTCATGGCCTCTGCTCTTTTAGGATCTGAATGCGCGTGTGTCAGATCTGGAGGGCTCTAAGACGGCACTGGAACAGGAGTTGCAGACTGTGCGGGGTGAGGTGGCGTCTCTTAAAGGGGAGTTGACAAACGCAGAGAACTCGTGTAAACAGACGGAGGCAAATCTCAGGAGGGAGCTGGAAGATGGCCGTGTCAGGCTTCTAGGTATGTTCAATATGAATTTTTGGGAAATTCATCTATTTTTCTCAGCATAAACAAACTGATACTATATTTTCACTATTCCAATGTGATAATTGTTTGACTTACTCTCAGCTTGATGCTTTTTTTACTGATGTAAAATCTTGCCACATTAATAGTAGATACATGTAAAAGCAAGAACACTATATTAGAGTCACAGGGGATAGGATGCTAGTTTTTTTGCGTTTTCACACCCATCTCTCTTTTTTTTCAGTGGATACAGTGGAGGAGTGCGAGGAGATCATCCGCGACTCGATGGCACAGTTTGACAACCCGCACCACGTGGCAGTCTCATGTACAGCTGGTAAGGCTTTGTCCATCATGCCCCTTGTTAACAGTCTTTTGATATCTCATATCTACAATCAATTGATACACATGTACTTCAAATGTCTACAGGGTTCTTTTGCAGTGAGAAGATATAAAATTGGGTTGTAGGTACAATTTTCTAGGGAGGATCAATCATATTGATATTGATCCTGAGGATCAATCATATTGATACTGATAAATGACAGGGGTTCTGTCGGATGGTTCAAATAGTGCCAGATAGGTCATGATGAAATCACCCGAGGGTTGTCTCTTCATTTAATGCTAGATTTATATTACCTGGTAAATGATGTTGAAAACTGTATTGCAATGAATTCCTGACACAGTTACCGATTTTGCTTTTCAGAATATCTAATATCTCGAATCGAAGGAGTGACAAAGTGTATAAATCACCTACAGAGTAGTTATAATCAATACAACACAGACAAAAACAGTATGTATACATATATCATATATTACAATTATAATGTCTTAAAGTGTATCTTGAGTACGTGAAAATACAATTTAACAAAGATGAATCAAAGTGTGATTTATAGTATTTCTAATATAAATGGATGTGAGACATGTCTTTTTCACAAAAGGGATATGAACCAGTATATGTCGCAATTTTGTCATCACTATACTATGGTCTGTGTATTAGAATCGTTTCCAGAAATATTACCGGCATATGTTCTTATAAAGTTATTTAATGACTTTCGCAGCAGTGGGTGTGACAATGAAGGCCCTGTTGGAGTTCTCCCATCGACTTGCTGATATAATCATCAATGGGAAAGCCACTGCCAACACAGCCAGCATAGAGGCCGGGGAAGGTAAGAGTAGTCATGCTTTTCTTAGGGAGTAGGGAATTGATAAGATTTGAAATGGAAATATTAGGATATTAAATGATGTGAATAGAAAGAATAAATACCACATCAAGTCCGAAAGATATGCTGCGGGTGTATGTTGTTGTCTGAAATATTATTGCATTTTTGCATTTATTCTTAGTATTAACATTTAAGTAGAAAAACCCTTTTTAAGTAATTCACTAATATTTGAGTTGCTTGTTTTCAGCACTAGCAACAACATGTAGATCTACAGGTGATGAGAGTCTGGCATTACTCCAACAAATTAAACAAAGTAAGTACATATATAGATGAGTGGAAGTGTTTGGATTATTAGTATGTAAAAATGTTTAAATGAATTTAATATAAGAAATAGACACTAATCTTCGAGTTCTGGTTGTCCTAGATGATTTGGATGTGAAAACTAGATAAAACTGATTTGGAGGAGGGTTTAGGATGAGAAAAAAATGTTCAGGTTCAAATATATGTGTATATGATTTATTACAGATGCCCAGGATATAAGCGGTCAGTCGTCGCGGGTAGCAGAGTTGGTGTTGCGTCTGAACACACTAGCAGAGGACCTGGTGCCTAAGATGGAGGATGTGAAGGCAGAACAGATGGGTGACCTCATCGACAGCGAGATGGAGCAGACCAGCCGTGCTGTCGAGGCAGCTGCCGCACGCATTGAGGTCAGTGTTTACAGCTCATCACCCGAACTACAGGCCCATATAACAGATGAAAAAAAAATGGATGCATTCATGCATTTAGAATTTTCCCTCATTAAAAGTAGATGTTCAACATATGAGAGGAGTTTTCTGATACAGTTTTTTCTGGAACATTAAATCAGTGGTATATTGATGTCTATGGTTAGATGCAAGATAAGTATGATTTCTTGCACTTGAAATAGATCTATGAAATTTTTCAATGAGTTTATTAAACAAACCAAGGGAGTTTTTTTCAATTATTTTGTAAGGTATTTCGCAATAATGAGACATGTACTTAATATGTGTGTTCATGTTGGGTGTCCAGGCGATGCTCGCTGAGTCGCGTGAGGCTCATTCAGGTATGCAGCTGGAGGTGAATGAGAGGATCCTCGATTCATGCAACGGACTCATGAAGGTGGGTAGCAACTTATCTATCTTAACTCACATAGAACCCTAAATTGTAATAGATTACTAATCTATTACATCTCGTAATTTAACAGATTGACTGTGGCTAAAAACCACCCCCTTATATTGACTGCAATTTGTAAAACAATCCAATATAATTGTTCAAAAAAATAAACCTAAAAATATTTTAGTCAAGAAGCATGTCACTGTTGCAGGCTGCCCATTGTACATATCATTCTGCTTTTATTTGGAAGAAATATAAAAGATTAAGTAAAATGAATTCATGAAACTTTGCGGCTTTGTAGTACACTTTGGATTCTGCCTTTATAAGTAAATATCTTATGAATTTAGAGAATCCATATTAATTGAAAAATGAAATCAGTCCTTTCAAAATGTGGATGTTTCTTGCTTTGCAGAGTATTAAAATTCTCATTGAAAAGTCAAAGGCCTTACAAAGGGAAATTGTTTCATCAGGAAGGGTAAGTGAAAGACTTAATGTGAATTGCTATATCCAAGGAATCAAAGTGCACTATTTAAAATAATTTGTCCCCAACACCCTGGGAATTTGCTACCAGAGGCTGATGTAGTAGGAGACAGAGCAGAATACTAAATACTGCAACCAATATAATTAATTGATGGCTTACAAATGGTAAATAGATAAAATTCAAATATGGTAGTATCCATACACCAACTTGTATGTTTTTGTGATGTTTAAACTCCACAGTAATGCTTCAGAACAATTGGATTATTCAATATAGTTGTAGAGATGTCACATTGAATTAAGACATTTCCCTCTTACAGGGTGCTTCCTCGTCTAAAGAGTTCTACAAGCGCCACAACCGGTGGACGGAAGGCCTTATATCTGCAGCTAAAGCAGTCGGCTGGGGGGCTAATGTCCTTGTGTAAGTATAATTTTATCTGATTGCGAAACGCAGAAAAGTGAGTATCTGATATGAATTTACAGGCTCAGGGGCATTACATATAAAGAATAGACCACAGAGTATGTGATACATACAGATCTATTTATATACATATATTTCCTGTTAGGTTAGAGTACCATTCTCTAAGAAACTCATCAGTTACATCCATTAGCCATGGAGATTATAAATATCATGATCAGGGGTAGACACTAGCGCTGGCCCGGGAGCCAATGGCCCGTAGTTTTGGATCCGGGCCCGTAGTTTTTCTCAGAAATTACATTCCCATGGGCCCGGGTGGCCCACAGGAGTGGAGGCAGAAATTTCTAGGAGAATATTTCTATACCAATATAGTCATGTTATATGTCGTTGGAAAGAGAAAATCGCTAGGAAATCAGTCATCTAGGTTTGATATTGATATTGATTAACCCTGGAAACCTATGATTTTCTCCTTAAGAGAAGTAAAATAATTATCCCGGGCCCACAGATTTATGTACCGGCCCATAGGTTTCTGATGCTACGGGCCCGGGTGGCCCATGGCTGAAAAGGTTAATGTCTACCCCTGATGATATATTAATTTTTAAAATTGTATATATTTCATTTCTTGCAGTGAGGGTGCTGACAAGGTGGTAAAAGGCGAGGGTAAGTTCGAGGAACTGATGGTCTGCTCACAGGAGATTGCAGCCAGTACGGCACAGCTTGTTGTGGCATCCAAGGTGAAGGCAGAGCGCACCAGCCCCAACCTGCAACAACTATCAGAGGCCTCCAAGAGTGTAACAGAGGCCACCGGCCAGGTGGTTGCCTCCGCCAAGAGTGGCATGCAGCTCATCGAAGATGCAGGTATGTTGAAATATGTAATATAAATTTTAGGAACCCAACACATATATTTCATTTTCCTATTTTTTATTCTCAGGTATTCAATGACATTTTCAGGTGTTATTTGAGTGATCTTATAACGCTATGTTTCGGATAAATTCATTTCCTTCATCAGGCAAGAAATAAATGTAATATAAACATAAAATATATGCTAGTTTGTAGGTGTTTGGAGGACGATTTTCTTATCAATAAAATGACTTCATGACACATGATTTCTAGACCTAGGAATCATCAAATTTATGGTAAAATATTTCATTGCAGTTTACATGCTAAATAGATGGACATCAATGATTCTTGCTGAGGATTCTAGCGCCATTCAGTGCAGGGTGTATCTAGGTGTATGTTTACATTTTAAACAAAAGATTTAAGCAAAATTCATGTACCAGTGTGCCAGACCAGCCTCGTCTACTATGGACTAAAGACTTGTTACATTACTTATTTCGAAGATTAAATACATATTTATTAGCTAAATTATGTTGAAGAGAACTATTATAGAATTCTTTAACTCTCTATTTTCACACAGATACACTAGATTTCTCCAAACTTACACTTCACCAAGCCAAACGAGCAGAAATGAATTCACAGGTAAGACTTATTTTGAAAAGTATAAAGAGAAACTTTTGACAACATTCAAAAGATTTAACAATTTAAATCTTCTTAACTTTGAGAATGATAAGCAATATGTAATGCCTATGGGGCTCAAGTCTACTCCAAAAGTATCACAGTTCTCATTTGAAGTAATGCTTCATCACAGGATTTGATAAGCAAAGGAACACTAAGAAACTTACAAGAGACTGTAAATTATGAACATGTACCGTGAATTTATCTCCTGTTTTAATGAAGTCAAAATTTTCTTCAGGTTCGTTTGCTGGAGCTTGAATCAAATCTGGAGAAGGAGCGTGTAAAGTTAGGAGAACTACGAAAGAAGCATTACCAACTGGCAGGGGAAAGCGAAGGATGGGATCAAGAGGTGAGGATGCATTCATATGGACGAGAAATGTTAGCAGAAGAAAATACAAATAAATGTTCCTGATCTGATATGTTTTTTCAGAACATTTTGTCTTCTTACCTGCCATTTTGGTGGTATATAAAACAATGTATAGAGAGTAAGCTACTTATTGCTGAGAAAACTGGTTTTCATTCTATTCGTCCTGTTTTTCAAGCCGGCTTTTCAGCCAAGGTATATCATGATCAACAATAAGTATGAGGTAGGACTCGTGACAATTAGAAAATCTTTGATACTTTCACCCAAGATTATGGCACAATTTTTTCTTCCTATCCAAATTCACTTTAAGCATAATGCACTGAAACGTATTGAAATCAGGATATTGATTCTTTTCATATGGATTTCAGTTTCTTTGACTTTGAAGTTACAGTACACTTTGCAACTTCTTGAAACAGAATTGAATGAAATAATAAACTTGTGCATTGAGCTTTCAATTTTATCTAAAAATAGCATGAATAGGGTAAGCTACACAATCAGTTTCGTACCCTAGACAAAGGTATAGATGTCTTAGCCACTTTAGCAGTGATGATTCCTTAAACACAGGGTAGGGGGGTGGTCGATTTCTGTGTGAGTCGCCCGATATTCTTTCCAGTATGCATTCCAAGAATGATACTTTTTCACTATGAAAAGGGGTGAATGGAGTCCTGACGAGGATATCAAAAAGATGCAAATGCTTTTCCCTTACCCATGTTCGAATGCATAATATGTCAGTTTTTTAAGTTATTCATACTGGTATATATTTTTATATCCCAAAATTAGCATGCTGATTTTGTATACAATTTTGCACAAATAATATAGTTATAGCCAAATATATCCAAAAATACTGCGCATTATTGGCGCCATATTTTCATGCTTTTTGCCTCTGAGAATTCCATGAATGACCCCTATCCCAAGCTTCTGTATATTGACCCCTGATTTGATTCCCAATGATTTGCAAAGATTAAAGATAAGATTATGCATGAACTTAAAGCTATTTTGCTATCATTTACCCTGCTGTTATACCCCATCCCTCAGCTGATTCGCCGTTAAGGTAAGTGCTGTGCGCCCTGCGTTGAAGTATAGTGAGAGACCGCTCACTTCAGCAATGTAGAGTAGTGGGTACTCCTATCCATACACAAAATAAACTTCCAACATCTCCCTATACATCCTCCTCCTCTTTCACTGGGCTCCACATCCCACTGCAAATCTTTATTGTAGACCTAAGCCTCATCAAAGGAGATTCTCTAGATCATCATAAGAATTGAGTAATTGAGGGTAAGGTCTGAAGAAATTGCCTGTTAGATTTCTTCATCTTTCACAAACATTACACAATTCTCATGATCCTGATAATGTGTGTTATGATTGCACTTGAGGCATTTCCAGATTTGAGGGATATCATCTTGTATTGACTAGTTCAGTAGTTGCAGACATGCACTTGGGTTACCTGGGAATACGTGAGGAAGGTCCTTTCTATTTAGCCCCTACAATCAACCCTTAGCCTTAAGGGGATTTGTGTACCAAAAAGGATAGCATAATGTCTGACTATGTCTGGGCTCATCAGATAATGTCATGTTTCTGTACCCTACTCTGGCATGTTGTATGATCTGTTACTTTGGTAAAGCTTGCTTTTATAGCAAGCGGTCTCTTGATAGCATAAGGGACACAAACATGACATTGTCAATATTTGGAATTTATCATTGCTTTTGCAGAGCGCTGTTTAGACAAATATCAGCTATCATGGCGTGAACTTTGCGTCTGTTGCTTGACATTGTGTTTATCTAAACCTCTTTAACCAGGCAGGACACCTATGTATGATCAAGTGCATTTCAATTTACATGCCAAGGTTTCCAATAAAATGACCAGTGTTTGGAAGGTTGATGATGTCAGCTGTTTCATAATAAAAGATGTATCTATTTAATTGTGTGGTGATTTTAGATCTGTGCTCTCCGCAAGATCATGTTGCTAGAATATGGAAAATCTAGCCAAGTAGCTTTGATAAAATGTCACCTTCTAGAACATTTATAATAAAGTTCTATACATTCCGGGTGGAGTAACGGATAAAGAACCCTTTTCACACTTCTTGTTCATGGATTTCACCTCAGGTTCTCTTTCAAACACTTTAATAAATTAACAAAACTTTTTTTTTCCAGAGTATGGCTTAGCATTCGCATAAGTTAATTTCAGTTCCTGTTTCTGCTTAGTAGAGGAAAGGAGTGTCAACGTGATGTTGTTTGGCGATTCTCCCTCTTACAGAACTCAGAATGTTTCAGCCAGCGTTCCCCAGGAAGACCCTTTACCTAAGCCAAACCAGAAGACAGAGTTGAACAGACCTGCCACTTTTCACCAAAAATATGAATATCGTAATAATTCTTTTCCTTGACATTGTTCAGTTTTGATTCATCTATCATGATTTTCAGACTCTTATGGAAATCGCAGCAGCCACAGAGGGCTGGGAGGACCTGTTGGCTGAGCTAACTCACAAGATGCAGCTGCAAAATGAGGCAGCTGTACCTCCAGAGGAGGATCAGCAGAGTCCTGAGACTGGGCCAAACCCAGCAGAGTCCAACTCTTCTGAGAAGGTCACTATCAATGGTTTCTAGGTTATCACCAACTAGATGGTAGCCCATGAAGTCATGCAGCTGGCTGAAAGAAATCTGTAAAACAAAGCTCCTTGCACAGTGTCTGTAGGAGGAATATCAATGGCTTAATATCATATAATGAGTTACTTTGAACCAAAATTAAGTCTTTTTTGAATCTTTAATGACTATTGCACAATGCAGTATGGATGAAGCTAACCTTACATCTAGTTGGTGAAAAGCTCTAGAACATAGATATTTCCCTCCAGTGTGTGCCACAGCCTTCCCGAATGTGTTCTAGGTGATCCAGCTAACATTTCAAAATAATGAACTGTATTCCTGTTCCTGCAACCATAGTCTGCCAAATGTGTTTTTTTTTTATCTTTTTGTTGAAAAGTGTTTTTTCCTACAGGAGTGTAGGACGGATGATGCCTTGCCTTGAGTTCACCACACACTCCTGCTGATGTTGACTGTTTATAATCCCATCCTACATCCCATTTGTTGCAAGAAATAACATGCATTGATGATTTCAATAGTATGCATAGCATTATGTGCCTGAATGTAAAATGCAGATTGCCAATAGGTTCTGCTAGCATGAAAGAGTTTGACATTTCAGGGGTGTGAAATCTCCACGGAAACTCAGAAATTCGAGGTTCTTATCTTCTTTCCCATTACCTAGGGGGGAAGTATTGTTAAACCCAGAACACCAAAGTACATGAAATTTCACCATTCGGCCCCTAGATTTTCAAAAAGAAATTGGGGAGCATGCCCCCAAACCCTGCTAGTATTGTTAAAGAATTTGCAAAGGTTTGGAGTTGCATCGTGACTTCATGCATCATCTTCAGAGGAAACCATTTTTCCATTTCACACCCCTGCATTTGGTGTCATTTAGAGATCACAGCAAGTTGTTGAAGGTTAACCGGTACAGTTTAGTGGTTGGCAAATCGTATAGATCTATCGAGAATCGCACCCGGATCTTTTGCATCAGCGTCAAGATGGCAAACTGTACTTTACATCTACTTGGCCCTGGTGTGAGATCTCATGAATCTATATGCCCATATTTCCCGAAGTGATATAACTACAATGCCCTAGAACAGGAGACGCTGGACTACACTAGTATATTACCTCTAACATTATAACACCACATAAATGGATTAGGCAATTTTTTAAGGGTGTGTTTAAAATGTGTACTTTTAGAAGGTGTGGCTTTAAGTTGAGGTTGATAGAAGCATCCCGAGGACTTTGAGAAGAAAGCACTGGATAGTGCATGGTTTGAAGCATGGTGTTTAGCTTGATTGAAATTTCTTTCAGAGTATCTTGCCACGAAGTCTTCAAGAGATGGAAACATATTTGCTATTCTATATTGATCGCTGTATTATTTCCTTTTGTTGGAAAAGCTGGAATTCAATTAACATGTAAACAAGTAGTAAAGAATAATTATTTTTGTTGTGTAAATAGAGTTATCCTGAGTTGAGATTTATTTGCCAAATTATACATTGGTGTATCAAGATTCATATTTTTCAATAGTTTATTTGTATCCTTTGTAGTTAATCAATGAAACAGACAAGTTATGCAATCTGTTTTACAGTATGTGTTTTATTCCCTTTGTAGGAGTCTAATGCATAGGGTTTGGCTACGGTTGGAAGACTTAGAAAACACAGTGGATATTGACTGGAAGATGTCATATTTGTCGGTTCACGAGGAATGCAGGAAGGAAAACGAAGTAAAGGACAGCTTTATAGGGGTGAAATCAAGGTTGTTATAGGCAACAAAGGGCAAATAAGTATATGTGACAAATGTGTGCCCTTACTTATAATGCGATATATGTCAGAGATCTTAAAATGTGCCATTAATAAATATATAAAAGAGGAAGAATAATGACTTGCTATAATAATTATGATATACCTGGACATGGAGGAATCTACTATAAAAGAAAAGAAAAACATCATTTGTCCCCAGCATCACCCAATGGGGCCAATTCACAGTTCACATTGTTTAGTTTGCATGGATTGTTCCTCACTATATCTCATCGGGCGGTTGTCGTCAGCGCAGCGATCTTAGCAGAAGTATTACTTATCTTTGTGTAAACTGATTGACCAAAAGGTATAACTAACCTGTAGAGTATACGTGTATCTAGGAAATATGACAAGCCAATTATACAGCAGCTTAGAAATTTCAGTATAAATGAAATCACTTTGTACAGGGATTTTAATATGCAGGTATGTAAAATATGACACAATAATCACATATTAGACACAAGACATGCAGGACGGTTAGGCAGGGTTCAAAGGTAGTAATAGCATATAATAATGAGGAGTCAGAAGTCGAAATTCGCAGGGAATCTATGCCAAAGTGGAATTCAAAAGGATATAAATCTGAATCGAGTGCATGTTAATATACAATTTTCAAATATAGCCTATCCAAGAATGGTAGTGGTATTATTTGCCAGACAGTTGCACAGCTATACTCCAGACAATTTTATACCTCACATTTAAGTGACAACTATACAATTATTAAAAAAACATAGAATCTCCATGGTAATTATCCACTCAATTGTATGATAACATTCTATTCCAAAAGTTGCATACTTTTAGAGGGAAATAACTGTTTAATCAATCATTAGTAAGAATTCTGTAAAACACTGTTGTAAAGTCCTGCTGCTAGCCAACTTCTTTTGTCAATGTATCTTTGTGGAATTTGGCAGTTCTAGTACAAGTACATACCATAACAAATTATTTACAAATGCTGACCAAGACTAGCATAAACTATGTATTTTGAGCTGTAAGTGCAAGAATACTGATGCCATGTTTTGATAATAATTGATATAGTGAAGTTAGAAACAGTGCTTAAATTATCAGTTTCACGTAATGGAAAAAGCAAGCCGACTTAATCAGTATTTGTATTGTCTCGTCAAAAACATTGTATAGTTCATATATGTCAGAGGTGTTGATGATTGTATAATTTGTTATATTGGTTCCATTGAATTATAAATTAATTAATGTTGACTAATAGAAATAACCAATTTATATGAAAATATAAACAAGAGGAATACCTAAATATACTAAAGTTTGCAATATTAGAAATAAGACACCATGCTCCCTCATGATAAATGTATATCAATTAAAACAACTGGATCTGAGAATATTTGCAAGGAATTGAATAAGTTATACAGCAGTAGAATGTGTTGGCAATGGCACGCTGTCTGTTATGTTTTGCCTTCACTTCGGTCACCTTTGTATATGTGCAATTAGAATAAGATTGATAGCGTTAAAGTGTACTTTACCCCCACATGATATGGGGTGTCGCTCAAAATGCCCGTACTGCGCCATTTCATGACTCTTTCGTCTTAGTGCTCTGCTTGTATCATGTGAAGTAAAGCGATATGTTTGCCTACTTGTAGCGTGTCTCCTATACCGTCCGTCTAACAATGCTTAAATTTACTGTTTTAAAGTGAATGCCACTACACAAAATGTATTACTTGTATAAATATTAGGTTGTGTTTACTCTGATGCTATCTTCAACTAAACTGTTTCATAATATTACATGCATGTGTTTAGTTCAGGTAGTAGTCAATGGTCTTTGCCTTCCCCACCACTCCCCCATAAGTCATAACCCACCCCAGTGTTGGTAACAAGAGTCAAAATATGTACAGTAGATTGTAAGCATTTCCTAAAGTTTTTCTCTGTCCCTTTGTCAACTGAACAGGGGAATTCATGTCTGTTGTGGCCAGAAATGTGAATTTAAAGGCTCTACTGATTTAGATAATTTCAGTAGTTATTATGCAAAATAGTTTAGAGTGCTAATTGTTTCCTTGTCAGTACTTAGAACACAATTGGAATGTCCAGAGAGGCTTTTATCAACCCTTTAATGATAGCATGATATGGCATGATTTAAGGGTTCTACTGCCGCAGAGAACATTACTGTACATGTATAACATCGAAGGGTATATCAAGCCCTCAGCGTCAGAACGATGAAATGATGCAGCATTCGCCAGCTACTCAATGGTGCTGTATTCATTTCTCATACCAACTAAACAACACTATGATGTCATTAAGATGTCATTAAAGGGTTAATGCATCATTATTGCATGTTTATGCGTACAGTGAAGGTGCCTGATATAAACATTTACTGAAAGGAGAGTGGGAATTGGAAGTGGAAGAAGGTGTACAAGAAAACTCAAGTGTCTTGGCAACATATGTTAATTACGCATAAAGAGTCAGGCTTATATATATATATTAATCAGAGTTTTAAGTAGTTATTTAAGTCAGCAATTTTTAATCATTGTAAATTGTCAGCTTTATTTATGCAACTACTGTCACATTACCTGTTCAGTATATTATATAGGCTTTGTATAGTCCATTAATTTGTATCTATGCATGTGTCAAATAAGCTCATCTTTATACATAGTATATCCTAAGTCTACCTACATTAAACTAAATTTCAATTATATACAATGTTTTACACATTATTAACTGTCAATGTTTCTATGTATCATTAATTATATAAGATCTGTACAGATGAAATAATTTTTGAATTAATCTATGTATAGATAATAGTATCTTTTAGATAATATCTGCTTTGGATTTATCTAATATTCATAGCATTTAAATTTCACTACTAATTCAAGATTATACATGAATTGTGGACTTGTGCTAACAAATATGGACTCTTAAACATTTTTTGGTGTCTGTTGATTAAGAATATAGTATTTAAAACAACATAAAATGCATTTAAAAGTTCATAATAAAGGTAATGTTATATATGACACTCCATGGGTATCAAGGTTCATTTCTACTTTGGAGGGTTCAGCATTTGATTGATTGTAGGGATATTTAATATTTCATAGTCAATACGTATGATTATGAAGCTGGGCTAAAATTGATGTGTATAGTTTGCTGCGTTTACGACAAAATATACATATTCAGTTTGGTCCTGCTTGTAATATTGATTTTTTTTCCACCTGCGGTGGACCAAAATATATATGCATGAGGTTTTTTTTCTGTTAGAGTTGACGTGATTCTTGTATTGAATCGTTGGACTACTTGTGTGGCGTAGGGATTCTTGGCGGTAATTGGACCTGGTTCTATTGGACTGCTATGTGGTATTGTACAAGTGGAATTAATACAGCTAAAAGGTATTTAGTTTGTAGATATAAACCAACTGCTTTGGACGGTTGTATTATTGGTATTTAATGCAAAATACGAAAATTGCAGCTATTGTAATTATAATAAAATGAATTCAAACGGTCTTTGTTGTGTTTTTGCTATTATTGAATTTTAGCTTTAATTCTGTATGATTCTAGAATCCTTGAGCATAAATGGATTTAGTGTTAAAAATGCCATATTTTTGAACCAAATGCCAAGCTGAGTCAACCTTCATAATATAGTACTACTATGGGGTGGGGTATTTTCCAGGAATATTAACCATTGAGAAGAGACTATTTAATTCTCAACATGACAAAAGCTACACATGAGATTATTTACGTTCAAAATGCAATGCTACAATAAATAAATAAAAAACAAAGCATCAAGATGTCCTTCATGTTTTAATTGGGTAACTAAGGATGTTTCTAATCTTAGAATCCTAAGCATAATTGACATAATTATTGCATCTCGTTAGTGTTAAGACTATTGAGTCAGACCGTGCGAACTTGATAGAAAACTGCAAGATGACCCTTTCGTTACTATAGCCTATAGGCATCAACCATGGATTCTTCTCATCCGTCAAAAACATAGCACTTTACATGCGGTTTCTGCCCCTGCAAAATCGTTGGAAAGAGAAACGAAAGCGTTCTCTTTAGCATCCATATTACTTATCCAGGGTTGTCTGATTGTATCTAAAGAAAAGGTAAACTAGGTGCGTGCTTAATCTGGAGGCCTGGTGAACCATTGCTATATATAAGTTATGTTTGTGCCTCTACATGGGTACCCAGATATTTGACCGTGTCGCCGTGTCAATTTTTAGCAAGAAGGGCCGTGTCGTTGTGTCGATTTTTATGCCACACACTCTGCTCAAAAATCTCTGTGGGTCGATTTTTATCTCAAATCTCTCTGTGTAATTTTCGTAATTTTTTACCCCAAGATTGACTGTGTCTGTCGATTTCTACCCCAAGGTTCACTGTGTCTGTCGATTTTTACCCCAAAATTTATCATGTCCGTCGATTTTTAAAACCCCCGTGTCGCGCGTGTCGGTTTTTAAAACCCCCGTGTCGCCGTGTCGCGCGTGTCGATTTTTACCCATGTAGAGGCACATGTTTGCTACATTTGCAGGGGTCCTTTGGAAGGAGCTCACTTTTCATGCGTTGATATACACTGTAGCATGGGGGTTAACTCAGTTGATTTACTAAGTGAATTCACAATGGATGTATAATTGAGCACTTGGCATGACCACAAGATATATATCTCTTTTATTGATTGAGTTGACCAGTTTTTAACTGTCAATAATTTAACAGGTCTGGGGTCTGTTTATACTCCCCCTTGTTAACCCTCTCAGGGCAGCATTATGAAGATGTCTATGTATCATCATGATGCACAAATGAAGCGCTGACATCGGTGCATGATCACCTTCAGGAATGTATCAACCCCTTATGGTCGATATGATGCATTCATGCAGTACCGACAAGTTACTCACCATGACTGTATTCGTGCATCAAAAATGATGGACATAGACTGGCACAGATCACACATGAGTTATAGCATAGCCTTGAAATTCCTTTATCTCATGCTATGCATTATAGATGGCTAGGACTCAGTGCCTATAGGTCACGTTACACAAAATACGCATCGACTTGAGGCACTTGAAGCCATCTTTGTTTTCACTTTCTCTAAGGCCAAATTTGAAAAAAAGAAGGTATGTTTAAGGTAACATGGGAAGAAAGTCTAGGGTCGGTAAGTCGGATTTTTTCTTAACTTTTATTTTTACATGAAACTACTAACCAGCTCCTCTACATACCCTAAAGTTTACCCAAAATGTGTAAAAATGTGAAGATGTTTTCAAAATAACATAAATTGTCATGTACCATGCCGCATTTCTGTTTCACATAATATACCAAACGTGGAAATAGTAGCCATCCTCTTTGAGAACCGAAATTTGATCAATAAATATAAATAGAAACAATTCTTCTATATTGCATTTAAAAAAAAGTAGAGTCGGCCCTGTTTTGATAGGGTCAGTCGGGTGACCTGAAACAAACTTTTTTTTGCCTAAGCACCAATGGTATGTTAGGGAGTAGTCATTTCCGACATCAATAGAGTTGGGGGCGTTTTCACCTTTTCGTGATGGGGAAGGCTTGGGCCTTTCTGTAGCCTAGTGTTAAGGGGGGGGGGGGTATTTAAAGAGCCATGCAGAAAGGTCATACAGTTGACACTCAGAGCGGCAGATATGTGCCAGTATGTGCCCTGATGTGTGACAACGTTGGGATGAAAACCTGAGGTATATCTGGTCTTGAAGGTGGTCACTGCTGATGTCTCAAGGTCTTCAAATTGAGAATACCTAAATCAACAAGCTAGCTACTAAGGTCATCACTTTGACATCCCAAGGTCGTCACCTTCACAATTTAAAGAAAAGACCAGCGTTCATGTGATTTTATGTAGCCCTCTATCAGTACTATCGGTATCGATTAGCAATATTCTTATATGCACACTGTCGAAATATGCAGCACGTAGCATTTAAACCAGAAATAATGAATCAGAGAGTCACATCACAGAGGATCAGAATTTAATGACAGACTCATTCCATCTTTATTGATTGGTCTAGACAAAGCTATAACTCCTATGACTCCTTGATTGGTTGGTAGGTAATCTACAACCCTCTTGGGCTGTCTTTATGGCCACTTAAGAGCCACTCAAGGGCCAATCACAGTACATTGTATTTTGTATTAGCTAAATTTCAGTTGCCTCTTTTGGCCTTCTTCCAAACTCATTTCATAAAATAGAAATAGAAAATGGTTCGTAAATGCTTCATATATACAATGAATAAATCCATAATCTTACAATTGACTATCTGGTGTACTTTAAATGATAGGAAAACCTTCCATGTTTGTACATGTATAGGATAGGCTGGATATGTTTCTGGTCCTCTGTGACGGCACTCTCTATAATACTTTCAGGTTTAACTGCTACATGCTGCATATCTTAATATTGTATCTGTCAGAATATTTCAAAATTGCTGATAAGAACCAGTACTACTGATAGAAGGCTACATGAAATTACGCTGGTCTTTTCTTTTAATTAACAGGTGACAGCTACCAGCATTCCCTTGTTGGTGTGGGAAACCAAGCCGTATTGCTATTTAGTATACACTCACAGGCACATTGCCAAGGCGTCGTGGTATAATGTGATGCATGAGGCATTGTAATAACAGCTTAAATTATAACTGTAGTAGTGACAGTAGTAGGGTGTGTGTGTGAATGCCTGATCCCCCCCCCCCCCCTGCCGCCCTCACTCAACCCAGCTTTTACACTCAGCAGCATTGTACGTGGCAGGAGGGTGTGTGGGGGGGGGGGGGGGGGGGGGGTGGCTGGCTGCTGCAAAGCGTCGCGCTACAGCGCTACGTTATATGGAGAGACTGTGTTTGCCCTTTTTTTAGCCTTGGACCATACCTGATTAAGGTTGTCAATTTTGGCATTGGCAATGCTGACTACCCTGATGTTTTCAGTAGAGAAATAGTCTCTCAATGATATAGGTTGGGTTAAAGTTCATGCGCTCATGAAATAATGCAACCCCTCTAGCATTTAAATAATGACCACTCCTGTCATATAGACAGGCCAGGTTAGATAAGTACGGCCTGTAGTACTAGAGTCTGGTCTGGGCCGTCAGTGTGGAGCTATGGGTGGGTGTGCGCGGCAGGACAGGGGGTATGCCTGGGTGGTGTGTGCGGCGTGCTTCATGTCCTTCATGATTAATGGAGGATTTATCTACACCACAGGCATGTTCTACATCCTCTTCCAGAACGGGCTGCAGGCCCAACACACGGCCCTCACCCTCATCACATCACTCAACATCAGCTGCCACTTCCTCATCTGTAAGTACATATAGGGTAGATTCACCATAAGTCGACCATTCCTACCATATTCCTGTAGACTGGCCTGCCTCAGTGAGAGCTCTCCTCCTCGCCACACTCTACCCCCGCCCCCACCCTTTGATTCTGCAGTTGATGAAAGTATATTACAGTGCTAAACTTCCTGTGCTAAACTAGGGTTGAAATTACAATGTATCTCCCAGTTTTCTGCCAAATGAAACATTTTAATGGTCATCTAACTCCTACTTTACTCCAAAGAACTTTGAGAAATTGGAGTAAGAGGAGAATACAGTTTTTTCTTACTTTTTGTATGTTACTCAAATTAAGGGATTTTATTTCAATAAATAGAATCAAAGCTCTGAATCAATTTTGGTACCAAAGTTTAAAGGGCATCTGTCACTTTCACATGATGTATGCTATGCTACAGTCTTGCATATATAACTATTTCTATCAGAATTTTGAAAAAATACAAATTATGCGAAATGACCAGTTTTGCTATTTTCCCTCGCCCAATTGTCAGTGGAAAGAGACATAGGACCAATACGATTTTGCTATCAAACTTTAGGCAAATGATGACCTTTTCATCGGTGAAAGGCATTACCTGGTACTATTTATCCCTCCAACCGAATTTGGGCATTGAAAAGTGGCAAAAATTGATATTTGGCCGTTTTGAGGCGGCCATATTGGATTTGCATATTATGGGAGACACTGCATCTTTGATTATGCATCAATGTATACATATAGGATTACATAATAAATGGGGGAAGGGGTAATAGTGTACTATAGTAGGCTCTCCCAGTTTTCACTGATAGGACAATGTGCTTAGGTTTTAAGCATGTAAACATTATAGTCTTTAGATGATATTATATCAAACACGTACCAGATGGCAGCTCTGTTGGTGACTGTAGTTTCTACAGCCACTCAAACGTTACTGCTGTTTAAAAGTGCTTAATTCTAAGTAAATCAACTTACATGTGATGGGATCCAATAAGATGATAATTATACACATTGCAGGATTGAAGGGTTGGATCCTACATTAGTATGCTCACTATGCAATAAAGATACATCTGCTACATAGCCTGACACCTCTTTTGAGAACTCTAAGAATGGATATAGCATTATCTTCCCTGCAGGTCTGTTGTATTGACCCAAGGTTGTGTCTATGTTAGAGCAGAGGCCTATGTGCAATATAGATGCATACATTGGCTCATCAGCGGGCTGCTAGAAGTCTAGAAGAAATATTTTATTTTTAGGGAATCGTAATTGAAGTTCAAAAGATATGTATAATGTACATCAAGTTACTTTCCAGTGTTGCATTCATGCAGCATGATGACAAAAGGGCATAGTGTATCAAAACACAACATGCACGATTTGTCTGCTGATAACAAGGGATTAACCTTTGTGCCAGTAGATCCTACTACCCATATAGAATAGAGTAAGTCATAGATAACCCACCAGTACCTGAGCGTATCTAAAAATAACCACAATAGACTGGCTGGTGCCACTCCACCATTGTTATCATTACATAACTCAGTTACCAGCAGGGTATCTTAATCTTCGGTTAAGTGAGTGTATGTGAAATAACTATGGTATGAACTCCATTGCCCTACCCGTCCACCATGGTTTATAGTTTAAAACAATTTGACCCACGGTGGACGGCTGAGACAAGGGCCTAACTCCTTGGGTATATTGTATACCCACACATAACAGAGGTAAAGGTTAAGTGAGATAGCCTACACCTGGACAGTTAGGGTTATGCCACATAACCACTGCCCACTGGTCATCCACTCGGTGTTATCACACCTTGTCTCGACCTTGCGGGGCAGTGGTTATATGGCATAACCCTTTCTGGGTGTAGTTTATCTAATACATATCTAATACATAACCAATCTAGTACCATATCGTATAAAAGACCATACACATATTGTGATAAGCAGTACAATAAGGCCTATCATTATATTGAATATAAATTGTAACCCAGGTTTAATACAATTACATTGGTACTAAAGTGTTGAAAGTATGACATCAGATATCAGTCAAATCCTTCAGGTCCTCCTAGACAGGAAAATAATGGATTTTATTGACTAGAACTCTTTCAGATTACAACTGTTCAAAGAGGCATTAACAAAATCACACGAGTATCGGTGGCACCCTAGATTTTTTTGTGGCCTCTATCCATGGATTCTTGTCTGTTTTCACAGGAATATAAGGTGTGCTGGAACTGCTAAATGAGGAAGGGGGCCTCAATTTTATTTCAACATGGGTGTGCGGCTGGCCCTCCAATTACCCTTTTCCTTGGTGAGGGAGAAAAGTGACCCCTAGTGCAATGTCTAGGTTTAAGTAGATTCTCTGAGGTGTGAGCCTTGGTAAAAGGTATTTTAGTCAATAGTGACCTTGATTGCAAGTTATTTGGGTGAGAACTCCAAAGTGACCTTTGTTTTGACAGGTTTTGTTGAAATCTCTGAAAAGTGACCCTTGGTGAGGGAGGTTTTGGTGAAAATTGACCCTTGGTGAGGGGGGTTCTGGTGAAAAGTGATACTTGGTGAAGGGATTATGGTGAAAAGCAGACCCTTGGTTGGCCTATTTAAAGAGGGATCTTGCTCAAAATGTAACCTTCCCAGCTGCACACCCATCTATATAAAATATACAACCCCCGGGCACTGCTATTTTTTCCTCTGATGTGGTACCCACATAGTGTTTCAAGTAGCACACATGAGATAATCATGCTGCTTAGTGGCAATGCATATAGGCCTACAGCTGTGCAGCATTTATTTAATATAGGGTTTTAAAAAAATCTGAAAGTGTGACGTCACACAATCCTGCACACCCCCCACCCCCTTGTCCCACTTTGTCACAGAAAAAAAAGACCCCCCCCCCACCCCTTCGGGCGTGACATACTTAATGGATCACCCCTTAGCCCCACACCGTGGGTTTATCTTTGTCATTCCATCAGAAACACATCACATTGGCTAGTACAGCAACATGTTTATCTATACATGTGGTAGAATATATTATTGTGTACATGAATAAATCACAAGCGGATCCATTTGCTCTGGTACACCAGCGAGCTATAATTCATAAGGCTGCTCTTACGCACACCGTTCCCACACTACGTATGGTATATGGATTGAAAGTTAACCATGTACCTTAAGATGCTCACCTTCATTAGCCCTTCATTAAGTAGTTCTTCATGTATGGTTTTGTCTCTATTTGGCCATTGCTTGAAAGAATAACACTTAAAGAGCACTGAAATACACTAAAAGAGGGCTTATCATGCATAAATGACTATAAAATTGTAGTGGATGTCTCAAGGTACGTGGTTGACTCGAGGTCAAACTACCCTATAGATCTAGGGGAGCATTCACACTGACCACTTGTGCATACCTTAGACAGGTACTAAGGCAGTGGTGGCAATGCTCGAAATCAGTAATACCTACAAAGCCATGTCTATATTACATTTAACTTTGAAGTTTACATAATGTTGCATATCATTTGATCCACTTTTTGTTAAAGGTAGTATAGGGGCCCTGAAGCACCCTTGGCCTTCCCTTCTTTGAAGCCCATCTGTATTTTCTTTCAGGTCCAGCTGCTGGTCTATTCACGGAGAGGTTCGGAGAGAGGCGTACAGCTATGGTGGGGTCACTGCTAGCCACTGTGGGATTCGCCACCAGCTCTCTCTCTACTGAGGTTTGAACCTTAACCCTTTATGGTCGGCATGCTGTTTAAATGTTTATTTTTTTATTATAATGCATCAAGGTAGTTCCTGCAAGTAACTGATTGCACCCTCAGAAAAGTGAGAGTCATTGTCGCTAAAACTACCCTCACCTGAGGGTCAGGCAGTAGTTTTAGCGGCAATGACTCTCACTTTTCTGTGTGTGTGGTCCCGCTGCATGCAATAGTGCATTAGCCCTTTAAGGATGTTATGTCGTTAAAAGATGGCAGTTGTCGTCATGATGCACCAATGTAACCACTGCAGCCCGGCGAGTAACTTACCAGTGCTGCATTGGCCCTTCAGTAGTGTCTCAACCTCGTAGGGTCGGCATGGATGGATGAGTTACTCGCCAGGGCTGCATTCATGCACCAATATTTTTCTTCCTTGCACTGCAACAATCTACACAATGAATGAGATAGTAATACGCCTCATACTCCCTCTTTATTATTATCAACTTGAAATGGATACAGGCCATCCATTATCTGGCCTAAGCTGTTGGTCAGCCCGTCGACAATACACCTGCCCCTATCTATACCTATGTTATTGTGATATGCTGAGTCATTGGCTGTGGGTAAAGTATAGCCATAAATGACCCTAATCTTGTATACAAAGCGGAGGGTAAAGTATAGCCATAAGTGACCCTAATCTTGTATACCACGGATAGTTTGAATAAACCCCTCCCTGAACTTATTGTCATGTGGTTAGGAAGCTGATAAAGAATGGTGAAAACTGGTGGTAATTATGTTAAGGTCCGTTCAGTAGTTTATTTCTTATAGCAGTTTTCATTTTCAATAGCCAAGGGGCCAATTTCAGAGTAGCAAGTCAATACACCTATTTCGATGTCATTATGCAGTTGGAAATAGACATTCCGCGATCAATTGTAAATGGGCATTGTATATATATATATATATATATATATATATATATATATATATATATACATATATATATATATATATATATATATATATATATATATATATATGTCCAGACACATAAAATATTTTGAAATATTGTAGTGCCTAACAATGCAGAGTTGCTAACCCCCTTATCTCTTAAAATAGCAGTTCTGTCATTTTGACCCAATAGCCATCTTAAGAATACATACAATGTGAGCCAGGGCTTTTACTGATTTCAAATGGTTTATTGACCAGGCTAATATAAGGGGCAGGATTATACTATTTTGAGGCCAAACAGGCCCTCGGTGGGTTGGGGGAGGCTGGAAAAGCAGATTTATACCCCTGTCTCACCAGGCTCTTATTTGTGAGAAGGTAACTCCCCTCTCACTAACTTGAGTTGGTAAGAACCCCATCTCCTGCTGTATACTGATCACTAAATATATGTGGTCTGTACTCTGTTGGCACAATGCTGAACTACTATATTATGTTGACAACTTGTGAGATTGTGATCGAAAAGTAGTCATGAATTTATCAATTAAAATGAGGTAAGCCCATAACACACTGTAATAGGGGCCTATAGACCCCTAGGTGGTTATATTTAAGAACTCTTTTTCTCTTTGAGACCCCTTTCTCTTCCCTCCCCCATCCCTCCCTCCCACCATCACAGCTTGCTTGCCGCACTCCATCCTTTCCAACCCTCCACATCTTTCATATACTCTCTCTCTCTGCCACCACCCTCTTCATCTTTACTCGGTTCCCAGAGAGGATTTGTAACTACACTATCAACAAAAGAACCCGTGGTTTCCATGCAGAAACTCCGTTCTATGTTTAGCTCCATCTTTATAGCTAGTCTGGGTCATGATGACAATATTTTGGTGGCTGATATAAATGTTTTAAAATGATAATACTTCTCAATTAGACCTAATTCCAACATAGACACACGGGACTTTCTCCCCAGTGCTTTATTATGCAAAAAAAGAGAATTGATGTGGAATAAGTTGAGTCGTCACCACATGTAATTTCAACCTTTTTTTATTGCTGATTCAACGGCTGGATATTGTCGGCAGGACACATCTTGACCATTATTCCTGTTCAAATTAGACATACCACAGTAGGTTACAATTGAAAAAAAATGCAAGTTGCATACAGTGTATGGGTTTTTTCCCAGTAAATTAACCAAATACAATAGAAGCCACAGGTCTGGGTTAAAAAAAAGGCCTCTTATACTAGGTGCCATATCTCGTTCATACCATAGGTGTATGCAGTGATTATATTCACAGCAGACTTTGTATAATTAACTGAATATAACTGAATATATAAAGTTGGTGTTGAGCTATGTGTCATAGTTGTGGTTTATGGTTGTAGGTGTACCACCTGTGTGTGACGTACGGCGTGGTGGCCGGGGTGGGACTGGGCATGGTGTGGAATCCCTCCGTCACCATCATCTCCAAGTACTTCAGGTGAGCACTTATGGTTAAGTCTCATAAAATCGTAACAATTGGATAGTCTTTGACCGGGTGACCGTTTTGACTGGGTTACGTCTTTGACCGGGTGACGTCTTTGACCAATGCACAATGATTTGATTTTTTTACAGGGGGAAGGGGGGGGGGTGGGCGGAATAAATCCTTTTACGGGACAATTATGAGGTATAAACAGACTGAAACACAATGAAGAAATAAACCACTCAATATGTTTATACCATGATAAAATAACGTTTTACTAGATGGTCAAAGACGTCACAACTAAATAAAGGTAACAATGGTAAATGAACATAATTGTATCATGTGTTCTTGTACCTCACTGGGTCAGCCTATGATTTTAACCAAATCGAACTAAAATCAGTAATATATAGTGTTAAAATATTGATTAAGCTTTTCCCTGAATTTCTGTATACACAGCCCCCATTTTGCCTTTTTAACCTTTGCTGGCCAAGGACATCACCTGGTCAAAAACGTCAACCGGTCAAAGGCTATCCAATTGTTACGATTTCATGAGACTTAGCCTTATACAAATAGGCTGCAGTCTATATATGAAAACCTGCTGTACACCGGCCATAGCCGGCAAAATGTGTGCCGGTCTGGTGGAGAAGTGGCTACGGCCGGTCCAAAAAGCTGGTTGCACTCTCCAGGCCTTTGCCTATACATGCCAGCTTTTACGATTTTTGAATCGGACCATTATTAAGGTTTCTACAGCATGTAATAGTATGAATATTTTCTATAATATTCTTCAGTAATTCACATATTAAAATTTAATGATTTATACCAGTCATATTGGGGAACCCTATTCATTATCAATACAAACACTAGCTTTAAATTTGATATTTGAATGACAAATTGTACTCCAGTACCTGGGCCTGAAAAAAATAAGTCGGGCCCCCAAGATTAAATATCTGCAGGACCGAATGTGCTGCATGGTGAAAAAGTTTTCATATGGACTGAAAACAGTTTTGGGGGCTAATTCATAAAGTTTGAGGATAATATGGGGATATAGGAGATCATTTCCCCAAGTAAAAATGACATTGTAATTCACAAAAACATTCTCCTCAGAAGCCGATGTCAGGATTGTTATTTCTTTGGGGTGTTCCCCGAACTTATACATTTATGCAAGGTATAACCGACACCACTTGAATCAAAGGCTAATCAATTGATACTCCCAGCTATTTTGTTGACAGTATTTCCTTACATAATGATATTTTCTCAGTTTACCTCTATAAGAGTAATGTACAGAATCATTCTAAAAAAAACATTGTGGGTTCCTCCTTTCAGCCTCCTATTCGGTATGAATTACATTTCTTTCTCCTTTCATTTTTATGATTTAGCCCCTCAGTAAAGCACCTTTTAATAACATTTTAAACATCGCATGTCAGCTAATCAAGGGTGATTAGATTTTAGTTTGTTTACATGGTTCACATAGATTTGATCGCCAGGGCTGAATTCAAGCATCATGCTGCCCCTTAGTGTAGGGTCAGCACGGTGCTCGGACACAAACCTGGGAAGTTAATAGGATATATTTATGTACTGTGATGACAATCATACTTTAGTAGCGAATTATCTCACGACGTGTCCCTTCAAGGGTTAAGGAGAGCATGAAAAATGGCATAGCACATTAAAGTCCTATGCGGCCCTTAAAGGGTTAAAATCTGAGTAGGATTATGGTAAAGTAATGTCCAGATGTTCCATGCACCTTTCAGGAGATATGAGAGGAGCGCGTGCGGCATCGCCTTCTGTGGCCTGGGTGCGGGTTCTTTCATCTTCCCGCCTATTATCAATGCCCTGGAGGAGCGATACGGCTGGAGGGGCTGTATCCTGATAATGGCCGGGGTGAGTGCCCACAACCTGATATGGTGCTCCCTCTACAGACCTTTCCCATTACATACTGACAGCTTCAACAACCCCGGAGGTGACAAGGGGTTGCTTAAGTACCATCATGATCTGGAGACCAATGGATATTCACTTAAAAACGAAGACACCATGACAAAGATAGGAACTGCTGATAAGCAGAGTCTGCCAGTGAGAACTATTCCAACGGTGCTGACTCAGGAGCATAGTGAAAATATTGAGAAGGAAATGATTGAAAAACTACTTGAATCTGATATGGAAAAATGTAGGAATGGAGCCAAAAGAGTGATTCAGGCTAAGCCTGTAGGGAAGGCTGGCCAGGTGCTGGCTCTATTCAAAATAGTTTCCTTCCTGTGTTTATCCCTCCACTCAGTGTTGCTGTTCTTCTCAGTATTCATTGTCTATACCCACTTTGGGAGCTACACATTGACACTTGGATATACCACACAGGACGTAGTCCTCTTATACATGGTGATGGGCATCACATCAACTGTATTCAGGATCCTAACAGGACTCCTAGCCCAAATCACCAACGTCAATACAATAACCTTGGTACTAGCGTGTGCTGTTATACTGGGTATCACCACCACTCTTCTACCCTTCACACACAAACTGAGCTTGATGTACATCTACGTGGTGCTGTTCCAAGTGCTGATGTCGCCCTATAACGTCCTGTGTCCCACCATTGTGGTGGACATAGTACCCAAGCAGCAGGTGCCCTCTGCCTATGGCATTGTGTGCTTCTTCAGTGTACCGGGTACAGCACTGGGGCCACCTTTCGCAGGTAAGCGACTTTTGACTCTTAAAAATGGAGAATTCTTTTACAATAAGGCGGGGGTTGGGAGTGGGGTGGGGTGACTCTGATAACGAGCAAGACCCACAGGTCTGGGTTTTATTGGGATTGTCTGCTAGTAGTAGGTACCAATGATAGTTTGAAGAAACCCTTCCCTGAGCAAATATTGATATGTTGCTTAGAATCAGATGCACAGGGGACAATGGTGGTAATTATGTTAAGATCTGTTCCGGAGCTTTTTTTTCCAAAAATGAAAGTTTCAGTCATTATTTTAGCACCTTTCATTCTCAATAGGCAGTGTGCCGATTTCTAAGTAATATTATACAGCTCTTGTGATGTCAATATGCAGCTAAACATAGGTATTTCCTTATTAGCAAAACATGAACTTTGTATAAATATCTCTGAATAATATGCAGCTGATATGTCCAGACACATGTGTATTAAGATACTGCACCCCTAACATTGCAGAGTCGCTCACCTCCTATCCCTTTCCCATTCTGGACATAGACTAAGGTCCACAATGATCTGTCTGAATGACAGGTTTCTCCAAAAGTGGTACCTTGGATCATATCACACGAAGTGGATCCAAGTGTGATATGATCCAAAGTACCGCAAGGGGAGAAGCCAGGAATTCAGACTGATTAGAGTGGATCTCTGTGTTTATCTTATGTAATTATTGATAAACTATATTTTAAAAACGACATTTTAAGACAGGTTTCATAGCTATTTCAGTGTCATCATCATGGAGAAAGACCCTATTGCAGTGGAAATTGATGCTAATAGCCCTATTTTCTTCATAAACTTTGAACACCACTTTTTCACCAATAAGCCTTACACTATTTAACCACAAAAAGACCAATAAAAGATTTAGCATTTCATTTTATGTGAAAAAAATAGCTAGGTGTAGGGTGAGTTTTCTAAAAAAAGGTAGAGCGCAAAAAATAACGTCAAAATTACAGTGATTCACTGGAAAGTTTCAGGGCATGGCTTTCATTGTTTTTTAACGGTGATGGTCACTGCTAATATTATGTAGAATCACCATACAAATAGATTAAGCACTTTTCCAGTGCTATTATAAGCCTATATCTCACATGTTAGCCGCACTTACGGTTTATCCTATATGCCTCACAGGGGGTCTGATTATGACCTCAGTACTGTATTATGCATCATACTATTTGGACCTTGACGTTGTCCTGAGCCCATAAGCCGCACTAGCAATCACCCAGTGGGCACGAAATCCAGTTTAGCGTTGATTCAACATTGAATCAGCATTATATCAACAGTGTCAACCACTTATCAATGTTGATTCAATGTTCTGTGCCCACTGGGCAGACTTTCATAATAGCCGTACGCGTGACCCTATGGCTGATATTTACGATGTTTCATTGTATTCTGAATGGCCGTGACTATTGACAGTTTGAACTGAGTTGAACTGATTTTTGAAAAAATCAGTTTTGAGTGCAAAACCATTTTCTCTCATGCAAAATCGTTTTTGAGTGCAAATCGTTTTACAATGTAAAACAGTTTTTGAGTGTTAAACCCTTTTTGAGCTGAGAACTGTCAATAAGGCAGAAATTCTCCACTATTGACAGTTTGCATGAGGAACTGTTAATAGCAGGAATATCCTCCACTGTTGACAGTGTGAACTGTCAATAACAGTAATATTTTCCACTATTGACAGTTCAAACTGTCAATAGCCTCTTTTGATTCTGGCCAGCGGTGAATCACATTTTTGTTTTATAGGGTAACCCGTAAAAAGTACATTTATATTTTACAAGAATTGTTGGGCTGCCTGTTTTGGGTTCATATCGGGCAGATGGCTGTATTATCTACAGGTTGAGGCTGGTGTATATTTCTTAAAAAACTGAAAATATCAGCAAAATAAGGGAAAGGTCAGCAATATTTTTGGTTATGTTTTGATGTTCAAGGTGGCTGGCACCCGGTGATGTATTGGACTGTTGTCCAAATCGATTATGTTCAGTGAAGACAATCCTTGCTGTTCCTCATGTTTTGAAAATTAGCCAATCCACCAAATACTGTTGCCTGTATGGCAGATCAAAAGGTCTTGAAATCCCTGTGTAACACCGTGACGAAATTCTGGTTAACGGATAAGTTCTTGCCGCTAAGGCCCCAGGCTATTATGTGCTTTTATGTTGTTATTAATACATCGGAAATGAAAGAATATGTACCCCCATAGTTTTATTGACATTTTGGATATGATCTAATAAAAATTATCTCACCTGTGAGAGCTATGTACAAATAAGTACCCGTTAATTTGTCACGGTGTTACACTGAAAAAATTATTATCATCATATTTGGTTACAATGCAGTATCAAATATGACATAGTATGCTTAAGATAAATGCTAGACCTGTTTTGTACATGTAGGTATTGTTTGAAAAGGCTCAGTGGTGTATGAACGAGATGGGAACTTTATGTATATCGCTAGATTATGTGTAACACCGTGGCAATATTAGGGTGTTGGAGGTGATTTGGAGGAGTTCTGTGAGGGATCAACAGTTGGACTTTATATTTTGTAATTATGCATACCATCAATATTCTATACATGTCACCATAGAGTATTTAGTATCGTTAGAAAGCTTATGCGATTGCGCTTCATTTGCATCTAGAATCATCTTGATTTGACCACCAAAGCACCTAGGGTGTTCTGTTGAACATGTATAGGTGTAAAAGCACGCACTTTTGGAGTTCTGGGCACGTACGGGTTAGTTAAGAGGTATTTATTAAATTTTGGTATTTTTTTGTCACGGTGTTACACATATTGAATATGGATGATAGCTTCTGAGAGGCGATAAAAAGGTGAACGTTAGGATTAGAAATGTATGGCTAAGTGTTCCATGGGGCCAAGATATATGCCTTTCAATGTGATAAAATTGTTTAAACATATTCTGAGTTTTATATTTTGCCCTTGCTCAGCCCAATACTTGCATAAGTCAGTGGCTTGACCCATATATGTTATGCGCTAGATACACACTAATATATGAGTCTCCAATACAACTATTTTCATCAGACTCATTTATGAACGGTGTAGGCTACTGTAAACATATTTTACATCACGCTGTATGTATTTTGCGGAAATCAGTAAATTCTTCACTTCTGCGAATATTTGTGAATTCAAATACACATGAAATTATGTTTTTAGGTAAATTCGTCGAAAATTGTACCAGCGGAAAAATATAGATCTACGGTTACAGTAGTGATAATATCACTATCACCCTTCATAGTCAGGAGTCTGATATCAAAAGATGGGGGATGAGTATGTTTGTGGATTTATCATCATTTGGCTACCCAACGTTGCATTTAGAAGGTTATTCTGGCTATACTGGGAAAACTACTTCTCTAACTGTTGCATGGACTCACCCCAGGTGAGGTGGGTGCAAATGGCGCCCAATGTGTTTACACCTAGGCCTAATCCTCTGTAATCCGGATGTCCAGACCTGTGAGTATTATCAGCTGTTGGTGATTGTCATCTCAGAGCACCATTACCGCTGAGGCTTACCTGTCCCCAGGATGCTGTTTTTCCACAAATATGTGGAGGTCCGCAAATTTGCGGAGGTCCGTAAATACACTCTCCATATATATCCACAAATATATATGGGAATCGTTTTTTAGCACTTAAGCATACAAATACACATTGAAATATGCCGACATGTCGTTATAAATGGCTGAAATCGCCACACATATAATAATGTTAATCTGCCAAGACTGACCTAGAGTACTATGTAATAATACTCGCTGATATTGGTTATTGCTTGGTTGAAAAATCATGTCGGTCCTATTGTAATACTGAAATTGCATGATGTTCGTATACAATACTGTAAGGCGTATCCGACTACACCTTAAAGAGCAGTATTGAGCCATACATGGCTCTACTGACTCATTAATGTCGATAATGTGTAATTACGCAATACGTGATAAACTGTGGCTAATATCACTATGTTTGAGAAAATGTAAAATTACAAATAATGTCTGTCAAAATGCAACTACCCAGCAAATTAGTTTGACTTAGTTTCTGGA
Organism: Harmothoe impar; assembly: GCA_947462335.1. Taxonomy (NCBI): domain Eukaryota; kingdom Metazoa; phylum Annelida; class Polychaeta; order Phyllodocida; family Polynoidae; genus Harmothoe; species Harmothoe impar. Next base: position 37,797,263 of record OX381720.1, read on the forward strand.
ACGTGCACTTTGTGTGACTGTTGTCCTATGGAACTAATTGGCACAATATGACACCATACCCCATAGGACAAGAAGTGGCACATACTCACACATATTCACACAAATTCACACATATTCACACAGCATCATGTACCATGGCACAAAAATGTTTCCAACCATATTGTTTCATTTTTTTTATTTTGTTGAAAAAGAAAGGAAAGTCTGTTCAGTTTGTAATACTCATTATATTTAGAAGTTGTCATAGGGCACCATGGCAGAAATCTGTTAGTGCACTCCCTGCTGTATATGGGCATACTATCTCATTCAACAAGATTCCTACCATGGTAGTGTAGGCCTGATGAAGTTGTGTACAATTCATGCCAATTATCAGCTGTATACACATGTAACAAAAGGTCAGACCTTTATCCAAACAAGATTACCAGAGGAAAGGTGTCTGTGGTCTGTCCCTCTTAATGCTGCTTTAATCAAATCATATGGTGTGTTTTTCAATCACTACTGGAACTTGATAGAATTAGAGGTGTATACACTCAAAAAATAAACTTGTCTCCAGACTCTTCAAAGTGACGGTCATAAAATAAAAGAGTCAAAAACTTGTCTAAGTGACAAGGAAGCGGGTCTTCTAGCTGGAGATAGAAGACCCATTTGGTATGTGTCAGCCCAAAACCCGACATTTGCCAGCTCCAGATTCTATTTGTGGGATGGTAACCTGATACGTTAGAAAACTTTTGACTCGTTTATTTTATGACAGTCACTTCGACGAGTCTGGAGACGAGTTTACTTTTTCAGTGTAGCTAGGTCTAAGTTGCATTGACAACATGTTATTATGGTTGTAAACAATGAAAATGATTCCATTTCACCCATGAGAATAGCAAGGAACAACACAGATGACACCTGGTGTCAAAACCATGCACTATTCCAACCTGACAAAGTGATAATGGTTATGTTTGAAGATGTGTGAGTGTGTGCCAGAAGGGAAACTAGGTGACACTGCATCACACAAATACCTGTTATGTGTGACACCAGGTGTCATCAAAGTTGATTGTACCCCTTTTCCTGATTAAAGAGAATGATTTTTTTTTAGCTATAAGTTTCTAAACAGGGTCCCAATGTATTGTGAATCAGACAATGCACCTGTCCTTCTATTAACATTCATTATGTATATAAATAGATGCCATATCATTTTAATGAAAGCAGCATTAAGAGGTCCAGATGCTAGACACCTTTCCTCTGGTCATCATGTTTGGATAAAAGCCTGGCTATCTCCTGCTGCTCATGTGAACTCTAATGTTGATGGTTATAATGGTACATATATTCATCAGCCCTATGTTGAAATGCTAGGAACCTGATCGAATGAGTTTGTACAAACCAGCAGCACACACACCAATAGTGTGCTATGACTATCTATGTCAAATACTGCTGGTTGTAAAAAGTATTTAAGTATTTCCTATCTTCTAGTAATTCATAATGAAACTAAAAATACATGACTAAACATTTTGGTTTAGGGTATTATATATTTTGTCATTTGGTGTGAATAAGCTTTTTAAAAATCTGTCAGAACTGTGTGAATCTGTTCCATGGAACACTGTGTCAGTGTGTGTGAGTCTGTTACATGGAATACATGTCACACAAAATGCACGAAATGAGCACACAGTTCCAGGGGTAAAACAGGGTGAAACAATCTGGAACTAATTTGCTGGGGTACTGCCTCATTTGAACTTGTACTGTGTTTTGAAAATAATTCTATGAATAAACACTTTATAAACTCAATACGGAGCTCCATATCTATTTGCGGACTTCCGCAAATTTATGGTCCTCCGCAAATTTGTAGAGAAACAGGAGTCTACGTGTAAGTACTTCCCTCCACAACTGGGACGAGTATAGTTGTGGATTTATCATAGTTTTACCTTTTATTTGGGATATTCTCAATCGGACAATGGACTGAGTAAAATACAAATTCCTGTATTTATCATTGTACTTGCCAACCGATGATAAAATCATCTCACATTGTCCTTCAGCCCTACTGTACGGCAGCACCCAGGTCTACAGCTCCTCCTTCTACATGGCGGGCGTCCTCTTCCTGCTTGCCGGCCTCGCCCTGCTGCCCGCCGCCGTCCTCAGCCTCAGACAAAGGAACAAACACAGCAGCCTACAGGCATGACACATGCAGCCTGCCTCAGACACCACACACAGCAGCCTACAGGCATGACACATGCAGCCTGCCTCAGACACCACACACAGCAGCCTACAGGCATGACACATGCAGCCTGCCTCAGACACCACATAGAGCAGCCTACAGGCATGACACATGCAGCCTGCCTCAGACACCACACACAGCAGTCTACAGGCATGACACATGCAGCCTGCCTCAGACACCACACACAGCAGTCTACAGGCATGACACATGCGGTCTGCCTCAGACAGCACACACGGCAGCCTACAGGCATGACACATGTGGCCTGCCTCAGACAGCACACACAGCAGCCTACAGGCATGACACATGCAGCCTACCTCAGACACAGCAGTCTACAGGCATGACACATGCAGCCTGCCTCAGACACCACACACAGCAGTCTACAGGCATGACAAATGCAGCCTGCCTCAGACACCACACACAGCAGTCTACAGGCATGACAAATGCAGCCTACCTCAGACACCACACACAGCAGTCTACAGGCATGACACATGACACATACATTGTGCTTATTTATTACAATTATCCAAGTCTGAATCAATAGACAACAGACAGCTGCCTAACTATACTAGAATATGGAACTAGTTGTATTTTAAAGCAGCCAAGAATGACCTTTAGGAGTGTATATGGCAATAGATGACTGGAACAACCAGTATGTAAAGTGTAAATTCACAAAATGCGGAAGGATGATAAAACCATCTTTCTGAACTGCTATACTTATTCCTTTAGAAATAGATGATGAATAAAACTAATGTTACTATGACTGTGTTGAAGCATACATTATTACCTTGGGACTTTTCTACTTTTGAATTTCGCATAGATATGGAGTGGATTCTCCTATACCATTCTCTCTTTGAATTACCATGATTCATTACATAACAAAGAGTGCAAAGGCGCCCTTGTTTAAATAATGTAAGGGAAAAGCATGACAACTATATATTTGGTGAATCACGTATAATATGCTCATTTGTTGAAGCTGGTCAAGACACATGATTGTAACTGATTGCAAAACAGCGGCACCTGGGCTTTATGCCAAAGAGTTATCATAAGTTGTTTGATAATTCCGTTCTCTCTCTCATCCTACCTAATAGCAAGCCCGCATGGGGCCAATTTGGTTTTAGCTCGGATTGGCTGTTTGAAGGTGGGCAAAACTGAGGTGGGTTTCATGTTGGGCAGATGACTGGGCTGAAGTGTGGCCTCGATTGGGGTGCCCATTTTGGGCTCAGATCGGTTTCAAAGTGGGCTGCCCAATTTGGGCTCACATCAGTTTCAAAGTGGGCTTTCCTGGCTTTGGGTTCATGTTTGGCAGATGACAGGAAGCCCGATCTGAGCCCAATTTGGGCAGCCCACTTGTGGCCACACCAAAGCCCAGTGCCCTAAACCAACGGGCGTCTATCGGTTAGCCCACTCCGGGCCGTTGAGGGCTGAGGTTGGGTTTTGGCAGGGCAACTGGTCTAGTAGTTCTGATGATCGACACCAGATGTCACTACTATACAATATGTAGAGTTTTTTCAACAAGGCCGTGACTATTGACAGTTCGAACTGTCAATAACAGAATAAAATTCCCTTATTGACAGTTCGAACTGTCAATACCAGGATATAATTCCCTTATTGACAGTTCAAAGTCTCAATAAGGGAAAAAAGATTCTTATTGACAGTTCCTTTTTGGAACTATCAATAAGAGAAAATGAATCTCTTATTGCCAGTGTGACACTTTGACAGTGTGAACTGTCAATAAGGGAATTATTTCCTGTTATTGACAGTTTGAACTGTCAATAAGAAGATTGGTTTCGACTTTTGACAGTTTGCACTGTCAATAGCTGGCCCACCTTGGGCTAGCTATCGACAATTCAAACTGTTAATAGTGGAAAACTTTCCTCTTATTGACAGTTCAGACTGTCAATAGTGGGATATTTTTCTCTTATTGACAGTTCAAACTGTCCATAGTGGTAAATTATACCATTATTGACAGTTCTTCACCGAACTGTCAATAGTGGGAATTTCCTCTATTATTGACAGTTCCTTATGATCAGTCATAACCCTGAGAGCGATTTTGGTGGAAAAGTCGATTTTGGTGGAGAAGTCGATTTTGGCTGAGAAGTCGATTTTGGTGGAAAAGTCGATTTTGGTGGAAAAGTCGATTTTGGTGGAAAAGTCGATTTTGGTGGAAAAGTCGATTTTGGTGGAAAATCGATTTTTAATGCAAAACCGATTTTTAGTGCAAATCCGATTTTTAGTGCAAAACCGATTTTGGGGGCAAAACCGATTTTGGGGGCAAAACCGATTTGGGGGGCAAAACCGATTTGGGGGGCAAAACCGATTTTGGGTTCAAACCCGATTTTGGGTACAAAACCGATTTTGCAAAAAAAACCCACACTTTTTACTCCAATGTCAGTGGGAACTGTCAATAAGACAGAATTATTCTACTATTGACAGTTTGCATGAGGAACTGTCAATAACAGGAATATTTTCCACTGTTGACAGTGTGAACTGTCAATAACAGAAATATTTTCTACTATTGACAGTTCGATCTGTCAATAGCGTTTTTGTTTCAACAAAGCCAAATGAAATTGACATTATACCATTATACAATAAAATGTTGAAGTGATGTAGAATAGGAAACAATAAATAGATGTACTCACAGTTTGGAACTATTTGGAACTATCTAAATGATGAAAAAGAGGTTCTCTAAGCAGCTATCCAGTGTAAACACTGTTTCTGTGGCATTACAATTTGCTTAATACCAGACTCATGTGCCCCATGTAGGTATGAACTATGGCTTTGAAGGCCAAATCACACCATAGACACTTGTCTATGCTGTATGTGGCTTAAACCTATGATAATAGGCCTGCTTGATACTTCCACAATTAGATAGGGAGAGTATGCTTTATGCCTTCGGTTTATTAGCAGCACCTAGGATATGTTATTCAACAAATACCAGAAAATATTGGGCATGATTTAATAGATTCCATAAACCCATAATTATCAGGTGTGCTGCGACAGCAAATTGGTCTGCCCGTCCAAAACACGATCTAAGCCCAAAGTGGGCAGCCCGTCCAAAACCCGATCTGAGCCCAATTCAGGAAGCCCGTCCAAAACCCGACTGAAGCCCAATTCGGGAAGCCCACTTGGGGTCACACCAAAGCCCAGTGCCCTAAACCAACGGGCGCCCATCAGTGAGCCCACTCCGGGCCACACTTGCAAACACGGTCTGGCCCCGTCCGGGGCCACACCGTGTTTGCTACTAGGGCTCCAAATTAACTGATCTTCAAAAATCTCTCTTGGAGATTGATGCACTGATGTCCCCAACACTAGGGATATTTGTCAAACTAAACTATTATACGACAGATGGACATAAATAAATACATATTCATTTTGCTACCGTTGTTATTTCCCTATTTAAACTGCCAACAGATAAACTACCGGTATTCTAAAGTTTAATATAGACCACCAAAATAGCATAGAGGGCAGAAAGGGCCCCACGTAATCCAGAGTATTCATGTACCTCCTATACCTTACTTACAGCTTGACCGTCATGGTTGAAATGAGGCCAAAAGCACTTTTGGATATAGTTCAGTTTTCATTCACAACGGGGCTCTTGAGGGCTTGGAGCTCAGCTCTTATAGGCACAAGATAGGGTGATTATGTTGTAGTTGGACAATGCTCATGGTCCCCTGTCCAAACACTGCTGCCCTCTGGTGGAACTATTATTCTAGTCCATGTATGGAAAATACTGAACTTATTCCCTGACGGCCCAGCTTTAACATCCATCAAAAACAACACAGGTAAGCCACACATTAGCCTACGGGCACAACACATACCACAGCATATTAAGGACGACATAGTGTTAAATTTAAGATGAGATTTGTTCTCATGATGCACCAATGCCGCCCCAATCAGTAACTCTCTGGTACTGCATTGGAGCATCATGCAGACACTTTAGGAGTGGCGAATTTGTCACCAGAATGAAGAACGTCAAGCCATAGTTAGCTTTCATAGAAATCAACATTTTCCGAAATGCATCTATGTTGACAACCGCCTGGTCAACATCCAGGTTTAATAGGGATATCCTAGAGCCACAGAATGAAAATAACCACTCCATTAACCCTTCCTCCCAACTACCCTCTGAGGTTCATGCTGTTATTACTAGGGGGCCATAGTGTACTGCTCTCTGAGCCAGTGTGCTAGTTCCGTGTTCGACCCGCAGGGGGAACCACAGAGCTGCAGTCTTCAGCTAAGGCAATAGTCATATGTTGTTTTACCTCAGTCATTTTGAATATCACTTGGTCATCCCTGATCAATGTTCTTATGACTAAACTGGATTAGCCACTTCAGACTAATGGCCGGGGCATTGAGATTTTCTGTGTACGATGACCACCAAGATGATGATTTCTTCCGACTTCCACAGAAGGATAATTTGTACCCCTTTGACATCTCACAGGAGAAATAGAGGTTGGTGATGAGGGACGAGACCCATTTATTACTTTAGTATATGCAAAAAGGCATCCCAGCACCTACATCTAAGGCCCAGTATGGGGGTGAACATTGGTCTAGTGCTTGTGTTGGTGCCTGGATATTACGAGGGTAGCGGTGGGCAAGCTGGGGCCGGAGTTATCTTACTACTTGCCTTTTTCCTGCTGTAAACCCTTTGACAACAGAGTCGTTCTCCTTCGCCCTTGATGAGAGCTCAGCTTCTACTTTATCCACATTACTTCTGACGGCCAAATGTTCACACGGCAGTTCATGTAAGTGTTAACATAAACATGGGGGCGGGGGGGGGGGGGGTGGGGGTATACCCAGCTCCCATATGATTCCCATTACAGGCCTATTGTGGCTACATTGAATGCAGCATTCATTCCATCGCCGCACCTGTGGACATATGTTACCGTGACATCGTGACAGCCGCCGACGTCATCATGACGTCACGTCACGACATCATGTTTGTCACCGTCACCATGACAACAATGAAGATCACGCCCTCGTCTGGAATTCAATAAAAGTAGACAGGCGGAAATAAAGAGGTTAGTAAGAGTGTTCACCCGGGGTGTTCACCCTTTAAGGGCAGCCAAGTGCTTTCAATAAGCTCTGTTATTTAGTTTATAGCACTAGCGAGTAACTCACCAGGGCTGTGCCTCTACATGGGGTAAAAATCGACACGTGCGACACGGCGACACGGCCCTTTTAAAAATCGACACGTGCGACACGGCCCTTTTAAAAATCGACGGACACAGGGAAAGAAGGGATAAAAATCGACCCACTGGGATCTTTCTCTTAAGTTCTTATATAGCTAAAAATCGACACAGTGACACGCCCCTTTTGCTAAAAATCGACATGCCGACATGGTCAAAAGTGTGGGTACCCATGTAGAGGCACAGGGCTGCATTCACGCATCATGGAGACGCGGATACACATGGTTGGCATTGGCGCTACGTTGGTGCATCATTGCGACAAATTGACATGAAGCGACGCCTCATACCGTAACTTAAAGGGTTAAAGGGTAATGTTGTGGTTTGTTTTCATAAAGACGAGGTAACATTGTCCTAATGGGTAGTAGAGGGGCCTTGTTACAGAGAATTTATAGGATAAACCTGCAACTGTGCGGTTGGTTTAAGTTGTCGATACCCTCACGAGAACATTGTGATTGACCACTGCATATTACGTCTGCTTTACATAGCTTTACGATTTGCTTAAAGTTGACTAAAGTCGGACAACTAACCAACTTTGATCCACTTCAAGCAAACTTGTCAGCAAAAATCTAAGAACCAAAAGTCCAACTTTAATCAACGTTATTTCTGGAGTGTCCCTCTTGTCCTTAAAGTGCTAATAGCAAGAAGCACAATGTAGCATGTATAACACTTATAGGCAGGGTTGTCCAGAGACGTATTCATAAACATAACACTCCATTTGAAGTTATCTGGTTCCACTATATAAATACCCATGTTGTGGTACTTTTTGTGTCTAGTCTGTGTCCGTCCTGAAGTGGAAACATTCCTCCTCTGTAGGCTGTCTGATTCACGTCTACAGGAACACGTGTAGCCCTTTAACGGCAGCATAGCATGATGCATACATGCAGCAATTGCGAATGACTCTCCAACACAGGGAGTGTATCAATCCTGTAAGGCCGGCATGCTGCAGGACTCAGTTATTACTGTAGTGGGTCGCCGCTGTACTATTTCTATGGAACCAGTTTGAGTTATATTTGGTATATGTGTTGTCGTGTATCCAGGCCGCACTCCTGTCTACTGCCGAGTATAAGGTTATATAAGCCCGCACCTGAGGATTGGTGGAGCGCGGCCTGGTTATGTGCATTGAGCCGTGACCGCCACGTGTCACCCGACATATCTCGGGTACAGTGTCGGCTCGGATGCACCGGCGCGTGGTTACCCGGAGTTCCTCGGGAACTCAAGTGTTTACGAGTAATGAAGAGAATTACATAACGACCAGTACATAAGACCTGGGGTTCTGCTAATCGAGGACCCAGTCTTGCTGCGCACTTCGGCCAGCTCGACTGCTCCACAACAGAGCTTCCCCGAACTCTGTTGTACCTTTTTAGGCCTAGTCCTGTCGCTGCTTCCACCTTGGTCACCCTGCGTCTTTCTCTGTTCCACCCTCTGGGGGAACTAGAGGAGATAGACGCATTGGTGTACAACTCCGGGTACAGAACTCCCTCTGTGGAGTCTGATCCAAGTGGAGTTAACCAAGATGGAAGAGAGCCTTGGAACTCGGGAATTATGTACTAGACCGTGAGCGTATACCTCCTGTATGTTCATATGACCACTGGTGTTCAGAAGCCTATTTGATTATTGCTATCCGCCTGTATGATTATGAGCCGTATGTCAGAATGAATAAAGTGTAATTTCTGAACAACCTATTTTCGAATCTGGAGTTTTTCATAGCCGATGTCTATCTTAGAATAGCCAACAGCTACACTGGTGCCGTGACCACTTTGGGTAAGTATTGATTTACATTTATTTTTTTCATTTTTCTTTCTGAAATTGAGAGGTAAGCTCTTATATGTTTGAACCAGAATTGGTAGGTTTCAAGGATAGTTATTACAGGTTGCTTTTGTGTGGTGAAGATATGTCAGATACAGAGGTACCTCCCCCGTCGGTTACTAACCAAGGGGAGGGTATGCGTCCTAGACTACGGTCTAGGGTTAGGTTTAATGCTAGGCAGAAGGTACATACTTTCAATCAGAGTAGGGAAATTGGACATGGAGGAGAGGAGGAGGCCCACGAGGTGAGATCTGAGGATTCACAAGGGGATCCTCCAGCAAAACGTCCAGCTCTAGAACCAGATAGGGGTATGGAGGGACCTGTCCAGGTGGGGGACACCTCACGGGAGGATGTGACGCTTGGACAGGTGACCATGGAAGATGCTGGAGAAGATAGTGACTCTAGTATACCTAGTCTGGAGGGTACAGTAGATATACCAGTGAGATGGGAACGTAGACCAGTACCCACTGTAGAAGCAGTGGGAGGGACTAGAGTGGTAGTCCCAGTTAGTCAGGAAGGAGTTGAGGTTGTCAAAAGAGACGACCTAGAGGAAACTCCTGAGGAAGGGGAAGAGACAGCTGAGGTAATCTCCAGGGGAGATTGAATCTCCAGAGGAGATAAGCTGTTCCCGGATCCTTTTAGGTTGACAATACCTGGTCTAGAGGTTCCGCCTTATGAGCCCAGGGAAAGGTTGAGCCTGGAGGACATAAGGACGCTCCGATTGAGAAACGAGCATGAGCATATGAAGGAAGGGATAAGGCTAGAGGAAGAATCCCTCAGGAAGTTGAAGGAAGAAAGGGAAGCTTTTGAAAAGAGTTTTTTGGCAAAAAGGTCAGGAAACATTGGGGAACATGCAGCTCAGATCAAACATCTGGAACAAATTTCTGTCAATATGGGTCTACTTGAAGGTACTGAAGTCAGACTGAAGTCTGAAACAGAAAAGCTAGTGGTGCGGAATAAAGAAATTAGTTCCGAGATTCTAGCAAGACAGTTACAAGTAGCAGAGTATGATGAGTTATTGAAGAAGCAGGATAGTAAGCTGGGAGAGTTAGAGGCGCTAGCTCAACAAGCTGAAAATCACATGGTGAATAAGCTAGAACCAAAAGGGACGAAGGAAATTGGGGACCCAGTGGGAAAGGCGCAAGAGGTGTCTAGAGATGAGACCTTTGTGACTGCCGACGAGCCCTCAGTAGTTATAGTCAATACGGTGGAGGAGGTAGTGAAACCACCTGTCACTGAGGATCTAGATAGTTCCATGGTAATACATACAGCAGATATGTTATCCAGTGTAAGTGGACACTCATCCATGCATGGCAGTAAGTTTGACAAGAATGAGGAGTTCATGTTGGAGCTTTGTGGTAGAGTTGAAAAACTGTTTCAGGAAAAGTTAGATTGCTTTCTTGAAGTCAGTGAGCGTGGAGAATGACACCAAGGGAGGAAAAGGAGACGTTCCGGTAGCAAGGGCTACAGGGAATAAGCCTCCTGTGGGACCAGTTAACACTGCTCCAGCTCCAGGTGCTCATTCTACTCCAGCTCCAGGGACAAGGCAAAGTCCTACAGTTCCGGTAAATGTGTCTACGGTAGGTAGACCAGGTTTGCCCGGTGGAGCATACATGAATGCTCGGCCGCCAGGTCAAGGGAATCTGGCCGGGCCTAACACCTCCTACGGGGGATGGGGCAATGTGGGACCGGATAACTGTTATGGGAACGCGAGGCCTATGTTCAATATACCACCTCCCCCATTACCTGGCAGTCATGTAACTCCAGGAAGCATGTATACACCAAGGACCGGAGGTACTAATCAGAGTGGGACACCCTATCAACATAGGGGAAATATGTCAATGGAAGATGAGGCAGTGTTCCAGAGCAATCCAGCAATTAGAAGATTGGGGATTGATGCGGTACCGAATGACGTGGGGAACTTTAAGGCAGTGGATTATGCTTTGAGTCAGGCTGATATACCGTTGAGAACGGGAATGACACCTGTAAAGAAGCAGGCTATCAAGATGAAGCAGTATGATGGCTCGGTTCCATGGAGGAAATGGTTCACACGATTTTCAGCAGATATGAGACATAATGGCTGGGAAGGCGATGAGTGCCTTGCAGCTTTGTCATGGTGTCTGCGGGATGGTCCTGGTGATCCCGCCCTAACAAGCTTTGAATTAAGCGGGGGAAGAACGTACAAGGGATTAGTGGAAACAGCTTCTTGGGCTTTGGGTTCCACATCCGGTGCGGATCCCGCATCTGAGCTAGAAGCAAGAGTTCAGAAGCCCGGTGAGGGGCACAGACAGTTTGGAATAGCTCTCAGAGTGCTAGCAGCAGAAGCATTTGCATCTATGAGTCCAAGTGATCCATGGCTGGTAAGGAAGTTGTCCAGCCTGTATATAGATGGACTTAAGGACGAGAGATTGTCAAGCGAGATTGCTTCTCAGTGGAAGACCACTATGTCACTAGCAGATATCTTCGAGCTTACAGAAGATGCTCTGAGAAAGAGGAAGCTGTTGAAGACTGTGGAGGCAGCCCCTGTAGCAGTAATAGAGATGCCCGTAGAGGAGGTTGAACTAGCTACAGAGGGTGTGCAAGAGGTGGCAGCTATAGATCCTAAATGGAAAGGACGTCGTTCTTTTTATGTAAGACGAAAGGTTCCAGGATCAGACGCTCAAGCGCCAGAGGAGGGTGCATTGAAGACCATGATTGGGAAAGTCATGGAGGAGCGTAGTAAAGCTGAGAAGGCTGAAAAGGTCGCAACTCGTGGTCACGGTAAGGGGAAACCCAACAAAGACACGAAATGCTACAATTGTGGGAAGAAGGGTCACTTTGCAAGGACATGTTGGTCCAAGGATACCAGGAATGTATCATCGGTTGAGAAACAAAAAGACGGACCCTCTTCTGACCAAAGCCCACCACCGACGGAAAACTAACAGGGGTTGTTGTCGATGACAAGATAACAACCCCGCCTGTGATTGTCAAAGGTACTATCAGGGGAGAATCAAAAGATTCCATTTCATGGGAACCGCTGGGGTTAGCCGCACCTGAGTCTGATCCGCCAGGTGGAGATGGGCCCCAGGGAACGGACGAGAAAGGTGTTGAAGATTTAGCTCATCTGGACACCGTCCGTAGAATTGAGTTGGCGGAAGAAGTAGAAAGGTTTTGTGCTTCGCGACTCAAACCCGATGATCCTATAGTTAAGTTTCTCAACTCGAGGGGATATGACTTGGGCGGTGAAACTGGAATCCAGAGATTTGCCTTACAACCTTCGCCTTTACAAGGGAAGAGATGGTACTTGCCTGTGCTGATTCAGGGCTGCTTGGGAGAATTTCTGATCGATACTGGAGCTAGTCACTCCATGGTGGGTCACCATTTTTTCAAGAGGCTCGCAGGTCTGTCGACTAACCCTGTGGGGTCTGGGTCGGTCAGAAGTGCTGATGGATCTCATATGCGGACACATGGCAGACAGGTGATACCCTTCTGGGTGAATCAACATTCATTTGTTGTTTCAACAACTGTGGCTGAATTGACGGATGAGGGAATCTTGGGAGTAGATTTTTGTTCTCTGTATGGAGCGGTATTGGATAGTGTGACAGGGGAACTCACTCTTCGATATCCACAAGAGATGAAAACTCTTGAAGGCAAAGCCAGGAGGAGGCTGCAGATAGTCTTGCCAGCTTCTCTGAGATGGGAAGTATTCGAGTTTTTCCATGGTCATCAGACTTCCGCTCATTTTGGCAGGAAACGGACTATGGACAAACTAGCGAGGAGATATTACTGGCCTGGGATGTCTAAGGACGTAATACGTTGGTTGAGTGAATGCCCAACGTGTTGCCTGGTGAAGCCGGGCCCTGGGAAGGGTAAAACATCTCTCAGACAAGAACTGTTCGGAGTCAGATTTGCGAGGATAGCCATTGATATAATCACTGGCTTCCAGACAACTCCAAACTCCAACGTGTGCATGATGGTGGTACAAGACTACGATACAAAGTACGTGAAGGTGATCCCAATGAAGGATCACACGGCATTAACTTGCGCACAAGCTTTGGTTGAGGAGTGGGTACTAACATTTGGCGCACCTCTCATGTTACATTCAGACCAGGGTAGGGAGTTTGAATCGCGTCTCTTTCAGGGGATGCTGGAAGAATTGGCCATCGTTAAGACACGCACTAATCCGTACCGACCGCAGTCGGATGGGATGGTTGAGAGATTCAACCGCACGTTGATTCAGGGGCTGACCACGCTGGTTAATTCTAATCAGGATGACTGGGACACGTTTTCCCAGTATGTGGCTCATGCATACAACGGTACAGTGCATGCTTCAACTGGCTGCACTCCTAACAGCCTGGTATTTGGATCTGAGATCATAATGCCTGCAGATTTGGTCTTTGGCAGTGTACTGCGGAGGAAGGATGTCCCATGCCGAGTGGCATTTGTGGAGTCTCTGCGCAGGGAATTGCGGGAAGGCTATGCATTGGTGAGAGGCCACTTGAAGAAAGCGGCCATCCATCAGAAAGTAGGGTATGATACAGGCTTGAGAGAAAGGAAGTATGTAGTTGGACAAAAGGTGGTGAGATTGAAACCACCTGTACATGGAAAAATCTCGAGAGGTTGGGATGGGCCGTTTGAGGTAACAAAAGTAATATCGGATGTTACTGTGTTATTGAAGAATGTGAAAGGCAAGATAGTTGCAGGCCATGTGGATCGCCTGAAGCCTTGGCTAGGTCGCCGGCCCGGCGATGAGAATGAGCCTTTGGCAGAAGTGCCAATGCCCCAACCCAGGTGGGTGCGTAAGACACAGGTTCCGGCACCCCCGCCTACAAAGAAGACTAAAAAAGCAACGCCAGCTAAAAAAGTCGATGGTAGGAAGAAGAAGAAGAAGTTGGTTACTGAAAAGGAAATTAGAGAGGTTCCTCCAGTAATAGGGAAGAAGAAACCCCAAGGACCCATACGTAGAAGTGCTCGTATAGCGGGTCGAGGTGCTGTTACGTAAAAGCGGCGGGGCTGGGTTGGTTTGTTATGGTTACCCGGAGGAGTTCGGGTCTCCAAGGACTTACCCGGTAAACCCCGGAATAGTTCTGCTTTACTAAAGTTAGTTTTGAATGTTTACATGCTATGGTCTGTGAGTTGGTTTCCCATTTAGTACTTGTCGTGATGGTTTCGGATTAAAATCCAATCAAACCTAGTCAGTAATTTTTCTAAGGATAATATGAGGATCCTACGAAGAAATATTATGTGAAAAGGATGGGTGTAGAACTCGTTCTAACAACATGAGAATGGGACTCATACGTCTTCCGGATTTGTTCGGACAACCAAAGAAATTTACTTTGACACGTATTTTTTTATAATGTCTGTTTAAAGAGCGTTCTAAAGTTCATAAGCTATAATTAGTACAGCCTTGACGAACTAAAAGAACTGCTATTACTTGAAATGATGTGTAAAATACAATCCGAGATAACCCGGCGAAGATTGCAACTACTACGCAGTTTACTTCGCTACGTGGTTTTCTTCGGATAATACTGGATAACTTCTTCGGGAAGGGCTATCCGGTACCCGTGATCCTTTGCGCTTGGATGCGCACGCATGCTGGTTTGGCGCGGAAAGCGTCAGTCCTGCACATACCGTTGGAGAGGGTGGATGCGAAGGCACCTCTCTCCGCGTATGTAATCAGCGGTTAGAACATCTACATGTGAGGGAGAGAGGAGACACTAAAGTGAGGTAGTACAGGAGGACACTTTTGTAACAATTTTCCTGATTCTACTACTCATTTAAGCTCATTTTAAGAGTGGGCTCCTCTGGGCCGCCCTCTGTGTAGTTATCATGGCGGATAACTATCCGTCGGGAGACTCCCATAGAAGGAGTCACTCGACGGAAGTTACCCCTCTGTCGCAGGAACAGAGAGAGTTGTTAGCTTTGGGGGACCTGGAGTCAACAGCTCCGGTCGATTGTAATCTTCCAAAACAATTTCGGGAAGGGGATTTACCTAGATTCGTGTATCAACCACCGACTAAGATGAAGAATAGGGGTGTGAAACGCCGAAATCACAGTAATATCTCCGAGATAAGGAAAACTGAACAGGTTAAAACCACACAGTATCTCCTAGCTCGGGGAGAACATGTAAAGAAACTGGTAGATATGGGTTTATCAGTGGCGCAGGCTAGGGGGTTCGTGTCAGGGCCGGGGTTAAAAGGACTCGAGGCCGGGGGATTCCCCTTGTTCCAGGTTGGGAATATTGCGTCACCACCTTCTTCGGGAGTGACCCGGACTGACCCGAATATGCCCGGGATACCGGTGCACTCGGTCAGTCACGCTCCGGTGGGTGCTCCGTGGGGTTCTATGTCGTATGACCGAGCGGATGGTTTTCATCCGGTGCATGGTGACTTTGTACCCGATTGGAATGCCCCTAAACAGTCAACTCCGGAACGTATTCCAGCCATGGCAGTAATGCATTTTGCAGCTAAATTTGAGAAATTTAAGCCGGATGCAGTAATTCCCGGGAGTAAGATATGCAGGGGGGCATACATCCAAGAATTAGATAAATTCAACGAGAAGAAATGTACTAAGCTATTCAGACCTCCTTCCGATAATTCTAAGTCCAAACCCTATACTGGGGCGGTTACTGGGGAGATAGGGAGCCGAGCTAGGCTACCATCCTACGAAGATACAGAGAGGGATATGGAGTTCTGGTTAGAGCATGCTAGTTCAGGGGCACATCAAGCTTACAGGTTCTGGGATGAGGTTATAAAGCAAAGTATGGGGACATACAGGGCTGCCGACCTCTCCAACGAGGATAGAGACCGGTTGAAATGGGCCTGGATGACATTTGTCCCACCAGGTATGCCTACTTATAAATCTGGTAGAGGTTGGAGAGTAGGTTCGGGGCAGTGCCCATTCAATGAGTGTATGGATAGAAATCCAATGGCCGAGTATTTGGATCTGTACCAGTTCGCACGACATCTAGTGGAGTTCCACGGGCACTCCAAAATGATGTGGCAGTGCCGGTCCAAGTCTAATCGCTCAGTCAAATGTATGAAAGATGGTGAACCTTTCAGCACATCTAGAAAGGGTTGTATGGTAAGACATTTGGTAGATGTACACCATATGAAGGCTGAAACTGCCATGTCCAATCTAGATATTCTCGAGAATAGCCCGGAGGCCTTAGGACTCACGGACAGAGAGAAGTGTGTGAGGGTACCACAGGGGTTGGCATACACCTTGGTGTTCAACCATAACCCGAGAAGGTTGTGGCTGAATCGAAAGGCGTGGCCATACTACATTCAGGACTTTCCAGAGAAAGCCTCTGATTATCATAGTAAGATGGAGTTGGCCACTCCTCCCAAAGGTAAAATGTTATCTGAAGGTAAAACTGTGGACCAGGGAGTGTATACTCCGGTCTCGGTTACCTTAGGAGAGATGCGGACCACAGGTTCAGAGGAGTCCTCAGCTTCTGCTGGGTTAGACTCATCACCTGACGGCCGATCCACCCCAACCAAAAGACGTGCTCCGGGGTCTTCCTGTGGGTTTAGTAGGAACACTACTGAATCCAACAAGGAGGGCTCTGGCGGATCATTACCGAGGGTTGCTGTTAGCCCAAGGCTAGCCATAGAGGAGAAAATGGTAAATGACCTGTTGGCTTCTCCTGTAGAGGAGGAGGATGACTGTGTATTTGTGGGACAGGAGGTAATACCTCCTACCACAATCTCTGAAGCTAGAGGGAACCCGGGAGTATCAAGGAAGATATTAAAGACAGAAAATACTTCTACTGGTAGTCAAGGGTATGTAACAGGGAAGATAGAGTCAGTAAGTGGGAAAGAGGATTCCAAATCTAAAATGATCTATAGAACGATTGATTTCCAATCTGAGGGAGACGATTGGGTGGACCAGAAATTCACCCCACCCGCAGGCAGGGTTCAATCAAATAAAATAGAGATGAGGAAGGAACAGGAGATTGGTCATAGACTATCCTCCGTTCCATCACCATCTACCTGTATGGGGGGTCTCTCATTGAACTCTCCATCACCTGGAGTGGGTGAGGAAGATATCTCTTTGGAGTCGGTCCCTCTGCCTAAGCTGACTGGTGATATTGATCACCCTGAGAATATTAGTATCAGGAATCTTCTGAAAGAACAGTATGTCACTGGACTGAAAAGTTCATTTGACACACTGGATCTCGCTTGTCAACTAGCTCTGCAAGGGGCTAGGGCTCAAGCTGAGCAATTGGTAAAAGAAAGTCGTTTGGCCGAATTAGAGAAAGTGGAGACTGCGAAAGCAGAACTCCTATCTAAAATGTCCAAAATGACTGAGGAGAATGAAGCCCTCAAACGACAGTTGGGACAACGAGATGACATGGTAGCAACCTCTAGCAGAATTGTAGACGATTTGAGATTGAATGTTGAAAAATCTCGTATGGAAAGTCAATTTTTAATTGATGATCTCAAAGTCAAGTTGGATCGCAGTAAGGATATGGTCAGTTCTGCTGAACATAAGCTAACTGCTGCCAGGACCGAAATTAGTCTAAAAACCAAAGTTATTCGGAAGTTAGAACACGAAATTGGTGGTCTAACGGAGGAATTTACTAGCTTTAAAAAGGAAGCTCAGCAGAACGATGACTTCTATGAAGAGTTGGCTGAGTTTTTCGAAGATTGCTATGAGATACCATTGTCAAGTTGGTACGACGAGAGTGTGTACAGGGTTGAACGGGGTTCTGCCCCTCTTCCCTTAGGATTTGACGGTGATGCATACGCACAAAGGTTGAGAGCTGACTCCAGGGCTAGTGATATCCCTCGGAGTCCTCCACCTCCACCTGCAGGGGACGAGATGCGCCTGGCTGACTGCAGTTACGTGGCTGCCACCTCCATGGCCTGTGGGTCATCGGAGTTGGTTCCTGTGACGGCTGTTCCCGTGACGTCCGTTGCTGTGACGTCTGTTCCGGTGTCACCTGTCCCTGTGACGTCTGTTGCTGTGACGTCTGTTCCTGTGTCACCTGTCTCGGTGACACCTGTTGCTGTGACGTCCACCTCTGTGTCGTCTGATGCTAAGACGATGCAGTATACTACAATGGGGGTGGACACAACCGTGTCTTCCCTGGAGACTATGGATACTCCAGCCGGGGTGTCCACTCTAGCGAGGATGGTGGTGAATGAACTGCAGACAGAGTCACCTAACTCGACACCTGTCTCAACACCAATACTCGACACCACCTCTTGTCAGTCACCTTACCAGATAACGGAGGGTGAGACTAGAGAGGCGGTTCAGATACTGATGGAGCTGACCGATGCAATTACAGAGGCTGACCTACGTCTGTCTATCCGTGATGCCGAGGCGCTTATGGCTCCTGAAAACGAACTTGAACAATCCATGATGGTGGATCCTCCAGTGGACCTACCTGTGACGACTGGTTCTGTGTCAGGGAACCATCGTCCATCTACCCTGGACATTCCTATATCCATGGCGAGTGTACCTATGAGTACTCAAGTGCATTTTCCTAACCCTGACGCTTTGCAGCTAGGGTCTGGAATGGACATATCCATTGAGATGAGTGACAACCGATCTAGTGAATGCATGTCGCCAGTGTCCAGAAATGAAGAACTTTTGCTGAGTGGCGAGTCATAAAAACATTCCCAGTTGCAGCATATATGGAACCTCTACCATGTGTCGTCATCAAGGTTGAACTTTTGCAGTAGTGGAGTTATTAGTGCACCACGGACCGTATGATGCTTTAAAATGCCATAAACTATGGGTCACAAGATGACTATGTATATATATATTTATAAAAGACTGAGATGACAAGAACAGTGGATCATTATCACCTATTTATGAAAAGACTTTGATATGATCTAGGTTTGCAGTTGCAGTCATATAAGAAGAAACTGTTAAAACCATCACCAAAGAGTGTTCTATTTTGCCATAAGACAGTATTTGTGAAACGGGTTCTGTTTGATTTGATGACATGTGCTATAGGTATGATTATTGTATGCCGATTGTGATACTCTGAATTAACCGTCCAATGAGTAGAGGTATAAAGGACTGGATCCTGATGATATCTGCTGAGGTGAAAGGTTACTTGACTGCATTCGTGCTATGTGTGGATCTGTGGTAATAACATATCAATGAACCTGAAAAACGTGAAATTTATTCAGGTACTGAGAGTGGAAATTGCGTAAGTTGTTATGGAGATCCGTAGGTTCTCGTTGATTACATTCAGAAGGGAGGTATCAAGTGAGGAGCCGGATCATTCTATTTTTCAGCTTACTGCGTTTTTGATCTTTGAACTGCATGTGGAGATTAATTCTCCCTGAAACGTTGAAATATGTTACCATGACACTTGATCTGATTGCTTTTAGCATTTCTATATGGAGAATGTCTCTTGTGTTATTGTGTAGAGTACATCAAAAAGGACACCTTTGTGACCATGGTTTGCATAGGGTTTTGGAGTCCTTGATTGGATTGAAACTGCATTTACCGGATCTACGCTATATGTTCATTTATTCCAAAAATATTGATCTTTCAAACCTTACTCTGGCACGTAAAGCGAGTGAGTCTATTCAAATAGACGGGTTGGATCAAGGTTTACTATAGAGTCGACACTTGCCACCTTTTTGTTTCCAATATGTCTCGTACTAAAAATTGGTAACTTTTAAGGAGAAGTGCTCATATTGATCTGTATGTATACGATACCTGTTGTAACAAATCGTTTTCGATAAGACATGGTTAGTATACGATAAATATGTCTTAAAGGTTTTATATATTTTTTTATGATATATAGTCAAGTTTGTTTTATAGGGCTTAACTGGCTGTGTGGAGTTTATCCTCTTAGTCCCATAAATCATGACTGTTATTGAAGGATGATACTCGATTATTGTGTAACTGGATCCTGATGGTTGATATGATTGACGTTAATATCAAAAAGGATGAATACATATCTATGATACCCAAGAAATATATTAGTGGTTCTGATAGAAAGAGTTACGCTTGTCTCCACTATGTATGTGTTTGGAGACAATATATTTGTTTTTTGGGTTGTTTGGAGATAAAATTTGTCATTGTATCAAGGTAGTATAATAATACTGCACTTTGTGCCGCTATTTAGACGCTGTGATATTGTCTGAAGGGGTGTAGTGTAGTGGGTCGC
This sequence comes from Harmothoe impar, assembly GCA_947462335.1. NCBI lineage: Eukaryota > Metazoa > Annelida > Polychaeta > Phyllodocida > Polynoidae > Harmothoe > Harmothoe impar. Next base: position 37,817,568 of record OX381720.1, read on the forward strand.
CGCTGTACTATTTCTATGGAACCAGTTTGAGTTATATTTGGTATATGTGTTGTCGTGTATCCAGGCCGCACTCCTGTCTACTGCCGAGTATAAGGTTATATAAGCCCGCACCTGAGGATTGGTGGAGCGCGGCCTGGTTATGTGCATTGAGCCGTGACCGCCACGTGTCACCCGACATATCTCGGGTACAGTGTCGGCTCGGATGCACCGGCGCGTGGTTACCCGGAGTTCCTCGGGAACTCAAGTGTTTACGAGTAATGAAGAGAATTACATAACGACCAGTACATAAGACCTGGGGTTCTGCTAATCGAGGACCCAGTCTTGCTGCGCACTTCGGCCAGCTCGACTGCTCCACAACAGAGCTTCCCCGAACTCTGTTGTACCTTTTTAGGCCTAGTCCTGTCGCTGCTTCCACCTTGGTCACCCTGCGTCTTTCTCTGTTCCACCCTCTGGGGGAACTAGAGGAGATAGACGCATTGGTGTACAACTCCGGGTACAGAACTCCCTCTGTGGAGTCTGATCCAAGTGGAGTTAACCAAGATGGAAGAGAGCCTTGGAACTCGGGAATTATGTACTAGACCGTGAGCGTATACCTCCTGTATGTTCATATGACCACTGGTGTTCAGAAGCCTATTTGATTATTGCTATCCGTCTGTATGATTACGAGCCGTATGTCAGAATGAATAAAGTGTAATTTCTGAACAACCTATTTTCGAATCTGGAGTTTTTCATAGCCGATGTCTATCTTAGAATAGCCAACAGCTACATTACCCATGCAGCAGCAGCAGGGCTACATTTATACATGTATACTGGGTTTCAAATACCCTATACTCCACCACGAGGTGTTACTGCGCATGTCACACCAGCGTGGCTGCACCCTTGGATGCATGACCCCCAGAAAGCCCCACACTTTCTTATGGAAAAAGATTTAGACATGGGTGTCATTTGAGGATCTCCATGTTTACAATTGGCAATTGTAAAAAGCGTTCCTTAACTAATTTTGTACCAAAATTACATTATGAAACGTAAGCTTAGTATCTATTTGGGATTAAGGGGACATAGACCTTGATATGTCTGCAGGGTTCCGTTCTGCATTATTTAGATTTTTTCCTTTGTTTCATCATTTACATCTCAAACATCAACAAACAAGAATTTGTTTGAGATTAAAAGACCAATCACAGAGGGTACCCGGTTTACCAAGGAAACCAACTCTGGAATGTTCAGCCAAAATGGCTGAGAGACAGTGTGAACAAAGCTTAGTTCAAGCGCAATCTGAAAAAAAGATAAAAGAGATGCGAAAGGCATACCCTAAGAATCACTATCAAGAGGTGTTCCATACAATAGCTAGTTAAGTTGGAGATGATGTGTAAACCAGTTGAACCATGTTATCATTATTGAGTAATTGTCAAATTGGTGGTAATGAGGGATAGGGCGCCAAACACCACTCTTCCCCCTATCACCAGCATCCTAAACTACACCCTCTACCGCCCCCTGCAGGGAGATCAAAGAACTGTGACTATAAAAGGCCCTCCGCGCCTTGCCTCGGTCCCTTTACTATCAACTCGGACTGGAGAGCACTTCTAAACTTACCACTCCCACCCACCCTAATCTTATGTGGGAAAAATCACTGTTCAATCAAGTATAAGACTGACTCAGGACATACATATACTCAAGTGTTAAAACATTTTCACCTATCTTATGGTGACATATAAACTCCTCATATCAGGTTATAAACTCTGTAACATTGTATAAACATGTTATAAAACGTCACAGGATAAACTGTTCCACTTTATAAACTTTGGTGTCTTGTTACTCATTATGTCAATATGAATTCAATGAAAAATATGACCATGACTCGTAGCAAAGTTATTTATCGATATGCAATGGTGTTTTAGTCATCTTGGACATCCCTAACTAGGAAGTGCCCACAAACATGCTTGTGACAACACGCCCCTGTGACTTTACACCCCGTCTTCCCCTATATGCTTCCCAGTACTAAGTAACATTGAACTTGACTTGTATTCAATCCGAAAGGATTTGATATAAGAAAACATTGAAATTGTTATATTGTATTACCTGTATTGTTGTTTTCTTTGTATTCTTTCTCTTGAACCTCTATCACATTCCATTATCCTACCATTCATTCATTTATCCATCCAAATGATTGCTACTTGGCGTATGTTGTAAATGAAAGATTTTGTATCCTGCAATCTAGTACATGCCTTCATGCTCTTGTAAAAATATTGATTTTGTCTCATATGTCGACATAAAATATACCGCGACTTGAACGTGATTTATGTTAATAAAAGAGTTTGCTTAGAGCTCACTGAAACAAAAATTATGGTATGCTATATTATCCCTATATTGAATCAGTGATATTGAGCATTGTAATGGAGATATTGCTGGTTCATGCTTATGTAATGTTGAAGAACTTGGGCTGTTAAGCACGGCCATAGGTACATGTATATCTATGATGAAAGCCAACATGATCATGGAGGTGCCGAATCAGGTTGTATTTAGTGTTAGAACCCACATGGACGATAATAGGGGCAGACAGCACATGTCACATCACAGGTCACGTGTGTAATGACCTCTGACCCTGGTACGTCATAAACTGTTAACGGAGTCCAACGACCATTGTTTATGTAGGCAATGCTTCCTTTATTCAACACAGGGGCTTAGGGGAAATGATGTTGGACTGTTTGACTCATATAGCCAAAGGTGGGTGAATTGGATAACCACCGCAGCATAACTCTGAAAAGCGGTAGTGGTGAATTTCCATTAGATCCTGAAAAGGGGGGCAGTCCGTTGTCATCAAGGTCCTGAATAAGTTTTCTTGCTGAAAGGGATGAATACATTTGAATTTGTACAATATTCGGAGAGACCTAAACTTGTAATAGCTCATAAAATCTCCCGGAAATCTCCCAACCTCTGAAAAGTAGGGCGGTCAAATCTCCCTACCTCTGAGAAGAGGGGCGGTAGGGCGGCAGTTCTCATCTACCCTCAGTTGCCACTTTCTAACAGGATCTCTCTCATTGTACCAATATACGACAGAGTACCTCCCCTGCACACTTTGTACCAGACATATATGGAGCTAGAATTGGCACTTTACATATTTGGCACAGCAAAAAAGAATGAAAAAAGACACAAACCATTAAGTTTTCACCCGTCTGTTATCACCACCCTTTACGTCAGTCACACGTCACTGAGCATGACGGAGGGGACGTACTCATGTTACCATAGTTACCACCTTTAACAACGGACTGTTACCATGGTTACTATGGTGACAAACCGTGTGTTTCTATAGTTACCATCTGGACGAGTGACTCATTGAATGCTAAGCACGTACCCTACGTATACATTATTGTCCCGTGTCAACACGACTTTGGTGTAACATATTAGTTTGTTTGCCACTCTGTGCTACAATGTGGGTCTTATTACATGTAGATGGAGAAAAGCGGCTGTGAAAAGTAAAACTGTAGCTAACTTAATTGTTAATCTAGGCTAAAATGAATCATTATAAGGATTTTAGATTAAGGCAAAAACCTCCTTTAAGACAGGCCGTGGGGAGAGATTTAATACATACTTTACATACCAGAACATATCACACTTCTACTAGACTTGCTCAAGTCTGTCTTTATACTCACTCCTTCCTCTTACCCCCCACTCCTCCCCTCTCCCCTTTGCCATAGGCGGGGATGGTAGGCAGTCTACACTCCTACATATACACTGATATAGTTCTACAATTTCAACCCAGTTATTTCTTGAGAGGAATGCAACGTTTACATACACTGAAAATCCATAGGTTAAAAGGGTTAGTCAGTACAGACTAACCTAGGTTGGTCATATTATGAGTGTTAGTCACAATGGCAAAGTTATATTAAAAAATGACCAAGGGGTCAGTCAGTTGTGGCTAACCTAGGTTCATCATTGGTGTGTTGTATTTGTATACCGCTAGAGGGTGCCACCTGTGATGACCACTCAGTGGCTCCCCCTGGAAATAAAAAGACTAAGGTGGGTTGGTCAGTAGTGACCAACCTAACAATAATAACTAATCTATGTTGGGCGTATAGGGATCCAAAAAATGACTAACTAGGTTAGGCACTAGTGACTAAGAGGTTGGGCGTATAGGGATCCTAGGAATATCAGTGTACCGGGGACCCCCCCCCCCCCCCCCACACATACACAAAGTAATTCCCCGTCACGAGCTCAGGGACGATCTCTGACAGTTCCTTGATTCTCGTTCCCAGTATTCAGCTATACCTCTGCCTCAATCGGAACCCTCGTGTGTGGAGAGGTGAGAAGGGTGTATCGTGGACTACTCCCTATCAGGTACCTCTTTATCTTATTCCATCCATGGGTATGCAGCACACTAGCCCCCCCCCCCCCCCCTTGGCTTTCGTCTGTATCATGCTCGAATGCAGTAGGCTTACTCATGAGATTGTAACAATTGGAACGTCTTTGACCGGGTGTAGTCTTTGATCAGTGCAGTCTTTGACTGAGTGTAGTCTTTGACCGGGTAGCATTAAAGTGGCAGAAATGAAGCCTATGTAGTAAGAAAAGCGGGGAAATAGTGCACCCATATATTGATACACGTTTATAGCAAACATAAGTCAATTTTGTTATATTTATAAACTGAGCATCCTATGCATAGTAGAGCATAATATTATTATTTCCCTCTGCCTGGTTAAAGACGTCACTTTATATATAACTTTGAGTTTAAACAGCTGCATTGTGCATAGTAAGCTCAGTACATAGATATATAAAAAATTTACTTATGTTTCCAATATACGCGTATTAACATTATTATTGCAGTATTTCACCGGTTTCCTTGCTATAATAACCCTAAAACCTCGCGTAGAAGCCGTGGCTAGTATGCGACTCAGATCGCCAGTGCGGCTTATAGGATCGGCCCCAAGTGGGGGTGCGGCTTATACGAAAGTTTTTAGTTGTATACTACAGCACTAAATTCACCATAATGAGATGCTCCGATAGGCTCATATGATTCACCTGAGTTAGGGGGCGGCTTATACGCGAGTTAGGCTTATACTCGAGGTTTTACAGTATAGGCCTCATTTATTCCATCTTATTACTCCCCGGTCAAAGACTACACCCGGTCAAAGACGTTTCAATTGTTACAAACGCATGAGACTGAGCTAGCAATGGTGGGTAAATCGCCAATACCGCATCATACCTAGCCTACAAGGTAGCATAGACTGACAAATTTATAATCAAAGCTGTGCTGGTGGATTAGATTGACATGGAGCTTTAATGCAGTATTCTGTCCATCATTAATCTGCCCAACAAGCCATAATGGCGGGATTGTAAGGGGAATACGTAAATATGACAGGGAAGCAATTACAGGTATGATAAAGTACTCATTTCAAGGGGTACTGGGGGAGAAACCATGAGGCCTCTCCAGAATGTGCAAAGTGACCAAGCCCACTGATGTGAACAAGTGGACTGGGGCAGAGACACAATTCAGTGAGTTACTGCATGAAACAGAAGAAAGCGCCGAACTGTGGGAGCAGATTGTAAGTTGTATGTGTGGTGACCTCTATAGAGCAGCTCAGAGGTCACCAAGATCGCCCAGAGGTCACCAAGAGGTCACCAAGGTCACTCAGGGGTCATTGAGGTCAAGTGGTGGTCACGCAGGGCCATCCTCTGGTAACGATTTATTTTATGATACCACGAATACCCCCTGAAGTGGTATTGGTGGACAGTGTACAGCGTATAGGGTAAGTGGGGCTTCCTCCTGTGGTTATGTAGGAGGTAAAGTGACCGGTTGGTGCTCCTTTTATCGTCCACCTAGACTTGCTTACGTCTCTGATGCCTGATGATATTGCATAAAGCTTTTAGTTCAACTTAAGTCAACTGATATTGGATATGGATTGTACACTTCCGTTGCACCCCCCCCCCCCCCGCCCCTACACACCAAAGCATCCTCCTGTGGCTGTGTCCTTAAAGATAAGGGGAAGTAGTGTCAGGAGACTGCAGTCAGTATGTTTTCTACCTATCTAAACTTCTGCATAATAGTAATAAGGCTTTCAATCATAATAGGCCTACTTTTTCAGGACAGCACGTCACTTCAATGCAAGATTCCCTTTTGTCGAAAGGATGCATAAACGCAGTCTCAGCGTCGGTCTCAACTCGCCTGACCAACATCGTAATATATATGGTGCTACTTATATTAATAGATGTGTGTACAAGACATGAATTATGTACTGTAGACCTTGACATGGTCCTTTACCACCCCCCCCCCCCCATCCTCCCTACGTAATACCCCTGTCAACACGGTGTCACATGTGTCCACACAGACACTATTACACATTTCATTTTTATACAAAGTGGACTCATGAGACACCACAAACTGGTATAGCGTCTGACAGGGTGGTGGTCCACTTACTCCATAATGGCAATTTTACTTGTCATGTTTGATAGAAGAGAAATACTGCCAGAAAATATATCAAGTCCCTCTACAGTTAAAACTGGTAGAGCATCCAGGCCATGGTCTGCGGAGGTTTTAGTGAAAAGAAAATCCTGGAGTTAAGAGGAAATTATCCCCAATATTATATAGTATTTATGTGTTGTTTGGATATTTCTACTTTGGCATACTTTGCTTGAAATAAATAATATATCATATAACTGTACATTGTTATACTGACTATACATAATGGGGAATTGACAATACCAACATTATATACAATTATACTAAGAGATGTGAATATTTTCTTAAAGTGAAACTACCTCTTAAATCTTCAGAATAAGCCTTCACGACCAGTAAGTTTGCCATACAAAGACTGTAATAACATGAGGGTGTTATTGGAGCCAATACACACACCTAACGTGTTGTGTGGAATATGAATGCACTAGTCCCGAATACAGAGTGAGTGCAGTGAATGGAACCCTGCTTCTGTATATACCTAAGTTATTACTTAGACCACCCATCGTCTAGCCCTTTAGAGTGGCATAATGCACTATTAAATACATCGCAGCAGTGCATCATGTCAACATATTGGCACTATATCACCTCGGCAGGGTAGGTATGGTACATGTGTGCAGCCCTGGCGAGTAACTTTCCAGGGTTGCATTCATGCATCGTGCCGACAAAGGGGCATCATGCATAAAGGCATTGCACTGCATCTAAATGGTTGATACTTTCACAGCGGTTTCACTCCATCGAATCAGACTGAAGTGCTAAATAATATTTAGACTGCATATAGCTCTCTACTGCTTTCACAGCACATTGGGGCTGTCTCTATACTGTAGGTGATGTACATGTACCTCTATTTATTGCATGGAGATTGGAGGTGTGAGGAGGGAGGGGATAAATTTGTCATTGCCTCTCACAATTGTCCTCCATAAAGTCAGAGACCCCGGTCAGAAACACTCTCAAGAGGAAACTTTCTGAATGTGCAAACATAATTATATGATCTAATCTGGGGACTCAATTTCCCAGTGACCGTAAGGCACCTCAAAATATGATTCTCAGACTTTTCTGGCATAGACTCTACTCGGGGATTACCCTATAAATATAAACTCTAAGTATGCTTCAAGACCACATATATACTTAAAGCCTCTAACCATATAGGGATCCCGGTAAACTGACTCTTGATCCTTCTTTCAAAAGAAGGCTGCACAGCTCTATGTACATGATGGGTCGGATCGAAAAAAAATGCTGATCTGGGGGTACATAAGGACAAAACACAAAATTCACAATTTCACTTAACAATTTTATTTTCCTGAAAGGGTAGCATTTTGACTCCCTGAAACCGCCGTGGAACTCTGTTTCGCCCAAGAATGCAGTTTTTATTCACCGTAGACCACATGCTACCCTAATCCCGAGGCTTCTGTGACGTTAATGAATAGTGCACTGCAAGAAACTCTTTTAAAGTGACCTAGGTATTCCAAATTTTGGCTCCTAGTTGGCTGACTAGGTACCATTAATCCTGGGAAATTTCATAGTTGTAAGTCGTAAATTAAAAAAATTGTGGCACTTTCAATTATGTAGAAAATAGAAAAATCCAAAGCATTCTATAACACTTTACCAACTTTAGCCTAGTTTCCTAAATCTTGCTTTGTTTACCATTAAAATTACTGTCTAATGTCTTTAGTACATCTAGTTGCCAAAGCAAAAGGTTTTAGGTGTGAGTTTCTGACCAATTGGTCACACTAGTGTGTGCAACATGGTACCAAGTACCCAGTTAACGTCACAGACGCCTCGAGTTTCACAGTAATAAACTAGATTGGTTACAAAATCATTAAAAGTGTTTAGAACATCTTAATACCTTACACACATGTACAGAACAGGTTGGTGCATTGTTTAGAACCTTAATGGAAACATTTTTACAATTTTTTGAGTATGCGCTCAGTCTTTAAACAAAAAAAAATCACTTTTTTACCGTGTGTCGGCACGCGCAGCACCACACCATCAAAATATTTACATTACAATGGAACCTCCTGGGCTCTATTCTACAAGGCAAGTTTACCTGTTTACAACCATTTAAAACAGTAATAAATACCGTTCTTGCACTAGCAGGGCCATACTAGCTGTCTGGCTAAACCCATACATTTACTAGGTTAACGTCACAGACGCCTCGGATATCTCTACTATAACAGTACTTTACTAGAACGGTCACACAGCCATCAGAAGTGTTATAGGCCTCCTCGTCTTCTCTCTTCTTGCGGGCCCGACTTTCCGCCTTGCGCTGTGCGTCCGTCTTTACCATTCCAGGCGGCAGCTTCGGTCGTACCATACTGCAAAGTAGACAACAATTTATGATTATTTAAGGGAATTTCAGACCTTTTAGATAAATTTGCAACATGAATAATAATTGCTAATTATTGGCAAATGTTTACTTAAGTTGATTGTATAATTAGACACAGGTGTATAGCAAAAGCATGGAGGATTTTGAGCACATCAGACAAACAGAAGTGGGTCTGCCCCAGCATTTAAGCAAAAACAGACAGGGGACACAGAAGTTTGAAAAAAAAGTTTTAACTACTGCCAATACACCTTACTGGCTCTTTAGATATATAGTAGGGGCATGCTGTCTAAAAATATGGAGAGGTTGGGTGCAGGGGAACTACTATTTCCATTCGATTAACTGCTTTCGAGGCGTCTGTGACGTTAATGAAATGACCTATAAATATATGTAAACTTTGATAAATAAAAACATTTCTTGGTCAGGGCATTAGCTTTCATGCCCCTGAAGCATGGTACGAAGTTACATTGTTCAAATAGTTCAAATAGTCACTGTACAGTGACAATTTAATTTTCGTCGGAGGCGTCTGTGACGTTAACCCGAAAATGCATAAATTGGCTTGCAGTGGCCAGAAAAGGAGTACCAGCGTAAATATAGCCCACCAACATGATGAGGGGACTTAGTAGGAAGAGAATTAACCATAATATATTAAGTTCAGATAGCTTTCAGCTGAGTGAGAGTACATTTTCTGACTGAAAATCCAAAAAAATTTCCAAAATATTTTTTTAAAAGGCATGAAACATAGCCTTAGATACATGGGATTGCTACTAAACTGCATAGAGGCATAGAGGAACATCTATTCTATTGAATCAAGTTGATATGTACCCTCAGGGAAAGATAGAACGATAGCCAGAATGATTTTTCGCCGAGCCCGCATTAACGTCACAGACGCCTCCGCCGAGGGTGCACCGGTTAGAAATTGCGAAAACTAACATGGGGGCGTCCATGACATTAATAAGCGAGCACTTAAACGAAAATAAACGATCAAGTCTACCTAAAATAGACCGTTCTAAACGAAAATAAATGTATCAGCGCGGGCCTTGGTGCAAAATGAATCAAAATATAACATATTTTAGTCCGATCCCTTACCTTTCTCGGTGGAAATAGCTGAAAAAGAACTCTGAATTGTTGGTTTGGGAGTCACTCCAGCAAGATCAGACGCTTCTTTGCTCGCCAAAACGGTACCCGGATGTGCGCCACTTCCGGTGGGTAACAGGAACGCCGACCTCGTTCCCACGCCAAATTTTGGGTTAACGTCACAGACGCCTCCGCAAAGTATAAATACCCCTCCCCCGGTGCCTGTTCGGTACATATCGAATCAAATGCTGTTGAGGATCCTCAAATACAACCCAATAGAGTACACAGGGTACAAGAAATATATATAAAAACATAATTAAACGCTGGAAAGGCTATAATGCTTGGAGGCGTCTGTGACGATAACTCGAGTTCCAATACACTATATTGCCCATAAGGGAGAGTAAAAGTGGGCGTGGCTCAAATTTTTTTTTGCCATGAGCTCACCCATTGGGAGGCTCTAGATTGCTGGTAGTAAGGATATTTAGTGAATACTATTAATAAAGATATAGGCCCTTTTATTAACGTCACAGACGCCTCCGAAACATGTAGTTGCTACATTTGAAGGTCACTGTTGACAAATTTGCGTGGGATATGAAAGTGTAACGAGCTGATTTGTTCAGATAACATATATAACTACTAGGAAATGCTGTTTAGTGATAGTTTTTGATGTGTCAGTTGACATGAGGGCCTTGTTAAACATGGATAATTAGCTAAAAAACATGGATTTTAGCCATTTTTCAACTTTGGAGGCTCATAAATCAGCAAAAAATCATTGTATATGCAAAATTATAATTTTTTCTGAAAGCCTAGAGTATGCCCTCTTATGAAAAACCAACAAAGACCATACTGGTGTATGTATTTTTATTCTGTGGCTCTTGCAAAGCAGAAAATCCCCCAAAACCAAGATCAGCATCTTTTTTCGATCCGATACCGCCTTAATGTGTTCTCATCCTGCTCCACCACATACTTATTATAAAAACTATTCATCTTCACACTGCTGTGCGGTTCTGAAATTGGCCGTGAGGTTCATGTTCCACACAGGATAATAAACATATATCTTATCTTATCTTATCCGGGATACCATAGAGAAATACATTACAGACATTACAGCTTAAATTGCAATGTCCGGATACTGGACACACTCGTCCTTGACTTAATTGTGATCAGCCTGGATTGAGACCGATATAATTTATACAAATCTACTATCCACGACATGAAACACGCATATATAGATAATGATCGAATCAGATATATTATTATTGCCATCATAGTTTAGATCTATCGGCCAATGAATACATTGTGACATGTTTAAACTATGGCCAATGATAACATCAGAAACACTGGCCCTTGATGCCTGTTACCGACGTTATTGGCGTGCTCGGTGTAACAGAGGATGGACCAGGTGGTATATATAGGGACGGGTCGATATCCATAAACTGTCATTGTATAACGGTGTGGTATTCCTCTGCTGCTGACAGACACAGACAGAGACACAGACACACACACAGAGAGAGAGAGAGAGAGAGAGAGAGAGAGAGAGAGAGAGAGAGAGAGAGAGAGAGAGAGAGACAGAGAGAGACAGAGAAAGAGAGAGAGAGACAGACAGACAGATAGAGACACAGAGACACAGAGACACAGACACAGAGACAGACATAGAGAGAGGGAGAGAGACAGAGACAGAGAGAGAGACAGAGAAGCAGACATAGAGGGGGTAGCAGGGAATGGGGATGGAGGGAGTGAGGAAGGTATAGAAGGGGAAGGTTGCGGGGTGACAGATGTAAGGAGGGAGGTTGGAGTGATATGGGGAGATAGGCAGGGAGGACCAAGAGGGAAGGTAGACACAACCAGGCGGGGAGGAGACACTGAGGCAGATGGGGAAGTTGGGGAGAGGGAAAGCAGTAGAGAAAGTCAGTGATGAAATGGATGCAGCTGAAAATGGAGGCAGGGCATGAGGATGGGTAGACCAGCAGGGGGCATGGAGGGGATCTGTTGTACAATGATACTGCTGTAAAGAGTGGAGTGTATGGTAATCATAGAGATAATCTGTTAAAATGACCATGGAGCACATTAACTATACAGGCCACCTGCGTGCTAACCCCCTCCAACCCTGCACCCCATCACCCCCCTCCCCACCCACCACCCTGCACCCACCCAGAACCACTGAGTGCCTCGGATCAATAATGGGCAGTGAACCAGCACGAATCGACCAGCCACCTCTACCCCAGCCTAATAAGGTAGGCTTGTGGTTCAGGTAACCCGATTCTACACCTACAAGTAGTCTGAGTTGAGCTGAGTTGAGAATCTATGAAGTTTTACAAATCATTTTATTTTAAAAACGGAGACCTAATGTAGGCCTGATTCAAACGCACACTATGTTGCTGCTATTGACCTGATTAAACACTCACCTGAAGGTCCTTAGTTTCTATCCTTGAAAATCATTTCATGAATAAAAATACTTTATGAATTGAAAAAGCACCCCCCCCCCCCCAAAAAAAAAAGAAAAGAAAAAGAGAATAAACCAGCACACAACCGGGCACACATCGGTTTTGGTGGAAGAACCTCATCACAGTGCAAGTAATATTCAATGTTAAAAGAAACCCACCATTCGGACCTGCTTAATACAAAGGCATTACAGTTGACTTTACCGAGTTACCTGAAACACATAGATCTCGCCATATTCATTTGGTCTCTCACACCTTACACCGTAACGCCGCAGTGCACCACCCGTACACACACACCACACTTGGGTATAGATATACCCAGTAGGGACATCCATCGAGATGTCTACCCGAATAATTGTAGTCATTTGTGGATGATAAGCCCTCTATCTTTGTATAATAGTACACTTTAAGTGTAACTCTTACTAACAAGGGACAAAAGGAGAGTTTATCGTGCATGAATAACTACACATTGAGGTGGAGATCTCAACGTAAACTGTGGTCGACTCAAGGTGAATCTCCCCCACATGTGTTAGTGCTTAACCCTATAGATACATATATTCCCGAAGGCATTTGCGTCAAATATATATTGTGTTCATCTCCCCCAAATCTTAATTTTGATCATGATATCCTGGTTGGCATTCAAGACTTACCCACAACTTGTCTGCTGAATGGGGGTGAAGTTGATGTAATGTCTAAAGGAAAGACTTATATGTGGGATCCATATCTGGGTCAACAACAGATGAGCGGTTCAGCAGTTAGGTTTAGGTAACGTTCTCAAATTAAGTTACCTATTTTGAGACCTTCTTCAAGACCGCCCTTCCCCATCCCTTGTCATGATTGTTATGGGAAAATATGCCTAGGCCTGTATCAACGGATGGTTCGGTCACGTTTATTTTTTCCCGTTTCTAAACTTTAAAGACCTCCACCTCCACAATCCCACCGCTTGCCAGTGATGTCATCTGTGAACGTTCCCTAAGGCTTGGCAGGGTATTTACGTTCAGGTACAAGGATCTAAATCAATAAGGGGGTAGTTGTTACTGTGGATGTAAACGTTAACCCTCAGCCACCACCAGACCACGCACCTGGAACTGGAGGAGACATGGGAGGAGGTGTCTTAGCAGGAGTGCTTCACAGCCCAAAATAATTATCTCATTTCAAGAAAATAAATGGCTAGTTTTAAGAAAAAATATTTTCTTAAAACTAGTCATTTGTCCGCCTTTTTGGCTGTGTGTTGATTGTCTCTGACATCCCATATGACTGCTTTCGATCAGATTTATGTAAGATAGTACAAACATGTAGGCCTAAGTATAAGAATGATTAAAACATCTCCTGTAAAGAAGCCAAATAATATATCTGCTAATAATTAATAGACTTTTACCCGTTTTCCCTCTTCTTATATCCCTTCTGTACCTCCTGGTGTCCAACTGGTGTATGATAGTTGTAGTAATTTCAGGAACATGGCCTTGTGGGGTCCAGTCTACCTTGCACAGAGGCAAATATCAGAGTCACCCAATGTCGCCAATACTACTCTCATACAAGGGTCAGGCACTGCTGGACTATAATAGATGGGTCAAGGGCCATTCTAGTGAGGGTCAGGCTAGGCTGGACATTCAATAACAGGCTGGACCTTGGCAAACTTGCTTGAAAGTCTGGCCATGCTGGATCCTCATGCCATAGTCTGGCAATGCTGGACTCTTGGGAGAGTCTCTATCAGCCTGCAAGAGTCCAGCATTGCCAGACTTTGGCATGATGATCCAGCATGGCCAGACTTTCAAGCAAGTTTGCCAAGGTCCAGCCTGTTATTGAATGTCCAGCCTAGCCTGACCCTCACTAGAATGGCCCTTGACCCATCTATTATAGTCCAGCAGTGCCTGACCCTTGTCTGAGAGTAGTATTGGCGACATTGGGTGACTCTGATATTTGCCTCTGTGTGGGCAGGATGGACAATGTCGGCCCGGGGTCATGGTACAGAGGAAGTAGGCTACACTGTCAATGGTTCTGTGGGCGTACTTTGGTATATTTGAAGTCCATTTTGTAGTACAATGTATAATATTATGTAGAGAGAAATAAGGGAAGAAAGAGATAGCATAATCCAGTGTATATTTTTGTTTGTTTGAACCATTTAGCGTTCGGTTAGGCCTTTCTATTAAAGCAGTCCAAATGTGCAACGCCACATGAATGTGACTCACATGTATGTGACGCTGCATGATGCATCATTGCAGTGCCGGCGAGTTAAGGTTGATCGCTACTCATTGAATATGGACTCCTGCGCATCTCTCTGCGCATATTGCTTTAAAAAAATACAACCTGTTCCTCCCTTGGGAACTGACCTGAGAATGCAATATGGCGGCCAGTCCCTACCTGGTGGAAGGGGGGCCTGGAGGTAGAAGGTGGAACTACCACCTAAACATCAGTTTCCCATTTAGGGTGAACACAATATATACCCATACTTTCTATCAGCAACTATGGTACACATTTTCCATTTCTTAATGATCTGAACTACCATTAGGCAAAAAATTAGGAAATTCTATGGATGAAAAGTTAAGAGTAGCGATCAACCTTAATATACTGCATCATGAAGACAAAATACATGAAGCCTTGAGGCATCATGCTGTCCCCCAGTGCTCTGCATAGAATGAACAGAGGAAAGGCTGACTCTAACTTTGATTCGGTTCGTGCCTTCCACATTGTTTGACCCCGAGTGTAACATGAATCGGTATAGACCCCCCGTGATATAGCCACCCTGCCGTTGCACGCCATGGACATAACGTTTAATGATGTCAGTGCCGTTTATCAGATCTCCAACTCCATTGTGCGGTTAAATTACACTAATTTACCACATATAAAACATGCATGCACGCACATGCCGATGTTTTCAATACGAGCCAAAGCAAAACATTTTATAACTGTTTGCTCTACTCATTCCAATCTTTTTTTTCTATTGACGTCAGATGTACGTCATAGAAAGATGGTGTTTTAAAGACCTCTCTACCACACGGCCATCGTGCTCATCAAGTATCCATTGTACAGCTAAAGTACACTAATATACTCATAAAACACACTTTTCATAACATACTACATATTTCATAGGGGAACGTTCACAAAAGGCGTTGTCCACTGCGGCTGAGTGCCCACCCCCTCGCGAGTGATGTCATTTGTGACCGAACCGTTAGTGACGAAAGCCTAGACATATGCATACATATAAAGGACACTCTGTCGAAAATAGTGTCAGGGGGTAGCGAAAAGTGCCTAAGATAGGTGAGGTCATTTGTGAATGTTCTCTTGTTTCTTATTATTTTCACCCATTGTTGTAGGGTGTATAGGCTGTTGTAGGGTGTCATGACCTTTCTAGCGTACAGTCACACTGAACCTAATATGTTGACAGTTATGCTACATGACTGTAGCAGTTCCAGACATAATATCGGACTGATATACCAAGCCATATACCATTCATCCAACTCATTCATTCATACCCACTTCCCTAAGCAATACCATCCAAGAATTGTTTAATTCTTCCTTAAATCCACAAAACAAAAAGAAGGTGTGATAATGAATCTTAGTATAGTCCTAGATCTATCATAACATTAATGTGAGTTGTTAACATTTTCTATCATGGTGTAACGGACCCCAGATACCATTGTCCTCTGCCACCCCCCCCCCCCCCCCAGGGCCGGTACCCGTCAGTCATAACACCAAACACCGACTCACGCCACCAACCAGCAACAGTCATCTCCAAGGACAATTTTCTCCGTTGGGGGTCCTGTGAGTTTTGGGGGTCAGGGGTTAGGTGGCCCCTGAAGGTATCTTCAACAAATGGGGACCGTGGGGTTAAAGGGGAATGCCATGGAGTTCACCAACCTGTCAGCCCCTAGTTTCTAGATGTATACCTCATTCTATACATATCATCTTCTAACAACGCCTTTGCATTATTTTAAATAAAAGAGCAATGTCGAAGCTGCACTATCATTTATGAAAAGTAGCCTCCCACAGATTTCTTTTGAAATATAAACACTATCGGAATGTAAGGCATGCACAGAAGTTTGTTATTTAACCAATAATATATGAATATCGCCGAACGCGGGGTGTGTATTCTTGAATAATGACCGAGGTGCGTAGCACCGAGGTCGTTATTCATGAATACACACCCCAAGGTCGGCGATATTCATATATTATTAGGTTTATTATACGATATTTCGATTAATATGTCCTTATTTACCTTTAAAACGTCCTAATTTGGCCATTTTGAAGGATTATTGACTGAATATCACTCGTACAGCAGTAGCGCCATGTTGTTTTGACCTCCCACCAACCCTGCTCGCTGATTGGTGGAGCCTGGTGACGTCATAACCTCAATCTCCAACACTGAGTTCAACATAGAATTTGTGAGGGGGCCAGCTTGGGGCTATGTTATATACTAACCAGCGTTTCCCTCCGCATTCACCACAGCCGAATAGGCTTGGCAGCTAGTATCCGCCTCACACACCAAGGGTACCCGGATCGATCCTGGGTGGAAACGAACCTTTTTCAAAATGCCTATTTCTATGTGAAAAAAAATCCCTAGAATTATTTTAACGAAAGGCTAAGTAAAGTCCAACTTCTACCTTTATAGTAAAAAAGAAATTAGAAAAAAAAATTGATTTTCAAAGAAACTATACCAAAAAATGCCTTTTCTTCTGTAACTCGGTAAATAATGGTCCTACAGGGCTGGAAATCCGCCTGTACACTCCTTGTTTCGCCACCTTCCTCTACCAGCGCCTTCACGGCGTGGTGGTTAGCACATCGGACTTCAAGTCTTGATGTAGCGTGTTCGAGTCTCCATAGAACCTCGGATTTTATGGCCGCCGATTCCCATTCAGAATCGTTCTGATATTCAGGATATCAGAACGATTCTGAATTCCCCATTCAGAATCGTTCTGATATCCAGAATATCAGAACGATGTGACCCCCTCAAGTGTGGGGTATGCAGGAATATCAGAACGCGAATATCACCTAAAATGGACGGTGTGCGCCCATATCGTATAATAAACATGTGTATTTTGAAGTGGAATGGTAAGACTATAGCTTTGTTTGCATTCCCTGCTTCCCCCTCCACGTTTCTTTCTTCTCTTGCCATTCTTCTTAACTTTAAACTCAGGGAAAATGTATAGGTGTTGTGTTCATCAAAGCACGACTTCTTTGATCGTATTCTGGAAAGTAACGGGAATGCAAAAGGGAATATAGGGCCTTCACACATGTTTACCTCACATTGCATCATTTATCATGAGGCATATTTTGTTCTCGATATTCCTTCGGGAGGAAATCTGAAATGGTCACCAACAACATAAAAACAATATTGCCAAAATAACCAGCATGCCCCTGCAATTATGTTGACATCTGAACCATTTAAAGTACAGCATGGTTCTTTGGTGCACCCTTGTCAGCATGATGCATTTATGCAGGGCTGGTGATAAGTACTACGGACTTGGCATGATGCACCAATACGCCAACGAATAATAATCATTGAGCATTTGTGACGTCTTGTTGAGTACCACATTAACGGACCAAGGCCTGTTTCTAGGATTAAAGCTGTCACAGCTATAGGGAGTAGGTCTCACCAGCATGATTTATGGACATGTGTATATTTTTGCCCCTTCTTTTGTTTTTTCTCCAAGGTAAACAAGGACATAGCTTGGGGGACATAACGGGACATACCTCCCACTGCTGCCCCCCCTACACACCAACCTAGTTCAGTTAGTGCACAGTGTATGCCTTAAGGCTCTAAGATTGTTCGCAGCAACTTCTAAGCAGGGGAGAAGATAGTAGGAAGAAGTCAAGTGATTTCTCACTCTGGCAGTTCCCTAATTGCCTTCCCAGTAGCTTATTAGGGAAGATGCCATAGGGAGGGTATGGAAAACAACAAACTGAGAGGGGTGTAGGATGACAAGAAGGAGATGTTTGGGTCCTGGCACACGAATGATCGCTCTTTCTTTTAGGCTACTCAAATGTCTTTTAATTTGGAATTCATTTAAATCATTTAAAAATTAAAAAATATTATTCAAAAAATTGTTTTTCAAAAAGATACGTGAATCATTCTTCTTTCTGTGCAGCTGCTCACACATGCACTGCAGCTGCTCACAGGTGCGCTGTTTCTTTGAATTCATTACTTGCACAACTGATGTTATAAACACAGAAGGTGTGCCTGTCGTGGAACCTGATTTTATTCACTCATATTTCTTTTGTTTACAAGGGCTTTTTTAGCATCTAGACCTAACCTATTTAAAAAGGCAAGTTTACATCATAACTACACATGAACTAAAAGCCAGTGGGCGGTGCAAACCTGTCAGTACTGACGACTTCTGGTCGTAAAATCGTCAAATTGAGGATACCGAAATCATTTTGACGGTCTAATTATTAATAAAGTGAAGACTGGAGCAAATCTGAGGAAGTCACCTGGAGGCTCATTCAGAACAACTGACGTGCACGTGGTCGTAGGCAACTGGTGACGTGATGAAACCTATTTGACAACCACTAGAAAAATCTCTTTCACAATATTTCCTATACAAATATATGGAATATATATTAAAATAGCACATTTTGCCAGCTACGAATACCTTCGTCAATTGCAAATATTCCAATATTGACGAAAATCGCAATATGATGACTGAAGAGTCTGTTCTGAATGAGCCTCCAGAGAGTCTTTTCATAAGGCCAGTTTATGATATCGCAAACTTTGCGTGTTTCATAAAAACTCCAAACCTTATGAAAAGACTCTCAGGACACAGAAAAGGTAATTATATTTGTGAATATCTGGTGCCTTTTCTGGTGTTCTGGTGACATCCCCAGATTTCCCCCAATCGCGAACGTTCAATTCCTAGGTGCCGTTTGCAGGGATGTCACATAGTTACTATGATTCATATATTCCTTTTTGATATTCGCTTACACTATTTATAGACTCTTTCTAGGTAGATGCCCCGCCCACATACCAGCTAGTGCACTAAAACATAGGCTAGAAATAGACATGAATGTGAGGCGAAATCCTTGTTGTATCGTGCTATAAAACATTCCGACAATGGTCAATGTCCAAATCATTACTCACCATCAGTAAACGTTCACAAATGACGTCACGATGGGGTGGGGTCTTTGGGTCCATGACAAGACGTGACCTAGACCTAAGGGCCATGCCCCCTCCCCAAAGAGCCATGCCCCCTCCCCAAATCTTGAAGGGGCAGAGTATCTCCTCAATTCTCTTTTTTAGAAATGCTAAGGAATTAAATTATTTCTAGTAGATAAGCCACTATATGCTTTAATATATTATACTAAATTTGGTCTTTTATCCACAAATTTACCTTAAAAAGATTAAATTATGTCAATATTTTCAAAATTTATCTAGGGGCCTGTAAGGCTTACAAATATTTCTCAGCGCTTCGCTTCTGACGCTTGGAATCTGGGAATCACCCACCCGTCTGAACCTCTTTCGTTCGGCTTTGTCCCCCTCCCCCACCAAGTCAAGTTGCCTTTGACTCCCCTGAAATATCTAGGTCTACACCACGACAGGACACCTCAGCTGTCTGACCATGGTATTTGTCTGTATGTGGAGAACTCCACAGTAGGTAAATGTCCATGAAATGACACGTGCCCCATTGTAAGTTTAGCTATTTACAAGTCGGGGAACATTGACATATAACTTATATATAAGCTATTCTGGCATGTTTTCAAGTGCCCCCTACCACCCTCTTTTCACTTTTTTTGAGCAAATTGGCATATATATACAAATGTATGGCTCAGGTCACGTTTTGTCACTGTATACAAATACGGCCTAACCCCACTCCCAGACTGTGATGCCATTTGCGAACGTTCTCTGAGCAACATGCAAAGCAAAAAAGATCTATTACGAGAAGAAGAATGACCTAGGGTTGATTGAGGACCCTAAACCTGCACAAGAGGTGACATGATTGGTCGGCATATTATTGCCCGGATGTTGTACTTCATCTTTGGGAGGAACCCGTATGTGGAATGTGACAATGGCGTCTGTTGTGTGTAAGGGGGTGAAGTACTTGGACGTTAAACCCTCTAAATACAGCATGGTGGTTTAATGCACCATTCCCCTTTGTAGTCACGATGTATGAATGCAGCACCGGTGAGTAAATCAGGAAGAGTGCTCCAGTCATGCAGCTTGCCAACCCTGGATAACCCTACGGGACTGATACACTCCTGAAGCGTGGGCATGATGCACCAATGCAGCGCCATTATGCCAGCCTTCGAGGGTTTATAATGTAGGGGTGTAAACATGGGTAGCCGAATTCTATCACATTGGTCGACAGCCAGGTTTCTAGGCTATATACCAAATTTAGTCAGCGATTATAGAAACTCTAAATGTTGAAGACCTATAATGTCCAAATGTATTACTGATATAATAATTATTCAATTATATCAATTTCAATTTTTGTTTCTCTTTGACAATTATCAGGCGTCATGATATTTGCAGAGAGCTATATCATTCTGATACCTTTAGTGTTTCTATACCTGGGCTCCATATGTCAGTATAATAATACAGTGCTGTGTGGGTAGATGTGGGTGGGAGAGGAGGAGGGAGGGGGTTGCTGAAGTCAATCATCACTCTAACTCTATGTGCACCCATATCCTTACAATAGCTCGTTGTACTAAGTTAGGGATCTAGCGTGTAAAAACCCAGCACCCAGCCCCCTCACCTAGTTTTATCTAAGCTGCTTTACTCTCCACTTCACCCCTGACCTGGTTCTGGGACATACCAGAGAGGAAAGTACTAGGCACTTAACTATTTAAGGACGAGCCTCAGAGCTTTAGAGTAAGTCACTCGCGATGCATTAGTGCATCATGTAGACCCTTTGGGTGTCTTCATGTCGAAGGTTTGCATGAATGCAGTGCTGGTGAGTTACTGGCATTGGTGTATTCATGGTTGACAAAAGGACATAGCACATTAACCCACAATGCTGCCCTCAGAGGTTTAAGTGTCCCGATCCTACTCAATTCACACATAAACAACCAGTCACAAAGTTCAAGTTGAGATCTCTATTGAATGTTTGTGAATAAAGAAAAGATATGTTGGAATACCTTTATCAAGTGATATAATCCTTTTATTTACACATATGAAATTGTAACTGAATTATCTAAACAGCCAGTTACAAAGATTAAGTAGGAATGATTGAACATAAAGAATGTAATTTATAAGTTGGAGTGCCACAATAGTGGTGTCTTGGCTGTGAACCTTGAATTGAATGTATAAATGAAGTATGTATTTTGAATATTCCCATCTGCAGTTAGCACAAGAGGCGAAAACCATGAATAGCTGCATGAGAAAACACACGTTTAATGTTTTGGTTTGGGAAATAATGTACTAGTCTATTTGTTTCACCTTTTGAACCGTTTCTCATAACTCCCCTGGCAAGTCAGCATTGGGGTGGCTCTGATCCGGTCCTTTTCAAAACGAAAGTTTCTTTTCTACATACAGGACTATTCCCAATACATCTGGATGTCTTATTTCATTTCAATACTGAATTCCTACTCTGACATCTCCCTATATGCAGTAGAACCTACCTCTAAATCCACCTTCAATAGCGTCCTTCACCCATGACATGTACCTGTATAATACCCTTTTTTTTTCACTTAAAGGTTCCATGGTTACTAAAGTCACTGGGTGTACATGATAAGTTAGTTTCCGAAAAGGCCATCAGGTGTCAGGCCCATGTATGTGTCCGGTTCGTCACGGTCTAATGATCAAAGATAAGGCAGGGATCCCGGGTGGTGATGTCACTATGGCAACCAGGTACAACTATGTTGTCACATAATACTTGAATTACATGTATACATCACCATCAAAAGGCCAACTTCCATTTTCGAGGAGATATATTACATTTTAGCTCTGTTTAGTATTATTGCAAGTCATTCTAGAATGGCGGCCATCTTGGCATCTAAAGTCTTTGCTGATTCCTACAGATTAGTAAGCTAGCTGTGTAGGAACCAGCGTGGGTCAGACTAGAGGCTACCCACCCAGGGCACCAGCAACCAGCAAAATAACATACTCTACTTCTGTCCAGGCAATTCTTAGTTCTTTCCTACCCCAACGGTCCCTTCATCCAGAACGTATAGAGACCTATTTCATTGAGTGTTCAGACATGTTGAATCCACTGGATACCTGGGAAATCACCGAGAAGAGCAATCCTATTCAGTGCCTGCCATTCCCGAGCGGAAAGACTGGATCATCCTGATTGATCTATATCCAGAGCTATGTCCCTTGTAAGGTAGAACCCTGGATGCCCCAACTACCCGCTTATAGTATCTGCTCCCCTCACTTGCCGCCCTCCACTGGTCTATTATCGCCCACCTGAGGCCACACACCTGTACACACACCTGTAAGTACCTACAGTACCTGGGGGTGTCAGGGGGCTACCGACAACGTCAAGGTTGCCGCGTCACAGATAAGGCGCACAGAGTTATGTACCTCCCTATGATGTATTCTCTGGGTGTATTCTCTTACTTCTTTGTCCCAGTGTCCCTTCCAGGCACAGACTCACTGTAACAGGCTGTAACATACTCTGTGGTTTATACAGCCTGGTACTGCCTTACTGTGGTAATCTCCAAGTAGATACGCTCTGCTAGCGAGCTGGGAGCAGCTTGGGCTGGGAATTTCCAGAGTATCAAGATGGCCCCAGTTACACCGTATCAGATCCTATGCATTCAAGAGTCTTAACAGACAACTAGAGCTCTTCCTCCCCCAGGTTGGCATCACCACGTGATCACCCCAGGGTGACACGTGACAGGTAGATCCTCCAGGGTCCCACTGCGCGTGCGCAGACGCTGCTGATGCACCCTGGGATAGCGGCAGGTGTTGGTGGTGCCCCTGGTGGCTGAACCTCACATCACAAGTCCATTAGGAGATCCTCCTCGTGGCAGCCTGAGGAGAGGTAGCCGTTGACCCCACTCTGGGTGGTGCTGTGGTGGTGCTGCTGGTGGTGGCCATTGGTGGTGCGGTGCTCATGGTAACCATTGGTTATTACCTCACCCTTCACTGTCTTGATCCTACTACTTGTTCTCGTCTCGAAGGAGTCATCCTCATCGGAAGTCGTTGTTTTCGCGGTTCGCCGCTCAGGGGCGTTGTAGATGAAGGGCCCGCTGCGGTGCATTCTGGGTAACTCATTAGCATTCGCGTCGTGCCCAGCCTCGTTCCCGTTCAGCTCCCGCCGGAAGCTGGTGTAGGTGATAGTGGTGGTTTCCGGGCGGCCATTGTCGAGGGGAGACCGACTTCCGGTGGTGAGGCGGAGGGGGCTGGGGGTGTCGGGGGAGCTGCCAATGCCGTCAGACAGGTAGTCCAGGGATTCCATGCTGGCGTCTGCGTCTGTGGACGATGACAACTCTGACTTACGGATTTCCTCTTCTGTAGCGTGAGAGTTCGGTGTTGTCCGAGCATGCGCCGACGACGTGTACTTCCGGGGTTCTAGACGCACCGATGACTTGTACCACTTCCGGTGTGCTTCGGCATGATGGTCGACCTGTTGGATAGTAAAAGTCAAGATTAAGGGCTTTATACTTTTCTATACATTAGCTGTGTACAGCAGACAATAGCAATACCTCAGTATAATGTACATTGTATACGTAGCGTTCGATCTGCCGTGCAGTTCCAATGTAAGACGACAGGCGGCGCGCGGGAGCGCTAGTTCGCTAAGATGCCGCTAGAGGGCTCAGTCGTGTCTACGGGGCTCAGTCGTATCTACGAATACATATTGCGCTATAGCTTACGCCATGGGAGGAGTGGAATTTTGTTACTTTCTGGGATTTAACCTTCCATATAGGGGTACATATATATGTGATGGAGAATAATTAAATATATAATGCATAGATGCTAGGAGTGGAAGCTTGGGCTCAGTCGTATCTACGGTCAAACTACCCCTGGCACACGGCTAAAAGTCAATGGGCGCTACAGGGTAGCATATTGAAGATAGACTCACAATTTTTTTTATTGTATAGGTACACTACACACGCTTATTATGAAATAGCTTTTTTATCTTCATACTATAATTATATATAGGTAGGGCCATTTTCTGTTTGGGCTCAGTCGTGTCTACGCAAAACTACCCCTGAACTTTTGACCACACACCATAGTTACCACATATACAAGATAGGCCTAAGTGGTGCCAAAATGTTCCCTAACATACGGGGGACCTAGGAAAAAAAATTGTGCGAATACCTCTATTTATAGAGTAGTACATGCAGCATAATGTCAATTTTTTTTATTTTATCGTTGGAAAAAGGCCTATTTTGGGGTGTTTTGGCGCCTCTAGGGCCATAAATTAAGATCTGACATAGGTAAAACCATGGTTTCCCTCGTACATCTATACAAGCTCGATCATACTAGACCAAAAAAATAACTGTATATGACATTTGAAAAATTTTATTGACTGGGAAAGGAAAAAAGTTCAAATCAGGACGATCTGTGACATCTGGTCGTATACTCTCATTTGGATTACAATGACTTGCTAGCCCAACCATACTATAATTAATATTACGCCAACAGTCCTACTAATGTACCCTCCAGGGGTACACTCTGCCATCTGGCAAAGTTTGCTATGCTAAACTTTGTCGGATAGGCAACGGATAAATGGTATCCAGTTACTTTGTGAGTAGTGGAATACCCCCTTAGAAATATTTGTACAGTTTTGGTTTGATCAGTACTGACTAACCGACCTTAGTGTTTCCATTTCTATGAGTAATAGGTTAAACCATTATTCATATTAAATGTTGGTCTTGCCTCAGGTATTTTTGAATATCAGCTCGTCATTCTGACCAAGATCCCTATGGCTAACCTGAGATAGCCACTACTGACTAAGCCCTGGGACATAAAGATTATCAGTGTAGATAAGGCTTACCCAGGTGGCAAAAGACCGCGAGGCGGTGCGCGGCCGTGTGAATGACGTGTCGGAGTAGGAGAGCGGCTTGAGGCGCGTGACGTACTCTACCCGGCTGACGTAACGTCGCCGTGTCGAGTCGCCGTACACGATGACGGAGTCACGGTATGACGTCGGACACAGCCCCGGCCCGATCAGGACGCCGGTACGGCACCTGGAAGTAGAGAAGGAAAAATTCAAATGATCATATTGTCTATTCACCTCCCATAATCAGGCGTTATCATGCTATTGGTCTGATTAAATAGAGCTTGTTAACCCTTTAAATACGACATAGTGCCTTAATGCATCATGCCCTTGGTCGTCATGATGCCTAATTGCAGCCCAGGCTACATTCAGGCATGATGCCGACCATATGGGGTTGAGACACTCCCGAAGGGTCGGCATGATGCACAAATGCAGCACCGGCGAGCTATTTTACAAGCCAGGATGAGGAATGCAAAACATACTTTCCCAGATAACAGTAATTGTTTGGGCTAGGGCACTTTTTTAGATTTTTCAGGTTTCATTGCAATCAGGATAGTTTAGTTTATACCGGGGTATCTTTGTTGTGCCAAATGGCTAACAGTGATTTACCTTCACAAAGCTTCACACACAATATAATTGTTAAAAAGAGGCTAATTGATTCAAGTCCCCTCGTAATGTTATCATTTGAAAACTATAGTTAGGGTTGAATTTTTGTTAGCCCCTCTTTGAAGTTTGAACAAAGTTCAAAGTTCTATATACATATCATTGCTCCACTATACTCTATTCTACTCTAGATACTTGAGATCTAAATGCATTATCACACATACGTTTGGGAAACTAGCTTGCGGTATCAATAATGCATTTGTTAGTCTTATTCACAATCTCCAGAGAGATATCAAATTACAAAATGTCACAATGTACTCAAAGATACCATGTATTTTCAATAATATTCAACTCTCAATCCACATACCATCAATATCAAATAATGGCCTCACAATCACAGTTCAAATAAATAGCTGCACAAGTACCTCTAGTCTAGAACTCACAGCCTGCAATACATATTACATATAAAGATGTAGCAAAGGTGTATAAAATAAAGATCAATGTTACCTGAAGCTACCAGTTTCCATTAGCCTTCAGTTCATTCCCACAGTCCACAATCCTATCCTAGAGCCAGACCACAATCCTCCAGCACCAGTCTCCAGAGTCAATCACACTCAGACTCCCTCCACACTGGTGCCTCCACACTGGTAGGTCTGCACTACTCTGTGTTTGCTGTACCCCTCTGGACTAAGTACCCCACATCTTCTGTGTTGGTAACACCCCAGCTCTCCTCTCACTGGCTCACCTGGTCACATGTCCAAATAGCCACACCCAAACAAGCTCCACTAGCCTCACCTGCACTGAAGCCAGTCGCTTTCACGCCTCCAGTGACCTTGCCCTAGCTTTCAGTGAGACCACCTAACACACAGTTAGACATTAAACCAAAATCGTTTTCTGATGTAATTTTGATTCCAGTAATATATTTGAGATCATATAATATTTACATCATAGTGATACATGCAAACGCAATATAACATTTGTACCAATATAACCCTACATAATCGTCTACACACAGGGACTCGTGTTTTTAATGTCAGGAAAGTTATCAACACCTATTTTGATCTGATAACGCTAGGGCTATTGTTATTGTAGAATTTTGAATTTGTGCCAATTGATAAAGGCAACACTGTATGTGTAGGACTCCCCTTTAGGAGACAGCCAATGTGATATGACTGTATTTTAGTGAATTCAGAACATGTCACAGAAATACTATATATTGAACTGTTCTATATTATATGTGTTTCATGAAATGCTATACAAGTACTAAGATCCTTGTACAATCCTTGTAGGCCGCTAGATGAGGTATACACGTCGACTAAAACAATATTATATACTAGTATGTGTACATGATATGGAGCAGTAGATGCCGCACGTCCATAACTCATCCCCATATCCCGACCCCATAATATAAGTGGTTATGTAAGTGGGCAGGTCACACACACCCCAGCTGTGCTGATGACGGACACACATGGTGTATTGGTCATTAAGCTGTCCACATTATGCCTACAACAACACTCATAATCTTTGGCTCCCTATATGGCAAAGCTCTCAGTCACTATAGCCTAGCTATTAAACCAAGTTAGTCATTTTTTTGGCTCCATAATTATACAACCAACCTTTAGGCTAGTTAATACTGTCAGTTTGGTCAGTACTGACCAATCGCCTTAGCCTTCCCATTTTTGGCTTAGACCCTTTGAGTAAGGCAGTAATCATAACTATTTTCGCCTCATTCATTCTTGAATTGCACTTGGTCAAGCCTGACCAATGTCCTTATGACTAACCTGGGTTAGCCACTACAGACTCAGGGCCGGGGCTTTTAGATTATCTGTCTACCATCAAGTCTATAGAAGGACGAAGGTCCATGATAATCGTTAATGATGCCAACAAAATAAATCCGGGGTAGAATTACTGTGGGACTGAATTCACTCCCCCCAAATGTGGCTGCAGAGGGGTATTTGGAACTGGGGCGTTCCATGGGACTTTTCGACCTGGCTCATTCATTTCAGCGACTACTCGAGTTTAGGACAAAAAGTGACTATTGTATAACAGCACGAAATTTTGCAAGATCCAGGTCCATGGTAAAGGGTATAGAAATGGATTTGTTACTTGGTGCACTTTATGAGTGCGACTTTCCGACCTCGGGGAGGGGGGGGGGGCTCTCTGCAAACCCACTGGAGCAGGGCTAGTCAACACAACCGGGCACCAAAACACATACATAGGTTATTTATGGGGCGAGGAAATGACTATAAATAGACACAATATGAATGCATATTATATGAGTTGTATTCTGGGCACTTTACTGCGCGGGGCCTCCTCATATGGGTTCCTCTGGATGTCTGCCAATGTTTGGGTAATACTGACAGGGGTCTGATCTCCAATCAACAACCCCAACCACATTCTTTGTGGCTGGATTAACCCTTTAAGGGTAGTATGGCGTTTTAATGGCCTTTTGCCGGATTGATCCGACCCCAGTATCTATTCCCAATACTTGGAAATTTAATTTTTTTCAAACAATAAAAGTTCTAGCAAATCTTTGGTCAGTAAGAACAGGCTCCCACTGATTTCAGTGCCTCTACATGGGTATCCGAATTTTTGACCATGTCGCCGTGTCGAATTTGAGTAAAAGAGCAGTGTCAGCTTGTCGATTTTTATACATATATAGGAACTGATAGAAAAATCTCTGTGCGTCGATTTTTATCACAGATTTTTCTGTGTCCGTCAAGTTTTAAAAAGGCCTAAAACGGCCGTGTACCTGTATCGATTCTTACCCATGTAGAGCCACATTTCAGTGAGCTAATTAATTGTCTGGCCTCAGGAAATTTCACCATTCAAAATAAAAGAGAAAAGAAAAAGATGCGCCCAATCTAATGCTTAGGGCCATGTACGTTAGTAGGCCTGAAACAACCTCCCTCCTTTTTTGCCCAAACATAAAGCCTTCAGGTATTATGCTGTCATTGATGGGTTAGAACTCGGGTTGAAGTAAGATAAAAGCTTACTTACATACATGAGTAGGAAATGGTTATTTCACTTTAATAAAACACATGTACTTTTTAACTGGGGAGTTCTAGAAAGGTTCTAAGGTTTATATAAATAGGATATAATCCTGGATTAGACTAAGATTGGGAATTGGAATGGTGTGAGACTACTATATCGACGATCGACGTTGCCATACATTGCATATAAGTGTTTGTAACTATTGCTAACATAATAATTGGGATGATTGAATTAGCTAATCCATTATCCTTTGAGGACCAGATAATACCCTAAGGGTTTAATTCCTTTGTCATCATAATTGCATCAATGAAGCCCTAGGTGCCGCTGCAATGGTGCGTTTTGTCGGCTCAATGGGAGTGTATCAATCCCATAGGATTCGCATGATGCATGAATGTAGCCCTCGTGAGTACATGCAATCGGGCCAAGTAAAAAAGAAGACTTCCAGTTAACACTGCAGGTTCTGCCGGCGGGATACATAAATAATTATCTTTGCTTTCCCCTTGTTAAGGGCCCAGATATATTTTCCTAGTTTTCGCTCTACTGGAAACTAACCTCTTTTTGGCCTCACCGCAGTGGCACTGCCGCGTTCATGCATCATGGCAGTATGGAAAATTAAAGCACTATGCAGCCCTTAAAGAGTGAAGGCGCTATGCAGCCCTTAAAGGGTTAATGCACTATGCAGCCCTTAGAGGGTTAGTCAATACGCCAGGTGTGGCAGCTTACCTGGTGTTGGTGTCTAGATCACAGTAGGCCACACAGGCGTGTTGCTGGTGAGCAGGCACCTCGGCCACTGCCACCGTCTCACTGTACTGCACCGGGATCATGGCGGCCTGAAAGCAGCAGAAACACAATTAATTTATATAATAATAATAATAATAATAATAATGATAATGATAATAATAATAATGATAATAATGATAATAATGATAATAATGATGATAATAATAATAATAATAATAATAATAATAATAATAATAATAATAATAATAATAATAATAATAATAATAATAATGATAATAATAATAATATAGATGTTGATGAGGCTACGAAAATGGTCTGTTGCAGATTTTCTCACCCTATCTAGCAAAAAAGGGTTGACTAAAAGAAGTTTTTTCTAATTTCGAAAAAAGAACTATGCTATTTTCCGGCTATTTCAAAGGTGTTTTCGAGTCAATATGATGGTCTACGAGTCAAGGACAAAACAATGGTCAATATCCGGGTACTTTTGATGTCCAAGTAAGTTAACACCTGAAAGATACTGCCTGGGCAAATATAGGAAGAATTAAACCATGGATCAGTTGTGAACATCAATGAAATTGGTGCCCACCTGACACATGTAGTCAGTAATGAAAATTGAAATAGGGCGTCATCCAATAAGCTCAGATGTTGGTTAATCTATCATGAAGTATAAATATTAAACAACGTTACACCATTTGAATCCAGGGTATCCTACATGTATGGGACAACATGGACAGGAGTGGCTCCATGGTACTCCATGTATTGGCAGTGTGTAACACTGAGTCACTGAATCACTCAATGTGGATCATTACAACAGGTCATGTAGAAAGGTGGTTCAGTGCTAGACCCAGTCTCATCTTAATGTTGCCAAGATGAGACCAAAGCCGGCCTCTATGAAAATGCTTCTATATAGGCCTATAATCCAGGCGCCCAGAGGTACCCAGGTACTTACTTTTACCAATACTCAATATAAGGTTGAAATACAATTCCGATATCCCCTGTCACCACCTTAGACTGGCCGGAGTCTCCCTGAGTTGCCCTCTTCTCTCTCCCCCTGCCTTAGACTAGCTGCAGTCCCTTAGTTGCCCTTTTCCCATTCCCCCTGCCTTGCCCTTTTCCCATTCCCCCTGCCTTAGACTAGCTGCGGTTCCTTATAGTTGCCTTATTCCCCCCCCCCCTCTGCCTTAGACTATAGCTGCAGTCCCTGAGTTGCCATATTCCCTCTATCCTGCCTTAGGCTATAGCTGCAGTCCTTAGTTGCCTTCTTCCCTCTATCAGGACTTAGACTGGCTGCAGTCCTTGAGTTGCCTTCTTCCTTCCTCCCTTGCCTTAGACTGGCTGCAGTCCTTCATTTACATTATTCACTTATACCGCAGTTGCTGAATTTCCCTGCATCTAATGCACTAACAGTCGCTCTGGCATATTTCCTTATCCCCTCGATAGCACTCGATAGTCTATCCCAGCTTCCCCTATATTTAACCACCATATGTTACTATACCTGGAGCAGAATTACTATTGATACAGCAGCTTACCAAGTGACTATGCCCACATTCCAGAAATAGATATTAGACAAATGAGATGCACCTGTCACTGTGGTACAGTAAGGTAGCCTACTACAGTAATACCAGCAGTATATCATACATGATTATGGTCATTAGTCCTCAGGCTATACGCAGGTACGCCTACATGTCACATCCACTCGTGTGTGTTAACCCTTTAATGGTAGCATAGTTTCAATGCCCCTTTGTTTGACCATGAAATAAGAATGCAGCGAGTAACCCGCCAGCCCTCAGCAGTGTCAGATTCAGGATTTTAGAAATGGGGGTGAGTGGGGCGTGTTCTTGGGGCATCTTTCTTCGACAACATCTGATTCTGATTGTAAAGTAAAGATATGCAAACCCCCCCCCCCCAAAAAAAAACAACACAAAAAAAACAACAAAAAAACAACAACAACAGCACAACAAACAAACAAATACTTGTCACCGCATTGGTGCATCATACCAATCGTTATCGGCGCTGAATTGGGGCATCATAATTATTATATGCATGATAGCAAATACACCTGAGGTCTTGAGGCATGATGCTGTGCTTTAAGGGTAAATGGGTATGACACA
This sequence comes from Harmothoe impar, assembly GCA_947462335.1. NCBI lineage: Eukaryota > Metazoa > Annelida > Polychaeta > Phyllodocida > Polynoidae > Harmothoe > Harmothoe impar. Next base: position 37,849,181 of record OX381720.1, read on the forward strand.
CACGTAGAACCGTTAGTGTTGGTTGTTATTCTGACACGTTCAATAACAAACAGACAGTGAGAAAGAGAAAGGAGAGACAGCGATAGAGAGAGATGGACAGAGGTAGGAGAGAGAGAAACTGAAGGGGAAAGAGAATGAGAAACACATACTAACCTGAATGAAATTGCCCTCACTTGGCTCTGAAAAATCAACGCAACCTTGCAATGGTTTAATAATACGACCGATCTTCAGAGTATTCCTTTTGTATGCGATATCCCATATTCATAATATCAGCTCCTATCCAATAGTATACACCCACCTACTATACTCTGGGTGACAGCCAATGATGTGAAACTTGAGTAGATGCTCCCTCCAATGATATCTGAATGGGTATATGATCTCTGTAACTGTCTCTGAATGCTGCTCCAACACACACACACACACACTGACATCCAGAGTCAGGAGGCCAGGTGAGTAGAAGGTGGTGTGTGGGAGGGGAGGGGTGGGATATTGATCCAGGTATTTCCAATATGACCAGCTGCCTCTCCCCCTCCCCCCGCACACCACCCATCCCACCTGTGGCGACCTCAGGTCTACATTCTGTCCAGACGTGAGGTTCTGAACGTCATGGGAGTAGACTCCCAGTGAAAACGTTATACAACATTTTGTAACGTTTCTCTAAGGCTCCTTACTATGGCATAACGTAATATAAAGTTTTAAAACATTACTTTGACGTATAATAACGTTTGTTAGTTGGACTGGTATAGATGGCACTGTCTGAGTACTTGGTCTCACGTCAATCGCTTTGGATTCATTGTTATTGACAGTGGTTGATCAATTGCCTCTAGCATGATGTAAAATGCATATTTCACTTGATGAATTAAGAGCACAGCATCATTTATACTGGAAGGCTCTGAAATATTATGAAATACATATTCTTCTCTCGAGATATTTATCATTACCTGATTAAGAAACCCAAACCGACAACTCCTTTACCACTAGTTATGTGACTACTTCCATTCCATAAGACTACATGTAGTGGGCCACAATAACAATACCCCAGATTCCGTCCAATGTGCATAATAACCACCTCCTGACATCCCCTTACATAGTATAGGTGTACATACTCTGGTATGACGTACATCATATATAGGCCAGGCCTGGTGACAGCACAATGGAGGAGGGACAGCTGGATCCAAACCTGCAGGCAACAATTCATTCAGCCTGCTGATTCACGCTGACAAAGAGACAGTTCTCAGCTGGCCATTCTTATTACACTTTTTAAAATGTATTCAAACTAAATGTGACATGTTGTGGGGAAAGGAACCTTAAAGCACCCTGCAGTAAGGGCCCTTTCCCGGTCCCTGCACTCTCAGACAGAAATGACATCATGCTCGTTCCCTCTCCTCCAAAATACCCCCTTTTCCACGGACCTTTACCCACAAAATGACCCCTTTTCGTGGAAAACGCGGACATTTCATGGAAAAAAACACCCCTTTTTTCTACAAAATGCTGACATATTTTTCACCACCCTCTTTTTTCTGAAACCTAAAGAAACTTCCCCCTCTCTGGTTCCCTTGTGTGTGAATTTAGACCACACATTGGGAATACAACTTTTGCTCAATGTGGGTTTTTAGTGTGTAAAATAACCCCTTTTTGAAAAAAATCTGACAATGTAGCCTCTAAATATACCCCCCTTTTTCTCTTAAAACAAGAAGTCATGTTGAGAAAAATACCCCTTTTTCTTCATTTAGGGGACATTGGAAGAAGATGAAAAAACACCCTCATTTCTCGTTTTTGGGAACGAGCATAGGTGTCACTTCTGTCTGAGAGTGCAGGGACCGGGGGCCCTTTTCGCTGATTGTGTCACAAATTATGAACAGCAATGTATAAGAAAAGCATTAGGGGGATAGCCTCGTTCTGAACCAATGTTCTTGTAACAATGTAATTGATATTTCAACGATATATGCAGGAAGGCCAGACTGCATTGGTGCATTGTGCGGACCCTTCAGGAGTATTAGAGCCCGCATGATGCATGAGAGCACCTTATTGGATATAACATCTCTGTCCTCTGCATGCTCAGTAACTGGAGAATAGGTGTTTGAATTAATATTTTACATTTTGGGCTCAGACAGGGTCCTTCCCAGTGGGCACAAAGTTCTGATCAACGTTGAATCAACATTGAATCAATATTGACACCCATTTATCAGTGTTGATTCAATGTTCTGTATCCACTATGTTTACACTGCAATGGGTGGTAATATTAGTCCAAAAGTAGTACATTGAATATAACTCTGACCATTAGCTCACATATATCAAAGCTAAATCATAGGGAATACGTCGAAATTAAGTAAGTGACTACGCAACTATTATCTCAGTAAACATTCTAGTCCAATTTTAAATGAAAGTGATTCTTGAGCCCTATCTAACAGACTCATATTTAGTACTAGACATGGTCTACACAAACCTCCAGTGACCGGGGGCCTGGCCCATAACAGGCCTGACCCGGTCCCGTGAACAGTATGAAATATAAATGTGTGGGATGAGGGGTACAGGGCCAGCACAGGCCGACTGGAGCGCCATGACGACAGTAGCAGCGGTAAATTGGCGAACTAACATGTGAACTTCCTGGTTACTATCGGTCCCAGGCCCCAACTCTATAATAGTAGTCTGGCCAAACTCATATAAAAAAACTTGTTTGACTAACTTGTCTTCAGGAGTTGACCGATCAGATCCTGTACACCAGTCCCTGTGCACAGCCTAGCAAGAAGTAACAATCTAAATATAGCAGTTCCACCAGTCCCATTTGGAGTCTTTGCAGCGGAAAAGGGTACTGGTTGAGAGTGTCTGGTTACTCCGGTGCTCACTATAGGTCCTGTTGTTCTGGCTATAGACAGAAGAGCATTTTCACAAATGATGTCACAGCTGATCCAACTGTCTGTGCAGACTGTCCATTATAACAATGCCTTAAATATCATAGGCAGCCAATGTTAATTCATTTCAATGTATGCTTTGCTTTCCCTGGATGCAGCACTGGCGAGTTACATGCCAGAGCTGCATTCACACATCATGACGACCATGAGCATTATGCATTAATACATTATGCCGTCCTTAAAGGGTTAAAGAGACTGACCCGGTACAGTACGTACATACATGGTTCTGCTGGTGCCGGTGTGTGTGCGGGGGGGGGGGGGGTGACTTTATGTCTTGGTTGATGGACCAGCTGCTACTATAAACCCTTTAATGGCAGCATGACGCCTCAAGGTTCTTTGGCATTTGTTGTCTAGAAACACCAACGCGTTGTTTTGCCTAGCTGCACTATATACATTCATGCATCTTGCCGAGTATGGTGCTGAAATGCAGCCCCGGTGAATTACTCGCTAGGGCTGCATTCAAGCATCATGACGACCAAAGGGTGGTTTATTAAGGCATCATGCTGCCCCTAGAGGACTAAGGTCCAGTCTGCACCGTCCTAGAAACCAGCTCGGCCACAGATGGAGAATGTATCACAATGTGACTCTGAGGGGACTGTCTGCATCCACGCCAGGCACTCCACTGTTTAATACAGAGTTAGGGTTAGTATAGAAACATAGCCATTGAACTATAGAAGATATTCCAAAAACCTGCAGAGAGTCCATCCGCCAAACCGCCCCTCCTCCCAAGCGCTGAGTACAAAACAAAAAGGGGCAAGCTGATTTCCCTATGCTTATAAATACATTGATAATAATTAAAAATAAAAGAATTATTATATTCAGTATATATCTCTGACGTTGGAAGTAGGCCTAAGTTTGATGATCTTGATATTCATACTTGACTGGGTACCTCAGACAAATTGGGATCCCCCCTCCCCCCATCCACATCCACACATATCACACACATGGTCTTTTGTCAGACATTTTTGTTCATCTGTCTGCAAGGTATGTATGTCTGATTAGATCACTGCCTGAAGTAACAGATATTCCATTAGAGCTGCCACAAAGTGCACCACGTTAACCCTTTAAGGACCGGATCGTGCCTTAAAGTCTATGCTCATTCTTCATTATGATGCGCAAGCCCAAGCCCGTAGATATGCCACACTGGGAAAAAGCAGCCTAAGGCTTCTTGATCGAAGATTCACAAATGACACTTTGTCTGTTATAATCTTTTAAAAGTAAGTCTCGGGTACATCAGCTAGCCTTTTAAATACTGCAAGTCTGAAAGCGTAACCGTTCCGCCCACGGAATAAGGTAGATTCACCATGAGTCGGACACATAGTAACAGCAAAATCTGAGATTATTCATGTGCAATACAGCTTCTAGTATCAGTTTTACTGGAAAGAATAATGCTTGATCTTTACCATCATTCACACATATATATACTAGAGATTGAAATACATCTATAACCACAGAATCAAGGGTCCGTCCAAAGATATGTGTCCGACTCCGGGTGATCTACCCTACACCATAGAGATCTCTGCCTACACTAAGTAATGGTCGAGGTCTGTCACACAGACTGATACAAGAGGCTGGGTACAAGCGGCAGGAAAGAAGAACCAGCACACAGTGAGTCACCCTGAATAGAGATAGTGGCCATTATTCAGGAGTTGATGTCTGTGGAATTCCTGGGGCTTTGAAGTTTGAGGAATTTGAATAGACTTGCCGTGGACTCTGAGTGAGGACATTGTCTTATAATGTGATGTGCGGCTTGTATTTTCAACCTTGAATGGAGACCTTGGTCTGCATGAGCTATTAAAGCCATCGTGTTGCCTTTGATACTTTCATTTCCAGGACAGCATGACTGATGATTATAACTAGGCCAAAATTTGTACGGTCCAGGTTTTTGATTGTTTGGTAGTTTAACATCCGGTGGGGTCATATGCGACCCAGACTATCTTATTAAGTTTAAGCTTTTCACAAGTAATGGTAGGATAAAGGCCTACAAATGGTGATGATCGCATCTTGGATGACCGAAATTATGAAATGAGCTGGGGATAGAAACCTCACTCCTACACATTTACCGAAGCAAGGGTTGTATAACAGCCCAAAACAATATAGTTATATTGTATACTGGGCCTAATAGTAATAGCTTGCCTTTCTAAGGCAATCTTGAGCTAGAAGCTACCCATAAGTCGACTCGCAAGCCATATCAAATGTCGATTCATGGGTCAATACGTTAGATGGGTGCATTGATTTCAGAGAGTTGCTCTGGAAACTGATTTATTGAAGTAAAGAAAACTGCCTCTTTTTTTTCACAATTGATTATTTTCTTGCAATTGATTTTGAGATTTCAAAGCTCATTCAGATTTGTCTGAGTGAAAGTGAAAGGGTTGGATTAGGTAAGTTCCTGTAGATTATTCACTCCTTTTATAGACTATCTGGAATAGAAATATATAAGAAATTAACAAGTTTGCTACAAAGTGAAAGAAATGTGTATTTCAAAACTAGGTTAAGTGCTGAGAGAGTGTATTGATACTCATTAATCTCACCAATGAAATTATGAATTTATCATGACAGAATTAAAACTAAAGAAGAAATTAACTGTTTCATGTCGACAGTTGTCAATATCTAAGTGATGCTCAACTCAGCCAAGGGAGATTGAGGAAACTAAATAAATAAAACTAAGAGATCTATGTAGGCTAATTAGTTTTGTGCATGTGCTACCCATTTAAGGGCCGCATAGCTATTTCACGCACTGTGCCCTTTATCATGATGATGCATTAATGCAGCCCTGTCAAGTCTACTCGCCAGGGCTGCATTTATTCAGGGAGGTATCATCCCCCTAGGGTCAGCATGACGCTTGCATGCAGCACTGGTATCACTTGCCATGGCTGTATTCATGCATCATGACGAATAAAGACATTGAATAGCTATGCGGTCCTTAAAGGAATACATTGCCCTTTGAAGGCCTTGGTGTGAATAGTGGTCTGCCTTGACATGCAAGCTACCATTCAAAACACGTCTATGAGTTACTGTGTTTGAGCCGTGTACATGTCGTCATTGGCACATCACGGTGCACAGGAAACTGTTAAATTATCCCTTTTGGCGTAAACATATTATGAACATTTAGAAAATATTATGAGACGTAGAAAGTCACCTTTTGATTGGTCTTTTTATCCATTCAAAGACGGCATGAATTGATACCTTGAGGCGTCATGTTCACTTATCGGCATGATGCACCATTGCAACGACGGCGCTGGATAGCTATACATCAGGCTGATCCTCCGAAAGGAATTATTATGTTGCACTAAAAAGCTTTAAACAATTGATAGTGGTGCATCGCATTTACCATTACTTAAGTTTAAGAAAAGGGAAGGGAACAAAAAGAGACAAACAGGCAGAGGGAGATAGGATTGGAGAACTTTGGGACTGGAGACTGCGACAAAGACCAACAGAGCGAAGAAAGTCCTGTACCTTTAAGAACTTTGTACATGTCCATGTACATGTGGGTGTGCAGGTAGTTAAAAGTTGTGTGTGTAATAAGGAATAGAACCATGGGAGGACTGGGAGAGGGTTTCTTCTACATGCAGTTGTCCCACTTCGCCTCTACAAGGACATATAGAGTGTCAGAACAACAAACAAAACCCCATTCATATTTTTTAAAATCATACAGAAACTCTACACTATGTATATATAGAGGCATTTTTCTTTTCTTTCCCTATAGAAAGGCATCATGATGAATTCCCCATGTGATTCTTCCACTTGATGATGTCTAGCCTAACAGGTTCACAATAGCCTATGACTGGATAACATCTCAAGTACATTGGACAAATCCTTTTCCCGAGTTAAGGGTGGGGAGGGAAAAAAGGGATGTCATTATTACCAACCCATCATACAAATAGAATCTCCTTAACCATATAAGGGCAGCGTAGTGCTTCACTGCACTATACCCTTTGTCAGCATGATGCATGATGGCAACACCTGCGAGTAACTCACAGGTGCTTCATTCATACCTAATGCCACCTTTGTAATGGGTTTAGTACTCTCCGGAGGGGTGAGGACGATGCACAAATGCAGTGGTACGTTATGACGACAAATGGATATTAATCCGTGAGGAAAGATGCTGTCCTTAAGGGGTTATTGGCAAGTAAGACAACCTCTATGGGGTCCCATAGAGCACTTACTTCCTTTGTAAGGATGGAGAGATTTGCATTACATTATACAAGGACCCCTTCTGACTGCCCTGGCAATCTACCCATCTCCATTTCATCCTCCTTTTCAATCCCCTTTACACAGATCTTATCCGTGTAAAGACACCATGACTCTGTGCCTATACAGGCCCGTAACTAGGGGGGGTTCGTCGTTTCGAACGAACCACCCCACCTCCCTGAAGCTGGAAAAGTGTTCCACTCTAGCTGACTGGAAAGAGGATATAATTCTCTAAATCTCATTTTTTACGGCTTGCCAATCGGACAACTATTAAGGATTCTAGAGAGAAAACTATGAAAGATTGATTCGATACAGAATTTCAGCTTTCTCTTTAAATATATCACTCAAAGTTCCACCTCATATTAGAAAATTCCAGTTCCACCATTGAAATAATTGTGTCAAGTTCCACCATATCCAAAAAACGAACCACCCCGCGAAGAGGGCTAGTTACGGGCCTGCTATATATCTTAGTTTTAAATCTCTACATTGAAATACCAGCCCTATGAGGAGCAAGAGGGGCATCTGCATGGAGATTAGAAACTTGGAAGTATAGAGCCAATCTACATCAAGTGCAACTAATTGTTTCTTTTCAGTCCAAACGGGAGTCATTCTAGCAACGCATCTGAATCTGGAGAAATTATTAACATTATGTTTTTTTCGGTGTGGATTTTGAACAGTTACATCAATTCCTTCGATAGTGTTTTATCTAGCGATATATATCTAGTTATATATAATTATAAGTATGTATGCGTTGGATCTTCAGAATACAATTATCAATATTGAAATGTCCATACTCCTATCTTATTTTTTAATGGGTCTGCCCGCATATTTTCTCCAGCGCCCTATACCATACAGCACGCTGCACAGTCAATGCTAAATGCCACACAGAATCCCCCATTTTCCAGATCCTCTAGCTCTCTTTCCCTGCCTTTCCCTTTACACCCTATCCCCTTTCCCAATAATTGTCCATGATCTACCCCAATACCCATCCACAAGAACCCTTTGTCTGCATACCACTACCTGCCTTTGACCCCTGTCCCTGTACCTAAAGCTGGTTTTATAGACCTCTGTGGACAGTGCCAGTATTGTGCCTTGACAAGGAAAAAGAAATGAAATGAAACAGGACCTACCCTAATCATTTTAAGAATCTTACATCAATCCTCAATTATCCAGCAATTCCCTATTTTTATAAGGTATTTCTTTGCTAGATCTAGCACTGAAATTAAGATCTGGAGAATACAGCCAGACCATTACGTGTGTTTGGCATGTACAAAAAGTATCTAAGAAATAAATCAAACCTAGCCTCATTTTTCTTCTTTATATTTTGGCCTGAGCCTGGTGTCACCAGGTATGGAGAGATGCTATAACAGGGAACAGGTGGTCCAGCTGCTGTAGGGTGACACTATTGTAGACTGCTATTCAGCCCCATCACAACCTCCTTCCTAAAAGGCCAAGCCAAAAAATGGCACCTCCAATAAAAGAAAATGAACGTTAAAAATAATAAGAGAAGAGATGTATAGCTTCCCCAACGTCACGTTAATTCTGGAACAACTGACTACATTTTTGTACTTGGCTTCTTTGTCACTGGTGACTGTCACAGTCACATTCACGAGCAGAACCATGATACGTCCTCGTGTCGTGTCGTGATGTATCCTCTATACTCTAAAGTCCTGAGTGGGTTCGAACCCCGGTATGTGAGGGTGGAGTCTCAATGACCACATCACACGTGCATGGTCGTGATTGTGCCTCTCTAACCCGGCTTTCTGGTTATTGGGACCCTCATAAGGTATCTTTCTTAAAGTATACATTATGCTCTGTTTTAGGGTTGGGTTTCTCCCACAACTGAGGCTGCGACCTGCTGACCCTTCTTTCCCATCTGGTGTTCAGCTTTAATAGGGCGCTCTGCTGACTCCATATTTTCATCCCCTTTTCTTGTGCTTTAATTATACGATCTTCAATGTGAGCTATTGTGACTACTGGTGTACACTTGTTCGTATACTACCGAGCATCCCTTGTCGATTTGACCCATACAGTAGCTTTGTGATGATACCTAGGCCTGCTACTCTACTGATTGTCATTTCACTCTCTGTTGCACTCTGGCAACCCCGGCCCCACTATTAACTGTATAGGGTTGACCTCGTCCCAAATCACTGAATCACCCTCAGCCTTCACAATAACCCCACAGTGGGAGTAACCCCTGTAGTACCCCATAGTGTCCCCTGAATCACCCCACACCCCCTCACCCCTCCTACATCCTGAATGCTAATATTGGTTTCACTCCCTTTGTTTCCCTCAGGCCTCTGTCCTCCTCTGACTCCTCCATTTGTGTACCCCCATTTCTTCCTGGCCCCCTTTCAGTTTCACTGCTCCCTTCATTTCTGTCTCAGTGACCCTTAACCCCTTAAGCGGCAGCAGGGTGCTCCAATAGTGTGCTCCAATTGATGTCCGCACAATGCATGATCATAGCACAGATGTTACACAGGGTTACTTAGTACACTACTGTCATGAAGGGTCGCCATGATCACTATGCTGTATGCACTAATGCTCCCAATGTTCAATGCAGTGCAACTGAGTCACTCACCGTTGGTGCATCAAGAAAACACACAACAAATGGATATGATGTCCAGATGCGTCATCTCTTCCTTAAAGGGTTAGGGTCTTGTTAATTTATATCATTATGTTATTTCTATTATATCTCCCTATCTATCTTTCAGTCTCATCTCATCCCATCTCGTTCCCTATCACTCTGTTGATGCCTATCTCTCCCTCCCTTCCTCCTCTCCCTGCCTCATTGTCTCTGTCACTCACCACTGAATATTGCATCTGGTCCCACATAGAGTGCATCCAACTCCCAAGGCTTAGTCACACTGCAAACATTGCATACAATGCACACACTATATGTGTGATATTTTCTCATGAATATTATGTCTGTATTCTGTGGCCATATATAGTGTGTGTTGTACACTCTAAGAACAGTGTGTTGTGGGAACATGCTTTAAGAGTAACACACATAAATTTGCAACACACTTTGAGATTTTACACACTTATGAATTGTAACACACTTTTTGTCAACTCACTTACCTGCTTACACACTTGAGGTCATAGAGGTGTGTATCATATACAAAAGGGGGCAGCAGCAGTAAAGGTCTATCATGTACCTATCCTACATTCTTACAGCCATATAGTAGCTGTCGCAGTGGCTCAGTGGACTAGTCTTTGGACTGAGAACTTGAAGATCCCCGGCTCGATTCCCAATGGGGCTGACCGTCAAATGGAAATATTTATTTTCTAAGAAGGACCATAATATTTTAGCCCCCCCCCCTCAAGAAGTGTCAAATTTCTCTTCCCCTCAGGAGGGGTTGAACTGTTTTACAACCCCCTCCCCAACCAATCCCCTCTACTACAATGAAAGATATGACACCTATTTACTTTGCAATGGGATACATACAAAAACTGTATTATTTGAATCTCATTGAATGAGCAAACTCACTCGATCCATATTGGAAATAGATGGGAAGTTTATTCTCTTCAACTATACACACATGCTCTTTGCATGAACCAAATAACCATCCCATATAAGACCTCATTAGAGGTTCTGCAAGGCTGTAAAAGCATGGCTTATCAATAGCTGATTAACTATTGTCTTTATAATAGATATAAAGCCCTGCAAATTATTAGTCAGTGCATTGGCATCCCTCAATAAGGGCGGTCTTTGTATTGTCTAAGAACCACTTCCTGTCATAACATATCAATACCCAAGGGTAAGTTATATAGCTTACTGGTAACTGGTAAGAAGTTGTGTGATCTTTGAGAATAATTTGTGTCTCCTCACTGTTGTGTGTTCTGGTATCTATTTCAGTGGGGAGTACACCATGATTGTACAAGGAGATTTGGTGGCCTACTGAGCAAGTGGCTGGACAAGAGTGTGAGAGGTCCTGGGTTCGATCCCCAGAGAAGACCTGGCACCAAATCTTCCCAAGTGAAACAAGTTGTCCTGACAGGAGTCGCGTCTGTAAGTGTCGGTAGACAGACTGCGGTGAACCTTCGGTGTCCTGGTCTCCCATGAGACTTGCACCGATCCGCTTCAACCCGTAGAAGCACAATACACTTGCGACTGGTAAAGATATAGCAGATATCAGTGTTGACGAAGGTGGTCCTAGCCGGGAGGGGAAAAGGCTACAATGGACCACTGGAGACTCTGAGAAAAGGTTGTGAGAGCAGCCATCCCACGCTATCTGACAGTGGTACGGTCATGGCACATTGCGCCACAGTCACCAGTTGGTTATCAGGTGTGTCAGTTTCGCCAGGGTCATGAGCTAGGATGTGTTCAAAGTGGTTGACTATGATTTGTCACTGTCAATACTTTTCTATATATTATGAGCGGTTCAATAAACACTTTTCCTAGATATAAGAAGCATTTAAAAGTGATACGCACAGTATATGCACAGTATGAACATGAATAGACCTGACAAGAAATGAAATAAATCTATACTAATTTAACTCTTAACCCATATAGAAAGTAATCATACTTGATATTGAAAAAACAATAATTGTCAAGGGATTCGAACCTGTATGGATAGGACTCATGTGCCAGCCCCTAGACCACTCAGCCACGGCACCTGACACACTCTGTAAGGTGTAGAACAGCTATTTTAACCCCCACCTCCTCAATACCATGGCTTTGTACATCAACACACTTTTTAGATTCAACACACTTTTGCAAAAAGTGTGTAGTGTGTTACCACAAAAAAGTGTGTTAAAAGTGGCTTCAGAAAAGTGTGTTGAAAAGTGTGTAAACGTAACACACTGTTTTTAGAGTGTATGGGAGTGGTTGTAGTTCATACATCTGAGGCCCGTCTACTGTTTACCCACTGTCTCTGTCTCCCCTCCCTCCCCCAAGGCTATAGGGTATTTCAGCTGTCGCCCCCCCCCCCCCCTCCGACTGCGCTCGGACTGCGCTTTAACAAAAACTGATCCACCTTTTATACCAGCCCCCAAGCAATTTGGTCTCCCATCCTTCCCCCAATTCCCACCTCCACGTTCTCTGTGTCATATGTTTGGCTCTATCCAGCTGTCTCTGTTCCTCTGTCTATCTATCTCTATCCCTTTCTCTCCCTCCCTCCCTATGTCTGTCTGTATTATATATGCCTCTGCCCCCTTTTCTCTCTGTCTCTCTTCCCGTACCTGCCTGCCTACCTACCCGTCTCTATATGATGGCTCTAGACCCCTAAATTCGATATGGCGACATGGGCATTAATTTTCTAAAAATCGACATGTGACATGAGGCCTAGTGACATGCGACATGAGGCTTAGTGACAGGGGACATGGACATTTCTTAAATTGACATGGGACATGAGCATTTTAAGCGACATAGACATACGACATGGTCATTTCTTAAAACCGACATGCGACATGGGGACCCCCCCCCCCCCCCCCCCATCAAGGGCCCCTATATGTCCCCAGCTCTATGTCTGCCTGTCTGTGGTTGTCTGTTTTTCCTTCTGTCTGTCTACCCCCTCCCTATCCCACCCTATAGATCCCCATCCATTCATCCATTCATCCATCCATCCATCCCCCATCTTCATTCTCCCCAAGGTATGCCCCCTACAGCCGGCCTCCTGTACAAACAACAGGTGGATACTCTCCTCCCTACTCCCCCACCCAGCCTCTGTCACTCTGTGTGGCCTGTGTGGTACGTACACCGTTATATCACTGATACCAGTGCTTTATGTGTTATCTCCTTTGGCTGCATGATGCATAAATGCAGCCCTGACGAGTCTGCTCTTAAGGGCTGCATCCATGCATCATGCCGACCCCTTGGGAGTGCATCAACCCTGTATGTAGGATGGGCATGATGCATGATCCTGTCTCTGTCACTGAATGTGGAATGCAGATCGTTATAAGGTTACAACTGCTACTTACTGGGTGTGACTGCTGCTATGGGCTGTATCCTCCTCCTGTACCCTCCTGCTCCACCCTGTGTGGGGGTACTGCTGCCTGTGTACTTCCTCCTGGGTGCTGTCAGTAAGTGGGGGTGTATGGCACCTTGTATGGTGAGGTACTACGGTCCGTCCCCGACCTCCCGCTCGCCGCTACTGACGACGTTTGCCGCCCAGCCGCCCAGCCGCCCATTCACCCGGCACAGCGCTCCGGGGGTGTTAGGAAACCTGCTCTGTGTGACTGGGGGGGGGGGGGGTCTGGGGGGTCGGGGGGGGGTCTGGGGGTAGTATTCAGTGAGTCTGTGGATAAACTTACTAGTACCTGTATTTCACCAAATCGATCCAAGTTGAAAGGCTATGACCGGGGGTAATCTACGACCGTTCATTTAGGACAAGAACAAGTTGATAGATGTTTTGACTTTATTTATCACTAAATCTATGTCAATTCATCTGCTCTAAATAAACCCTTTTCTCATAGATTGCACCCGGTCAACTTGGATCGATTTGGTGAGACACAGCCTACTGTCTCGTATTCAAATCTGATGGATATCGAAGAGAAAATCATTCTCCTATCAACATAATTATCAACAGTTTCTGACTGCCTGTTTAAATGTTAGATGATTTGCATGACTGTATAGATAATCTTAGAACTCCATATTGCATGGTAATTGGTATGGATGCAGTGTAGGGTTCGTGCTTCCGGTTATCATGATTTTTGGTTTAGATATTTTTCTATTTTTGTCGATATCAAAATATAACATGGTCAAGCTTTAAGTCATCCCAATAAACCTATATTCGACTACATATCTAACACACCGAAAGTCAAAACCTCAAAAAGATATATATGTATTGACTGAATCACCATTTTAGGACATGGGACACAAAACAACTTCCACTATCAACAGTTTGCACCAGGAACTGTTGGGAAGATTTTCCACTTTTCACAGATTGAACTGTCAATAGCAGGATTGACAGTTTGAACTGGTCCAGGTAACATGGCTAAATTATTGCAGATTGCCGATTAAAAAGGGACTTTTTATAGCTACAAGAGGACTGCATTCATGCATCATGTCATATTTATAGGGATGATCCGGGGGGGGGGGGGCACTTTACCATATATTGGATAACCACTGCAGTGCAACTCAGAAAAGCGGTGGCGGTAAATTTCCATCAGATCCTTAAAAGGGGGGTGGTCAGATGTCATCAAGGCCCTGATGAGTAGGGCGGTTAAAATCATGTCATTGAATTGAGCCAGTTCTCTTGCTGAAAGGGATGAATAAAATTGTATTTGTACAAAATTCAGGGAGACCTAAACTTGAAATAGCTCATCAAATCTCCCAACCTCTAAAATGTAGGGCGGTCAAATCTCCCATCCTGTGAGAAGTAGGGCGGTTGGATTTCCCAACCTCTGATAAGAGGGACGGTAGGGCGGCAGTTGTTATCTACCCTCAGAGACTCAGTGCCCACCCTGGGGGGGGGGGGATGATACACTACCAAAGGGTCGGCATGATACATGAAAACAGTCCTGGTGAATAAACTCGATATGAGTTCAGTGGCGTAGTAAATGAAAAAAATGGGTGGAGGGCTGAATATGTTTAGGCGACCCTCAAAATGTACTATACTTTCCTATAGAACCCATGTATAAGGCTCAGTCTCATGAGTTTGTAACAGTTGAAACGTCTTTGACCGGTGTCGTCTTTGACCGGTGTCATCTTTGACCGGGTGTCGTCTTTGACTGGGTATATAGAAAAGGTTTGTTTTCCATTAAAAAAATTGTTTTTATATGTATATGATGTAATGTACTTGGTGGCACTTCTTATTGCATGATACTTTGAACAGTGCAGCTGTTTAAAGTATTATGCAATGATAATAATAAGCTGTTTAAAGTAAAACAGCGTAAAACAACCATAGACTGTTCATTACATGAAGAAGTTGAAGCTTAAATTTCTTTACTATATACTACTTTTTCCTTCATTTTAATCCCTACCCGGTCAAAGACGACACCGGTCAAAGACGACACTGGTCAAAGACGACACCGGTCAAAGACGACACCGGTCAAAGACGTTTCAACTGCTACAAACTCATGAGACTGAGCCATAAGCTTGCATAGACATGTTATATTGTGCCATCGTGCACAGACAGGGGCTTGGTAATCGGACTTGCCTACCACACCGATTGGGATCCCCAGTATTTAATGTCTATGTTTAATAATCTTGGACTTGAGCATCAATATACATAATTTTGAAATCATTCTATAAACGATTTTTAGTGTTTTTAAGATTGGAATAGTAATATGATTTAGTTGACAACAGCATACGCACTATTGATCTGTTCTATAGTGTAACGAGTGACAAGAGTCACTTCACTTGTTACACTATAATATCCTATACTATACTATACTAAACTATACTATACTATACTATACTATGGTATCTCATGTAGTATACATTAGCACAACCTAACGTTTCCTAACGCGCCCTTTATAAAGGAGGTTGTCCGTGCAGCCTATTGTTATGTTGATGAGTGGTTGTCTGGAGGCGTGTTGCTAGGTTACAGAACGCAGCCTCACCAATCTCACTCAGTTCTACAGGTTTATAACTCCTACTTACCTCCAATAACTTAGAATAGAAGAGTCAGCTAGGCAAAATGTCAATATTTAAATTCAAGTTTGAGTGGAATGTTTGACAGCACCTTGTGCGGTTGGAAGTGAGAGGGAGACAAATAGAGACAGACACATAATAGACAGAGACAGAGACTGAGAAATACAGACAGGCATAAAGAAAGGGAGGGAGAGACACATTGATGGAGATACAGAGAGAGAGAATGAGAAAGAGGGAGAGAGAGAGGGAGAGAGAGAGAGAGAGAGAGAGAGAGAGAGAGAGAGGGAGAGATCCAGCGAGGCAAACAGAGAGAGCTGCACTATAGCTTCAGTTTGGAGCATCAACAGTAGATGGCGGGTCAGTGCGCTACCCCTAAAGTTTAGGCTGGGAGATGGCACCACGGTCAGACAAGCTGCCGAGAGCGTTTTGACTTTTGCAATATGCAAAACGCTGATACTTCATCCAAGCTTCATTGCGACTCTGCTAATTGTTACACTGGAAATCATTGCAGGAGTCATAGGACAGGAAAAAAATGATTTAACAAGCTTTGGAAAGTACAACAAATCAATTGCTCATCTCTGTATAATGATATCATTTACTGACGCCCAGAACGAATAAGATTGGCAGATAAAGATTCTCAGCTCTTTAAGAAAAGTTAGGCTGTCTGTTAAAAGTATAATCCCTGTTTCATCTCAATGCATTAAACCTATCAATCGACCCTCCTTTTCATCATATTGATTATTTAACTTTTTCATAAGTCGGCATTTCTATGTAATAGTTTGATAAGGTCGAATGATAAATTGTGAAAATGATCATAATTATGATGATGTGAGAAGAAGCGAATCGTCATGATGCATAGCTACAAGGAAACATTGTGAACATGATAATCATAATTAATTAGTATCCTGTGAAAATAACTGAGCCAGAAGATACACCTCTTTATCACACAAGCTTTATCTGACAGTCTTATCAAACTCTCTCTCGATGTAAGCTATAACCACTCTAACTGGTGGAGTCCACAATCGTTTATGGCTGTGTCTCACGACCTTGAGCCAATGTTTTTGTCTCTGACCGGGTGCCGTCTCTGACCAGGTGCCGTCTCTGACCAGGTGCCGTCTCTGACCTGGTGTCAGAAAAACGTGTTTTTAAATGTTAACCTATACTCATATATATATAAGGGTATGTAAAGACGTTATGGCAGCTGTTATGTAATTATTATTAGCGTCCTGCTGTTGGTAGAACATAACTAAACCGGTCAGAGACGGCACCTGGTCAGAGACGGCACCCGGTCAGAGACAAAAACATTGGCTCTAGGTCGTGAGACACAGCCGTATGCCTCCACCATAATGACCCAGCATCATCATGATCCATGCAATATTACCATTATCACGACTAATCATCATTATAGACATCATCACTAGGGTGACACACAGGACATGTCCTGGTACTCCATATGTATATATGTATGTATATATATATATATATATATATATATATATATATATATATATATATATATATATATATATATATTCATACAGTGGCAGAATATCTATAGGCAAGCTCCCAATTGTACATGAGTCGGACAATCCTACTCCATGTATCAGTTGGGTAGGAGTCAACTTCGCACAGAACCCAGTGACACATCATCTCCATGACCTGGACACAGACAGGCCCTTGTCCACATTACGGTATGTAGCCCTAACTGCTTTATAGAAAATATCACATCAGGATACCCCAGTAAATGTGATCCAACATTTGATCCACTGGCCCCATATGGCTGTATCGTTTTAGACAGAATCCAGAAGGTACATACTTTTATTTATACACCCGTTTTCTTTTTTCTTTTTTTTCTTGAAATATCAGAAAAGCCAACTAGCTAAATGTTGGTGAGGTATTGTCCCATTAGATAAAGTTAAGAGCGCTGTTTAGATGGTGCTGCTGTTGTATAATTTGGGGGCTCCGCCTCTCGACCCCCAGGAGTATATCCACTACGTATTCTATTCTATATGAGCACCATTGTCCTAATAGATATCTATGCTCCATACATTCTAATGAAGCATCAATTTAGTATTAATTATTTATCAGCTATATTTAACATTTTTGCAGGTTTCTTACCAAAAATGGAGAGATCTATCAGCGGCCTGGTGCCTGCCTGCCTACTGGTCTTCTGTTTATTATTTGTCTCCTGTGAATGCCATTCCCTTTCTGGTCTTACAAAAAGGAGATACGGTACACTTTCATCATCAGAGATTATTGAAATTGCTCTTTCTTGTATATCTATTGATCTCTATTACTGATATTTATCCCACATGTAAATGTGTATTCCGACTACAATAGACTGAACCCTGTAATCAGTATATCATTATAAGTACCATTTATAAGAAAAATATAAATGTATTGATGATTTGTCTCCTCAGAATTTGAGACCACCATTTCCCGTGGCAACTGTCTGCAGAACCAATTCCAGTGTGCCAACTTACGTTGTATATCGGGGGATTGGCAGTGTGATGAGGATAATGATTGTGGGGATGGTTCAGATGAAGTTGGATGTGACTCGACAACAACAGTAGCCACTCCAGCTCCAAGTCCCTGTGAATTCGAAGAGTTTGAATGTGACAACGCTCGCTGTATACCAATATATTGGAAGTGTGACAATGAGACTGACTGTTTGGACAATACTGATGAAGAGAACTGTGCAATGCCATGTCCTGAAAGCCACTTCAGATGTGCAAACAGTGACGGCCAAAGGTGCCTGCCTAATAGCTGGAGATGTGACGGTGGTTCTGACTGTGGAGATAGCTCAGATGAGGCTGACTGTACAACCACCCCACCAACTACAACCACACCTACCCCGGCATCATGCGCTATGGATGAATACACATGTAGAAACGGGAAGTGTGTGCGAGACAGCTGGAGATGTGACGGAGATGATGACTGCGGTGATTGGTCAGATGAGGCCAGTTGTGCCTAAATTTCACCAACAACTACTGCCACACAGTATGTTACAGAGAACTGAGTTCTTTGGAATTGTGAGGGCGTTGGGTTAAAGGTCAGGGGACTAGTGAATGTATAAGTAACGATCCATGGCAAGAAGTAGGTTGAAAAATCTATGTAGACTGCCAACAGAGATGAGCACTATTGACCTACTGCTGCTGATCCAAAGGCTAAATAATTAAGGAATATCAAAAAATTATTAGTTCATCCTTGCCTATTGCATGTTCAAAGGCTTATTAACTCTTTAATCAATCTCTGTAATAATAAGTGTTTCATTTGGTTCCGTTGTTCTCCTGATAGTATTACCCACATGGATAAGTTATGTTGTTCTCATGCAGTGTCTAAGCTGAGAGGTACTATGACTATGTCTCACGAAAACGATGCAGGTCTGGGGCTTACAGGAAGAAAATGTTATTTTCCCAATAAGACCTAATCCTTTTACATTAGTTGACGACAAGTTTTAGGGTATCATCCCATGGAGTAAATCTTTCTTAAATATGTATATGGTTGCCATGGTTACCATCCAAACAAGGGATGAGGTGGTTTATGGCGTATATATGACAAGCTACTAGTTCACATTTTCATGTAGGCCTCATTCAAAAAGATTTGTACAATTACCTGTCTACTCTTATTGCAAAATGAGGGTATATTTGTATTCTTTTAGATGAGATAAAAAGATGTAGGCTAAACCCTGCTAGGAAAACAGGATAAGGGATTGAAGTAGATACACTATATGTACTAGGCTGTAGATACATTTACCTATCCACAAGAAAATCATTCACAAATCATGGAAAGCATAAATATGATGTACAAAATGAAACATGCACAAGCCAACAACACGAGAAGGACTTTCACACACTCCCTTTGGATAGCATTGGCATCTCTCTATAGGGACATACTTGGCTTTATCGGGAGCATTCTTGGATATTAGAGTAAATAGTACCGAGGAATGTATATTTGTGTATAATATATAAAACTCATAATACGTGGGCGATTGCCTCATACGCAATGGTTTGGCAGTGTTATCTTCGGTCAGGCCCATCGGTCAGGCATTATGAATATTATTATACCATCTGCGATTGGCTACACATGATTGTATGTGTGTCCAACATGAGGCCTTGGAGTGGCGGGCTTGTCAAGCTGCGGGGGACTCCACTACCCAGTTTTTTGGGTAATTCTCACGATCCAATCATGCCCTGGTACCAACCAGCCTAAATAGCGCATAGCGTGTACGCTTATACTCTACCATCCTTGCCGGTACGCTTAGGGCCATAACCCATTCGCAGATTTAGATGCATTATCGGCCAATAAACCCTCAACAAACAGGCCCAATGTAGTACTTTGTAGTATAAATATGGTGGATGTATCAGCCGATAATGCATCTAAATCGGCGAATGGGTTATGGCCCTTAGCTATCCCATATATTAGGGGACAGATCAGATCAGAAATAAAGTGTTGGAATTTGTTTATTATTTATATCACATGTATTTTTATACCGTTTTATCAAATAAAGACTAGGTCTATAGATTCACCGTTCAGACCAATAAAAATCCATAAAAATCAAACCTGTTAGATATGGTATCGGGAGCCATGTCGATCATGCAGTGGTATTAAAGTACATGTAGTCTTGAATTTTCTTAGACAAACAGAACTATAACTTTTACTAATAGTATAAGCGCCAAAACGCGTCCGTTCATAGTTACTTAGTTTCCCGGTAGATGGTGGTCTTGTGGTTTCACCCCCAAGTTGGCAGTGCTTCATAAATAACCCGCCAGGGGGCGAGAGTAGTTGAGAGTAGGAGAGCTCTTGTTTTGTCCAGAGCGAGCAGAATTGAGCTGGTCTGAGTAGTAGGGCCCCAGACAGGTAAAATTGAACAGGCAACAAGACCTAATTTGAAAGGGAATGCTGGGGGTTTGCAACAAGGGCCAAACCTACTTCATTAAATTGACAAGGGACAAGACCCATTTCTTAGGATCGACAATTGTTAAGGGACATGGGCATTTCTTAGAATCGACAAGGGACACAGCTACGCCCTCTGGGGCTCTAGCAGTCAGCATCGCTTAGGGCCATAACCCATTCGCCGATTTAGATGCATTATCGGCCAATAAACCCTCAACAAACAGGCCTAATGTAGTACTTTGTAGTATAAATATTGTAGATGTATCAGCCGGTAATGCATCTGAATCGGCTAATGGGTCATGGCCCTAAATGGGTCTCATATGGGTTGTAACTGTAAGTGAGCTGTGGGACGCACCATAGTTTTGGCATTTGCTCAAGACCTTGCCCAGATTTAAAGTGCCCAGATCTAGCCCAGGTCCAACTCACTTTGACAAAACTCCCTAAAGATTGACCCGTACTAATGACGAAAATAACCACCAAAACCCGGATGATGGCTTGCCCAGATAAAACACACACGTATAATATATAAGAGACCCATTTAGCAATGTTTGTTTGCTTGTTTCAACATTTTGAATTCTGATATTAAATTCCTTCAATATAATACCTTTTTTTTTCGGATTATAACTCACATCAGTGATACCGGGTACTCAAATTCACCATGTTTATACTTACGCCTTCAGTAACCTTACTTATGCTGTCAGGAACAACGTAATATATTCTTTAAGTATATAATCAGGGAGCCGGACGAGTTGATGATGTTTTGCCAGTGTTGACCCAGCGAAACAAATAATGGCAGAATGCACATTTTCAATTACTACAATTAAGCTGTAAGTTCAATTCAAGTCCCGACAGGCCAGCGTCCGTGTGGCCCACGGGTGAGTATTCATGGGCTTCAACACCTGTGAGTAGGCTGATTGCTTGAGAAATGACCCATAATGGTGCAGACTGTCCAAGAAATAGACCCATATGTGTGAAACTCAGTAAAATTACCGGTTGTATAAAATAAACCAATATAGTTGACTTTCCTAGATGAAATATAAGCATGACCACTCACAATATTGCCATTATTTGCTACCTAGTAAATGTCTGTACTTTGCTACAACCCTTGAGGTTTTTTCATGATCCATTCACTTTAGCATATAAATAATTTCCTGTGTTTTTTCATGAATCAGTAAAGTGAAGTTTTTGACATTCAGTATCATATGGTTCATATGTAATATGACATCAATTTTCAACCACACCTCCCGGTATGTCTAGAGCTGTTTCGCCTCCCTGGGCCATGTAGTGATAGTTTTGCAGCATTTCTCAAACGTGACCACAATCTTTGTGTTAGTAAGCCTAAGGCAACACAGCTGAGATAGATTAGCACTGCATTCACCCAGAAATAGAGCAAGAAACAAGGCACCCCAAAGCAGTGGGATGTTCCTGCCATAGCCATGAAGTCATAGAAGAGTCCCAGCACCATTTGCAGCACCACTGTGACCAAGCTGAAACCTACTGTGATTAGGCCCCAGCCGGTAGAAAAAGCATCAGGGCCAAAATACTCTATGAGAATGGGAGGGCCTAGTGTCTGAACACTACTGGATGCTAGCTGAGCCGTGAACATTGTGCAGCAAATAACATAGATGCTATTTGAAAGGCCAATACCCAGCAGGCAGAGGAGCTCCAGTATGGCTGTGAACACCAGCAGCAGAAGGGAGCGGGGCATCTTGGAGTCAAAGCGATCCGTTACATAGCCAATAGCAGGTTTGGAGAGAGTACCAACAATTGGTATGAGGATGAAAACAACCCTATCCTTCGACATACCCATTGAGAATAAAAGAGTGGAGATATTGTTGAGGTATGATGTACGGAAACCGATGATAAAAATACATGGCCACAACAGAGTGTGAAAGTAAGGGTCTTTTAATAGAGTCTTTGTCCATTCTATAGCACTGCCAGATTTTGTTTCATTCTCTAAACCCTCCTTTATTGGTGCTAGAGCTGTCCCCGATGTCTGTTTCCAGTCTCCATCTTTGGTCTTGTTAATTTCATTTTCTGTCGATTCTAGGTCCGCTCCCGGCGTCTGGTCACATATAAGATGCTCCTCCAGATCAGTTGTATAAGTAGAGTTATATGTCTGTTGAGAACCTGATAACATGATCGGTTCTCTCTCATTTTCTCTATCCACTCTGAGTAGTATCGTCTCTTCTGTATGGGTAGAACATAGCAGAGAATATAACAATACAAATATAAATGTTCATTTGTAACACAGGATGAGTAATGACCATGGTTTCATTCTGGCTAGCCTTGCTTTCTTCCATAATTATGCCAAATTTTTATACTTATAATGGTACTTACTGGATTTAATTAGGTGAATGTTTTGCAGCATTATTGTCCTATATTTGGAACAGTGTTTTGTCTTTTAAAACTGTCCTTCAAAGTAACAATAATTATATATGCAAACATTCTGATGATGGTTCATGGACCAAAGAGCATTAATAGGTAAACCCCCTTACCATTACTTCCTTTGAGTGCCACATCCTCATTCTTACAGCTGGTGTCAGGCTCCATCCTGTAGTCCCCATAGCAGACCACTGCCAGCAGATTGGTGGCTGCATACATACAGCCCAGCAGTGTCATGTAGTCCTTCAGCAGATGCACCTGCAGTTACACCATAATGTGGCCCCTCTCATTGATATTTCTCTTGGGGCGAGGGATCATTACAACCCCCCTGGAAATATCTTTTTTTGAGTTTCTATTTACATCGCCTACCTAACAGGAGATTTGAGATTATAGGTATACTAGTAAGTGTTCATTACAATGACGGTGTGCAACAGAACGATTTGATAAGTTAATGTGGCATGGTTCGATGATAAGGGTTCAAAAATCAATTTGGATAAAACTGAACTAGAATGTCCAACATAGCCATACTTCATGTCCCACCTTCTTTATTAAACGCTATTCCCCAGAATCCAGCTTGGAATTCAGCTAATTACCAGTTTTATGCTCAATAATAAGACTTTTTGAGTGCACGCTATGAGTCCACCCATTGAAAATACACTAAAAAAACTGTATCTGTGCTCATGGGATCCTCTAAATTGCCTCTTATCGCCCATCAATGATATGTTATTGTGCCCCATCCTCTTAATATGATACTGTAATGATATTTGGAACACATTTAGATGCTGGAAAATTCGGACCACGTCACTTTTATAACCATATAGAAGTTGCTTTACTGATACATTCACCAACAGTACCTTGGATGATAAGGGCGGGTCCTCCTCAGAGTCCTCCAACTTATGTACCAACCAATCAAAGGCTAGAAGTAGGATTGCGAGTAGACTGGACTTTATTGAGTGGAGGAGCCCACTCACCAGGCCCAGCCAGCGACCCTGGAAGTTTACCAAGTTCACGGTGGTGGCAGTGATGTACATCATCCCATTACCTATGCCTGTAAACAGAAAGTGCATGTACTTTAGATTCAACATCATCTATTCACCATATCTCAGTTATCCAGTCATGCTACCTAGTGTACCCAAGATCGACACATTTTTTAGAATTGGTTCATATTAGATTTCTTTCTCTAGTCTTTTTTAGATTTATTTTGTAAAATGTGTATCTTGAATTCATTAAGTTATGCAAATAAGAACTAATGTTTCAAGGCGTTAAAGCCCATGATGATGCCACCGACTTCCCTCGCATCATTTTCAAGACTATGCCAAACATAGACTAATCCAACTTACCTATCACTAGGAAGAAGAGGGCTACCAGGTAGGCCTTGTCAGAGAACTGGACGTGCAGGTGAGCCGCCAGGTACACCAGAGAACAGCCACCACTAGTGATGACCAGTGCCACCAGGGAGAGCCACCTGGGCCCCCAGTGGTGTAGGAGAAGGCTGCAGGGCCAGGCCGACACCAGACCCAGTATGGCCAGCGACATGATCACCTCAACTACAACCAAACCACACTAAGTAGTAGATATGGTACAAGTGACTTGCTGTATAAGTGATATAAGCCAAGGACCAGGTAAAGTGGTGCCAGCTGTGGACAATTACCATTGTCCAAGGCTTAAATAACACTTATGCAGCTAGTCGCACGATTATGTCTGACTTACACTCACAGTAGGAGAGTGTGTTCAATAGACCGCATCCATATACAGCCATATAATATGTAAAATACAGTCAGGCCATTTCTTTTGTTTCTCAGCCAACTGTGGTGTAAATACACCAAATAGGCATACAAATACAACGATATAGATAGACGAGGAACTACCGTAAATGTAGATATTTTCAAGTGTATACAGTTTCACGGATTTCCCCAAAAGCCAAATTTGGCATGGATTTGAATATGCGGATTTCCGAGATTCGGCACTTTAATTCATATTGAGAATTATATGTTGGGGCGATGTTATGTATTACAAGGTTGCCCCGATGTTTAATTTCTAACCTTGGAATAATGTTAAAACATTGAAATGTTGGCCCAGCATTTGGCCAACATGAAATCAATATCCCTTTCTGCAAGCATGGACCATTACTTGGCCAGTAGTCAAACCAGTGGTGAGCCAATATCAAAATGCCAATATTGGCCCATTTTTAAGACGTATAGTGGCCCAATCATGGCCTAATGTACCTATGTTACCTGGGAAGGTGCAAAATCTGGGGCACATAGTACTATTTATTATCTAAAGACTCAACCTAAATAAGATAATTGCTGCGATTACTGTCTGTAATACTTAGAAGGGTATGCAGGATGTTATCCATTCATATTGTCATGATGCATGAAAACAGGAATGCGGAGTATCTCGCCTATGGTACATCCATGCATCATGACAAATATATGTGCCTCTACATGGGTTAAAATCGACACCGGCGACACGGCGACACGGCCGTTTTAGGCCCTTTTAAAAATCGACGGACACAGGAAAATTAGGGGTAAAAATCGACCCACAGAGATTTTTCTCTATGTTCTTATATACCTAAAAATCGACACGATGTCATGTTTTTTCTGCTAAAAATCGACACAGTGACACGGTCAAAATTGGGGGCACCCATGTAGAGGCACATATATACACTACAGGTTGGCATGATGCACCAAAGCAGCGCTTGCATTGCATCATGATGACAAATGACCATGAAATCATGAGGAATGCCGCACATCTTACAGGGGTTAAGTGCATT
The DNA here is from genome assembly GCA_947462335.1 of Harmothoe impar. Classification (NCBI taxonomy): domain Eukaryota; kingdom Metazoa; phylum Annelida; class Polychaeta; order Phyllodocida; family Polynoidae; genus Harmothoe; species Harmothoe impar. The sequence goes on from OX381720.1 coordinate 37,874,877, forward strand.
CGTCAGGGGTTAATTTGCCACATCTAATGATAACATAAACTACATAACTTTGAGTGTAACCATGATTGGCCTTTACACTTTAAGGACTGCACGATCCCCTTTATCCATACTCATTAAGTGTCATGATGCACTAATGCAGCACCAGCAGGTAACCCACAGATAATGCATTGGTGCATCAGGTTAACTGTTTGTGAGTGTGTCATAATCATGATGGCATGATGCACTAGGGAGTTACCCACCAGCACTGTATCCATGCATCATTATAAAGACACATGGCATTAAAGAACTATAAAAGGGTCTGTGTAGCCCACATGTGTAGCCCTAGTGGTAAGTCGGTCAAGTCAATCTAAATAATTAGAGCAATGCACCTGATTTCTACAATTTGTGGTATGTTTCCTCGATAGAGACGTGTCAGAGTAAAAACATCGATTGGAAGCAACTAATACCCAGATAACAGTCTTGTTTATTTTTACAACTTGTGTTTCACATGTACACAGAGAGAAGTAAAGGTGTCAACTGTATCTCCTACGTGGCTCTGGTAAAATAGAGAGTCAAACAGCTAATACTCTGCTTATATGAAGGGTCAACTCTCTACTAGTCAACTCTCTACTAGTTGACTCTCTACTATCAGTGTCAACTTCAGTCGACTCTACTATCAGTGTCAATAGCAGAGTCAATAGCTGTTTGACAGTCTCTTTTTGCCAGCGCCACGTGGGAGCCCGGGCGTGGGAGACACAGTTGACACATTTATTTTGCTGTGAGTAGGAACAATGTTGTTTAATATGGTTAGTTAAACCACTAAGCAGAGGTAAACACTCGTAATTTTATGTGTGGGCCCTCTGATTTCTGAAACTACAGGTTTCTGAATATGTGGGCTCGATTAGCCCAAGCCTATAAAAGTTAGTCTCTACACTGATAACATCACTGTAAAAAGAATGTCGTCAAAATGACGGTGAATCACCGGCAACTTTTGGGACATAACTTTCACTGTTTTTTTAACAGTGAAGGTGACCATCAATTTTACGCTGAATCACTGTTAATTTGACGTAGAATCACAGTTAATTTGACCTTGAATCACTGTTAATTTGACATTGAATCACCATTAATAGATTAAGAGCATTCAAATATACAGAGATTCAGCGTTATTGCTAGTGCTATTACAGACTTTGGGAATATCTTATGAGCCTCACAGGGAGTCTATTTATGGTGACTTTGGTTTTTGTAGTATACATCTAAAAACTTACAGATAAACCATACTTTGCCTTTGTCCTGATCCGATATGCCACATTGACGATCTGACTTGCATACTAGCCGTGGCCTATATACGAGGTACCTTATAGGATTGATACAAGGCAGAGTTTCCCGAGGTGGGGATATATGCATAGTATATTACCACAATATAGGTGTATAGATCCATATAGCTACTTTCCTCTGGCTATTATCAAGTGATCATGGTACTTTGTTAAACGTATCACAAGATTGAATTGTTAGATGGTCAAACATATAGAATAATAAAAAATTACCATTATTTCAACATGTATACTCCACTTCAAGGGCTCACACTCTCCAGCAAAATCTTCTTACAAACCAGGCCACCTAGCTATGAAAGGGCCCACTACATGTGGCTCCCTCTGGGATTTGACATTAGAAGATGAATTTACGTTGAATCATTGTAATCCAAACCAGGTTAGCACTTAACAAGGATCCACTGTGAAATGGCTGATATATACAATGCTTCATTGTATTCCAAATAACGGTGAATCAGCGTTAAATTTTACAAAGCAAATCTGTAAAAAGTACATCTATTTTTTACAGTGATATCATTATGTCTAAGGTTGTCAAATAGTCTTCTCATAAGAAGACTTTAAGGTCTTCTGATGTTATAACATATACAAGTTAAAGGTTGTCTGAAGACCTGACAGGTTACCATCCCACAAAACAACACTGAGCTCATCTGACTGACAATGTTAGACCAGTAATGTATTCCTAACCTCAATAATGCTACAAGGGGAATGGTGAATTAGTTTTGGACTGGCCTAGAGACTGGGAGACAAGTTTAGGGCTGGAGCGGTGCTGAGTCTAGGGCCGGCGTAATTATTTTGGGTTTTGGGCTGGCACATGCCAAGTGGGGGTTTCTGTCTGAAAACTACAGCTAGAAGACACTCTTTCTTGTCACCTAGAAGAGTCTGCAGAAAGTTTAACCTTTTAGTGTACCCCTTATTACTACAATGCATTGTCATTTGGTCATCATAATGCATGAATACAGCACTAGCAGGTGACTCATTAGTGCTCCACTCAGGTAGCACCATGGACCTCGGGGATTGATACACTCATGCATGGACGCTAGGCAGTAAGTACCAATGCAGGGCCATCAAGGAATTTTGAAGTTATTCGCCAGCACTACAAAAATGTAAATTATGTAGTTATTCTGGTATGGTATTGTACTTATTTGTCCTTTGCTGGAAAGAGTATGACTTAAAGTGTACTGTGATACACAAAAGCAGAGCTTATCATAGATGAATGACTACAAAGTTTAGGTGATCATCTCATGGTACGTGGTTACCTTTAGGTCAGTCTACCCTAGAGACATGAAATCCTTAAACTCACCTTCAGTTTGTGAATAGTTGAAGACCTCCTTAAAGGTTTCTGCAGAGATGCTGAAGGCATCTGCAGAGAAGGCGAGTCCTGTGGCCACACAGCCGACCACCAGCCCCCCGACCCTGAGCACCGCTACAGGCACCGCCCAGGGTGGTGCACAGGGCGCGCAGCGGCACCCCTCCATGGTGCTATTCCTCCAGTACTCTGATCAGGAACACGGTGTCCATATATATTATATTTATACCACAGTTGGGTGGAAAAACAAAAGAAACTGCCTACCTCTATAATACGTATAAAAGGTGGCACAATCACCCACCACTGGTGTGGCATTTATAAGTTAATTATACAACACCCAGAACCCTTTACTTAGGATAAGGTGTAAGTTGAGACACGTCTGATGAGAAGCAGGGGGTAATCTCCAACCCTCCTGTCTGAGGTAGTTAGGGATCCAAGTCAGTGATGGTTTGAGGTGCTGCAGGTTGTCTTAAAATCCAATCGACTAGACATGCCAATTGCATAGAGAGAATACGCCGTGCACAGTGTGATAGTTACCGTCATGGATGGATAACTGCCTGCAGAGGTGATACATGTACCTAATGAGGACCAGCTCCTGACAGGTCTACACTGATATTCCTAGGCTCCCAATACGACCAATCTCTCAGTCACTAGTGCCTAACCTAGTTAGTCTTTTTTTGGCTCCCTATACGACCAACCTAGGTAAGTGATTATTGTCAGGTTGGTCAGTACTGACCAACCCACCTTAGTCTTTTAATTTCCAGGGGGAGCCACTGAGTGGTCATCACAGGTGGCACCAACTAGAGGTATACAAATACAACACACCAATGATGAACCTAGGTTAGCCAGTACTGACTGACCCCTCGGTCATTTTTGAATAAAACTTTGCCATTTTGACTAACATTCATATGACCAACCTAGGATAGTCTGTACTGACTAACCCTTTCAACCTATGGATTCTCAGTGCAGTGATAAGCCCTGCTATACGGTGCTACAGACAGAACCATATCTGCCATATATACATTGCATTTTAAACACTCTTTATGTGCAGTCGTGTCTTCGTGTGAAACTATGTCATGGTCACACATGGTTGAATGCCTCACTGTCGTTATCCATTTAAAGCGAACATACACTCTAACTATGCCATAGCATGTGATGCAGGAATGTTGCACTGGTGAGCCAGTGATAAAGATACTATCTCATTGATATTACGAGGCTTGCATGTGCTCCCCAGTAGACAATAAAACGTTATACAACGTTATATATAAAATTCCTCTATACCTCCATATTATGGCAAAACATTATACAACGTTAAAACGTTATTTGACGTGAAATAACGTATTTTTGTTAGCTGGGGCTTGTAGCCGGACAATTACAATTCCTTACATACAATATTTCTTCTACAAACTTACAACTGTTTATACCTATCATTTTATTTTAGGTAATGGCGTCTATTTCTCAATGGGAAACGATCACACTGTGGCCAAAGATCTAGATCGATGAGAATCGTCCAGTGTGAATTAGGCCCTATCTCAACATTAAATATTATTGCAGTCAATATCTTTATTCTATTGACCTATAGTTTAAGATGAATGGGGATATTTCACAAGGTATAGGTGAATGTATAGGTGAATCATATAGTCCAACTACAGTTGAATCCTTCAGGGGTGGAGTCATTAGGCCAGGGTCCATACCGCATTATACAATTCATTATATAATACACTCTAAGAACATCACCATCTAGAGCTTAATTGTCATGTATGTGTATGTGATGCTGTCATGTATGTGTCCGTGATGACATTGTTGTCATGTATGTATTCGCGATGTAGGAATGTATGTTTCCATATGGTAATGGCATGTATATGTGTCCATGATGTTGGCATGTATGTGTCCGTGATGCTGGCATGTATGTGTCCGTTATGTTGTCATGTATGTGTCTGTGATGCTGGCATGTATGTGTCCGTTATGTTGTCATGTATGTGTCTGTGATGTTGTCATGTATGTGTCTGTGATGTTGTCATGTATGTGTCTGTGATGTTGTCATGTATGTGTCTGTGATGTTGTCATGTATGTGTCTGTGCTGTTGTCATGTATGTGTCTGTGATGTTGTCATGTATGTGTCCGTGATGCTGGCATGTATGTGTCCGTGATGCTGGCATGTATGTGTCTGTGATGTTGTCATGTATGTGTCTGTGATGTTGTCATGTATGTGTCTGTGATGTTGTCATGTATGTGTCTGTGATGTTGTCATGTATGTGTCTGTGATGTTGTCATGTATGTGTCTGTGATGTTGTCATGTATGTGTCCGTGATGCTGGCATGTATGTGTCCGTGATGCTGGCATGTATGTGTCTGTGATGTTGTCATGTATGTGTCTGTGATGTTGTCATGTATGTGTCTGTGATGTTGTCATGTATGTGTCTGTGATGTTGTCATGTATGTGTCTGTGATGTTGTCATGTATGTGTCTGTGATGTTGTCATGTATGTGTCTGTGATGTTGGCATGTATGTGTCCGTGATGCTGGCATGTATGTGTCCGTTATGTTGGCATGTATGTGTCTGTGATGTTGTCATGTATGTGTCTGTGATGTTGTCATGTATGTGTATGTGATGTTGGCATGTATGTGTCCGTGATGTTGTCATGCATGTGTCCGTGATGTTGTCATGTATGTGTCTATGATGTTGTCATGTATGTGTCTGTGATGTTGTCATGTATGTGTCTGTGATGTTGTCATGTATGTGTTTGTGATGTTGTCATGTATGTGTCTGTGATGTTGTCATGTATGTGTCTGTGATGTTGGCATGTATGTGTCCGTGATGCTGGCATGTATGTGTCCGTTATGTTGGCATGTATCTTTCTGTGATGTTGTTATGTATGTATCCCACCATGTAATTGCTATGTGGATCCTGGTTTATAAATGTCCTCCACCTGGATGATTCAGACCGGCAATCACGTCTAGACCATAGCCCCCAGATGTACATGCAAATGTAAAATAATGTAAAATCACTCAATCAACATAATTATAAACCTTAAGGTATCATCATGTTATTCTTATGAAGATTAATTGATAACACACATATTGACTATTGTAGTTACTATTTCTCTCTCAGTTACAGTGCGTAATATTTCCCATCCCTCCCTATTATGTTATGTATCATTTTCGGCAAATTGGGGACCTGAGAACTAGATATTTTCTCATTTTCTAACATCGATTACAAGATTGTATGTTATATCAACGTCATTAACGACATCAATTAAAAGAAATGGGAACGAAAATCTAGGACATGTGGAGATTTGTGTGGCGTCCGAGGGGACTGACAGGTTGGCGACCTTGTTGCTAGACTGATAATGTGACACAGGCCAGAGCACGGGCACCTACTTAGCTAAACCTCGGGGTGGATGTCATGTGTTTCTGTTTACAGAAACAGGGTAGTCAACTCAAAGTCCCCCCTCTGCTTTGAGCATCATATTCTGGTAAAAATGCATGCATTTGAATGCATTAAAAGGCCACTATCTCATGATTATGCATAATAAGTAATATTACTGGGATCCAGAACACAATTATGCATTAAACTGGAAATGGAGCCACTTTTAGCAAAGTCCCCCCTCTGCTTTGTGTCAACATTGCTGCGGTCCTTAAAGCACATGGCCTGCATACCTATAACACTGTGGGGAGCAAGGAAAGTACAGGGGCCCATGCACAGTAGGCACAGGTTTCAGTGTAGTGTACCACAGTGGCTTACCCTGTTCCAATGAATTGGAACACTTGATCTCCCCCCTGATGTTTAGACCACTGCTTATATTCAGTGGTCGCCCATGGACCAGAGTGAGATTCACCTCCACAACTTCTTCTGTTCCATGTGACACCACCAGAAAAAAAGTGTCCAGGTAGGTGTTTACCGGTTACCAAGTTGTGTCCAGAAACTAGGCCTGTGATATGTCGGTGTGTAACACTAGGTACCCCAGAGGAGCGCTGCACTCCAGTGAAAAGGACCAAATGTCAGAGCATAAGAGCAATCTTTACATGCTCTTCACAGCCAGACCAATAATCATACAGGAATAGCAGACCACTCACCAGAAAGATATGGATCTCTTGGTGATATCTATTGTCAATGCTCTGAATTTTGTGCAGCCTTAGTCTATACAAATTGGTCTTTACTGAAGGCTGATTTTCTATCAGTTAGACACTTTGTCACCTGTTTTCTACCAGGCTATTTTCCTACCTTTCCTTTCCAGTGGTCTTGCCATTCCACCATGGGTTGGACCTATACAATATAGGCACCGTTTGATAGCTATGATTCAAACCTTTATTTGTATCCCCGGCACAATTTTTTTTTTTTTTGAAATTATGGCTGCATTAACAATAATAAAACATCTTAAATAGACAAGTAATTCTCAAAAGAATTGATTGTGCCGCACTATGCCATGAAGCTCGAATTCTCTAGAATACCCATGTTGAAACAGCTATGCAATTCGATGGGTGGGGCCGATGTGAGACTAAATCTAGGAAATCATCTTTGTAAAATAAGTATGATAACCCCCTGGCCATGTCCTAAATTGAGTAGGTGTATGCACTGTGGGAGCACAATTAGGTACAGGCAGTCAATACAGAGCCACATTCCAGGAAGTGAAGGTAAGAATATAGCTTAGAGTCAACAAAATTGCAAGAAAAGGTTTCTTATATGTTTCTTAACTGTTTTGCACCTTTGCTTGTCAGAAAAAAATATTCAGCAGATTGCTGTTGGGAAAGTGGATAAGATATGACATGGACACCAATGATACAAATATGGATGAACCTTCTGTGGTTCCTTTACCATGGACTGGAGGAACAATGTGGCAGCCCATACATAAGGAAAATAATTATTCTCCCAAAGGCAGACCCCATTAAATAACTCACTAGCTCTGAGGATTATATTATAATTATATGATATGATCTTTCAGTTGGAATTCCATGGAAGTATTTCTTATCAATATTTTGAATATTGCTATGACACATGCTATGGATCTTCATTGAACATACAAACATCCCTTTTCGCTTGAAAATTCCTGGTACCAGGTTTTTTGACTCTAATACATGAATCCGAAAATGTTGATAGAATAGATACTTCCACACATATCCATATAGATGAATTATATGGAGATTATGATTTATCCCATACATGCATTATTCTCTCCCTTTGACTTTTGTTGTGGGCATATTGGTTTTGGAGGCACTCCTAGGGATGAATGTGGTGTATAATTTTCTTGCTGCATACTCATTTGAAGTAGGTGATAACCAATGATCAAGCTTTCTTTGCAATTAGATTGAATGCAGTACCTTTATTTACTGGACTTACAGCTGGGGCCAGGTGTACTCATGCATGGCAGAGGACAGGTGAGTGGGGCTAGCAGCCACCACCACTCCACTCACACTACCTGTGTACATATATGTTCACCATAAAACCAAGCTAAACACCACTTTGTGATCTATATTATTTTCTATAGTTTAAGTATTGTGATACTAACCCTGCTTTCATTATGATCTAAAATAGACTCCTAAGATATGATTATGTGCTGACTTCCATGGTAGAGTAAGGGAATAGAGCAGATGGTAGAATCTCAATGCACCTCCTTCCCTTCCTCAAAAAGGGGGATCTGCCCCCAAAAATGCAAAATTTATTTGTGTTCCCTTATCTATAGAAATATATAGGCTTGTCTCTGAGAAATTTGGGAATTCTTTTTTTTAGGGTGGGGGTGGGGGGGGTGAGTTTTTCTTGGGTCCTCTCCCAAAATCCTTTTTCAAGATACTTTACGCTTCGAATTTCAAGAGAATCTGACCACTGGTTGTGATTCTATTGCCCTTTAGATAGGATGGTCCTGCAGGTGACCACTGGCTTATGACTGGGACAAGGCTATAAATAAGTGATTTTGTCATTTTTAAACATCAGTAGGTCACTAAATCTCAATGGGAATGTGATGAAAAAAAATTCAAGACACTCTATACCAGTTGCACATATGTTTTCCACAATATAAAGATGCTCAACCTAAAACCCTTGAAGTTGTATATGGCCTGAAAATGGAAGAATGCCTATTTTCACTAGCCTTTCCTGTGCAAAGTAGCATTTTGAGGGGCATATTATGTCAATTTGTGTGCAAATATATGTTATACCAAGATCATTTCCCAAGGGGAGCATAATTATGGTTTATCATGAATTAGCTATCAAGCACAATCTGGCTGTGTTATATTTGATGTATGAACAACCTAAAAATGCTCAATTGGCCCATCAGGAAAAAAAGACAAATATAAGGAAAAACTTTTTTTCTTAATAAATCAACCATTCAAAGGATCTCAACATAACTGATGTCCTTCCTTCACATTCTTTTCAAGCTTTCTAACGATACTATTGCTGAATCTTTAGGCCATTTATCTTCAAAATACCTGTGGTACCTAGTAACACTCACAGTGTCGCAGGTATTGGACACCTTTGAGTAGACCCCTTGGCACTAGGACCTTTTGACCCGACCACTCACGTCACCTTAGCAACCAGGTGTGTGGGGGGAGGGTAACCTGCTAACCCCCATTCTGTGTACCAGCACAGTCTACCACCATCAGCGGTGGAGTGTGTTTTCTTGTTTTTTTTTAAATATATGTTTTATTACTTCCATTGTTTAACACATCTTTAAGAAATGGGGCTGTGACATTTCAGTCGCTATTATTTGCCCGAGTCCAAATCTAATCACTGACTTGACTTGTCTACATTTAAAGTTCAATCTGGTTCTGGGGTAAGGTGAAGGCCAGGTGAGACCATACCCAAGGCCTAAACTTGCATATCCTCATTATTTCAAACTTATTTTGGCACCTTCAGTGTGAGAATACAGTTCTATATTTTGGATTTTTACCAAAATATGTTTAAAGTTACTGTGTCTTTCGGTTTCGTCAATTGACTCATCAGTAGGAATAAGGGTACACATTATTATTAATAAAGTCAAGGAGTGTATGCCCTCGTCAGTTTTACAGCAGGTTTACATTACATATACACTGTCGATCATAGAATACACTGACATACTGTATACGAATACAATATTGATTTATTGAATGAACTACAACGATGTCAGAATAAATGCCTTTAAATATGTTATTATCTACACCTGTTACATCCCACTGGGAATGTACATAAATTAGCTAAGTTACCTATGTTAGAGGAACGTAGGGAAATACCACCTGAAATTGTTAGCACCAAGTTCCTTAAATATTGTATGAATAAAGTAAGACCAACGAATTCCTGTACTATATTATCCAATAATTCATGCGTCATCGTCACTCCAGGTCACGTGTGCTCAAATGTGAAATGCACTGAGCCCAGATATCAGAAGTATAATTGACTTTGTATAGTTTAAGGGTATTTCTAAGAAGACTATGTTGGATACTGTATCTAAATAGAAATATATTCCTGTAAATTTATAATATTATTTCATGGGTGTTTTAAAGTCTTGAATTCAAATTGTCTCAAGAACTTAAAGTACTAGCAGGTATGTTCTTTAAGAAATTACAGTCAGACCTACAGAATACACAATATACTATATCTGGTATGTGTATATAGGATAGAGCGCCCATGAGATGACTAGCTGGTCTGTTGAGAATATGAGTAGACTGATACATGGATCAGGAGCCCTGTTGACAATAGGCCCTATGCTGATTGGCACTGACGATGATCGGCCCATGTCTAATAGCCCTGTGGAAGATTGCCCTATGATTAATACCCCCCTGATTGAGACATACAGTTACATACATGGTACCATCCAACCAGCGAGTAATCTCATGGGCGCTCTACCATATGCGTATTGTGCATACAGATGTAGCATAAGTATTATGACATATAACAGTCAAATCACGTAAACATTAGATCTCCTCGTTGAAACCAGTCCAGAAAAACATCATAGAATACACAATAAACTATATCCAGGACTCATTTTCCATGCTCCATTTCTGTTTGAGGTTGAGCCTCTGTACATGCATATGCATTAGGTTTGCATGGGGATATGTCGAATGTATAGCCTAGAAGAAAGCCTAGCCCCGACCCTGTAGCAACTGAAATCTTTTACCAAGCTGTTGGTATGGGATACTGCTCTATACTAAGACACCAAACTGTTTAAAGTAGCTCAGTGGTAGAGCAGTCGCTTCACAAGCAGAAGGCCCCGGATTTGAGTCCCGGTGTCTCCGAAAACGTCATTTTCGGAGAAATCGTGTCCCTCACACTGGCGGAGACACTGAGTGCAATCAGTGAAAATGTTGAGAAGTCGGCAGGAAGCGTTCTAACTTGCTGGGAATTGGCCACCTGCTGGCGGTTGGGAAGTTGGAGGAGCAGGTAGTGAAGAGTCGGTCTCCAGTATGGGTAGTTGGATACGCAGTTAGAGACTTGGTTACAACAATGATTGGCTGAATCGGTATGGTGTGGAAAGCTTCCATCGCGGGGAAATCAGGATATCTCAACAACTACTTGATAAAGCCCCATTGGGACCCTCGGTCTCCAGTGGATGAGAATGCCTGGTGCAGGTGCCTCTATACTCCGGGGGCTGGGACTCTCTGTAACTGCTTGATAAAGACCCTTCTCGGAGGGAGAGAAAGCCCAGGGTTGGTAACCCCCTGGAAAAATCCGGATCTAGAGGACGTGATGGAAGCTGGTGGGGGCAGTGTAGGGGCCGGATTCCCGGTGCCTCGGTGGTGAACCCGCAAGGGGCTATTACTTGGGTAATCCTGCTCCCCTCTGTACCATACCAATCCAGTAACGTGAGACACCGTCTATCTGATAGGACAAGGGGATGTAGCTCAGTGGTAGAGCAGTCACTTTGCAAGCGGAAGGCCCTGGGTTCAAGTCCCGGTGTCTCCGAAAACGTCATTTTCAGAGAAACCATGTCCCTCACATCATGTAGAATTTTCTGCTGAATTCAGAAATCCATTTCTTACAAAAAGCTGTTGGTGACGAAATGTCCTGAAACGATTTGAGCTGGCAGCGGGGTTGGACGTAAATGACTGAGTAAGGTTTAAACTTTTTTTGAACATACAGTATAGTTGTTGGAGATTAGGCTCCATATATTTGGGAAAGTTAAATGTAATTAGTAAACTCACAGTACAGGATAAGAGATGGGTACTCTAGCTACCATGTAGATACAACAGAGCCCATTTCTAAAAGTGTATAACCTAGTATGTTAATTATCACCATTTTAAATGGTAGAATTTGTAATTATCTACAATCTGATATATAGATGTAAGGGGAGTATACTGCCCTATCTATAGTTTCTATAGCAGCTCCAAAATGGGCTAGTCAGGCCTATTAAATAGAGATAAAAATGGGAGCTATCAGTGGAAGTAAGGGCTCTGTCGTGTCTACATGTAAACTATCCCTAAAATAGGACTGATATTCACTGGGCTCTGCAGGGAAGGCCATTAGAGCTAGAGTTAATTTTTTCCTATGTACAGGCACATAATATACGCTTATTATGCCATAGTTAACTCATCTTCTTTCTTTATTAATAATAATTATATTATAGGGTTTTGGGGCATCTTTTCTGTGGGCTCTGTCGTGTCTACATAAAACTACCCCAGTAAATTCAACCACACACTGTATTTACTATGCAGCACATATAGCCTATGTGGTATTCCCTACCCTATAGGGGACCTGGCACAAAAAAGATATGTGCGAAAAATTCTATTTATAGAGCACTACATACAGCAGAATGTCTAATATCTTATTTTGTTGCTGAAAAAAGCCCAGCTTTGGGTGTCTTTGACCCCCTGGCGCCCTAAATAAGGGTCTGACATAGGTGAAACCATGGTTCCCCTTGTAGATCTCTCCAAGCCAGATCAAACTAGACTAAGAAGACAACTTTATGACATATACAATATTTTATTAAGGGGAAAAAAAACACTCAAATCAGGACGATCTGTGACATTTCGTCTGGTGGGTTATCCAATATGGCCACCTAAAGTGACAGCCATTATCTTTTTCAGAAATGACTTATCTTGCCCTTTGGACTTGGATATTTCTGCCTACTAAAGCCATCTTTACCTATGTTCTTACTGGCCACTAACCTAATCTCTTATTTCCACATTCATCAGACCAATACATTCATGAATGTCAAGATGTCAGGCATTAAAATGGCAATATTGGACCATTCTTCTAGTACACATGAGGCAAAATTCTAAAATTTTAGCACGTGAGGTCTTGAATGTTACAGGGTAGCACATAATATGTGATATCATATACCAAGTTTGATATATTATACGAAACTTGGTATATGACCTCTACATTCTGCTGATCATGTTTGAGGTGAATGGCATGTGCACAAAAAAGAACTTCTCACAGAAATGGTGCTTGATAAAGGCGGCCATTATGGATATTCACAACCTTGGCAATATCTTGGTAAATAATGATGATATACTTTATGTTTAATTCTTAAATTCATATGAGATTTCATCTATGTACATCAAAAAGTTAGTAATCAATTACCACTGTATAAAATCAAATCACTTGTCTACATCAAACCCATATTTCAATCACCAATCAATTGTATCTTATTCTTGTATTTTATTCCTGTATTTACATGTATTATCTATATTTACACAACTGTTGTCTCTATACTAAATACCTAGTGGGGATCAGTAATGAGTTAATTACTATATGTCACTAACATGTTATTCATGACTGAGAGATGCCATCGCCAGGTAGCTGTTGGCCATAAGTAATGTCCCCAGCACCAACTGTAGAGAGGGTCTCATACAAATGTTGCTTTCTATAGGCAGCGACATAAGTTAAAATAATTTTTATCCCCTCTGCTATGAGCCTTTAACCATCAATTTTCGCTATATGGAATGCATATCTGCTGCACACATAATTATTTTCTTCTTCCTCCCCTCCTAAGAGAAATTTGGTTATAAATAAAATTCATCCAAATTCAGAAACTTCACATTTCACATTTGAAAGTATATATACATGGTGACACCAATCATTGGGACCATGAGGAGAGTATGGATGCTTTCCCATAACATAAATGCCAATGTATTATCTTGATAAGCCATCACACACAAGTTTACTGCCATGAGTTCTAACACGCACGGCAGTGACTCGCCATGCTTTGGTCAGGGGACCAAGCCATAGCGGGAGTTTTTGTTGCACACATCTGGGCAACGTTATGATCTCCATGGTTACACATCCTATGAAAAGTTTTTCAAGTTTACAGTTTATTTTACAGTGGATTTACAGCTTACAAGGTAACGTAAAACCCCGCCTATAAGACAAATTTTATTTGGCGTTTTTATTTTACCGAATCTTTTTCTGTTATTGGGGATTTGGGTAATAGCTGGGGTTTTGATATATTAGAATAAAGAAGAAAACGATTTTTAAACCTTTTTTTCATAGGACGAATTTTTTTCTCTAGTTGGGGGTTTGGCTTATAGGTGGGGTCATCATATAGGTGGGGTTTTACGGTACATGTATTTAGTTTGTTGTCAGAACCGCATTTAACCACATTGCAACTGCCAGGAGCCTGTGACTAGGCTTGGTTAAAGACGTAGACAAGGCACAGAAATTGCTCAAGACTTTGTACATCTAGAATAACTGACTTGACTGACAGATGGAGGAGCATCCTGGGAAAATCTTTGCAGCGTTCTTCCTGAATTTCTTACTTTTCCATGCGTAGATCAGTGGATTGACCCATCTGTTCATTTTCCATACATATGAAGCAATGCGTGCAGCCATGACTTGCTGGTCTTCTTGTAAGTAGTTCATGCTAATGGGTATAGCTATATAGGCCAGGTGACAGATGATGTAGACAACCAATACATTCAACATGACTTTGGTGATCTTGTAATCTCCCTGTTGTAGTTGCCCGGCTGGTGCTTGACCTTCCGGGCCAAAACTGTGCTTCTGTTTCCATGCGACAATTCCAATCTTGACGTACATTCCAATGGTTACTGGGAACAATATTGATTGAGGAATAATAGTAAATAGTGATTTGGGAAAGGTGCTGACTCTATGTATTACTGTACATAGCTGAGCACTGGAACTGCCAATAGTGGGGTATGTGTACCCAAAGCTGAGACTGCCTATGGGTACGACCACTGCAAAGCCCCATACAAGATAACAAATGATGTAGGCCCTTGTCACAGGCATCAGAGTGTGGTACCGTAAGGCATATACAGTGAAGATGAGCCTATCAACTGATATTGCACACACCGCAGCCAAATTAGACAAAACTGATATACTGTTAATCATGATATCAACAAAGCATGATACATTCCAGACCAATCCAAATGCTAGGTAGTCTAAAGATATACGGAAAGGCAAAGCAGCAACAGACACCAAATCTGCAAGTGTGAGGCATGCAATGAAGACATTACTGGATGTATCAAGCATGTCCCCTTGAAGTAGTATATGCATTGTGACACCATTCATTAGGATCACAAGGAGAGATTGAATGATTTCCCATAACACAAATGCCAAAGTGTGATCCAATTGAACCGATATGGTTTCGTTTTGATAATAATCTGTCAAATTTTCCAATGTTGCATTCATGTTGGTTTTTGGCCAGCCCACCAATATTGTCCCACTACAGAGAATAGTCTTGGATACTTGGGAAAATGCACCTGAGAGAACTGGAAGGCTCTTGGCCAGATTAGAATCAGACTGGATTCTGCCAGAACCAGGATAATGGGACTAATCCAGCATTTGTAATCAAGAGCTTTCTATCTCTGTGATGAATAGAAAAGCCAAATTCCTCTCAAAGACAACAAATAAGATCTGGTGATGCTTGTGTTCAATGATGGTCAGCTAGTACCAAGAATATAGAATTTCCCTTGGCCAGTGTATACACCAGAGCTTGTTTACCGCCAGAGTGAGAGGTCTGCCTGCAAATGCACTGCACTTATATGTTTGCTACTGCCTTCAATGCTTTGAGCTTCTATAGTCTGGAAGCTGACTGCACTGTTTGGACCAAACCTCCTTTCACCTGTTTAAGTATTTTCTCTGCTGATTATGCCTTTATAGGGTCTAGGTGAAAACATTCAGGTGGATCTGGAGCTCTCACCTTGAACAATTTGAGAAATTCATGATGGCATCCCGAATGTTGCTGGAATCTGGAAGAGTGTCTATCTTTGCTTCTAATCAATTAGAGACTCAAATAAAAGGTCAAAGAGAACATAAATGAGGCCAAGTACTCCAATCCAGCTATTTTCAAAAAGCTATGTAGCAACCATTTTGAATTTTTTGTGAAATTACCAAACCAAAGTCGTAAAATCAGAGCTGAAGCTGGGTCTATCAATATCTAATAAAAATGAATGCCCAATTCCAAATTCAATAAGAATACTTCTGTTGCCAGGTTACTCAAAATAGATCATTATGAATAATGTGTGTGGTGACCATTTTGAATTTTTCTAAAGTTGGTTCACAAAAATAATTTCAAGATTATAGGATTTGGTGAGTCCTGTACTCAGTGGTACTACTCAGCTTTGCACTCGGTAAAAGTAACTGTAGGACCATGACCACACTTAGTACTATTATGGCAGACATGTTGTATTTCACACTGTTATTTGCCCTCGTGTTGTCATTTCCACAGTATGTAGTGCCTGGACATTCTGTATATCTCATAATCTTATAGGAAACGTAGGTGCCTTATTGCAAACAGCATGCAGAATAGTACCCTCTATGGTTATGATACAAGGTTCCATTAACAACATAGTACAGGAACTTTAGACCCAGTTGTAGTCAGAACATTGAATAAATTCAACGAAAGCTGGATTTCCTAGGAATGGTTGGTTGACATATATAAGGATTAACCCGTCAAAAGTCCTAATGTCTCCCGGGCTTGGCTTTTTTCTAGAGGTATTTTTATATGAGAGGTAAAAATACTATTAGACAGCAGATTATAGTACAGTAAAGTTAGGCCAAATATAACAAATTGTAGTTTGGAAATTAGAGGTCACCCATCCGGGCTTCCAGACTACTGGGAGTGATTAAATGTAGACTTCAGGTTTTCTCTACACACATGTTCATAGGGATATTATGTGCACAAATACGTTGTGTAATCTAACCAAAATTAGATCCTAACCCATCTTTTAGACCGTTTAGGGATCTTACAAAAACTGCAGGTAAATGTTCCCGAGGGAGGGTCATCTGTCAGGCCTTTCTTACACCCCTTCACAATACCACTCACACGTCATAATGAAGCACCAGGGTGACCTCATAGCATTTACATGAAGAGAAAGAGAATCTCAGATTGTACCTCTGTCAGAGCTATTTTTGCAGTGACGTAGAAAGCAAGTGAGAAATCGTTGTTTTATAGACTATGGCTTGACTTCATACTAATCTCTGTTCTCAACAATGCTCAATCTTTCACAGGTAGAAATGTACATGTATAGGGAAATATTGCTTGGATATTTGCATCACAAATGACCCAGGGCAGGCGCAATCTATCAATCTTATGATGAACCACAGGCCGTGTCTGACCACTTTGGGCCAATGTGAACGTCTTTAACCAGGTGCAATCTTTGACCGGGTGATGTCTTTGACCAGCCACCATGGGGCTTTGACAAGCGGACATTAAATGTCACATGTATATGGTGTCCGATGGGACTGGCAGACACGAGATGTGGCCCACCTGTTGCATTGGTTCCGCCATATCTTTTCATATAACTTTGTTTTTACACTATAAAAAAATGGGCTAGTCTTTCGCTGGTATGATGAAATAACCTTCCAGAATGTTGACAGGTATAAGCACAGGTGTGCAGTACAGCGCCTTTGGATGACGCTGGGTTGGATTTATAATCTGGATACATTAAGTCACTTGAGACACGTCTCATGAACGTGATGCAACTGGGGTAGGGTGGGGGGAGGGGCAGAGTAAATTTGGTATATGGTCCAATCCTTTTATATCAGTATACTACAGGTGTGGGGGCACAATACTGTGTTGGTGATTTTACTATATATATATATTGCCACGAAAACCATTGCAATCTGACCTACCAAAATCATTTCATAATCTGACCGGTCAGATAGGTGAAAACCTGTATATGGTTGTATTTCTAGGTAAGGAAGATGTAGCAAATTTATACCAATGTAAATAGTAGCAAATATTAATATACTTTCAAATAAAAAATATATGCAAATTGTCAGATGATAGCATCTGTGTATCAGGGTGACACATTTAAATATCAGCCTGAAACACTTCGTAGGTTTCAGGCTGATATAAAATGTTTCACCCTAATACAAGACACGTCGGCCAAACTACCTCCTTGTTGTATTTATCAAGTCATGTGGTATAAATATTTATTTTACTGCGTCATTTCATGTCCCTGAGCTCCATTGTCCACCATCTTGCTTTTGTCTGACTGTCACTTTTTTTCGGGAGCCTAAACCAAATTATTTTTGCGCTTTGGGCTCTTTTCATCTATTGGGCATACAAATACATATATAGAATGTTTACTATTGGTTAGACTTAATTCTCACCTCTATGTCCATTGTTTAAGCCCCAAAACTACTTACCGGTATTGAAGTTAGTTATTGAAATATCGTGGCTTCGATTTTCATTCTGTATTTTACTTATGCGGGCCAAGAGTGCCATGACTATTGACAGTTCCAACTGTCAATAACAGAATAAAATTCCCGTATTGACAGTTCCCACTGTCAAAACCAGGATATAATTCCCTTATTGACAGGTTGACCTGTCAATAACAGAAAACGGTTCTCTTATTGACAGGATATTCCTTTTTTCTGTGATAGGTGAAAACATTCCTCTTATTGAGAGTGTAAACTGTCAATAGCGGGGATAGTTCTCTTTTATTGAAAGTTCCTTGACATAACTGTCATAACACTGGGAATCTTTTCGATGCAAAAAACTATTTGACCAAAAATAAGGATTCTGGACAAAAAACTGTTCTGAGCCAAAAACGAATTTGCCCCAAAAAAGGATTTTGACCTCAAAAGGCATTTTGACCCCAAAATACGATTTTCGACAAAAAACAATTTTGAGCCAAAAAACAATTTTGCCCCAAAAAGCCATTTCAAAGAATTGTGGCACAATCTGCGAAAAAGGCCCTTACTGCAGGATGCACTAAGGTCGCTTTTTCCAGCACACATGCCACAGATTTTGTCTCGAAACAAAGTTGATGATTTTGATGATTTTGATTACAAAACCGATTTTGACTTCGGAAACTGATTTGACTCCAAGGTTGAATTTTACTCAAATATTGTTTTTGGCTGCAAGGATGAGAGTGATGCGCATTATCCTCATCGCAAATGGCGTCTGCTTGTAAATGCACCAAAACAAAGGGTGAAATGACTCAACATTGTCTACCCTGTTCAGGGGCGGATCCAGGATTTTGAAAAAGGGGGGGGGCGTGAAATAGGCAATGTACTGGAGGTATTGGAAATTGTCACATTAAAATATACAGAAAAATAGGGGGGGCGCACGCCGGGTCCGGCCCCCCTAAATCCGCCCCTGCTGTTTGGTTCACAATTTCTATTGAATTTTTATTGGTTATTACTGCACACATTAAGAGAAGGATTAAGTGTAATACCTCGTGAAAGACCCAGAATCACTTTTTTTAGCACATGATAAGGGTGATACTCCTGACTGATGAGGGTGATGCAGTTCAAGCTCTCTCCAATGATGAGGGTGATGTCTGATTTTGCATTATTGACAATGGTTTGCATTTTGTGTTCCCTGAAGATTTATAAGATTACCAGCACCTTCGGAGGCTGGGATCGTGATGGGGTGACCTATTGACACGGCATATTATGGTTTCATAGTTTTATATTCCACCCCCCCCAACGACTTGCACAACACCTTTTCGTAGGTTTAAAACAGTTTTTGGGAAAACTACAGAATGCTCAAAATCGGCCAAAAATCGGCCAACAATCGGCCCCTATTACGCATTAATGCGTAATTGGTATAGGAAAAGTTAAATGGTCCTTTTATATACCAAATATAAAAGCATGACATGTTTTTAGGGAGTGTTATTTTTAGAAAACTATCGCTCTCTACATATCAATGTACCGTAAAACCTCACGTATAAGCCGCGGCTAGTACGCGAATCAGATCGCTGGTGCGGCTAATAGGATCGGCACAGCGTCCAGGTGCGGCTTATACGCGAGTTTACCTGGGGACATAGCACATGGGGCTGAGGTCTGAGTATACCTCACTCAGTAGGTTACTGATATGGTCACTGTAAGGTCTACACTCTAAGAAAAGTGTGTTCTGTGTACATGCTTTTTTGAAGCAACTTTTAACACACTTTTGTATTGTAACACACTACACGCTACTCAAAATGTGTTGACCTCAAAAGTGTGTTACTCTGTCACGCTACTCAAAGTGTGTTACTCTTTAAATGCATGTTCCCACAACACACATATTTTAGAGTGTAGCCTCTGGGGAGAAAATGAAACGCTAAAGACCTTCCTTTAGTATTGGGTGTATGTAATAGATCTGACCTAGTTTATGTTCCTGGACCTCCCCTCCTACTGCCCCAATGTGCCTAGTTACACACAGCACCTCAGGTAAGGTATACATGACAGGAGCGTGCTCCTGAATGTGCATTTTCTTGTCATATTATCACCCTAAGGCTTACTTGCCTTTATTACCTCCGCTCATTGGAAAAGTGCTGGTGCATGTACAACACGGTCTACCAGGCCATACATTCTTGCCAGGATAAATAAAAGAAATTCAAATCAAATCAAACTAATTCTATCCATGCATATTGGATAAATTTGAAAAAATCCTCCAGAACCCTACTCCTGGTCTACCTGTCACACCAGGAGTTCCTCCTCATGCTGGTAATTTGAACTACCTTTATGTCCCAACCTGATCAGTGATGTCTGACTGCATAGTGAAGTCACCTATACTAGACAAAGGCCTGTTGTACCAGGTACAACAGTGACGGACACTGAAGCATGTTAAGCCCTAATGAGAGAGGCGCCTGGTTCCAACAATGAAATGTATTCTATACAAAGTTAATGTCATTGTGAAAGCGGATGGACTGAGAAACACCTACAAAAGGGTGTTTGGTGTACTTGAATGGATATACTTGGTGGATATTGAAGAAAGAGGTGATATCTGACCATGAAAAAGGATCTAAAGGCCCCTTGTGAAAAGTGTTTTACCTGCTTGGAAGTGTCTCATAAGTATCCTACTAATGAGACCAGTAGTATAGTATGTATCGGAACGGGACTATAGTTAACTACTGTTTATTACTCAATCGACCTGCAGCTAATCAGAGGCCTCCATTTGGTCACGTGACCCCCTCATTTGCATAATTACGTAATAGGCCACGCCCCCTCATTTGCATAATTACGTAATAGGCCACGCCCCCTTGATCACCAGCCAATCAGGGGCCGCCATTTGGTCACGTGACCCCCTCATTTGCATAATAGGCCACGCCCCCTTGATCACGTGACCCCCTCATTTGCATAGTAGACTACGCCCCTTTGATCACCAGCCAATCAGAGGTCGCCATTTGGTCACGTGACCCCCTCATTTGCATAATAGGCCGCGCCCCCTTGATCACGTGACCCCTTCATTGGCATGATAGGCCACAACAACATCACGTGGCTATCTTTGTTTGTAAACAACACCACGTGGCTCTCTTTGTTTGTAAACAACACCACGTGGCTCTCTTGTTTGTAAATAACACCTACTAAGTTTAGTCATAGGTAGCAGTAGTGTTTGTAAATAACGCTTACTAAGTTTTCAGTCATAGGTGTCTAGAGCAGCAGCAGCAGCAGCATCTTCAGCAGCAGCAGCAGCAGCAGCCGCGTCATAAGTGTCTAGAGCAGCAGCCACGTCATAGATGACTAGTGCAGCAGCAGCAGCAGCATCTTCAGCAGCAGCAGCAGCGTCATAGGTGTCTAGAGCAGCAGCTGCAGTAGCAGCAGCGTCATAGGTGTCTAGAGCAGCGGCAGCAGCATCTTCAGCAGCAGCAGTAGCAGCAGCGGCAGCAGCAGTAGCAGCAGTAGCATCTTCAGCAGCAGCAGCGGCAGCATCTTCAGCAAAAGCAGCAGCAGCCGCGTCATAGGTGTCTAGAGCAGCGGCAGCAGCATCTTCAGCAGCAGCAGTAGCAGCAGCGGCAGCAGCATCTTCAGCAGCAGCAGCAGCGTCATAGGTGTCTAGAGCAGCAGCGTCATAGGTGTCTAGAGCAGCAGCCGCAGCAGCAGCAGCATCTTCAGCAGCAGCAGCCGCAGCAGCAGTAGCATCTTCAGCAGCAGTAGCAGCAGCAGCAGCAACATCTTCAGCATCAACAGCATCTTCAGCAAAAGCAAAAGCCCGTAACTTAGCATCATGTGCATCAGCCATAGCCGTAACAGCGACACTGCGACTAGCATAAGCAAAACAGGCTATTTTTTTAGCAGCTGTACAAGCATTTATAGCATTAGCCCTAGCAGCAGCCGCAACAGTGACACTTTTAGCAGACGTTGCAGCATCAGTAGCAGCAGCATCGGTAGCAAGAGCGGAAACAGTAGCAAAAACATTAGCAGCACGAGCAGCAGCGGCGAGAGTAACAGCAGCGTTGTTAGCAGCATTGGCAACTTCGTATGCAGCATGTGTAGCACGAACAGCGATACGAGCTTCACGTTTTGCACGAGCAGCAGCAATAGCTGCAGAAGTAGCCATCACACTTTCCAGCCACCCGTACGAATCTTGATAAAAACCAACCTCCACCTTGCTACTTGTTAACTCATCAGTAAACATGGACGTCTCCTCGTGTGGTGTTGTCGCGGCTCTGTAGTAGTGTTGGGATTGCTCACATTCGGTAGAACGTAGAGTGATTCCTGATGACGCCATGCTGAAGGTGGTAGAAGAAGTGTGTGGGACTCATGTTTCACTCTCGCTTATGTACTAGGCTCCGAGATAAGCTTCTTAACTCAAGAGGAAAACTCTCACTAGGAAGGCGACCAGCTGTCTACCTGTGTAGGTGCGGGTTCGTTACATCTTTAATCCTGTTCGACCCCCCGAGGAAATAGATGAAAAAAACAAAAGACCATCTTTCAAGCACTCGAATCCGCAGTCAGTAGGAAGCTATAAGGAGCTTAACTTGTGTTTGATTTAAGCTGTCTACCACACGCACGCGCTTGTAGTCACAGCTAGAGTGGCAGACTTCCGTCCGCCCGCTGGCGCATGACAATCGACTTTAGACACCCCCTGTAGTTTTTTTTGCATACACAGTTGACTAGCATCTTAATCTCTTACCCAGCTATAAGCCCATATACATGTAACACGCATTACTCCTCTTTATGGTAATTATCAGATCGATTTAAGGGTGGAAAAGGCTTAGGTGATTTAGGTCCCTCTCTAGCTGAAAACAGGCTTAGACCATAGCATGTAGGCAGCCGGCCGCGTTAAACACCCCCTGTAGGTTTTTTTTTGTTTTTTGTATACACTCTCGATCCCCTCTCTAGGTGAAAACAAAGCTTAGAAGATGCGGTGATCCGGCCACCGGCTGGCGCGTCACACCTGTCGTTAATCACCCCCTGTAGGCTTTGTATACACTCTCTAGGTGAAAACAAAAGCTCCCTCCACGGGCTGGCGCGTCACACCTGTCGTTAAAACGCCCCCTGTAGTGTTAGTATACACAGTTGCCCCGCCTTATCTATTCACCAGCTATAAGCCCATATACGTGTACATGTGATTTTTGATACCCTCTCTGGAATAGGGTGGGGCTCAAGGTGAAAACAAGATTAGACCATTCGCTCTCTCAGCTATATAAAGAGCCTCAATTGTTCTTGCAACAGCACTTCACCACCGGTACACTATCAGTCACGAGGCAGATGTTTGCGGTATGGGTCATACAGGTTACCTACTAATAGCGGTTTGGTGAGTAGATCACTTTTTTTCTCCTAAAAAAAACAACAAAAACGCCTCACTTATGACTCAGGTATGTATATGTAGCACTGTTAGTGTAAGTACACAGTAGAATCTACTGTACTATAGACTCAACCCTCTGAAGACGGTGGAGCGCGTTAATGCGCAGGTCTGTGTCGGCGTCACTTGTTTTTTATTCTAACTAAAAAAGAAAAAAAGTCAGAAGTCAATCTACGACCTATCAAAGACAAATTTGTGATAAGTTCAAACTAAATAAGAGACAGTTTGAGCGTCTCTTAGTCGCTGTCAAAGATGCGAATAACGAACGCGCTGAGGGCGGGGTTCAGGTCACGTATAGTTCCCCGCTCTTTCGTCAGATGGCGCCACAATAGGGGTTTTGTACATTCCTACGATGCTCGCGAACATTTCAACGCATAATGAGCTATATAGGCAACAAAGTGCGCTTCTGAATATATTAAAATATAAAAAACAATTCAATATTGTGTATTTCTGATAGAAAGGAGGCAGTTTCTTTGAATACCAACTAAACTATAGCGAGATGAAAAATACCACACCATATCTAAGGCTTTATAAAAGATACATAGTCAGAAACTCTCGCCGAGTCGGCAATCTGAAAAACGGATCAACTCGTTTTGACTCGTTGTGCCACAAGGGCCCCCATCTAACGGGGGCCCTTTGAGGTCAGTCTGTCAAACCACAGTGATCCATGCTGCTTAACACTAGGCGTAATTAATTACGCCCATGTTGTGCAGCATCTAACCAACTGACAGTGTCAGTTGGTTGGCCCCTCTTTAGGGGCCACACAATAAAATAAAGAATAGAGGCCTAAGGGAACGTTCACAAGCGTCTCTCCTTCCTACGGGGTGGGTGGGTCTTTGGGTTTAGTGACAAAACAGCGACATGTGAGTAGGAGTTTGCGTGTCAGCTCTCTTTTTTTTCTTTTTTTTTCCAAGTCTACATATTATTTATGATTAAAAAATTTTAAAAAAAACCCACGATAATATAGTGCGCTGATCAAAAACTGAATAGAAAAATAACCAAAAATAGGTTGGGGAAATCTTTGCTATGTAGCTGATCGGTCGTTGTCACACGGTGCAGAAAATTTACTTTTTTTTTATTTTTTTTTAGAAAATCTATATTAGGACCACAGACGGGGCACATGTGTCACTTGTCGAATATAAGAGATACCAATGGGCTTTGTCGAATTTAAGAACTAGGTCTTGGCCATTGGCATTGTCTATTTTGAGAAGTAGTCTTGCCCGTCTTGCCCCTTGTCGCCAACTCCCAGCACCCCCTGTGTCTCTTTGTCCATATTGGCTAAAAACAGGACATTGTTGCCTTGGCTATTTTACCCCCCGTCTGGGTATCTTATTACTTAATCACTTCGTCTTGACCCTGTGGGGCAGTGGGTATATGGAATAACCGTGTCCAGGTGTACTCTATCTGACACATAACCGAAGGTTACTGAGTTATGTAATAATACCTGACCTATGAGGCCGCCAGTCAGTTTGCCGTGATTATTTTGACACACTCTCAGTTACTCGTAGGACATCTAATACATAATTAGACTCAGCATCATATAAGACAGTCTCGGCCACGCCGGCTGCATATCGGACCAGGGGGATAGTCTGGCAGCGACTCGCCACCCCGTCCACAAGCTGTGTACAGCACCCCGTTTCTCTTTGTCCATATTGGCTAAAAAACAGGGCATTGTTGACTTGGCTATTTTACCCGTCTGGGTCTTATTATTTAATCACCTCGTCTTGACCCTGTGGGGCAGCGGGTATATGGAATAACCGTGTCCAAGCGTACTCTATCTAACACATAACCGAAAGTTACTGAGTTATGTAATAATAACTGACCTATGAGGTCGCCAGTCAGTTTGCCGTGATTATTTTGACACACTCTCAGTTACTCGTAGGGAATCTAATACATAATTAGACTCAGCATCATATAAGACAGTCTCGGCCACGCCGGCTGCATATCGGACCAGGGAGATAGTCTGGCAGCGACCCGCCAGCCCGTCCACAACCTGTGTACAGCACCCTGTGTCTCTTTGTCCATATTGGCTAAAAAAACAGGTCATTGTTGACTTTGGCTATTTTACCCGTCTGGGTCTTATTATTTAAATCACCTCGTCTTGACCCTGTGGGGCAGTGGGTATATGGAATAACCGTGTCCAAGTGTACTCTATCTAACACATAACCAAAGGTTACTGAGTTATGTAATAATAACCGCCCTATAATCCTATGAAGTCGCCAGTCAGTTTGCCGTGATTATTTTGACATACTCTCAGTTACTCGTAGGGTATCTAATACATAATTCGACTCAGCATCATATAAGACAGTCTCGGCCGCGCCAGCCGCATATCGTACCAGAGGGATAGTCTGGCAGCAACCCGCCATCCCGTCCACAATCTGTGTACAGCAGTCTGGACCAGACCACCAACTCTGGGTATAGCATTCGGGATGACTGGAGCAAGACTGGATCTAACCCTTTAATAGTCGCATAGCGCTTTAATGTGCAGTGCCCGTTGTCGTCATAAGCCATGAATGCAGCACTCAGAGTTCCTCACCAGGGCTGCATGCATGCATACACTGGCATATCGACAAAGAGCGTAGCGCATTAAAGCACTATGCTACCTTTAGCATTAAAGCGCTGAGGGGTTATTTTTTGATAGTGTAGAACCAATATCTGTCTAATTAAACCCCTTATCAGTGCTGTTTTTTTTTCACATACAAAAGAATTAGGTAATGGCGCTCCGCCATGTATTGGATAACCACTGCAGCGCGACTCTGAAAAGCGGCGGCGGTGAATTTCCATTTAGATCCTGAAAAGGGGGGCGGTCAGATGTCGTCAAGGCCCTGATAAGTAGGGCAGTTCAAATCATATGATTACATTTAGCTAATTTTCTTGCTGAAAGGAATGAATAATTGTATTTGTATAAAATTCACACACACCCGCCCACCCACACACACACCCGCCCACCCACACACACACACACACACACACACACACACACACACACACACACACACACACACACACACAGGACACCTGATGATCTCCACACGATGACCTGATTGCCCTTCCTAAAAAAAAAACAACACAAAAAGCCCAACTCGATCTACCTACTCAACAGGGTTTCAGTGTAGAGCGTATTAGGGGTTTTTCTGATGCGTATATTATATTGAGATTGATTTTCAACTTTTGTGATCAGTGGTTGGTCCTTAAAAGGACCGTTTGGTAGAGAGAGAGGGTCGCAGGGACCTTGCTGCTGAAGCGGAGGGCGTGGTCATAACGCGTGGTGGTCCTTCAGCAGCTCCTCCAGCACGGCGGGCGGTAGTCCTTCCTCCATGCAGACTTGCTGCTTGACTCGCTCCACGCACTGGCGGATGAGTTGATCAGCGACGTTCGCGATCAGCTCATCCACCACACCCTCTGCTTCAGCAGCAGTCCGCTGTCTCTCCTCTCTCTGTAGCGAGGCTACGAACTGCTTCTCCACGGCCGCATCGATCATAGATCGAGAAACGGCCACGAAGTTCTGTCTCTCCGCCTCCTCTCTCTGTAGCACGGCTACGAATTCCTTCTCCACGGCCGCATCGATCATAGATCGAGAAACGGCCACGAAGTTCACTCCGTGAGCCATTTTGTCGAACTGACTTCCTAGCCGCCTGAGAGATGCTGACGTCACACTATTTTCGACGACGCTATGACGCGCACGAGGTAGACAGACGACGTCGTTTCACTTCCTTATTTGGAGTTTGGGACCTTGTGACACCGAAGTCATACCGTACGGTCGCGATAAAGCAACTAGTGTTGAAAAGCGCGCCGGTCTTGTATAAGCGTCGGAGTATAAGAGCCTCCAAATGTTTTTTCTCAAGCACTAAAATCGCGACTTTGAATAAGCGCCAGCGCCTAGCTTGTATATAGCTCCT
The DNA here is from genome assembly GCA_947462335.1 of Harmothoe impar. NCBI lineage: Eukaryota > Metazoa > Annelida > Polychaeta > Phyllodocida > Polynoidae > Harmothoe > Harmothoe impar. The sequence goes on from OX381720.1 coordinate 37,902,275, forward strand.
GAGTAAGAACTTCACCGAATTGAAAAGCGCTCCCTCAGAGCCCTTAATCGCGACAGTACGGTACAAATCTGATGTCAACCCGCGCCAAAACCAAAAAGGGTGTTCCGGTCACACGTACCTACGACGAGCGACCTTCAGCTATCACCACGTGAAGAGTTGGAAATAAATTTTGTACGGCAAGAAAACTGAAAACTGATAACGATTCCATTAGATAAGTATTTGGTTCCAATCTATGGCGAGATATTTCCACCAGAGCGATTGATTTATATGTCTGTAAGGTTCAGCTCTCCAACACTCTCCAATATCCGCCGGTGCACGACGGTCGCCGCCCATCATTAGTGACAACTAAACTTCTGCTGGAGAGTGAAAGTTACGTTGAGTCTTGAGGTGCGCAGAGATACTATCTGCCGCAGCCTGATTTTAGTTCCACGCTATTTAGATAACCGCCCCATTTAAAATCTCTCTCTCGATCCTAGAAAAGGAAAAAAAGGCTAGAGTTTATCATGGACGCGTCTCAGTTTTAGTCAAGCCGTAAAGTGAAGAACCCGAGCTTGTACATATACCCACGTGAGGAGTGACATAGCGGGGCGTTCAGTTAGTACTGAGTCTATAGTCAAGGTCAAGTTCCACTCTCTAAACAGAGCTTTAGCGACTCCGTCATCTAGACTAGACCGCGCGCGCGATTTTTTTTGCTGAAGCAGCTAATCGATGGAAACGTAGAGAAGACGTACTCGATCAAAAACTGCTTCAGAGACTTGTTATCAGGTATTAACAGTTAAATCAAAATATTTCAAAACATCCAGAAAAGCAGAATGACATGTCCTACGAGCTACAGCCAGGCACTGACGAGCAGACGCCGCTGACGTCATTTCAATCAGGTCGCAGCGCTTTTTAGACACCTTTTCTGTAGGACCCGTCTCATACCTTAGTATATAATACCGTAAACGCCGGGTGATTAGTATATGATCACATTGACAGTCGCGGATCCACGAAGAGGCTGGATAAGCCACGAGCGGACCCGCGACTGCAATGTGACATAATCTTACCATGCGCTTTGTTTTGTTTTTGTTTCTATTTACAACAGCAAACATTTCAACAGCCTATTGTTTTTTTAAAATGATGAAAAATCGGCCCAAAAAAAAGTAAACATTTTAGAGCTAAATTTGTGGAGGATAGCCGGACATGCTGATGTCACTAGACCCCTAAATTCGATATGGTGACATGGTCATTTTCTTAAAAATCGATACGACGACACGGACACGGACATCTAAGTGACATGGGCCATGGGGCATTTCTTGAGTCTGACATGTGACATGGACCATAGTGACATGAGGAAAAAAAAATGTTCGAAGAGTGCATCAGAAAAAGTACCATTTCAAACCTAAGCATTTCGCCAAATTTTTTTTTTTTCTTTTTTTTCTTGGATGGTACCCGGCTTTGCGGTGTCTGGGTCCTTAAAAATGTACCAGAATGCTCAAATTCGGGTTCTAAATATTTTCAAAAAACGTTTTCTCCCTTAGTGACGTGTGACACGGGCATTTCTTAAATTCGACATACGGCTGCATGGGGAGGACCAACCCGTCAAGGGCCCCATGATGACTCATACCCGCCGCGTTCAGTCAATCAACCGAGATCTTTTTCTGTGGTGGTGTAGAAGGATCTCCCCCCTGAGGTTACAAAGTCACCTCTTTATTTAAGGGGCTACGAGCCGCAAAGTCGCTTTCGCAAAGTCGCAAGAAATATTCAAGTCAAAAAGTCAAATTCATCAACTATCAGTACAGTCGTTTGAAAGTCATCAAGTCACCGAAAAACTCCTCTACAGTCACCTCCGACTCGCCTCCTCCCTACCCCCCCTAAAGGGGGGTAGGGAGGAAGCGATTCCCTAGAGATCAGATAATTTATTTTTTTTCTCCCGAGCAGACCCCAAAAGCCCCCCTCCCCCCCAAGTGCCCGCCCACCCCATAAATAGTGCCCCCCTCCCCCCCCCCCTCCCCTCCCCATGCATCTTAAAGTGCCCCCCTCCCCCCCTCCCCTCCCCTCCCCCCTTATAGAAGCCTCTCATTAGCTAGTCCAAGTCATGTGACCAAAAGAGAGGCGTAGTCTGTCTATTGTCTATATTATGCAAATGAGGGAGGGGGTCAGGTCACGTGACCAAAGGGGTGTGGCCTATTTTCCAAATAAAGAGCGCTTCCGGTCACGTGACCAAAGGGGTGTGGTCCTATTATGCAAATGAGGGGGTCACGTGACCCATTATTATGCAAATGAGGGAGTCACGTGACCAAATGGAAGCCACTGATTGGCTGGTGATCAAAGGGGCGTAGTCTACTATGCAAATGAGGGGGTCACGTGATCAAGGGGGCGTGGCCTATTATGCAAATGAGGGGGTCACGTGACCAAATGGTGGCCCCTGATTGGCTGGTGATCAAGGGGGCGTGGCCTATTACGTAATTATGCAAATGAGGGGGCGTGGCCTATTACGTAATTATGCAAATGAGGGGGTCACGTGACCAAATGGAGGCCTCTGATTGGCTGCAGGTCGATTGAGTAATAAACAGTAGTTAACTATAGTCCCGTTCCGATACATACTATACTACTGAGACCTATTGTCAATATCTGTATAGATATATATATATATATAAATTATGTTGAAGACGTCACCCGGTCAAAGACGTCACCCGGTCAAAGACGTCACCCGGTCAAAGACGTCACCCGGTCAAAGACGTCACCCGATCAAAGATGTCACCCAGTTAAAAGATGTCACCCGGTCAAAGACGTCACCCGGTCAAAGATGTCACCCGGTCAAAGACGTCACCTGGTCAAAGACGTCACCCGGCAAAGACTATCAACTTGTATTGATCTGGGGAGACACAGCATTTATATATTAGTTTACCTGAAGGTGAAGCCCTCAGAAGCTCTCAAACTGGACAAAACATCGGACTGCTATATCTACAGATTCCCTTAAAAATGGGTAGGAGCTAATTAGGGGTTGATTTTTATTTTTCTATTACATATTGTATTTGTATTCATAATGTGTATATCAATGTGTGTGTAATTATATAAACTTCTAAATCCACACTTAAAAATGCATAAATCTAAGGTCAGAGGGCCTGTTTTTGTAATAGAGTGGGGTCGCCCGAGCTATTCTGACATGGGTTTCTCTCTATTCTATGCATTTCTAAGTATCAGTAGAATTTAAAGGTTTACACACACCTTTGCATAGGCATTACAAATACAAATACATTGTGTAACTGAAAAATGAAAATTGGCCCAAATTAGCTCCCAGGCCATCGTGATATGGAAAGACAGCACTGGTTGTATGCCTAATTTCCAATTATCCATCTATGTAATGAAATTCCATTGAATCCCCTACCTGCACATGTACATGCTGTAAGGACTCTGTCTTAAACAGGTGTTTCAGGTTTTGAAAAAATATCTATATTCTAAGATATTTTGGGGCTATTTCGTAGTCCACAAGTCAACTCCATTGTTGACAAGTCAGCGATGAAGTTTGCGAGTCAAATTTCAGGTACTTTTCAGGCAAGAGCAAAAAAAAAACATATATGCAAATGTTCCATCATGTGACTTTTTCAATATCACCTAGAGCTAGCCTAAGGTGGGCAAGTCATGTTCTTGAACAAACCACTACATATCCTTGTCGAAAATGATGCCACATTAATGTTCAACAGAGCTTTTTACATTAGGATTACAAAAATTTATGGATTCTCAATAATTCCAGAATGGCTAGGAATGAAACAGATTTCCTAATAGGTTCTTGGAATGCGATGTTTTATAACCACATTCTTCATCCGAATATGGGAACAAGCAGCACCCTGATACAAACACCTGTTCTCTGAATGTCATAAAAATATATAATCCTCATAAGCTCTCACACACAGGCTGCTAACGTGCTGGCTGCATTACACAAGTTAAGAAATGTGTCCAGCCCAAGAGTAACTCAGCTAAAGGATGCATTTCTCTACTCTCTGAATGGTGGCAGAAGAGATTCCTACCCATATATATGGAGGAAGCAACTTAGTTGGGACATCGGCCATAATATTGGAAAACCAATTGATGGCAAACAACTACAGCAGAGTTGCACAACCCTATGTATCACCCCCGCTCCCCCCTCCCCCCTCCCCCCCCAAAATAAAGATTTTGACCAGCCCACATGGGCCCCGCCCTAAGCCCATGTGGATATGCTCAATGGAAATCTGGGCAAGCCCATCTTGGTCCCAGCAGCTAGCCCAGGACAAAAATGTGGTGGGCCCTATATGGACTAAGTGAAGTGGGTCCCACCTAACGGCCCACCGTTAGACCCGTGTGGGCCCCAGTAAGCAATGCTGACTGGGTTGTGCCTACTGGGGCCAATACACATCCAAAGCCATGCACTGTGGTAGGTTAAATAACTTTACATGTGAGCTAACCCTTCCAGCCACTGGAGGCTGCCTCTGGCTGAGTTAGGACAATGTGTAATCACCCCATTTACAGTGTACCTTTCAGCTAATTCTTTCCTTGCATCACCCTCATCACTATAATGCATCACCCTCATCAACTTCTTAAGACCTGTGTGCATCACCCTCATCACAACAAACTTCAAAACTCGCTGATATGAGCAATCTGCTTTATATTGCCCAATTTCTTTTTTCAGTATGTATACAACTACATATTATGTAGTTGTATATTTACTGAGAAAATCAATTTGATGTTTAATAAATTTAAGTACACACTGAAAAGTAAAGATGTCAACTGTGTCTCCCACGAGGCAAACCGCTAATGACCCTGTTTATGTGAAGGGTCAACTTGAGTTGACTCTGTACTATCAGTGTCAAATCTGTGTTTATATTTACTTGGCATCTAATGTCATGTGACATTGTCTAATGGGAACTATAATCAGCCGATGGGGAAGAAGCCCTCACCCTATAAACTGAAGGCAGATTGTTATATTTGGGCACACTTTTTCGAAATGGTAGTCAGGGTGGAAAGCTTTATAAAAGTATTTGTTTCTGTGTGGACATTCATATATAGGTCGACATACTCTTTTACAGCACAGAAAAAGTGGTGAAGCAGCCATCCAATTAATGATGAGGTGGAAAGTAAGACCGGGATCCCATAACTGACATCTCCCGGTGTGGAGTGTGGAGTGTGGAGTAGCATTTGAAAGAAGGGGCTGTTTTGTATTTATTAGGCCGTAATGTACCCAAGTAATGACTTAACAAGAGATACTTTAACCCTTTGAGAGTAGTAGAATGCCTCAATGCATCTTTGCCTTATTTGCAGAAAAATGCACATATACAGTATTGGCACATAAGTCACGTATCACATTCATACATCATGCCAACACCATGGGGCTGACTACTGAAAGGGTAACGTGACACATCTATGCAGTACTTTTGTGTTACGCAGCCATGCTGCGTTGATACATTATGCCAACAAATAAAGACATAGCCTTGAGGCATCATGTCATTCTTAAAGGGTTAGAGATGGTTACATGAAAACCTGGCATGCACCAGCCTGATAACTACAAATAACTCCTGTATGGAATAGAATTAGAAATAAAAATGTCAAACTTAATAAGAAAAAAAAGAAGAAAATATTTAGATGACATTGATGCTCTAATTCTATATAAGACCACCATATTACCCTCAATGGACTATATAGATATTGTATGGGACAGAGCCACTGTAGGTTTCTCTGAACGATTCCAACTTCTACAAAACAAAGCTTTAAGGATTGTTTATAGGGTTAAGCTAGAACCACATCCAAGGTTCAACACAGCTCAGCTCCACAATGAGGCTAACTGTAGAGAATTATTTGAAAGAAGAGATATTCATCTCCTCTCATATGCTTATACAATCAAAGATATTGATGAAGATAATGTTAGTTTTATTGATGTAAGGAGAGTAAACACACGGTACAACATGGGTCTACGGTACATTGAGAGATTTTCCAGGAATCCTGTAATTTATAATAGCTTTCATGAGAGAGCTATTAGGCACTGGAATAAGTTAAAAGTCGAGTATATAATGGTAACTGACCTGATAAAGTTTAGGTGTAAAATCAAAAAGGATTATCCTACCTGTTACAGGGTAGACCCACTACTGTTGTACAGATACTGTAAACGTACATATTTTCGCGCATTGATATTTTCGCGCATTGACTACAAAGTGCACTTTCACATGTATTTAGATTCGCGCATTTTGCAGTATAGTAGTTGTATGCCTATACTGGATAAATATTCACTCTGGACATATTTTCGCGATTTTTAAAATTCGCGAAAATCGCGAAAATATGTACAGCGCGAAATAAAGTATGTTTACAGTAGTGAAAACACATATCATTTATAAGTTGGTCATTATCATATAATAAACTGGTTAATGTTACCAGTATATTTTTCTCTGATATCATCTAGGCAAATATAACCCTTCCCCCCCCCCATTATCAGTACTATATAAAAAGCCATTACACATTCATATTTTTCATAGTAGGAAGTCAGGCATAAAGAAGGACCAGACGGCAGATCGGATTTATCCGAGTCTGGATATAGGATGTATGCTTACGCATACTATTTCTATTGTACCTTAATAAAAATCTATAAAAAAAAACTAAAGGGAGTATTCCGCTGACAGAATTGGCCGTGATTTGATCCGACGAGATTCGCGCATAAGTTTAACATAATAGACTTTCATCAGACGACGGAGTTACAGCCGACGTACATCAGTGAAATACTGCCTGTAGCCTTATAGAATCCTTTAGAGACAAACCCATCATAATTATTGTATTGATGTAGAAATTAGTAGCTTTGGCAACAAATAATTCCCCAGTGCCACATTCATGCATCGTGCTGACCCTACAGGGTCGTCATGGGTAGCCATGATGCACCAATGCGGCACTGGCGAGTAACTCACTAGCACTGTGTTAGTGGATCAGGACAATAATTCCCTTGCGGGAGTGGGTGGTCAAAGCTAGTATATCCGATGATTGGGATTTAATCTCTTTAAAAGATGATTCAGGATGTTGAGCAACAGCATACTTTTATTCCTATCTACACTGTAAGAAGTAAGTACTGTACACCTACAGCAAAAGTTGCTGGCAACTTTTGTTCCAGTAGATTTTGCTGTAGGTGTACAGCAACTGACTTGCTGTAAATTTACAGCAACTTCTACTGTAAATTTACAGCAACTTCTACTGTAAATCTACAGCAACTTCTAGTGTGCATCTACGGCAAAGGTTGCTGGCAACTTTCGTTCAAGTAGATTTTGCTGTACATGTACAGCAACTGGGTGCTGTAAAGCTACAGCAACTTCTACTGTAGGTTTCATATTGTTGTTCTCATCAATGTATATCAATTAATATGCATGCATGGAGAATACTTTCCTGCATAATAGTTCAGTCACAGCTAGGATAATACATACTACACAATGTAATGGTTTAATCCTGCTTCATTACAGCTGAGCTGTATGTGATACCAACTTTTCCCCAGTCCGGGCACTTGAGCATTTAACTTTTCCCACCAATGTGGTGTCTATTCTATACTTTTGCTGTTTTTTTTGTATTAATCCAACACAATTATGCAAATATCAATACACTTAATGATAACTGCATTTAGTCTCTCTCATCCATTATTATTCTACAATGTCTGGAGAGTTTGTGAGGCTTTATTTTTTTTTTGAATAGGTTTATTGACCAAAGAATCATGTAAAGGTTTAACACGTTCTGCCATCTCGGTCAGGTAAGGAAATATTTACAGTTATAGTACACTGACTTCAGACGATTTGAATGACAATCATCCTCAATTTGTTGCATTACTGGGTAGTTCCTCGTGTTACAGTTTAATAACAGTTTATACATTTAGGTGGTCCACACACTCTCCAGGTATGGGTCCTATTAAAGTCCTATATTCGTGGTCCCTTTTACATACAGTCCATTGTAATTTCTCATACCGATATCATCCAGAGGGCCATGCATGTACATTCAACATTACATTTGATGGGGGCATTAGCTTTTTAGTTGAAAAGTTTATCAACAGTTATTGAGAGAGCTCCTCGATATTTGATATACAGTTCAGTATGCCCTGTGCTACTTTAGTAAATAAACAATTAAGTTAATTCAAGTACTCATTTGTATGAGTGGATCGGAGGAGCTAATATCACAGCAAAGTCTTCCTTGTTCCAGATTGGGCATTATTCCCAGGGTCTGGGTCAGCTATCACAATATATGAGTCGTCCATAGAGTTCAAGTGATTAATTTCTTCAGGCGTGTCTTGAAGATGTGGACACTGTCGAGCTGTTGAACATCCGCGTCCAGATTCTCCCATTCCATCACCCCACGGTAGAGGGGATTTCTACGGTACTTTTCTCGTTTGGGCCGCTCCAGTTTTATTTTCTTCTTTGCATCTCCACGTGTTCTGTTTCCGCCTGGCACCAGGTTTTCAGGGGCGTTGGCGTGTCTGTAGATCAGGCACAGCAGATGCCGTCGCCGCCGAGGTTCCAGTCTCTCAGTCTTGCATTTACGGTGTAGGTAGTTCACTGACATCACCAACCTTGGTTCTAGTACATATTCTGAGGCTATTATTCTGTAGTACTTGTAGCCTGCGTACTTTGCCGACAGGGGCTGAGTCAAACAGAAAGTCTCCATACTCCATACATGGGACCATTGCTTGTTTGTGAATTGCCACAGCTGCATCCATCGTCATATACTTGCGGTTGAATCTGAAGTTCACCATCTTCAGCTGTAGTTGATTGTCAATGGTGTCGAGGTGTTTAGTGAACTTGAGGTCCCTGTCCAGTAGGATCCCCAGGTACTTGAATTCATTGACCTCTCCAAGAATCCTGTCACCTATGTGCAGAGGATAGCCTTGCACTAAGTCATTTTTGGTCGGAGGTACAAACCACATGCTTTTTGTCTTTGAGACATTAGGAGTAAGTCGATTTATCTTGCACCAGGAGTTTATTTGACTCGGGAAAGGGTTGGGTGGAATAATTAATACAGAATAGTCTACTGCTGCCACCTAGCGGCGGAAATCTACAACACACAATGTACTGTAAATGTACAGCAACATTGCCGGAGACCCAATTTACAGTACATAATGCTGTAATTATATAGCAAATAGTGCTGTAATACCAACTACAGCAAAAAGTGCTGTAAATGTACAGCACATTGTGCTGTTTAGATACAGTAACTTCTTACAGTGTATTTCATTCCATTTTATTCCTTGTCATTTGGCTGAAAATATTGCCCAATATATATGGAATACAATCATGTAACATTTTATTCCATCCATTGAAAATACACTGTAAAAGCTCATGCCTGAGCCCAACGGGATCCCCTTTTTGACCGCTTATTGCCCATGGATAGCATTTGATTTCCCCAATCCAGTGAATATGATACTGTCAAGCTGTTTGGAACATATTTAGGTAAGATTTAGAATATGAAATAAAAAATCGGATGTAGCAACTTTAACTGTATTAGAGGTTTGACACGCCAGCATGGTAACACACAACTCATGTTGTAAGTGAATTCTGTGTAGAGATATGAAGGTGGACCTAACTCGATGTTAATTAACACTGGACACACTCTACATTGTATCTCAACAATCTGATTGCTCTAACTCAGTTTGCATGTGCCACTGCCTGTTTTTACTGTCTTACTCCTGTATTGCTGTAGAAGAAAGCAACAAAAGGGCCATAAAAAGGGGACCCATTCAAAAATCCAACATTATCTGTGCAGTCTTTGGGGAGTTCTGAATGCATAGTGCCGAGTTTCAGGGCAGTTTGGGTCACAGCAGGCCATAGGAAAGACTACCATGCGGAGGTTCTGAACCAGAGTTTTGTCCAGTTTGCATTTTGGGCAGTGGCATCCCTGCATGGACTAATAATGGACTGAGCTGACAACCATGTATTGGGGAAACATGCACAGACACATTGCTGGTACATTCAGATTAATAAAAGTTACATTCACTACACCTACTTGATCAATAAATCCAGGTGTACTTTTTTTCTGTTTGGTTATTTGAATGAATCATCTTATATAACATCAGGGAATAGGAAGTGGAATCTGCTTTCATTGTTAGCATGAACATGAACTGAAAACACACCTTTGGTTTCTGATTTTTAATCAGTAATGCAGTGATATATCATACACTCAAAATTAAGCATTTAATGTATGGAATTATACATATTTACATCTATAGGCACATCTTTATACGGAACGAATAGACCAGTATAATGGCCTGCATTATAAACAACAGGTCAACAGGAAAACCCTTTTATCACCGATATACATGAAATGCACCCAGACTAACTGTTACACAAGAGTATAAAAATATATATCTATAAAAAAGAGAGTTTAACAGAACTATGGCAGGCTATTATATCTTTTCTTCACGAATATAATGTTTGGATACAAAAGAAATAGAACATAATAAACGATTGGAAACCAAAGATACTAAATCAATCCGTGTGTTAGATATCAAGGCAAAGGCGCATTAATTCCCTAACATTGGGCTCCGGTTGAGAATTGTCCAACCAGCATTTTATGCAACCCATTTCTGTTTTACTCAGAAAGTATCAAAGCGTATTTATCATAGCCTCTTGGAGATGCATATAAAGGGCTGGATACAGAATAACATCTGCATAAATGTTGGAATTTTATCCAATACGATATTACTTTAATGTCCGGTTAATGGCATGTTAACATTTTCGTGGCATTTTGTAATATCATATCTGCTTACATTTTAACATTGATGTAGTGAATTCTGCACTGACAGCTGCTCAATGTTTTGAGCAGGGAGCGTGTGTACAGCATGGCTGACCTGAGGGACCTGACACAACAGGACATCAGGGACCTCAGTCTGCCTATAGGGGGCAGCAACAGGCTCAGGGCTGCTAGCTGTCAAGAGACTCATTTGAGAGTAGTTATCTTAACACTGAGAAGTGGTATTTACTGTGTATGCATTAGCATTGATCCCCTTGACAGGGTTCCAACTTGTTTTTCACCCCAACCCCTGCAATCAATAGTAACATTTATCCTTGCTATTTTGCTGAAAATGTGTGAAATTGTTCTTATATTTCTACATTGTGGGATGAAGCTGCAAGCTCCTGCCATCATTGGGTTGTCACTATAGTCCCTGTGTCTGAAGTGTGGTCCATGTCACCTTGATGTCCATCAGTTCGGCCCTTCCCCTCCATGCCTGCACAGTGAGGGGTGTCCTGTCAATCATGGAGGTGCCTGGTAGGTGCCTGCACAGATATAAAACATAAACATTGTCAAAATCCTTACTCCCCTATATTTAGAAAATGTTTAAATAAGAGACGCTGTTCTTAGAGGCATTTTTTCATGATAATCCACACTTTTGTTGGTTGCAAGGAATGCATACTAATAGAATTGAGAGCCAGGGACAATGCAGTGAACCATAAATGGAATCTGGTTTCAGTTGTAAATTAATGGAAGCCATCATGAAAACAGAGTGGTGTTTTCTTTTAAAATTAAGCCTTACCGTTAGTGTGTCTGTCTATCCATGACACAAAGCGGGTAACCCGGGTGTATACGCCGGGTGCACGAGGCTGAGCACACCCGAACCCCCAGGACGTGATGCCCTGTAGGCGGTACACCCCGTTATCACGACACACCAGCGGGCCGCCAGAGTCACCCTGATGGGGAACAATGGAAATAAGTAAAATATCAGAATTAAGCCTTCAGGGCGGGTTTATTCCTAAATATCCACCCCTTAATGCATCATGCTCTTGGTCGTCATGATGCATGAGTGCAACCCTGGCGAGTAACTCACCGGAGGTGCATTCAAGCATCCTGCTGACCCTTTGGGGTTGAGACACCCCTGAAGGGTCGGCATGATGTAGCCATGCAGTCCCGGCGAGTTACAAACGTAATCTTTTAACGCCATCTGTCCTTAAAAGGTTAACAGAGTATTATAAACAGACAGGGGGGACTGTGGTATACTCTAAACTATTCCACGCACCATTTCATGAAGTTTGTTGAAATCTGTTCTGCCCCATCTAACAAAAAAACGTTATTTTACGTCAAAATAGCGTTTTAAACTTTACATAACATTATGTCACACTAAAGAGCCTTGGAAAAACGTTGACATATAACGTTATATAACGTTATAAAATGGTGTATAACGTTATTTGTTTACTGGGGCACCCCTCTACTGCAATACATTATTATCGAGGAGTTGGGCAACATTCAAATTTAATCCACGGACAGAGAGAGCTCAGGTTGGGCCTGGGCACAGTCCCCATGTAATTTATTTTAGTTGATTGAAATTAAATGTGCACCACCGATTGAACACGTTGAGCCTAAACTTGGCATTCAAGGTACAATAAATATAAACTGAATAAATGAGAATAACACACTTTAATTGATAGTAAAGGACGTAATAAGTTAAGGCCTCTAAAAAAAGTTTCTCATCACTAAAGGCGGGGTTTTTCTTATATAATTTGTTTTTTTACTAAGGCCAGAAATATATAGGGAAATTGGGATATACTGCTAAAGAATATCACAACTTAGAAGTTAAGACTTCATTAATACGTAAACGTGATGAAAATGTAAGTTATTCCTTGCCCACTGATTTAATTTGGTATCAAACAAGGCAATACTTGTACATTTTTATCATGTTTTTCATTAAAGATTTGAAAAAAGAGACAGTTTTTCTCAAAACGTATTTCTATGATGCTCGTGGTGATGAGAAACCCTTGTTTTTCACTGGCCTTTTATGATACGTGAAACAGTGCATGTAATGGGGGTAGACCCCTAAAATCGACAGGGCGACATGGCTGTTTCTTAAAATCGACAGGTGACATGGGGCTTAGTGACAAACGACAGGAGGAATGAAATTAAAATTGGATATGGCCCTGAAAAAAGTGAGCCTGGACGTCAGTTCGTTACTTCTACAGCAAAATGAGCCTTACTTTCACGGCGAGTTTAGCCTTACTTTCACGGCGAGTTTAGCCTTACTTTCACGGCGAGTTAAGCCTTACTTTCACGGCGAGTTTAGCCTTACTTTCACGGCGAGTTTAGCCTTACTTTCACGGCGAGTTTAGCCTTACTTTCACGGCGAGTTTAGCCTCAGTTTCACGGCGAGTTTAGCCTCAGTTTCACGGCGAGTTTAGCCTCAGTTTCACGGCGAGTTTAGCCTTACTTTCACGGCGAGTTTAGCCTTACTTTCACGGCGAGTTTAGCCTTACTTTCACGGCGAGTTTAGCCTCAGTTTCACGGCGAGTTTAGCCTCAGTTTCACGGCGAGTTTAGCCTTACTTTCACGGCGAGTTTAGCCTTACTTTCACATCAAGTATCAAGCCGGTCCATCCAAACCAAAACACAATATGGACTCTACAGGAAGTGATGTCACTGCTTGGTAACGTCGCTAGGTAACGTAGTGACGTTGCTTGGTGACATAGCGGCGTCGCTAAGACTGTGACGTCACTGTGACACTCTCCATGCAGAGCTTTAGTCGAGTTGCATTGAGAACATACAGATACTTTGCATATGCTAGGAAAATGTGAAAATAGACTCAATGTCGGCCATTTTGTCCCTTCTCAAACTTTTTGCAGCATTGTGTAGACATCTGTCACGACAGATGATGACAGATATAATTTCTTTGCAATCCTTCTTCATGTGAGTGATAGATCTTCATAATGAAAGATGATATATCATTTATTTCAAAAGTAATGACTACAAAACACGCGTGTGAAATACTTTGGAATGTTTAATACTAAGTACCGGTAACAAACATTTTATACGGTAGTATCGAAGAAGATATATGTATGAGAATAAAACATAAAGGCCCAACACGTTGGCCTGGTTTTATAAGAAATATATATATGATATACCTCTACATATGTTAGAGTGTAGTTGTTACCTTAAAGAACATGTATAGATGAGTGGTAACCATGACAACCATAAATGCATGAGTATATATAAACCTGAGTAGTCTATGAGATCTGTGTCTGATCTTAGTCCATATTAAGACACATGTACATGTGAAACACGAAGTAGAAGGCGTGGGAGGGTGGGTGTTTAAACCTTAGCGCTCCGCGTGTTGACTCTGAAGTGGGCGGAAGTGAACGTCCAGCGCTGGTAACCAGCGAGTAGGTTTAGTGTCCGAGCGTCCCGTGGGTGGCGCCACCGTTTCCCGCGCTGTGTTTCGAGCCATTACAGGAAGATTTGCAATCTTCTATAATGACTACAAAACACGCGTGTGAAATACTTTGGAATGTTTAATACTAAGTACCGGTAACAAACATTTTATACGGTAGTATCGAAGAAGATATATGTATGAGAATAAAACATAAAGGCCCAACACGTTGGCCTGGTTTTATAAGAAATATATATATGATATACCTCTACATATGTTAGAGTGTAGTTGTTACCTTAAAGAACATGTATAGATGAGTGGTAACCATGACAACCATAAATGCATGAGTATATATAAACCTGAGTAGTCTATGAGATCTGTGTCTGATCTTAGTCCATATTAAGAGGCAAAGAGGGTAGCGAGGGAGTCAGCTACCCGGACGGACTGAGACGAAGGCACATAGGGTCTCATGCCTGCTGGGGTTGACCAGGTACCATGGGTGGTGACATCAAGTCTATCTGCACCACTAAAGATGGCCGCCTGGCTACCACCTCTACGGAGTGAGTGACCAGAGAATCTGGCACCATAGGGACAGCCCAAGGCTACCAGGGCTTCCCTGATGATGGTATTGAACACATGGGGAGTCAGTGGTTTGCCGCTGAACAGGCAGAAGGCAGGTGAGTACATGTTACCCGGTAGTTGGGCAGTGTAGTTGTCCCAGGCTGCAGCAGGGCAGGCCGGGGACCCAGTAATCCTGGGAAGGCGTAGAGGTACCGGTGGTGAGTTCAAGCGGATTGTCTTAGACGAATGTATAACAATAACTAGACCATGTGGGTCACTGGAGATGTCCTTTCTGACCAGGGTATGTGGTCCTGACCATAATGAGACTGTAGGTGACAACAAATTAGAAGCTCTCACAAACGAGAAATAACCAATACATAGAGCCGCTTTAACTGGTGCGGAATGTGGGATGCTGTCAAGATATTGGCATACTAGAGTGAGGTCACCAGGGGTGAGAGGAGGTGCAGCAGTAGGTGTATGTGGGCGAGTTAGTAGCCCACCTTTGTATACAGCGACAGACTCTGGTGATGTAAAGGCAGTGTCATCGCCACCCCTGGCGACTATCCATTTCCGTGCACCGCACAGATAGTTTCGTCGAGATCCAGGTGCCGCCAAGGAATTCGCCAGGTACTGCTGGTACATGGCAGCATCTGGGATCGAAGGTGAAAGTATCTCGACACCATAGTAAATGGCAAAAGTTAAATAGTAGTAGGCCTGTCTCAGGCGGTTGGCTCTAGATGCATCAGTCACTGATGCATTATAAGATTGTAGGGTCTGGACTCCAAGAGGGCAGTCTGAAATAGATCAAATTGGGTCAAACATGGGCTCAGGGAAGTGTGGTAGGACCTGGGCAAGGCCCCTCCTAGCCACTTCTTTGGAGGCGTACACCCTTTTTGATTGGATGTGTTGCCGACTGAGGGCATCAGCCAACGGGATATCCTCCCCTCTCTTGTGCCTGATGGTGACCCTGTGATCATGCTTAGCAGCTTCTAACCAGAGTTGTCGCGCGCAGGTTGCCAGGATGGGATCCGTCGCGCGTCCTGATTGCAAGGCATGGCTCGAGGCCATATTGTCGGTGTAGATGAGGATGTTGTACCCTGTAGTGTCTGGAGGCAGAAGTGACCGGTAAGCTGTCACTAAGTTGAGGGCCTCAAGGTGAACGATGAGGGGGTACCGCTGCTTTTGTGCAGCAGTGTACTGGTGACTGTAATACCTGGTGTATGAATTCCCACCGCCTCCAGTGAGGGTGGAGTCACATTCAAGGACAACATCATAAGGCGGGGGGTCCAGAAAGTGGATGCCATTGCACCGTCTGGCAAACTGGTAAAACCAGCTTACGTCGAGACGGAAACCGTCAGAGATGTATGTGAGCCCAGTGTGGGGTGCCGTCTTGAGAGTGTGAAGAATTCTGCAGATAAACTTCCGCGCTGGTGGAATGCACTTCGACACATGTACAATCTTGCCAACTAAAGATTGGATGTCTTTGACAGTGGAGAACCTCTTTTTAGACCATAGGGAGCACTCAGCCTCAATGTCTGCCAGTTTCGGGTCTGGCACCGTGAGGGACATGGCACAGGTATCGAAACTGAAACCCAGCCACTCCATACGTTGTGTAGGGGGCTGGCATTTTTTGGGGGATAACTGGAGTCCGAGGTCAGAGCACAAGTCCATGAAGGCTTGGTAGGAGGTCTGTGCCTCTTGAAGAGATGAGGCTGCGCCGCAAAAATCATCTAAGTATGAGAGCGACCAATGTCCACATTTGGCTAGTAGATAGACGACAGCATTGGTCGTGCGTTGACATGCCGACGACGAAAGACGTGCCCCAAAAGAGGGACAGAGGTCAAGGTAGTAGAGGTCATTAAACCTCATCCCGAGCAATGGGAGGTCGCTGGGGTCAGTTCGCCATTGGTGATAAGCTCTGGACAAATCGCCCTTCCATAGGTAGCAGTCCCTACCCAGGAGTTCGATCTTGGTGACCAGGTCCTGGACAGAGGGAAGGGTGTAGGGACGAAGCTTCCCCTCCAGGCAGTGCTTAGTAATACCGCTATTCATCCCTTTGCCATCTGGGAATGAAAGGTCTATGACAATCCTGCGGGAGGAGGAATCCCTCTTGGGAGTGGTCATAAGCGGGGCAGTGTTAGTCCAGGGCAGAAATGGAGGGGCGGTAAAGGGGCCTAGTAGGCCGCCGAGAGCCAGCTCCTTGTCTATGTACTGCTGTACTTGATGTGAGTAGTCTTTGGCTGTGTTATGGTTAGAGTAGTTTGTGGGCGGCGGGGCATCACCTGTATACCCAACAGGCCAGCCAAAGCGAATATACTCAAGTAGTTCTTGATCATGATACTCTGCTAACAGAGTATCCCACCTGTCCAGGTTGAGGGCAGTAGGGACTGTGAGCCTTGCCGCCAGATGGTTTGGAAGTTTGGTCGCCCTAATAGCGCTATACAAATGTGCATACACCGGGAAGTTTTCCCATTGAGATGGGTTGAGTACAGGCCAGAACGCGTCCTTGATGGGGGCGTATTGATATGGGGTAGGGCCTGGAGGAAGAGCCTCACTGAGGTCATGGTCATAGTCCATGCATGTGCCGTCACCTGTGGTCAGGTGGCAGGTAGTAGTAGGCGACGAGTGCAGGATGCTGGGGGAATCTGGTGTGTGATCTATCATGTGGGTAGCAGTAGTAGTGTGGGCATAGGGGACAGCCAGGGCAGGGGTAGCAGCCAAGGCTGTAGAGTCTGTACTAGTACAGGTACCGTATGGTGTTTGTATGTCACCACACACAGCTGTAGGATCACATGGTCCAGAGGAAGCTGTAGTAGACGAGACAGGTCCGCCAGTGGTATGGGCAGTCGGCCTGAGGCGTAGGTGTATACTGTCAGTAGTGACAGAGGCATATGCTGTAGGCACATGAGGGGTAGTCCAGGGACGAGCCGAGTCAGGCAACACAGGGAGGGTATGTAGGCCGGGTACTGCCGGCCTAAGACCGAAATGTAGAGTTACCCCGGTAATTACCCTTTATGTTACAGGATGTGTATGGATGGGTATGCAGTAGCTGTAGGGTGGAGCGGCACCAGCTGCAGTGGTGACCATGGGACACAGTGCCCACCATATGGCCATCATCCTTGGGGCAGCCTGCGGGCGAGTTATACGCCTCGCATACTACGTCCTGGCGACCAACAGTAGACGGAGCACGGCGTTTAACTCTAGTGCCACCGGGCTGAGGGTGTCTTGGCTGTGCAGGTGTAGGATTTGTAGCTGGTACTGAGGCAGATGGTGCAGCTGCGGCTGGGGCAGCAGCTGTGAGGCGATTTGCTCGGGCTGCAGCTCGAGCACTAGCCTGCTCAGTAGCTATCATGACCGAGGCAATGGTAGGGTATATACGGCCAGTCTGGAAACGCGACAACTCTGATCGAAGCGCAGCTATAGCAGGGTCAGACCACTGAGGATTGAGAGGGTCGACCCATTGGATGGTGCCCTCAGCGACGCCTGAGAGAACCTCTTCAGACCAGTCCCTGACCTGGGACCAGTCGTAGTCCTTCGCATCCAATATGACCTGATTCATATGGTGAAGGATTTTAGGGCGGTGGGAAGCGGGGGTCTTGTCGTCAAGGGCAAGGCGCTGAAGGCCATAGAGGTACTCAGCAACGTCTAAAGAGGCCAGAGTGGTCTTGGTACGAGTTGGGCCTCGTGTTACGTAATCATGGGGGTGGGTTCGCCTACCTCTCACTCCTGAAATATGCTGGGCGGTGTCAAGCAACGCCTGGACCCTGACGTTGACGGCCGGGTCAGGGTTGGCCAGCATGGCGGTTGGTCGAAGGTCAGCCGGGTAGCTCAGGGCCGGCATGGACTGTAGAACCGTGCTGACTGCAGGCTGAGTTACCTGCTGTGGTAGAGGAGCAGGTGGGGCGAGCAGGTGGTGAGCAGCAGGAGCAGCAGGTGGGTACACCTGGGGCTGAAGGTACTGGGCGGAAGGCACAGTGAAGGTGGCGGCAGTCTGTCGAGATGCATCGCTGACAGCGGGAGGAGTAGGTTGTGGCACATGTGACACAGTTGACAGCTGCGGCGTGGCTGTCACAACAGGCACGTGGGCAGCGACTGACAGGGTTGTAGGGGCTGTCACAACAGGGTCTAGCACAACGACAGCGGCAGCCGGGGTGGTCGTAACCGGTGCCTGGGGGCGGTCATAAGGCGTAGAGCGACGTGTAGAAGCTCGTGTAGTAACCTTACCTCCCACTGTAGGTGTGGACGTAGCCGTAGGAGCTGCTCCGGCCGCAGCCGGGGCCAGGGGCCGGGGCTGAGGCTGCGGGAAGGCCGAGTCAATCCGGCTGAGAATCAGGGCGGCCGTGGTCTGGACATCGGTGACCGTACTGACCACGCCATCCACACGCGAAGATAAGTCTACGAACTTGTCAGAGAGCTGGGCCGTGGTCCACTTGCTCTTGGGAGCCTTAGACGTCTTCTTAGCTCCAGGCATGGTGACAACGGGTAGTCAAAGTAATGAAAATACAAACTTAATGACGATAATCTACTTGTTTAAACCTTAGCGCTCCGCGTGTTGACTCTGAAGTGGGCGGAAGTGAACGTCCAGCGCTGGTAACCAGCGAGTAGGTTTAGTGTCCGAGCGTCCCGTGGGTGGCGCCACCGTTTCCCGCGCTGTGTTTCGAGCCATTACAGGAAGATTTGCAATCTTCTATAATGTTGATGAACTTCCTAGAAAATAGCCATTGAAACTGCCATTTCAGTGCTGCAAATCCCCCATCAATTTCGACCACTGCATAAAGTGCTTGGCAAAGCCTAGCCTGAAGCCACTTCGTGGCTTCAGGCTAGGCTTCGCCTAGGCTCACTTTAAAAAATAGTGACAAGGGACATGAGAATTTCTTAAAATCGACAGGAGACATGGGGATTTCTTAAAATGGACAGGAGGAATAGAAAGATAGTGACAAATGGCATTTCTTAAAATCGACAGGCGACATGGGGACCCCCCATCTATACCCCCTCATGTACCGACCTGACAGGAGTCCTTGCCGCCCTCCGGGTACCCGGCACACAGCATGACGTCAGTGAACTTCCGCCAGTACCAGTTTGGTTTCCTGCACATCCCCCTGTCAATGATGGGCACCCGTACCTGGTTCAGGCGTCTGGGGTCGGCCGTACCTAAACACGTTAACACCTTGTTTATCAACTAAATGAGTACTTTATAAACGTTGTCACATGATTCATTTGGATGCAGGGAAGAGTGCCCTCTTCATCATTAGATAATCAGTTTTACTTTTCAGAGTGTCCAAAACAGAATCTTAAGGTCCTGTCTCATGATAGGTATGTTGGATGAGTCGACAGATACAGGGCATATTTTGTGTTAGACACTGAGACAACAGGTTAGAAGACAAGAACTTTTGTTACCGTGTATGTTTTCAAAAGCCCAGAGACTTCCTCCCCCCAAGGAGGGTGAAGAAGCTAGAACAAGGAGCGATGAGAAAAAGAAATTTCCAATCATCACATCTAAACTCCATGGGTATGATAAGAGCCCATATTATAGAGGCACTCAGCTTTGGAATAGTTTAAATGTTGAGGAGCAAATGGCTCCAAACGAAATGGTCTTCAAAGAAAAGATAAAGAAAAGGCTAGGTACCAATCTGAAGGGGGCAAGGGGGAAACTCTTGGTGGTCAGAAGGGAAAGGAAGGGTGATGGTAGTCTAAATGTTCAGCCAAACCTCTACCTAGAAGTGTTCCCTATAAGGAGGAATAATGGAATTAAGAATTAAGATTTGAATGATAATGTGCATACATATATAGATAGATAGATCTACTGATAAACCAGTTCATCTTGTCTGGATTGTAACGATTGCTGTTCTTACTGTCCCCCCCCCTCTTCACTTTAACCTCTATGATAGATATTACTTGGTACATTTTGTATTGGACACCGGCAGTTAAATTCGTCAATTTTTTTTGTACCACCTCATCCATTTATACATTGTCATCAGTTCTAGGTATGTAGTCAGTTAACAGACTGTCATCTATGCTGCAAAAGTGGGTGGAGCCAAAAGGTTATCTAATAATGTTTAAGCACTTTAAGAAATATGGAGTAATTGTCGGACTGAATGGAATACCCCCCGCGGAAGATTAACCAGGAAGACCTTAATGTATCACATGTTGTATGTTATGAACGGTTAAAAATGAAATTTAAAAAAACAACTCCAGGGAGGAAAGCCTGGGCCGACAGGATCAAGGTGAGCAAGGTGTAATAAAATCTTCTGAGAGAGAGAATCAACCCTGGCTCATTACTGCACCCTGGACATGTACAATGGCATGTGTAGATTTGAACGTAGGTAGGCAAGGTAGGCAATCACCTTAACTAGATCCTGGACTGATAGAACCTGCAGCAAAGGTGTTTTGGAAGACGTTTTGAATAAAATCAGAGAGAAACCTGGGTTAAGGATTATATGATCCACACTTATAAACAATGTAGCAACACTGGGTTGTAAAGTAGATTTACTAGACAATTAAGCTACATTATAAACTATCAACAATAAGTACACTATAAATACCTTGTGTTTGCCCCCACCCTGTGGACACACAGACTAAGTCAGATGGAGCGTCCATTTTGGGTAGACAGGCCGGAAGTACAGCGGTGTTGTACCGGATGTCCCGACTCAGACGTAGAAGCGCGATGTCGTTAAGTGAGCGCCTCTCATGGTACGAGGGGTGGACGATAATACGGGTCACAGGGAGAGTCTGCTCTCTACCCTCAAAGATCTGTGCAAGAAAACTGAACGTCAACACTTGTTTCGTCTTCATAGAAATACACGAGGCCAATTACACTAACATTAAAATTCCTGAACACTACACTCATAGCAACATAAAGATCCGTATCTATGATATAGAATACATCACCTAGTCTGATCATTTAATATTTATTTAGTTTGATAAAGTTCTTGTATCTCTTATTCTTATTTTTGTATATCAAGGCATTAACAATGTAGGCCTAAACCGCGTTTCAAACGTGCTTTTGTTAATAAACGAGTTCTGCGAGAGCTCATTTAACTGACAAAATCACACTGCTGTGGTAATATAATTACACTGCTACTATAGATTCGAAATCCGTCCATCATTTTGGGGGAAAAAGTAGATTCTTCTCATGATATATTGATCAGCCGCAACTTGGAGACCTACTGGAACCCCTCCCCCCTACTTTCTAATTCATGGATCTATCCTAAACCGATGATGTTATTGATAAATATGTTCACCTGCATATTGTGTTCCCCCACGCGTACACTCATGTCTTCCACAAACTTCAGATGGCCATCATTCACCCTAAATGGAGGAAAAGTGTTCATTGAAAAGCACATTACTTGGAAAATCTTCAACCATAAATATTTTCATTTTTAACAATTTAAGGATATATGTCGCTTAAAGATGACATTTGTCGGCATGATGTACCAATGCAGCATGAGCTGCATCCAAGCATCACGCCGAACCTACGGGAGTGTCTCTACTCCATATATAGGGTCGGCATGATGCTTGACTAAAGCACTGGCGAGTTACTCGCCAGGGCTGCAGTCATGCATCATGACGACCAAGGACATGATGCATTAAGGCATCATACCGTCCTTAAAGGGTAAGTATTGCCACCAGTTCTGGCACTAGTTTACAACCTTAGATTTAGAATACAAGGTTTTCAGAATTAGAACATGAGGTGGAGCCACTGCGCCATCGACAGAATACTCCTATGGCAAGTTAATGATTACCAAATAAGGGGACTGGACAATTTGATTATATTTATTAGAACCAGCAATCGCTTAAATTATTTTTAATCTGACAGAATTTTGACACAATTTAAGCACATAAGTAACACAACCAATATAAACATGGCTACTTACACACAGTGTGCGGCGGTGAGCACCCAGCGGCGGGAGATGACGGTCCCCCCACAGAAGTGGTGACCGAAGTACCGCAGGGACACCTGCCAGGGCCACGAGTAGGGGGAGGCCTCCGTACCACCCACGATACGCGCAAACTTGGGCTGGTACTGGGGGATGCCACAGGAGGGCTCTGGGAGTAGAACATAGGCAGAGGTAACATGTGGAGTAGAGGAGGTAAACAACCCTCCCTAGTAGCAAACATAACTGGGCCCCAGTTGGGCCCTGCTTGGGCTGGAAACTGGGCCCCAGTTGGGCTGCCTGACTGGAGCCCCTCGAGAACAGGCACTGGGCAAATGTCCGCGCCCAAGCGGGCTAACCCAAACTGGCCCCACGGGCTTCGCCCCGGACGCGCCCCACTTTCATATTTTGGGTTTACACTTACATAATAGGCCAGTTTAGTAATTGATTTTAATTAACACATTGCCATTTTATTAATTTAATGACTAACACTGCATAAGTCTTTGGATTGTGACAGCTTATGCACTGCTTAATTTTGCTTAATGTCTGACATTAAGCAACTTAAAGCAACTTAAAGCAACTTTAAGCAACTTTAAGCGAACTTGTCAGCAAAGATTAAAGTAGGAAAAACCCGGGGTTTCCTGCAACTTTCAGCAGCTTCAGGCGCGCTGAATGGCTGTAATAAAAGTTGCTTAAGGATACTCTCTACCCTCCTCTTTCCAGGTAGAAAATACGCATTCAATGATCCATAACTTGATGAGTTTTTGTCGGAGCATTACTTATTATACATCATTATGACCCTATACTATGCCCCTTTCAATTTCCTTGGGTTTAGATGGCCGTTGCTAGGGAAGGAATGTGAATGGAACAAAAACGTTCTTTTTTGAGTAATTCTCTTTTGAACAGGCCTATTGGATGAAAAATCATCAAAATTGACATTTTTGAGGAATTGAATGTAATCTAGACAATGTCATATTTTAGCAGGGAACCGTCTTTTGGTTAGTGGATAATCCTATTATTAAGGTATACAGATCTATTTAAAGTAAAAAAGTAGGCAGAAAATCGATAAAATTGGAAAATCCCCACTTTTTTCCAATTTTCTTACTTTAAATAAATCTGTAGACCTTAATAATAGGATTATCCATTAACAAAAAGACGGTTCCCTGCTAAATCATGTCTAGATTACATTCAAGGTATCAAATATGGTAATTCTAATGATATCCCACCCCATAGGGCTGTTCAAATAAAAATAACCTAGAATAGAACGTTTTTGTTCCATTTACATTCCTTCCCTAGCAACGGCCATTTAAACCCAAGGAATTTTAAAGGGGCATCATAATATATTATATGGTCATTATGAGGTATAATAGGTAATACTGGGACATGAACTCATCAAGTGATGGATCATTTAATGTGTATTTTCTGCCTGAAAAGAGGAGGGTAGAGAGTATCCTTAAAGTTGGTTAAACTTGGGCTTGGAGTTTGCTTAAAGTGGCAGAAATTTGATTTAATCCTGACTTGGAGTTCTGCTTAACGTTGCAGAAATTGGATTAGCCCTGACTTTAATCTTTTTTTGTGTGTGAAATATTTGTATCTTATAATATCTAACTGGGCATTGGATGGGCACAGGTAAGGCTGGCCCAAGTTAGGATTCAGCTAGGATATCCCTGTAGGAAGCCTTTCAAGTCACACATTTTCTACTTAGAAGAAAGAAAAAGTATTAATCAAGTCCAAGTCAGCAATGATAAGACTTGTGCAAGTGGCTATTTTAGTAAGTCCAGATACTACTTCATCTTAGCCATCAAATCTTTAGCTGATACCTGTAGGATATGTGGGTTCATGTCTTATAGTTAATTTTGAACCACAGGATAGGGGTCTCCAGGTGAATACTTCATTTTCTACCTTAATTTTCACAGTAAAATAGTAACCTCCATATATTATCAGACTGCATTGAAATATCTTCATGATTATACATAATATTAACTACATGACACATTTTGGTTTCATTGTATTTATGGAGAAGTTATCTTGAATTGGAGGAAATCTCTCTACATGGTATACAGAGGCCATCTAGTGTCAAAGCTTAAAACCACATGGCCATCTAGTGTCAACACTCTGAACTACTTGCTAGGAAGCCCACATGAAACCAAAAGAAAGCCCAACTATGATTTTCCAGCAAGATCACCATTATAAAATTTCAAATTGATTTTCTTTTTAAAGGGGAGTTTGATTCATACCGTAAGGGACTTCCATAAAGCATTTGTGAAAATGAAAATTAGCCCAGTCTAAGCCCACCTAAAGCCCAGTTATACACTTCCTACATAAAAATGACTATAACATTTTCGTAATTGGAATTATTTAAATAGAGAGGATGATTCAAGATATCAGGGATATTTACAAAGCATGTTGTAAAATTCATGTAGCCCAACTGGGGCCCCACTAAAGCCCATGCATTTGCCCATCCCAAAACACAGCCCAGTCCGGCCCAAGGTTGCCCAAGGTAAACCCAACCGGGCGCCAGTTGGGCATGTTACTTGAGCTCTGCCGTCTATTGGAAATCAGAGGAACTAATGGTTCCCTGTGCATTTTGTGGATGGCACAGGTGAGTAAACAGCTTAGCTTAACAGCACAGGGGTGCCACCCTGTGGAGATTATAGTAACTAGTTTGTTATATGATATGAATGTACTAGAATTCACATTACACTAGAAGTATCATAGGACCTTCTCAAAGTTAGCTAACTGGGGGCTTTCAGAAGACTAATTTCCAAATTAGATTCTTGCATATCCCTGCATGCATATCTGTTTAAAGTTTATCAGGCATATAGAGGATAGTTAACCTCAATGTCTCTCCATAGACTAGTTGATTGCCAGATAGGGTGTTAGAAAATGTTTTGCAGTGTGGTTGTATCTAGGAGCCTGTTGGTTCTATAGTTTTGCAAGCTAACAAAACTCGGCCAAAGGTCAAGTTTAAAGTACAAATGGTCTTTACAAGTGCGATTCTGGCGAATGTGTGGACCCCCTTGGCTGCTTTTATAAGCCATGGCCACTACTGCGATCACTACTCTCGTTCCCAAACCTTCCGAAGGACCTATTTGGGCAGTTGCTGCTGGTAGTTTGAAACCAGTGAACAGGATCCAGAAATGGAACCAGAAAGTATGATGGTAAAACTAATATCATACTTTCTGGTTCCTGTTCACTGGTACCAAGCTACCAGCAGGGACTGCCTAAACCTAGCAAAATTCAAGTTTAATGTCATCGTGGATGTCACCAGAGTTTTCCTTCAGAAGGATTTGGGAAAGAGAGTATGATGACTACGGCTACTAACCCACCTCCACTGTTGTTATTGGCGTTCCTTCCACCCTGCTCTGCCTTGGCTGAGTACATTGCAGCAAACCCAAGTGACGTAACACTGTCATCTGACCGAAACTGGACCTGTACAATTTAGACAACTTTGTAATATCCTGTCACCACAAGACACATATGAGGTCACCCTGATAACGTTAGCGACCAGTCCTAAAACTGGAAGCAATTGCATTGCCCCCTTCACTGATATTCTTTGCCACCCTATACGACCAATCTCTCAGTCACTATAGTGACTAACCAATTTACAATTTTTTTGGCTCCCTATACGACCAACCTAAGTTGGTTAATATTGTCAGGTTGGTCAGTACTGACCAACTCACCTTTGTCTTTCCATATTAGGCCAAGTCCTTTTGAGTAATACATTAGTCATATTTTCGTTTGTCTCGGGCATTTTTGAATACCACTTAGTCATGCCTGACCAATGTCGCTATGACCAACCTGGGATAGCCACTACGGACTAAGGGCCAGGGCTTTTAGATTATCTGTGTTATTATGCATAATTAGATATTGGAAGATTGTATCATAACTTATACAATGGTCTCAAGAGTGATTCTGAGACATCAATGTACCCACCAATAGTGTATTGCCAGTGGCCGTGATGTCTCCAGGTGCATCCTCCCCACAGTAACGTCCAAGTCTCTGAGCGCTTGTATCTCCCCCGTCAAAAACCTCCACATTGTCATAGCGACAACCCTCCTCGTCAGGCTCCAGGGAGAAGCGGGTAAAGTGAAGGTGAGCTCTCTGTACAATATAAGGGGATAAAATATTAACTAAGGACTCAGCATTATTTAAAGGTACACATAGAAAAGTAGTTTCAACAAGTCAAGAGCTTTAGCTATATGGGACTCGCCATAGTGAAGAAGGAGAAAACTAGGTATCAATGGCTAGGGCGTCAGAAATATGCAATCTATGCATCCAAATATAGTATGCAAGTATCACTGAGAATCAAAACTGAGTTATCTAAAAGGTGTGGCAGTCTGCAGTCATAGGGTTATCCAGTATAGGACGCACTTTCAAGACACACTGAGACAGGCTCACCCAACTTTGGTCTCAGGTCTTGCTATCCTACTCTGCTAGGTGACCTTTACCTTTTGATGACGTTTACATCCATTGTTATTTCTGACCTTGACCTATTCTTTTATTGCTAATCTCGACCTACATTGTTTATGCTCACATTGACCTACATTGATGATGATAAGCTTGGCCAATCTTGTTAGTGCTACCCTTGACCAACCAAGTCATTGCTGTACTTGACCTAGATTGTTAATGCTAACTTTGATCTAGATTATCAATTCTGACCTTTACCTAGATTATCCATGCTGACCTTGACCTACCTTGTGAGCGCTGACCTGGATCTTCCACTGACAGATGGTCCTGTCTGGGTAGTGTAGCTTGGGACCTGAGGTTGGTGACGTCACATCACCCTCTGAGCCCCTCATCACAACAGGACGGCTGGCCGAGTGACAGCCAGGAATTGTGGGATGGTCTGAGCAAGAAAAGCCATCATTTGTGATAAAAGTATCCGTTTTATAAAACTATAGTTGATAGTAGCTAGTAGAGGGCATGGACGAAATATAATGTTTAAGTTTATGACAACGGGGGGAAATGCATCTGGGGATATACATATATTAAACTCACCCCTTTTCATCAACAGCTATCATGTTGATATGAAAAATCACCAACCTCATTATTTTGCCCCCTACCTAACAATGAGGTACAGGGCGTGGCAATCAGTTCCAAAGTATGGGGGGCATAGGAGGTATATGGCCCCTTTTCATCCACTTTCTCTTGACCTTTTTTGTTTAACCTTTTTGGGGATTGGTCAAGAGTGGGAGGTGAGACATGCCCCCCACCCTCTCACGGTTCTAGGACAAGTTCCCCCCTCCCATCTGCCCCCTAGGACACCCCCCCCCCCTAGCACTTTTACCCGCTTGGACATCTATCCCTGGACTTTTACCCCTCGAGGTACCCTTGTATGATGAATTATAATATAACATATCTGCAGTTTAGAAAAGCTTAGAAAAGCTCAGGTCATCTCACCTACAGGCCTGTCCTCAGGGCTGTACTTGGCATTAAAGCCAGACCGCTGTACAGAAGAGTCGGACACAAACACCAGGTAGAGGTAGCGCCCAGTACTCTTGAAGTTCTCTGGGAGGTGACTGCCGCAGTACGAGTCTCTCAGGGGTGCGGTGCTGTTAGGGCCGTCGTGCACAGACACATAGTCATACAGGCAGTTGGAGGAGTACTCCACGTCAAAAACAGCAAAGTGCAGCTTGACAATCTGTAAGGAATAAGTCCGTCATGTCAGAACTTAGTACCAAAGTGTGGTTTCACAATCTATAAGAAAAAAGTCCTTAATGTCAGAACTTGGTACCAAAGTGTAAGAAATACGTCCTTAGTGACATAACTTCTTAGCATCAAGGGAAGGTTTAAAAATCTCCAGGAAATAGGTCCTCCATAACAGAACTTTGTAGGCCCCACTAAAGTGTTGTTTAACAGAAATAGGCATTCCATGTCAGAATTTAGTACCAAAGTGGGGCTTGACCATCTGTAAGAAATAAGCCCACCATGAAAGAACTTGTAAGATAATACAGTGGCACAGAAGGGTCAAATGGAAAGCAATTCAAAATGAAAATCTGACCCTTTTGTGAATTTTGACATTTTTCGGAAGTTGGACTCTTTCATGAAATTTGACAATTTTGCCTTGATACTGGCTTTCTGGTTTATGAGCCATACCCAATGCTAAATGATACCTGTCATAAGCTGTTGACAGGTTGACTTTTCAAGTGGAAATGTCAAACCTGAAATCTGAAGGCATTTTTCCTATTTCTGTTCTTCACTTTTCATGTTTTGATTTCCACTTTTCACATTTTGATTTCAACCTTCACATTTTGACTTTCGCTTTTCAAGTTTTAAATTGCTTTCCATTTGGCTCTTCTGGGCCACTGTTATACAGACTATTTGATACAGAAAGCCACCTGAAATATAACCAATAAACCATCTTCAAGAGTATCTCTAAAAGTGAATCACTCACCTTTTCCTCTCCGGCATCGATGACCCACTCACACTTGGCCCTGTTCGGGTACCGCTTACTGGTACCGTACCCCGGTGAGGTCACGTGACCCGAGCCGGTCAGCTGACCTCCGCACTGCACCTTGGGAGCGGGAAGTGTGCCGGCCGCTATAACAGTGGACCCTGGAGTACCCAGGATACCTGTCCCACCTGTAGACTGGGCACCTGTACTACCTGTAGCATTGACAGCTGGTCTACCTGGAGGCAAGGCACCTAACAGTGTGCCACCTACGGCACCTGTGGCACCCCGCGGGTTCAGCGCCAGTGCCGTGAAGCGCAACCGGAACCCGCGTCTAACCACAGACCGGTCAGACCGGAAGTGAAGGTACATAGTGTTACCGGTGGAGTTGAGGCCCCCTGGTGGGAAGTCGGTGCCGCAGAGCTTGGCCAGGATTGGGTCATCGGGGCTACTCCCATCATGCACCTGGAGGTAGTCGTAGGTGCAGTTGGTGGTCTGCTCCAGGTTGAACAGCGAGGAGCGCAGCCACAGCCGCTGTGTGAGAGAAGGAGGGGGAGAACAGTGGGAATTAGATGGTACATTCTCTCCAATCGTCATCACTGGGCTTTTAACCATATAGAATCAGTCATATTGACAACATGATATGATAGTATACATGACATTCAGAGACAGAAAAGGGCGGGGAAGAGAATGAATTTCCATTATCAGTGTACCCTACCTCAGAATCATTAATTTAATATATATGCTCATAATTATATACAGCCAGATATTAGGGTGCCATAATGAATTCTTTTTTCGGGTATCAAAATTCCATGGGAACCGGCTGAATATGTTGATATTCTCAATTCATCAGTTTTATATTTCAGTAACTAGCCACCTTTATTATACAGAGTAAAATATGTAATTATTTTACAAAACATAATTATAAACTAAACTCACCCTCCCACTTGGAGCCACGAGTCGCCATGAGCAGTTGACATTCTCTGGGTAGAGGTTGGAGCGGTCAGAGCGCGGGGACGTCACCACTCCTGTCAGTCCTGTAAGTGTTGTACCTCCGTTACATGCTGTGAAAAGATAATTACATATTACATATACAAGTATGAATATGACTTTATTGCATTGCCCTGGTTACATGCAGCCTTAGGGAAGCCAGAAAACCAGAAACCAGCTTACTGCTGGTTATAACCCTGCAATGATTGATCACCAGCTATCCCCTCTGTAAGCAATAAGAAAGTTCCTTAGAAAAGTATGCAAATTTTGTGAATGCAAGTGACCAATGGATGCCATAGACAGAGCAAATAATAAATGTAGGCTCTCCCTCTGACCGCTGAAGCCAGGCTGAGGATATAGCTGAACTGCCGAATCAATAATATACATTTCATGGATCTAACCAAAGCTTTCAACACAGTAAACTACAAAATCCTTCATTTTAAATGAAAAAAAAAAGTGAATCAGAAAGGAAGTCACCTCATCTCCCTCGACAATAAAACTCAAGTTACAGCAGGAAACAAAACTCAAGTGAATTTCAAGTCACGTTCGGAGTCACACAGGGGTCTGTGCTCGGACTTAATGTTCCTGACCTACATAAATTGTATCAATAAATCCCTAGAATGCAGTATCAATCTCTATCCAGATGATATTGTAGCTTTTGCATCCAACAAATAGACGGACACAGCTGCCCAACACCTCCAAGCAGATATGGGCAGGATAGTATCTTGAACTAAGACAAAGGCTATATCGTTTGGAGTACAACCCTTAGATTAACCGAATGCATTGTCATGGCTAATCAACATTTAGAAATTATCTAATCCTTTGGTTGGAGCAGGAAGCCACCGGCCCATGATGGGTTCCCAACTCATGCTAGTCCCAAGAAAGCACTGCTTCTACCTGATATTTAGATATGATCGGTAGCTATCGGGTCGTGAATTCCTCCTGATGCATAATCGAGATAATAATATTTTGCGGATTAAATCGGAGACTATCAGAGTGTACCCTCTAAAGATTAATCATCCTCAATTTAGTAGTAGAGATGGTTCTTGATGGCTTACGTGAGCGGGGCTGTGTATTGGCCTTTGGGGGGTCGATCAGTTCCTCCTGCTGGTCTCCAGTGTTGTAGTAGTTGGTACTGAGGTGTTGATAGTCCTGTCCGTCCTCGTGGTCCGAGTACTGGTAGTACTGGTAGTAGTCAGGGTGGGGCTCTTGTCTCCTGGGGGGACGGTGCACCTTGTGACGACCTGAGTGGTGCTGGTGGTGCTGGTGGTGCTGGTGCCGGGCTTCACACAGGGCCAAGTTCAGGAGGAGCACCAGCCACAGCAACATCTCTGGTACTGCCATCGTCAACCCTTTAACCCTTTAAAGACCGTACGATGCTTTAATCTGCGAATCCCTTGGTCCTTATGATACATGAATGCAACCCTGGCGAGTATCTCGCCAGAGCTGCATTCAACACCATGACGACCCTATAGCGTCATACACTCCTCCAGGCTCGGCATGATGAATGAATGCAGCCCTGGTGAGTAGAATCGCCAGGACTGCATTCATGCACCATGCAACAATGTATAGTTAAATATATGTCATCGAGGAGATACTGGGATAGATAGTTTCTTCTGGGAAGATCCCCTTGATAATGATGTCTGATGAATGGCGATCTCTAGGGTGAAACTGGAGATACCATTTGAATATCAAGGTCAAGGTCTAGGAACTTTGAGGAATCCTGGGAAAGTACAATTCCGGAAGGTGTGACTCTTCCCATGTATCCATACTCTCATTCGTAGTTCTCTACTGCTCAGTCCTAGTGAGTCATAGGAAATTAGAAACACTTTATACTTGTGGAGTATGGTATCCTTCCTTTGGTCGTACCAAGTTGGGGTAGGTAGATTGATATATCTGTTCTTTCCTCTCTTCCCGTTGTAGTTTACTCCATGTTGTCCTCCTTTGCTCTGTGGCACCTTATGCCAGTGCCCGGAAATTCTCCCTGTACACGCTGCGTACAAACCTTTAATGCATGCCATTTGTCTCTTGGTCGGTATAATGCATCGATGCAATGGGTAATTAGCATATGTTACATTAATAGTTAGTGCTGCGCCTGCGAGGGTAGGCATGATGCACTCAGGCAGCACTAGCCAACACGATAGTCAATGGAGATACCTTTGTGCATAATGGCAACAAATGGACATGAAGCCTTAATGCGTTATGCTGTCCTTGAAGGGTTAACCTTCACCTGTCTAGTCAACACCTTTCCACTAACCACACACCGTGTGCACCACAGGCCTAAACTGAGCAGCACGCTCATCCTTACAGTAGATGACTCATTGACTGTATATAGCTCAAGGCATGACAGAGCTAGACACCCGGGTAGACACCCATCATCTTTGCACCCTAGATGGCCCTACTGTACCATGTATTTGGCCATTGACTGGTAGCACCATCTAAAGTAAAAGGAAGATGGTGGACTAAACAGTTTGTAGATTGCTAGCTAAACGGCACTACT
Source organism: Harmothoe impar (assembly GCA_947462335.1). Lineage (NCBI taxonomy): Eukaryota > Metazoa > Annelida > Polychaeta > Phyllodocida > Polynoidae > Harmothoe > Harmothoe impar. Next base: position 37,934,685 of record OX381720.1, read on the forward strand.
GTCTATGGCCTAGCACATGGTACAGTAGGGTCATCTAGGGTTGAAAGATGATGGGTGTCTATAGCTCTATCATACTTTGTGCTATATACAATCATCTATTGTAAGTATGAGCGTACTGCTCAGTTTGAGCCTGTGATCTGCACCCTCACAATAAGGCCCTGTCTCCGTGTGGGGGATCACTGCACAAGGCCACGCCTGTAATCCACACTGGTTAACCCTTCATGGCCATGGCTACATTCAGCGAGCGCCTCGACCCAGTAGGGTCCACATGATGTTTGAATGCATTGGGGAGTCGACTCGCCAGGACTGCACTCATAATTCATGACGACACAGTCATAGCGTAAGATATTAAATCAATATGAGGTCCTCAACAAATAGAAAAGCTAGGAGTAAAATTAACGTGTGTGGTTTAATGTGTTTATATTTTTTAGCTCAATATTTTAAAGGAACAGACTGATGTTCAGTCAGTTTAGTTGAAAATACTCAACTCTCAGGATGTCAATCATTTATCAGAGCTCCCTCTCTTATAGAGCCGGGAAAAATAAAACCTAGATATAATTTGATGACATTTTCTGAGTGAAATTATTCTAGTACTTTCATATTAAAACACATTTTCTGAGTGAAATTATTCTAGTACTTTCATATTAAAACACATCTAACATACGCAGCACAGGTTTTCTGGTTATATGCTACCTGATAAGCACCAATCGTTAATCTGATAATTATTAGCTTTAGTAAAAGCTCTATGACTGGATTTAGTTCAGCAACAGGAATCAATCCCTCTGACCTCTAGAAGTATCCAATATTTGCCCCTCTTAAGGAAAGAAGTGCTGTCTAATTTCTGATGTGAAAAAGTCTTGTTTGTGAAGTCGCCTCCCGTGTATGTAAACAGTGAACAGGTTTAGCGTCTCCCACTAACCCCACAATACATGTTAAATGGCCTATATTCTCTTCCACAAACTTACAGATCTCTCTATTCATATAGAGAGTCTGTTTCCACAAAGTTTTCAGTGTGCAATGTTATTCAAAATACATCAAATATGTATGTTGTTTTCACAAGAGATTGGAATCTACTATTACCGATATTAATATTTCCATTGCCTACAATTTTGTTTAAAATGCAATTCAAGATAACTTTCTTACTATAAATGTGGTAAATATAGCTCGTCTCATTTTATGATGCCATCTCAGTTATTCAAGGCAGCCATCTCCTATTTGGTAGGAAATGCGATTTGACCTACCCTTATATTGGACGTTATTGGCCATTATTCATCGAGATAACGTCATTAAAACGGTCAGGCTCCAAATTATACAACGTTAGCAAAATGAAGCTGCCGATTTTAAATCATCGGCCTTTCATGGACTAAAGAACACCTCAATTTAAGATTGATAGGACCTGCCGAATTGATGTTAGTGTGTACGGTTTATACCAACGATAGTTGTGCATGGGTCTATAACAGTGTCATTCAGTTCATGTACATCCATACTTTTTATACACATAGATTCGTCCCTAGTAGGGTCCCTAGTTTCCAATAGGACGTTGACATCAGCAGGTATTTCTTTTATCTGGTATCTCCAAGTATATAACATGTGAGCAGTCACACGGAAAGGATGCTCTGTTCGGGACATCCTTTCTGCTTGGCTGCTCACTTAACATTATTCTTTAATAACAGATCCATTTCTTTGATTTCATCACAACTGTTGTGACAGTGTTAAAGATTGATTGGAGTTTAAAGTTGAATCAGCTTTGTTTTGTTGGATTTAGTTCAATACCTAAAAGGCTGTTTAAACTGTAGGGAAACACTACACGGATTACATTTGGAGTAGTATGAAAACTGATTCAGCAGTTATATCAGTAGGAGTTCTAGCACGACACTAACCTTGCGGTGCCCTCAACATTCAGAAACACCCAATCTCTCAGCACCCTACCCACATACACACCATAGGTACAAATACACAATCTTCACTCTTACCCTCAGCTACCCTCTGTTGTGTATAGTGGAAGCACTCCAGGACACTGTGTCATGATATGGAAGCCTACACCAATTATAAACTATAAATTAACCCTTTAAACACAACATTCATGCAGCCCTGAACAATTCTCGCAATGGCTAGACTGCCTCAACGATTTCTTCACAATTATGACAGAAACCTATCATGCATTATCCATCTGATATCAATCTTACTCACCAGGACTGTATTCATGGATCATGAACTGATTAAGATAACGAGAATGTGACATTATAGCAGTATGCAGGAATGTAGTATTTACATCATGGAAGATATGACGTCCATGCTATACATATACCTAAATACATCTCCAAGTAAAATAATCTCTATTATATATTTTCTTATGTGGCTGTATACATCTGAACTATAATATACTGAGACAAATTTTCATAGATCCATTGTAAGAGATTCTGACCCAGTCACCAGCACCCACAGTAGTTCCACTGGAAGTGGGCTGGTATCTTTCTTCTAGATTTTCTCATATTCATGTAATATTGTCCTTTCTGTTCTTTTCTGTTATACCTTCAAGGATTCAGCCAGGATAAAAAAAGAGAACGGCCAATGACAATGACCATTGGTTCCATATGTAGGGGAGAGAGGGGCACGTTGAACCACTTCTGCACATTTCTTTTCCCTGACCATATCAAGGTCATGTGAACTTTGATTTTGCATCTAGGAGCTACCTTATATCGTTGCGCTATATGCCAACCTATGGCAAAGCAAGTATGGTCATTTTTTGTATTTCTTTTGATTTTCTGAAAATTAAATCTTTGGGTGGTTCAATGTGCCCCATGCCCTGGGCAGGTTGACCCACCCACTGAGGCACATTGAACCGCTCATATCAAATAGTTCAAACAATCAGTAATATGGATAAGTTATTGAAAGTGAAAGTGGAATTATTTGCTATTGATATTTTTGCATGGGAATGAATGTAAAAAACACTTATCTAATGCACACAAGTCAGTCAATTATAGTTTCAAGAGTAGTGACTGGGTTGTTGAGTTACAGATTTCCCTTAAGTCAATATAAACCATCTTAAGAGGATTGCTGTTATTTGCCAGGTCTATATAGATCTTTAATTATATTCTTCTATGATGTAACAGGCTGTCCTGCTTCTGAAAAATGATACATCTACGAATAAAGACACTATGAATATGCTACAAAAGAATCTATAACCACAATCAGCAAATTATGTATTTTATCATAACTGTAGAGTAAAATTGTAACTTCTTTGAGTGTGTTTCTCTGTGAGCCCTAATTCTGATGATCTATGGGTTTATAAATACAAGGGCCCACTGGTTAGGTTAGGCTATGGTAGACCCAGAGGCTTACTTAAGTGATATCTTCTCATCTCTCACCTACAAGCTGACATGGTGAGGCTGCCCTCTGGTGAGGAGCAGTGATACCTTGTCCATCTTTGCACTGCAATGACCAGGTGTATTGTGTTAGATAATGGAGCTAGTCCTTCAAGGTAGAGGTTGGGGCACCTTGAGTATGGTTCAAGGTGCCCCAATTTTTGTGGTTCAATGTACCCTATGTCGAAGATTGTAGATAAGGTTAATGTTATTCAGATTACATAACACACTCAGGAGTAAAATCAGGTTCTACTCAAGCATTGAAATGTATACTTTGACCTGTATAAAGATCTTAGGTCAGCTATGTTTTTCTATGACATGAGAACAAAAGTTCAACAATTGCAAATATCCACTTTCAAGGGCATAAATCCTTTAATGTTGTCTAATTTTCCCCCCGGCATTCCAAACCAAACATGATGCTGGTGCTCTGAACCGTCTATATAAAGGGGTGATGTGGTAAGAAAATTGCTGGAAAATTCCCAAAGGAATAGCAAAGAGAGCGAGTGGTTCAATGTGCCCAGGTGGTCAACGTGCCCCTCTCTCCCCTACTATTCTTCATAAATGGGGCTGGGGCCGTATCTCATGAAGTCGGAGGCTGCACGAGTGGGATACGGCCCTGCCCCCACGAGTGAAGAACGATAGATACGGTATAAATGGAGTTGGACTACATTTGAAGGCATTAAATGAGGTAAAGGCAATTTTCAATTAGCCCATTGAATACGGCCACATCGTATGGAATAATGCATGGTGTGTCCAGGCTCTGAGCAAGAGGTCGTAACTTGCATAATATAATACGTCTACATTTAAAGCATTTCAATTGAAAATATGAAGGAAAAGAAAAGGACTTCAGGAATGAATACATAAGAAAGGAGCGCAAATATTTACACACATGTATGCTCTGTGGGGAGGGGTATAGCCAAGTTATTTTACTACCAGTTTCCCACTGCCTTACCCCTTTTGACATTATTCTGCAGCGTAGTACATGTACCCTCATTTTCACGTAAACATTTTAAATGTAGTCGCATGGCATCGGATTGCATCAGGTGCGACAGTCCGATGGCTACTGATCATCTCCAATTTAGAAATCAGGAATTCTCTGGTCATACAGTCTCCTAATCTCATAGGCCTCCTCTTTTGTCCTCAGTATTATCACAAGACCCGGGAAAGTAGTGTCAGGCATGGCTGTGCAATCTAGGGTGGACAGGTATTGCACCTAGCACAAGATGTGGGGTTGTGTGAGCTGTGGGTGAGCTTCCCCAACTCACACGTTCCCACTCAATCCCACCCAGCAACTACTGTACCATAGTTTGCACAGGGGGAACTTATAGGTGCAAGCTGGGTTAGAGTATTCTCTATTCTGGTACAATATGCGTGGATGTATGACCTTGGCTTGCCCCAACTCTTGCATGATCCCACCCAGCAAAGCTATAGCGAAAATTTTGGTTTCTCCATATGCGTGGCCATGTTAGTTCTAAGCTCGGAATCCCTCGTGAGACTTAGACAAATACCATACTCCAACACTACATGATCTACCAGCAACCAGCTGCGTTCCGGGAGTAGAGCCAACATGTCGCGAGGTTGCCGTTGTCAGTGTACACACAGAGGTTGTGGGAACAAGTCCACACCAGTTAGGTCGCTTTAGCAAGCATAGTACATGCGCTCGTTGGCTATAGGCCCACAAGAATAAGTGCACAATGTGGCTTTAGGCAGGGGTAGACACTAACTTTTTCAGCTTTGGGCCAAACCTTGCCCGTAGCTCCAAAAATCTATGGGCCCGGACCTTTAGCTGTGGGCCTGGGAATATGTTTTACTTTTTTCAAAGAGAAAATCGTATAAATTCCTGATTTACCAATGTTAAAATGACACCAAATTGCTTCATTTCCTTACATTTTTCTCTTTCCAACGGTATATTACATGTCTATACTGATCAGTTATATTCCTACCAAATATCTTGCAAAATTTCCTGTGGGCCACCCGGGCCCATGGGAAGGTAATTCTGAAGACAACTACGGACCCGGGCCCAAAATTACGGGCCATTGGCTCCCGGGCCAGCGTTAGGTACAGAAAGATATAGCATTCCTGGTGACCATAGGTGCCTTTGGATAGGCACAAGGACGACCAGATCTAACACAAGTAGCGTATTGAGTCAGTCTGCCTACTCAGGGATTTCCAAATCTAGCTCATGGAGTTGACTTGCCCAAGCCGGGCACAAAGCTCAAGCCGGGCACACGTTGACGCTTTTTTGCTGTAGGGTGGGGGAAGGTCCCCATGTCGAATTTAAGAGTCTAGGACCATGCACGCTAACGCTGTGATGAGAAGTTGGTTCAACTATTTTGGGACATTGCCTGTTCCTAGCATATCATAGTCTGTGTTGGAGTCTGGTGCAACATATTTGGGGATGTTGGGGGAACTCACAAACATTGAGGGTTGGGTGTAGGCTAACACTTATCTTTCATTTCACAGGCTACTCAATATTGACAGGTATATTCCGATCTAGTCCATAATGCATTGTGCTTCCCTTATGACAGCATTCATGCACTAGAGGACTACACTGTAAAGAATTCCCGTTGAAATTACGGGGAATCAGTTTAAAATTTTACAGTTTATCACCGCAATGTGATTTACGGTGAGACAGTGTCAAATTCAACACTTTAACACTGAACGTCCATAAACCAGTACAATGAAACACTTTATTTCATTTACGGTGAAGCTCACGTTAAATATTTGCCCACCAGGTGGCAGCCTGGGAGATATAGGGACTTTAGTGGAACCTCTCACTTTAAAACGAATCTAAATGTGTTAAAATAATAACAATGTCCAATTACCTCATCAACCACAGGGTCAACCTTGAAGCCTTTGGTACATTGTAGATAATAAATATATAATTTCCTTTTCTATGATAGTGGGAACAAGCAAGGATTTAAAAACACCCATTTTGTGGTAATTAGAATTATACATATTCACACCGCTGTCAGAGTTGCTTTGTAACAATCCTAGAGTACCCTTTGCTCATGGATTATACTTGCATATTACTGTGAGGCATTCAATTATGTCTCTTATGGCTTAATATTTACGGGCCTGAAATTAAGTTGATATTATGAAATAAACCAATGCATTAAGAAAAAAAGAGAATCATCAATGAATAGCAGAGAATCATCATATGATAATCATGAATCACCGTTAAATGACAACGGGAAAGCTCCGTAAAATTTACAGGGATTGGGAGAATACGGTGACCGTAAAAAAAACGGTGAAAGCTTGGCATTAATTGATGCCAGTGAATCACCGTAGAGTGTAGCAGCAAATGCCCTTGTTGTCAAAACCTCACCCCTGGTTCTGGTCCTGGCTGGGTAGATCACCAGCAACAAGCTCCGTAGCCAATTAGAAGGTCCCATACAAAATTTAGACCTAACCTCTGTTAGCCATGTGGTGTCATCCCCGGGTGGGCTGGTGGGGGGCACTCCTTCAACCTTTTCTACATGTGCGAACATCACCCCAAATTTGGTATACTTATCAAGGGGTGTAAATTTTAAAAACCATTTTCAAGGAAAGGTTAGCGAAGAGCAGACCCTAAATCACGGGTGAACTAGAAAATACATCACAATTACGGGTGAACCTGAAAAGTACCCTCATTAAGATATATCATAAGAAAATAATTTTTATTAAGTAAAATATTACCCTCTAAAAAGCCATTGAGGTCTGAAAATGTACCCCTCCACAAACACCCTTATCAAGGGCCCTGGCAGGTCCGTGCCTAGGACCCCGAAACGGACCCTTTCACTTGGAATCGTGTTCACACATGGAATTCAAATTTGAGGGAGTGCCCCCCCCCTCGGGGCTGTTCTTGGTTGTGTCGACCCTTCAGTAGAAGAGGCAACATGTGTACTATAAAACCATCAGACCCACTCACCTTCTTCAGTCTTGGTGATGTTGCTGGTCCTACTGGCTGTCCGCTGTGCCCCGGCAGGACACCAACCAACCACCAGCAGACACACGGTAACCAGCAGCAGCCTCCTCGCCATGGTTACCAAAAGTCGTCTGCTTCCTTAAAGCCGCTGGTATCGGGTGTGTGTGTTATATAGTGGTTAGTGTGAGTCAGTGTCGGCAGGTACCAGCTATGTACACACTTACTGCTCAACGGGGGAAACAATGGCAAGCTGTAACGACAAGAAAATAAATTCAGTTTATAATGGTGATTTAATAAAAAGGGCAAGAAGAGGGGTTCTGAGGGGCTTTACACCAAGGGGCCTCGGTCCTAAGGTGTGCTGTTTCAAAGGGCCTTGGTTCCAGGGTGTACTGCCTTAAGGGGCCTTGGTGTCGAGAGTATTGAATCAAAGTTCTCTGGGGGACCTGCACCATACACCCCTGGTTCTGGATCTACCCCACGGGGCCTTGGTCCTGAGGAATACTGTCCCCAAAAGCTTTAATTTATAGGGTCCAGGGGCAGGGTCCAGGGTCCAGGGTGCGACAGGCCTGGTTCTGCATTATATTTAGGAATATGATATTTCACTAAGTCATACCTACAAAAGGATTGCACCAGAATATGAGAGTACACACACAGAAAAGTGAGAGTCATTGTCGCTAAAACTACCCTCACCCTCTCAGGTGAGCGACAATGACTCTCACTTTTCTGAGGGTGTAGGGTGTAAACGATGATACACACCTACAGAGGCCGGGTATGATTTGAGTCAGACGGCGGTCCATAGGGCAGGCCCGGGATGAGTGTGTCCTCCTGTGGTGTTGTAGACGTGATGTCATGTCCGTGGGAGTCATGTGCAGCACCCCTGTGTGGACAACTCGTACATAGAGATAGGTGGGATGCCTTTTTTTTTTTTTTTTTTTTTTTACCATGGAGCACTATTATGTTTCTAATCTGGCACATGTTACACCCTATAGTAAATAACTGGTGAGTCTTTTTGTATTCTCCGGGGTAATATTCTTCCAATGACCCCTTGTCTGTGAGGGTGTTATGTAGCAAGCAAAGAGAGTCATTGCAAAACGCCAACATCTGAAAAGAAAACTCCACACATAGGGATGGTTAGATAAAGCCCTCAAACAGTTCCACAATGAAACCGTATTTTCATGTCAGACTGCCCCGTATACACTCTGTTACTTAAGCTCTTAAATTTCACTCAGTATATCTTTATAGAAATGGAAACTTTGTGCCTCAATTCTGAGAGATTATCTTTCAGATGTATGCTCTGATTTTCAAGTTTTTGTTTATAAAATATTAACTCGCATGGTTGCCCCCTTCCCCCACAACCACCTCGTCAGTGCAGCAATAAATAAGTATAAGGAACTGACAAATGAAGGCAAGCAAATGAATCATTGTACATTGTGAGAGTTACTGGGAACAGAGGCGGAAGCTATAACATCGCTATAAGCTATAACATATAAGCTATAACATCGCTCATCATCAGTTGTCTATTTTTGCTAGTTGTACCTTCAAAAGAAGAGGCTTAACTAAGGATGAACAAATATTACATGACATGTATACATATTTGTGTTTCATGACATGTAAAACATCAGCCTCTAACTCATCTCTGATTTCCCTCACCCCGGATCCTCCGGGTGTGTTTGCTGCTGATATTTAGGTTTTTAAGTGTTTTATAATGCCATCATAGTGCCTTCATGCCCTATGCCGTCATCACGCATTGTTACAATCATCGAGAGTAACTCGTCGGTGCTCATGAACGCAAGGGCTGATACACTCCCAAATGGTTAGCATGATGCAGCAAAGCAGAGTTGGCAAGCCACCCACTGGCTTTAGTGCATCATGCCGACGAACGAAGATGGAGTCTGAGTTATCACACCGTCCTTAAAGGGTTAACCCACCACACTCACTCCCTGTGGGTTGACTCCATGTAAAAGGTAAATCTTTATATTGTCTCAGGACAAACTTACCCACGCTCTTCAAGCACTTTGCTGCCCGCACTTCGCTCTCAACTAAGTACTTTAAAACCTCAGCATGGAGCGTGAGGTCGTTCCGGTACCACTTCCGGTTTTGTTACTTACTTTTCTGTGCGTGATTTGAATTCAACAACGTCCACGTGTTCGATTTGAAGCATTAGAAAACAGAAAAAGGTCTCCATATAGGAGCGAGAGAAAGAGAGAAGGCACGAATGAAGTAAAAATCGAGGGAAAGGAAAAATGAGTTAGTGAGAAAGGGAGTCAGTGAGAGAGTAACGAGGAAGAATGTCTGAGAGCCGGGGTGAGAGCTAGAGAGAAAGAGTAAATGAGTATTTGTCACGATCCCTCGCTGTAGCAAGCCATTTGATTTGTTCTCTCTTGATGTCAATTCGAACAATATGTTGTTTAAAAGTTGTACCAGTATTTAATGCCACTTACACCACCGTTGGCTGAGACAACGAAATAAAATGGTATATTACATACATGGCTGTATGTGGATGTGGTCCATTGCGCACCCCGTCTCCACTGTGAGTGGGTCAGATAATGATGTATATGTGAGTAGCTGCATAAGTGTTACAAGCCTTGGATATGGTAATTATCCTCGGCCGGTGCATTGGAAAATTACCGTCCTTGGCTTATAGCACTTACACAGCTACCCACTTGCACTATAACTAGTACTTTAACACACAGTGATATCATTTCCGTCCATGAGACCCGTGACAGACCCTCTGCTGCCCCCTGGAGGCCCTCCCCAACAACTCTCTTCTGATGATGTTCCCTGGTGTTGGTGAAGTAATACACAGGGGTGTCGGAACGGGGGGGGCAGGAAGGACATGGCCTCTATAATCCTAGACATGGGTGGGGCAGAGTATCTTTTTGTTGGTTGTGTTTATTGATGAATTTATTCATCTCTCATATATCTTTTGGGCTCCCCCCAACATTTTGGAAATGCTAATGAATTGTGTTCATTATTCTGTAGTTATGTAAAAAAAATACCCTCAAATTGACCTTAAAATGCACCAAATCATGTCAACATTTTCAAAATTCCCCTTGGGGGCAATGCCTCCACACCCCCTATAGATTTTTCAGTGTGTCGCTTTTAACGCTCAAAATCGCGCACCCTTCTGAACTTTGGTTGTTGTTCTTTGGCCAATTCAAAAACGAAATTTAACCAGCCAGAACTCATTCAGTATTCACTGCTGAAGCCATCTTACAGTGTGAGCAGTGGAGGTTCAGTAATTCCCTAGCCAAGACTTGTCTAAAAATCTGACTTTGTGACCTAGGTTCCTATATTTCTGTGACTTCTGTGACTCATGTACCATTTTCTCTATAACTATGCATCCAAGACCCAGTCACCATGGTTAACAACACCAAATACATGTCCAAATGTAATTGAGACACATAGTTCAGTGAGCTTGGTTACCATGTTCCAATGTAACTGTAACGTGTAGCTGAGTTACTTTGGTTACCAACCCTAAATACATATCCCAATGTAACTGTGACACATAGTTAAGTTACCTTGGTTATCAATTCAAATACATGCCACAATGTAACTGTAATATGTAGCTGAGTAGCTTGGTTACCAATCCCAAATGTATGTCCCAATGTAACTGTGACAAATAGCTGAGTTACCTTGGTTATCAATCCAAATACATGCCACAATGTAACTGTGCCACATACCTGAGTTACCTTGGTTACCAATCCCAAGTACATGTCCCAATGCAACTGTGACATGTAGCTGAGTTACCTTGGTTACCAACCCCAAATACATATCAGCATTTGACTGTGACATGTAGCTAAGCCCCCTTGGATACCAATCCCAAATAGTTTACCCAGTTCAAGCTCTCCTCATATGGGAATGATTGTAATAAAGCAGGAACTAAATGCAAGAAGTTAGAACTCAAAGAAAGGACACCAACTAACAAGGTACATAATTACGAATATTTTATTTCATAGTATAATAGTGATGCACATAGGGATACAGAGACAACTTTTACAACTAGCTTTATTTATATCAGAAGATGATGTACAGGTCTGGTGGCTACTGTGCTTCTTCCCTGTGCTTGTAGAAAAAAGCAACACGAACCAAGCGGCGTATCTAACATCCACATCTGGTATGAAAAAGAACAAATAAAATAAAAACAGTACAATGCAGATATATTCACCACCATCTTCTTAAAACAGTTGACACTCATTTAAAACTGCCATATTATCAATGCAGAAACGTCAATCTTCTCCAACTGTACTCAAACATAAGCTTATAGATCACTGCCTTTCAAAGCAGTTAACATTATACAATAGCATTTTCACTTCTTTATGACCATATCTATGCAATAACTATCATTGAATAAACTTATCCAGTAAAATTCCTCACACGAAGTCAACTAAATATTTCAAATAGCGTTGGATACAGTAGTTAGTAAGCCAAAACATTTCCATATCATTCAAAATTATACCCTGATGTTTTGTTCCAATGGCACATTCTTTTGACAACTTCCAAGAGAGCCTAATCGGTTATGATAGGAATGAAAAGTGCTACTTGGCATGTTATGAATTTCATGAGAATTGTCCTCTTTCACAAGAAGCCTAAAGATACAGGGTTAAAGACCTAAGGGGCAAGAAAGTGTAATTATACAGAAAAATCCAAAATGTTTATAAACACCTCAACATACTTGATGTCAAATTTAAAAGTCAAGTTTCCCATTGGGATCTGTTTCAGAACAATAATGTTAAATCACATTATTCTGAAACAGACCCCAGATGATGTACATTCAATGGCACTCATTTGATGTCACATCTGAGTTGTGTTAGTGCAGAAATATCTTCAGCAATATCCCTGAAAAGTTACCATTTCTAGCTGCATAGGTCTCTAGATGCCCTTACATATGGCTTATCCTGCTTACTGGTGCTGGGGGAGGGAAGTATGATGGTCTGGGTGGGTGTCTACACACTATACAAGAGCTCACATGGAAGGTGGGAGGGGGGACTCATTGCAGTACATTTACCTCTACCCACAACAATAGTGGCTATTCCTTAACATCCCGCTAGGTCGCGCAAGACGCTAATAACTCAGTTGCCATTTGTCAAGTTCTCACAGTATGTATACTTTAATGGGCGATATGATAAAATCCTCTATTTGAATAGTTGACCATTCAATATCCCACTGCCGCCAGAGCAAAATCCACTACCAACCCATGTTAGCCATATTCCACTTACAAAACATTCTTCATCATTTCTTTGTACACTTTACTCCTAACCCTATTCATAGGCATATAGATGGGGTGACATGTTATAAGGACAATCTAGATGAGAAAATTATGTCTGGTTGGACAATCACTAGACAGAATAGCATCAGATGGGGTATATATCAGTGGGCAGATTCTCCTGCCAGATCAAGACCTATCACCATTTTCCGCTGATTTACACAAAAGGAAGATGGCGAGGAACTCGTTCTTGAGTTGTAGCATTATAAAATCTCTAGCACACCACCTTGATTGACTATTTTTCCCAATCACACACAAAAGTCACATGGTATATTCTCTCAGTGAAACCAGTGCACTGTAGTAGTTTGGATATGAGTTCTTGTACTGCTGAATCTATTGGGGCAACATTTACTTGTTTATTTTGTGAATCTAGATAGCCAGGTTCATTTTGTTGCATATTTTTCAACAATTAAAAAAAAAGGCAGTCCATCTTCCACCACCAGGTCTTAAAAAACCCAACTTATATCTTTCTAATCTGAGTACTTTTTCTGTAGCACATAATCTGGTACAATTTAGAGTATAAGATTCAGCATTTTTGTCCTCGTATCAAATCTACTATGTATGAATCTTCTTGACAAGATGTCTTAAGGAGTTTGACTTCCGTGACAACTCGATTGACACAAGATAGAAGGGGCCTGTAGATGAGTGTATGTGACACTTATTTCATATGGGTATACTTTTATCTAGCATTAGATGCTTTCACACATGGAAAACAACCCGCTGTACTAGGTGAATGTTATATACACTTGCAATACCTGTGAAAAGTTAGGAAACAAGATTTACAATGGCCCTGTCCCCATAACTTATCTGTGATAAATTAATCGTAGCAAGGTGATGTCACATGTATAATGTCATAGCATAAAAGGAACATTCAATAGGGATCTACACTCTCTTTGACACTTTGTGGTAACCATGGAAACCATCATAAGGAAGCAGATTATAAAGTGATAGAGCATATTTATATGATTAAGTGAATGACATATATAAATATTGCTGTTTAACTTTTATCTTAAGTATACCAGAATAATATGATATATTCAGTATATTAGCATACAAGTGTTACATATTCATGAATTCATGGCCTCAATTTTCAAGACGTTTCGACCGGTAACCTTATAATATCAAAACTCCTACAGATATTGACGATGTGACTTAATTTGCCACGGTATAAATGAACTAAAACCAAAGTAATGCTTTGTTTATATATCTATACATTTTCTTTATATTCTTCAATCTTGATTTATCAAAGATGATCTAAACAGCAGAATAATCCTTGTCTACTACATATGTATGAGTCCATAGAGAGGCGCAAACCATAATAAGGTGAATCAGCTGTATTTTGCAAAGTCAGACCAACAGTTTCCTTTGACATTGGAAATTATAAACCCGCTGATAAAAGTCTCTAATTTGCTCAGAACATGTGATCTGCTGCTGTTTGGGCTATTTTTCCTGTTTTTGTAGCATGCGGTACTCTTTAACAGACAAATTGAATTCATTCTTAGTCACTATGTAGATTTTCACTTGTGACCCAGTTGCAATAAGACTTGGAGAATGGTTCCATGTAAAGAATTATCCACATGGAACACTTGACATAGCCAATAAGATACTACTGACAATCTACTGGTTTTAAGGCCTGCCTGCCTCCCTTGTAAGTATCTCAGAGTTGTCAGGCATAATGCTCATGCTCTTTCCATGGGTGTCTTTCTCTAAGATCTTATCTATTTCATGTTGTTTACAATTTTGCATTTTCATACAGGTCTCCCGATGGAATTCAGTTAAATATAAATGTTGACTATCACCACACATTCAGCCTTTTAGGCCTACACCACGCTGCAAATGTTTACTATTGATTGGAATGCTAGCTTGGCGATTTGTACATGTGCATCAGAACTCCATTCAACAGAAACGACCGCTTTCATCTAAACGACCAAAACACACATGGTAGAGGCAACCCATATTGTCAGTGCGTTTGCGTGAATGGGGGTTATGTGTAGAGTTCAGATTAGTAAACCACAATTGTTTTTGGGGTGAAGACATGACGGCTAATTCTACATGTGCCCAGGACACCATTTTGAACTGATAATCATACCATTAGCATTGTGACGCACGTACAGGCCCATCGTTAGAAAAGGGGAAAAATATTAACATGAATGTCAACAGGAAAGACCAACAAGAACAAGGGCACACCTAGTAGTACCTAATCATCATTTAGACCTACTTACAACTTGTACAAAAATATAGATTACCATAATTTTTTTCAGATTTTCCTCTTTCAGTGTTTTCTGCAGATGGCCCCAGTGGGGTATGGCCCTGGGGCTAGGCCAGGCACTGGGGACCATCTACAAGGGGTCAGTCTACCCTGACTCCTCTATTAACTCATTGTCTCACTTTGTAGCATAGTTTGATAACTCATCAAACTCCCAGAACTTGTTATTTCCCCCCTTGGCTCGGCTATGTCCGAAATAACAAATTCCCGAAGTGTTCGCATATCATTGTATTAATTACGTACTATCATAGGCTATCACGTGCGTATTTCATGAATATACCAGAAACCCCTTTGTACGATTACAACCTTGGCGAAACTACAATATGATGACTACTCAGAAAGGAAAAATACTCATACATGATTATGCACTTGATCCTTGTGCTTGTACAATGTTGTACCTGTATTAAAGTAATGATATATAGAGTCTTCCTCCTCCTAAGCCTTGCTGAATGATAACAGTTGATTGTGAGGAACTCCGTAGATATAAATGGCATGGTTCCAATCTGCTGCAACATGTGTGGTGTTAGCGACCCTAACGATCCTAGTGAAAACTAAAGTAGACCGGCCACTTGATTAGTCATGGTATTTCCCACAAGGTGGCTCCATCAATTACGACGTTAATGTATGTCACTGTGGAAATGCTGATCTCAGCTATGTCATTATTACAACGTCATCGACTGTTACGAATCCAACCTTTGTTGGACTCGGCTTGGGATGAAGATCCGACTGAGGTATAGAAAAAAATAAGAGTACAATCTTCTCCAGACACATACATCACTGCACAACTGTCTCCTGCTCATCTGTATGTACACCTCCATGGGGCAGTATGGGTAATAACAAGGGTCTCCTGGTAACCATGGTAACCAAGTGGTGAATGACCTGGCCATAGTATACACCAGTGGTCAGCCATATTTCCTCCCAGCCAGGCCCAGAGGAATGCTTGGCTACATAGGTTAAGTGTGGTGAGTTAATTGGTATACATTATACAGATAATGTTGAAATCCTATAATTTCTCATTTATAGTTATTCTTCCAATGTCGTCTAACTTGGCAGATTGTGGTTGTGGAGAGCACCGGTAAAATGTCTCTGAATCTTCAAGTGTTAAATCTACACTACTATGATCACCTATCAATGTTGTGGTTATTATTATGTCTATGTGCCTTAACACTATGTTAATATGTAGTAAGATTATTCAGTATTACAAACTGGCTAATAGGCCATGGTGTCCATCATCTAGCAGGTGTATGTTGACCTGTGTTAACATAATTTAAAAAATAATTGGTGTGCCTCCAGAGCCTTAGCAGTATCCATGGTATCATACAGACAATGAACCCACTCTTTCTCCCAGCTGTCATTCTGGGTCTGCACTGTCATCCCAATTCAGAAACAGCAGTCAACAACCGGTCAACCTTATAAGCTTTAAGGCCCCGTTTATCCGTCACAACCGTATAAGCCACTCAGCCATTATAAAGAAGCATTCACTCCTCTGACCCACTCTGCCTGTTACCAGTGTGAATGTATTATGCCGTAGGTGGATCTACTTGAGGACTGATCAGCGGTGACTGATGAAGCGCAAAAGCCTGTTCAGGTTGGTTGCCTATGGAAGTGTCGGTGATGGCTCTCACACATTCGGGGGCATTTCTAATGTGGCGGTGAATAATCGACAGGGCGGTGCATGCCATTGCAGCCATTTGCATTTCAAAAGAACTCCATTTGTACTGTTTTCTATGGCAGAGCCAAATAAGTTACCGCTCACAAAGCCGCTTCCTTGGTGATGCGCTCCCTCCAGATCCTCTAGTTGCGTAGTCTGCGGACAGGTGGCACCACTCACTACTACAAGCCATTGCTGCCGCCTAGTGGCCATTTAGTGTATTACAGGATTATTATAAAAATATATAGCTCCCCCTGGTGGAACGCTCAGGAGGCCAGTACAAGGACAAACAGAAAGGAGGCTGCCGTGACTAACAAGTGAGCGCTGGGTGCTGTGCCAGCGGTTCCCGTCACCATGTCCGGGTTATCTGCTTCGAAGCCTTGCTTCATTTGCCGCTTACAGTCCAGGAAAGTTTCCCCGGTGTGTTTTGGCCAGCTCTCTCGCACGGCCATGCGGGCGTCGTTGAAACACCATGTCTGGGTACCTTGGAAGAAGTAGGTCCTTCCTGCAAGTTGACCAATAGGAAATTTTTCAGAATAATATTACGTACATTATTATTTCATCACATAATTATTCAGCCTTTTATATACAACAAGTGGTACATATTTCTACTTTTGGCTTTCAGTCTTAAAAAATCTCTATGAGAACTACGAACTGTATCCTCATATTGAAAACCCCAACAAGGATGGCCATATAGTGATGGCAGGTCGATTGGCATTTGAACTTGGATTCGAGTATAAGAAAACACATAGGTGAATCCAAAATTTACAAATCTGTCATCAAAGTCTTCTGTTATGCAAACATGCAAGAAAACCCATCTTACATACAAAACCTTTACAAGTACATAGTCTTTTTTACATAATGTTCTATATTGTATTTGGTCTTCTCACAGAATCATACATACATATATATCATTAAAGTGGAGTCTTACCATCCCAGAACTGGAAGGCTGCCCCTATGGGTAGTGGCACACCCTTCCACATACTCATGTCTCGCGGGTAGTCAGCCTCCACCTTGCCCTCGTGTGTGTTGTAGCGCCAGTAGTTGAAGCCGGAGATGATGTACACCATCTTGTTGTACCCCCACTGGAACGCAGCGTCCACGTGTGTCAGGTCTGCCGGCAGACCGATGTCGGTCAGCGGGCGACCATTCTTAGGAAAGCTGGGCAGCATGTTGTTTCCATTAAAGGACCAGAAACGGGAACCTGTGAAGGTGGAGTAAAGTAGATCAGTACACAGATAAGCTAAAAGTCCCGGCCCTTAGTCTGTAGTGGCTATCCCAGGTTAGTCATAGGGACATTGGTCAGGTATGTACAAGTGTTATTCAAGAATGATTGAGGCAAAACAACATAATGACTAATGCCTTACTGATAAGGACTTAGCATAAAATATCAACTAACCTAGGTCCGTCGTATAGGGAGTCAAAAAATGACTAATTTGGTTAGACACTATAGTGACTGAATCTATGAAATGAATGATCGCATCTACGAGGTGAAGGAGAAAATAGACAGGGCCAGGCAAACCACGGCCTTTGATATCTCAGACATGGTTCATTGAGGAGAGATCACATGGTAGACCACCATCATGAAGGCCAGGGACTGCACATATGGGCAGTGGCTGCCAATACAGCTTGAGTAAGTTGCCGGCACCAGAATGGTACAGAATGCTAATCCTTCATGAGTGTATCAACCTTGCCGTGTCTGCATGATACATGAATAAATCCTTTGCCAGATACTCACCAGGGCTGCATTTATGCCACATGATGACAAATGGCATAGCCAATTAAACGAAAACACTACTCGATTTTCATGATCGTTTCTATCGATAGCCTTAATATCATATTAATTGATTAAGATTTTGACACTTTTTGTAAATCATGTGCTATAATAAGGCAGAGTAGCTGTCTTATCTTCTGAAGCCTATGACTTAACCATCGGGTAAAATACATCCCAAAAGTGCCTGCACAGCACTATCAGTCTACATCCAGTGACTCTCATTTAACACTGTCTGTATAGTTTTCTTCACAAGTAGAACCAAATAATCTCACTGAAGTGCTCCACACAATAATATGACGTTGTCCATTTCACTTTTCTAATCGAACGCCACAAAAGTTGTTTAGCACCAGCCTACAGGCTTGAACAATGCAGTACTTGCTGTATTTGACCCAATGGTGACGTCATAGGCTGCAGAAGATATAAAGCCTACTGTTCTACCTTAGTTATAGTAGCTCATGGTTCACAAAGTCTGTCAACATTTTATAATTAGTGTATAGACTATGGATGAAAGCTATC
This sequence comes from Harmothoe impar, assembly GCA_947462335.1. Taxonomy (NCBI): domain Eukaryota; kingdom Metazoa; phylum Annelida; class Polychaeta; order Phyllodocida; family Polynoidae; genus Harmothoe; species Harmothoe impar. The sequence goes on from OX381720.1 coordinate 37,953,430, forward strand.
GTGAAAATAGATTGCTGTTTTCTTATAATTATTTAAGGCACCATGCAATAGGCCTACTTAGGTAACACTGCAACTCTTAAGTCACAGGTGGATAGCAATGGCCACTAAATTGGAATCTATTGTACAATTTTCCAAGTAAAAGTTTCAGTTTCAAATCCTATTCCCTGATTATTGCATTGATGTTAGGGACTGATAAATGGAGGATTTATCACCATATTGTACAGCAGAGATGAATAAGAAAGTTATTATTAGTTTCCCCGAGGCTTGTTAGTGCTCTAAACAAGCACAATCTCAGCAATAGGCTCCCAGACATTTTGGTAAGAAAAGCAATAAATGCAATAGCTTTGGACTTCCTATTGTCGAGGAAAGATCATGTTTCAGTTAATAAAACCGGACGCATGTGCAGACCGCAGTACCGCTAAGAGCGGGAAGGCAAGGTGCTGCTAGTGTACACACTACAGAGGTTGGGGATCCCAATATGGAGGAAAATTGATAAAACTCAGAAAGGACCTCAGCACAGGAAAGGTGGATGAAGCAGTGTGTAAATGGGAATAGCTATCGAGACGTGAAGCATTTGTGGTGTAGTGAAGCATTTGTGGTGCAGTAGGGTAGCAGACACATCCATAATAGGTCAGCATTATATTCTCCCTTAAAGATGAGTGTGCAAACCTTTTAGAAAGACTTCAGTCTAGTTCTAAGGGAGCAATATTTTTTAATAACAGGTAGGGTGCTGTAAATTTGCAAGGATGCAGAAAATGTATTTCAGCCCTTCCTGGCGCTGAAACAGGGGAAATTCGTCCCCCCCCCCCACAAATTAAAGTTCTTCTCCTAGTCAAGCTGTCTAAATCCGCCCTAAACGTTAAAGATTAACCCCTCCCTAATACAGTGAATAGCTCACTGAGCCTCTCTCTTACCTCGGAAGAAAACAATCTTGCCGCCGAACTCCTCGTACACGGCGTCTATCCGGTCAACTTCTTTGGGAAAGCCGTACCAGAAACGGTTAATCTCCACTGGGTAGTCCTTCATGACGCCGTTACCATCCACACGCCAGAACCACTGCAATGGGAGCCAAGGGTAACACAGAATTAGTGCATGCATTGTACACAACAGTATAGTTATAGCATTGAACATAGGGCTCCACAAAATCTGGTTTTCAGTACCTCTAATGTTGTTAAACCACGCATACATAATTTAGGACTGTCATAGATACCCCCCAAATCGATACACCAACGTTTTTTGATATCCGATCATCGCATTGACAAGAGCATTGTATAGATACACCTCTTAAACCCACAGGTAGCCCAGTAATTTACCCTTACAAAACTGATAGAACTGTGTTCAAGTTCCATCTAGTTCACTCTAGACAGCCCAGCACATGCACTTTGTTGATACAAGAGCATTCTCTACCTCTTTGTTATAACATGGCTAGACTATGCTTTCCACATAAAATGTCATTCAGTAGACACAGTAGACAAATATTGAGGCATATTTTCAGCGGATAGCATTTTTATTTGTCTCATGGTTTGGGATATAATGGTTGAAACAAAACTTCCAAGATAATTTCAAAATATGAAAAATTGTATTTGTAATTTTGTAAACATCTATATTCATAGATACAATACATTTCTGGAGTTTTATGCAGTTATTCACATCTCACCGGGGAATTGACCATTGTGACGGTCATTGTGACGGTAAAGAAACAAAAGTATTCCAGCATCATAATAACAAATATATCTATGGAAAGGCATTGAACCATAATATTTTACTACTAAAATAACCCAATGCCAAATGTGTGTACTTGTAAATATGTGCCTTGTTGATTATCAGGATTCTCCAGTCTCAGAGTGTCCTTATGCATGCAGGGTGATTACTCACTACATTGAGGGCCCCACTATACACGTAGTATGAGTCAATTTCAATTCAATTTCAATTTGCAAAGTTTTTATTCTGCAATCACGAAAAATATAAAAGTACATACAATTATATTCGTTTCAATCGAATTACAGAGAAGGTTGATACTTACAATGAATGATTAATTACACTTGCATTTTAGACTACAGCACCTCCATTTCATTATTACTGCATGAGAACTTACAAAAAAGTCAGTTATGGTGATATAACTTGGGGTCAAGGGGAAGGGGAGGGGGCGGGGAGATGAATATGAGGTGATACCAAATTTTTATAGTGGATACATGTAGAGGAATACCATACATATATGATGGTAATATTCATCTGACTCAAAGACATAGAGAGGGTATAGTCAACAGGGATTCTGCAATAAGAATCAGAATTTTATACTAAATAACCTACTGATCTATAGATCAAGTGATCAAGATACATTTTCATAATACGTTTCCATACGGCACAGAACAGTCGACAGTCGTACAATGAGGTGATACTTGAATAAAAATAGAAATAGGTATGTGAGTATGCCACGACTCAAAAAACCCACATTACTAATACAATACAAAGACTTTGTAAGTTTTATATATATCTAAATCTGCCAGCCAAGTTGAATAAATTCAACGAAAAAGTTCATTTGCAGTATGTTCATCACTGGGCTTTTGGGGTGACAAGCAAGAATATTATGTAGTACAAGCACCACTCACTACAATTACAGGTTTGTGAATTGGAGCTCATAGGTCCAGGTGGTATCAAAGTACTTGAGTAAGCTACTTTTAAGCATACTTTTAAAAGTGACATTATTGTCAGCCATTCTGATAGTAGATGAGATATTGTTCCAACTGTTATAAGTATTGAAAGGTGGAGAGAATTGGATGTGTCTGGTGTGTGGTATAGACAAATTGCCTCACAGGTTATAAAAAGACCAGTATAGGTAAAATTATAAAGACTTTATAAACTTCCCAACTCTCCCAGCATTCACAACTATAAATATCCTTGTTCTGATTTTTGCATTGTATTTGTACATATACTGTTTTGAACAAGGAACACTAGATACATATCATGTCGGCCAAATTATTATTTTGCCATGTAACATCCTTCCCTAAAGGCAAATAATCATGTAAATGAACTCGCTGGGTAGAATTAAGATGCTATAGGCCCCTACCACATATTTGAATGATGCAGTCTATGGAATGTAAATTTGTAACTTGGTTTATATACAACAGTGAGTCTGCTAGCTCATATTCATCTTCAGAGTTCATGGCACAGTATGTAGCGTTTTATCTTTACTGGTCCTGGCAGTGTCTTCAGCATAGATGGGTGCAATGACACAAGACTGTCGCGAATACAGCAGCGACACCACCACTGCAGTGAACGGGGGTCCCTCAACCAGTCCCGCATAGTGTGGATGGAGGCTAGAATACCCTCCCACCCTGAGGACTTCAACTCTGGTGTTGGGTATTCATTCAGGGAGGCATCACTGAAGGACTCCAAGTCTGCCATCTGATGAGCTGAGGAGAAATTCAGGAATTTGGTATAGTCAGTTGTCGTTGGTTTTCGAGCTTTATCAAGAATTAACTGGCACTGTTCTTCGACTTCAGCAGCGATGTTGTTATCTCCGCCTGAGAGGTCGATATGATCCTCCACCAATGCTTCTATCTCTACAAGACAAGAGAGAAGGTTCTGGTAGGGCCTTACACCAATCTGCAGTAAAAGGGCTTCAAGGGCTAATGTATAAGGCATCCACATGTGTCGTGCAGCCGGTGGAGGCTGCAACCAAGTGTTTACAGCTGCGCCGTGCCGGACAAGCCAGCGGATGTTTCGAAAGCAGCTTCTTCGCTGCACAGCATACTCCAGGGGGGTGCCAGCGTCAAGGGTCTGAGGGGTGCTCACATCCACTCCTAGTTCATAGAGGAAATCCAGATACTCTGGTAGACTCACCAAGTAGGTTCCAAGGTGAATGCCCACTAGATGGTACAGCAGGGGTAGATTGTACCTTGCTATCCTACCATCACCGGGCAAACCTTCTCTAACCAACACACTGTTAAGCATATCTGGCATCATGTTCAGAACTGATTTGAAAAGTGCAAAATTGGTCTTTCTTGCTTCTTCTCGTTCTAGTGTTTCCCCATGACTATGTATTCCTATCATATAACAAGCACCCTTCTTGAGAACCGCACTCATGTAGATGCGGGCTTCTAATTGCGAGTCTGCACCACCCCTTATAAGCAGCTCGAGAATCTCCGCATCGCTATTCCGCAGGGCGATACAGACTGGGATGTGGTCATCGGACTGCCAATGGCTGAATTTAATTGGATCGACATAGTGAGGCACAAAACATGAAGAGCCCGTCCATGTAGAAGTGGTAGTAAGCCTGGTGTCGGCTCCAGCAGCCAGCAGGAGCCTCACCCCCTCCAACCACCTGTGCTGCACGGCATGGCACAGGGCAGTCCTCCAGCACCTACCCTCACCCTTAACACCATGCATCTCCAGCACCTCATTCACATCCCAGCCACCCTGGAGGAGCACCTGCAGGTACTCAGTGCTCTGGTGCTGGATGATGACAGCTACAATGTCAGCCCGGGCCTGGACTCCCTTGTAGCCATTGTAGCTCCAGTCGGACAGGTCCACGACCTGCACAGCCCCTGAGTCCAGCTGCAGGGGGAGCTTTATAGATTTGGTTTTTAGTCCTAATGGGGAAAATAGCCGTTTCAGTCGTCTCAGCATGGCTCCAGGTTGGCAGGGTTTATTGTACACATGTACTGTAAGGAGCGTATATTGGTTTGAGTTGTGATTTTCTCCAACATGGGCTCACTCATCCATATAAGGCACAAATTGCGAGTATCTTCAGTTAGCAAGTCCTGTAGCCTATGCCTTACATTAGCCTATAATGTGAACGCCAGTGGCCCTATTTTAATCCATATATCTATATGGCAGGTGCTGGCTTGCCTCCTATGGTTCAACACTGAATCAGGTAGTGCTGTAGTCCGGTATTATTAACATACACTGTGGTTCACTATTAGAGATGGTACCCTAAGATAGGTAGGGAGTAGTACTTTTAAAAGTATCCTTATTTAACTAGTACAGACATGGGGTCTATGCTGTGTAGCATATAGAATGTGGGTCTGTGTTCCTATTACACTGTGGTAGTTAAAGCCTCGTCTAACTGTGGGGCAACTTCCTTGTGACCTCCTTACATACTGCACGCCCAAGGCATTGGGGATAACATAGGAGGAGTCCTGAATGGCAGTATGCCAGAGTATTAAACCACTATATCTGCATCATATAATATAGCCAAAAAGTTGTTGTGTGCCACATAACAATATGCTCAATGGAGCATCAGAATTATTTCACAATTGTGAGTAATGCATGAAGTGTGGCGTTAGCTACACAAATAGGCATGGACATACCAGTGTTGACAGAGCGTGTCGTTGCTAAGGGGACTGAGGTGCCATCTATATTCATAATGGTGAACCAGAAACAAAGGCAATGAAAGGCATTCTGTAGTGAGAAATGGTGCCACGTAAGTGTATAATCTCACTGTAACGATACCGCCATGTTTAAGCATTGGCTGTTAAATGTGTGTTAATTGATGCAACAGGGTTTGAGTCTATACCTAGAATGTGCTCGGAGAGTGACGCCTCTGCTTCAGATTTGGACCCCTCTGAGAGGGATTCCTCAGTTGACTGCTCTCTTAGAGTGATTTTGGTTTGGTTGAGACCAGGGCCATCTGGTGGGCAGTAGGGGTACCACAGATTGTGCTGATCCCCAGCCAGATCTCATGGAACTGTTGACAATAGTTTCAATCCTGTCCTAATTATACACATACCTGACACACAATGTTGTTATTACTGGCATATTTGAATCTATGGTCTGTGGATGGGTTTATAGATTGGAAGAACTCAGTCTTTGCTATACAAAATGGAATCTGCCAACTCAAAGCGCGATAGTAAGTGCATGCTTATAGTCTTTGGATATGTCCTCATTTCAATATGATGCAGCTAATCAGCGTACTTGTAAATAAGTGATACCATATTGCCATTTTTATTCTCATATTCCCATTACCATGCACTATCCATACCTTCTACTATTGTGTCATTGACCACCTTGTGCCATTTAATAACAATAGCCGTTCACCCCATTCCTTCTGACTAAAACTGTACTAGTAGACCACATTGTTTAGTGTTTACACCATCGTACTACATACAGCTGGCTACTATGACAACAATGGACAATGGGTGATAAGCCATCGTCAGAAGCCACACACAGACACTAGTCTACCTATCTATCACCCTACTTAACTTAGGTTGTATGTCCCTGTATAGACTATGTATGGGCTGGTTTAGTGTATCATAACAAATGTTGCTTAAACCTTTAAGGCATTAACGTATATCAATTTTTGTACAATTTTAAGTGTGTAGGGAATTTCTTTTATGTTTAAATCCGGCTTATATATATATTTGTCCTGTATACTATTAGAGCGTCACCTCTGGAGATGAGTGACAACCAAGTGAATTGGGGTGAAACAGGGGGATATACTAATGCGTTTTGAATTAGGAGAATCAAATGGTAGTTTCCAAAATCATCAAATGGAGACAACAATGGGCATACACTTACTGATGGGACCGTCAGTTTAAAAGCAAAGAATCCTTTTGAGGAAAGTCCCCATCCTTTGTGATATACATCAGCTTATATGCAGCTTCTCCCAAGCTGGACATCTATCCCTGTGCATCCGGACAGATAAGGCCTTTAAGGACCGCATGATGCTGTAAATAATGTGCTATGCCACTTGTCGTCATGATACGTGAATGAATCCTTGATGAGTCTATTCACCAAGGCTGCATTCATGCATCATGACGACCCTTCTTGTGTGTATCAACCTGAAGGGATACATAATGCATGAATGTATTCCTGGGAAGTTATACACCAAGGCTGCATTCGTACATTATGAGGACAAAGGGCATAGCACAGTAAAGTATCATGCATTCCTTAAAGGGTTCGATTCCTATCATCTGTCAGCAGTGAAGTGAATATACTGTATATTTTCTGACAAATCCCCATCAAAGCTACAGCTACAGCCTTCTTACCTTTGTAAATATATCAGAAGCTACACTCCCCAAGCAGGGAGATTGGAAGTCTTTACTAAATCCTTACATATAGCCTCACATCCAGGCACCAAGTCTATACCTGGAGACTGCAGCAGCCTCTAGTCACTGCCCCCTTGTGGAGCTTCTTTGAACCACTTTCACAGGAAGTGGCGCTCCGTCTTACGAGTGCGCCTGCGCGTCGTGGACCGGAGAGCCCCCTGGGAATGGCGGCTTGTCAGAGTGAGTTTAGACCCAACAGGAAAACCATCTCCAAACTGTCATGTCGGCCGTAGAGCTGTTCACTTTAAGAACCAAGATTGTGGAAGCCTGGGAGTTAGGGGTGTGGGGTGTGTGCAAGGAGTGGGGGGTAGCCTATCCTGTTTTTTTTCTCCTCTCTACTCCTAGATGGGCCTATACACCACGGTTCTCCCAAGCATAATGGCTCGTTTAAGTACATGGATTACAAATAAGCACTGGGGCATTGAAATTGGTATCATACCTCGATATATAGTTGTGTATAAGCGCCGGGGGTAGGCCGACAGGGGTTTTAAACTTATAAGTGCCTGGACGCTTATACACAACCCAGTAAACAAAAAACGTTATACAACATTTTATAACGTTATATAACGTTAAATAACGTTTCTCTAAGGCTCCTAACTGTGGCATAACATTATATGAAATTTTATAACGTTATTTTTGCGTAAAATAACGTTTTTTGTTAGCTGGGAAGCCACAATTGTCGATCAGAGTGTCGTATGAAGCAAACTGTGCTTCCAGCCCAAACCATACCCATCAGAAAAGTCATAGCATACAGTTCCCCGGTGAGATGTGTACTGGCTCAATAGCTGTGCAATTTGGCCAACGCATAGACTGGGTGGGGGGGGGGCTGCCCCTAAAAGGAGGGTTGTTATCAGTCAGCGTTGACTGCTTAGCCGTCAGAAGATAGGGTATGGCTGTAGGGAGAACCCATTTCACAAAGTACTGCATTGTACCCCGGATTACATGGGTATCAGTACCAGCCTTATATGCACAACTTCAATTTCCATTTCTATGTCCATTCCCTTGCCACCCCCTTGTTATCAGGGGAAAAGGCTTACTACTTATTTGGCAGGCGACTTTCCATAATTGTGAAATTGATATCATACACCTTAATTGGGAGTGCATCAACCGTGTATGATCAGCATGATGCATACATGCAGCATTCAGGCATCACCGTAACCAAGAAGTGTAATTATGCTGCTGCCATTTAAGGGTGAAATATGAGTGGAGATATGAAATACACCATGGCCTTTAATTATGAGTGTAAGGGAGAGCTGAGCTGAGACTGACACAAGCAGGTACTAGAACCTGCTAAATGTCAACACCACCAGACAGTCTCGGTACAGTGATACGTCATCCCGACATCCAGGGTAACCACAACATTCTGTCAACAGGACATTTACCCTACAGGACATGTTCCTAGAAATGGTATGACATCAAGTGCAAAGTTCTAGACCACATCATTTTGGAGATTTCATTGTGGTACAATTGTGCATGTATAACCTGTCACGAGCTCATATAGTGGGTAGATCTCTCGCTGCACTAGTTACAAATTGATATTCAAATATAGTTTACACAATATGTTTTGTCCTGACGTAGGCAATACTAACCACCCCATTTCTTTTTGATTGAAAAAAAGTATTTATCTATCATGCAATATGATTAGTCTTTCGCCTCTTTGCTTGGTTAATAATATTTCTGACAGCTAATTTTTCTATCAACAATTTCAGAATATTGTGCTGAAGGTCTTTAGTGAATCATCGTCCTAAGTCGGTGCAGATCATCTATGAGTCAGAGTTGAGATGGTCACCCCAGCACTTTGTGGGGATGAGTACAAGTACAGTTTATGGGGACCACCTTACGTTTTGTCACGTCTGTAGCGTGTAGTAAATCCATCCACTCATCCGGGATCGGTCTTTATGGCACTGCCTGCGTGACCTTGTCCATGGGGTTTATCATAACAAAACTTGAAATTAATTAAATAAGTATTCTGTACTCATCATGTTCAGGAAAGTAATAAAGCTGCCCTAACTATTATTCAGTATGACACATACCAGGCCTCTGGGAGTGGGATGAATGTGCTGCTCTGTGCTAATTATACACATACCTGACACACAATGTTGTTATTACTGGCATATTTGAATCTATGGTCTGTGGATGGGTTTATAGATTGGAAGAACTCAGTCTTTGCTATACAAAATGGAATCTGCCAACTCAAAGCGCGATAGTAAGTGCATGCTTATAGTCTTTGGATATGTCCTCATTTCAATATGATGCAGCTAATCAGCGTACTTGTAAATAAGTGATACCATATTGCCATTTTTATTCTCATATTCCCATTACCATGCACTATCCATACCTTCTACTATTGTGTCATTGACCACCTTGTGCCATTTAATAACAATAGCCGTTCACCCCATTCCTTCTGACTAAAACTGTACTAGTAGACCACATTGTTTAGTGTTTACACCATCGTACTACATACAGCTGGCTACTATGACAACAATGGACAATGGGTGATAAGCCATCGTCAGAAGCCACACACAGACACTAGTCTACCTATCTATCACCCTACTTAACTTAGGTTGTATGTCCCTGTATAGACTATGTATGGGCTGGTTTAGTGTATCATAACAAATGTTGCTTAAACCTTTAAGGCATTAACGTATATCAATTTTTGTACAATTTTAAGTGTGTAGGGAATTTCTTTTATGTTTAAATCCGGCTTATATATATATTTGTCCTGTATACTATTAGAGCGTCACCTCTGGAGATGAGTGACAACCAAGTGAATTGGGGTGAAACAGGGGGATATACTAATGCGTTTTGAATTAGGAGAATCAAATGGTAGTTTCCAAAATCATCAAATGGAGACAACAATGGACATACACTTACTGATGGGACCGTCAGTTTAAAAGCAAAGAATCCTTTTGAGGAAAGTCCCCATCCTTTGTGATATACATCAGCTTATATGCAGCTTCTCCCAAGCTGGACATCTATCCCTGTGCATCCGGACAGATAAGGCCTTTAAGGACCGCATGATGCTGTAAATAATGTGCTATGCCACTTGTCGTCATGATACGTGAATGAATCCTTGATGAGTCTATTCACCAAGGCTGCATTCATGCATCATGACGACCCTTCTTGTGTGTATCAACCCGAAGGGATACATAATGCATGAATGTATTCCTGGGAAGTTATACACCAAGGCTGCATTCGTACATTATGAGGACAAAGGGCATAGCACAGTAAAGTATCATGCATTCCTTAAAGGGTTCGATTCCTATCATCTGTCAGCAGTGAAGTGAATATACTGTATATTTTCTGACAAATCCCCATCAAAGCTACAGCTACAGCCTTCTTACCTTTGTAAATATATCAGAAGCTACACTCCCCAAGCAGGGAGATTGGAAGTCTTTACTAAATCCTTACATATAGCCTCACATCCAGGCACCAAGTCTATACCTGGAGACTGCAGCAGCCTCTAGTCACTGCCCCCTTGTGGAGCTTCTTTGAACCACTTTCACAGGAAGTGGCGCTCCGTCTTACGAGTGCGCCTGCGCGTCGTGGACCGGAGAGCCCCCTGGGAATGGCGGCTTGTCAGAGTGAGTTTAGACCCAACAGGAAAACCATCTCCAAACTGTCATGTCGGCCGTAGAGCTGTTCACTTTAAGAACCAAGATTGTGGAAGCCTGGGAGTTAGGGGTGTGGGGTGTGTGCAAGGAGTGGGGGGTAGCCTATCCTGTTTTTTTTCTCCTCTCTACTCCTAGATGGGCCTATACACCACGGTTCTCCCAAGCATAATGGCTCGTTTAAGTACATGGATTACAAATAAGCACTGGGGCATTGAAATTGGTATCATACCTCGAAATATAGTTGTGTATAAGCGCCGGGGGTAGGCCGACAGGGGTTTTAAACTTATAAGTGCCTGGACGCTTATACACAACCCAGTAAACAAAAAACGTTATACAACATTTTATAACGTTATATAACGTTAAATAACGTTTCTCTAAGGCTCCTAACTGTGGCATAACATTATATGAAATTTTATAACGTTATTTTTGCGTAAAATAACGTTTTTTGTTAGCTGGGAAGCCACAATTGTCGATCAGAGTGTCGTATGAAGCAAACTGTGCTTCCAGCCCAAACCATACCCATCAGAAAAGTCATAGCATACAGTTCCCCGGTGAGATGTGTACTGGCTCAATAGCTGTGCAATTTGGCCAACGCATAGACTGGGTGGGGGGGGGGGCTGCCCCTAAAAGGAGGGTTGTTATCAGTCAGCGTTGACTGCTTAGCCGTCAGAAGATAGGGTATGGCTGTAGGGAGAACCCATTTCACAAAGTACTGCATTGTACCCCGGATTACATGGGTATCAGTACCAGCCTTATATGCACAACTTCAATTTCCATTTCTATGTCCATTCCCTTGCCACCCCCTTGTTATCAGGGGAAAAGGCTTACTACTTATTTGGCAGGCGACTTTCCATAATTGTGAAATTGATATCATACACCTTAATTGGGAGTGCATCAACCGTGTATGATCAGCATGATGCATACATGCAGCATTCAGGCATCACCGTAACCAAGAAGTGTAATTATGCTGCTGCCATTTAAGGGTGAAATATGAGTGGAGATATGAAATACACCATGGCCTTTAATTATGAGTGTAAGGGAGAGCTGAGCTGAGACTGACACAAGCAGGTACTAGAACCTGCTAAATGTCAACACCACCAGACAGTCTCGGTACAGTGATACGTCATCCCGACATCCAGGGTAACCACAACATTCTGTCAACAGGACATTTACCCTACAGGACATGTTCCTAGAAATGGTATGACATCAAGTGCAAAGTTCTAGACCACATCATTTTGGAGATTTCATTGTGGTACAATTGTGCATGTATAACCTGTCACGAGCTCATATAGTGGGTAGATCTCTCGCTGCACTAGTTACAAATTGATATTCAAATATAGTTTACACAATATGTTTTGTCCTGACGTAGGCAATACTAACCACCCCATTTCTTTTTGATTGAAAAAAAGTATTTATCTATCATGCAATATGATTAGTCTTTCGCCTCTTTGCTTGGTTAATAATATTTCTGACAGCTAATTTTTCTATCAACAATTTCAGAATATTGTGCTGAAGGTCTTTAGTGAATCATCGTCCTAAGTCGGTGCAGATCATCTATGAGTCAGAGTTGAGATGGTCACCCCAGCACTTTGTGGGGATGAGTACAAGTACAGTTTATGGGGACCACCTTACGTTTTGTCACGTCTGTAGCGTGTAGTAAATCCATCCACTCATCCGGGATCGGTCTTTATGGCACTGCCTGCGTGACCTTGTCCATGGGGTTTATCATAACAAAACTTGAAATTAATTAAATAAGTATTCTGTACTCATCATGTTCAGGAAAGTAATAAAGCTGCCCTAACTATTATTCAGTATGACACATACCAGGCCTCTGGGAGTGGGATGAATGTGCTGCTCTGTGCGGCTGGCACTCTCCAAGCACAGTCTCAAATAAGAATCTGCCAAAACACTTGGACTAGAGTAATTCTTTTGTGGAAGAAGGGAGGAAAACGGTACCCCGTCACATACTACAGTGGCCCTACATGAAAAATAGTTTTGAGGCTTATCTACAATTTCTATCATAAAAACATGTTCAATACTTCTCAACTTTCAAACATAAATTGTGCTCTTCACCTATTCCTTAACATATTTGAATGGAATGATTGTTGTATGAATATAATATCTTAAAAGCATGGCATAGGCAAGTTTTCAGAGTGATCTGCTACCTTTTGGGAGAAGGAAGTAATCTGCTCGGAGATTGCGTTGCTGTGTCCCAGGCGAAATTGCCCTCATCAGTTGCACTCGTCACTCAAGGGCAGCGGAGTGCATCAAATCTAAAAAGTACACTGTGTGCTTTTGCCAGCATGATGCATGAATGAAATTCACCGGCGCTATACCGATGCATGAATCCTACCCTATAGGGGCTTGATATAAAAGATTGATACACACCTGAAAGTAAAGCATGATATACCAATGCAACCGAGTTCCTTGTATTGCAAGTGCTGCATTGGTGTATCATGAATATTAAGGCGTATTGCAGTCCTTAAACGGGTCAATATTTATATCATAGTTCTGCTCAAGGTTGGATGCTCTGGAAACCCCCAAATATTGATAGCAAGTTAAAACCTGTTGAATCAAACACCACTCCATCAGGCCCTCTCAGGCACGGTGTGTGCAGAGTGCTTCTCTCCAACCAGAGCTTTTTCACACCTCACAAAGCCGTTGGTAAGATTTGCTGGTATGGGGGCTGGCGTTGGTATATAGGTGTGTGATGGGTTGCTTGCAGTGATACAACGCTGTCAATTCACTTTACCCATGCGCCATTCTGGCACAGAATGGCAATTGCAAATACCACTATCACCTTGAGCTTGAACTAGTCTAGTCAATCCCTGTGGTAAGTCTAAAACCGAAAAAAAAACAGAAACCAGAACTGGAACCAGAAAGTTCATTATGCACGTTCAGAATAAAGTGCAAAGGCTTAAAAGTCCTTAATCAACCCATTTTGAAGTGTGTGCTAGATCCCACCAAGAACATCCATTTAACAGTGGGATACTAGCATGGGGTACCAGCGAATCCTCCTGGCTCAAAATGGCGCCCTATACATGGAAACCACTGAGGTCACTATGGGAAAACTAAGCAATATTAAATAGGGAATCTGAGCACAGCCTGTTGTTCTCTGCAGTGAATACTCTCGTTCCCAAATCTCTGGTAACAGCCAAATGACATTGAACTTGGGATTTTGTTGGGTCTGGGCAACCCCTGCTGGTAGCTTGGAAATGGAACCAGAAAGTCTGATGGTAAAACTAGCATCATACATTCTGGTTCCTGTCCACTGGTTCCAGGCTACCAGCAGGGGTTGCCCAGACCCAGTAAAATCCCAAGTTCAAGGTCATTTGGCTGTTACCAGAGCCTTCCTTCGGAAGGATTTGGGAACAAGAGTATGCAGTAAACGGCTTCAATTCCCTTTGCCTGGCAGCGGCTTGGGGAGTTTCTTGAACTGCAAACATCTCTGAGTGTGATATTGGGAGAAACTCTTTCTTCACATGGGGCTAATGTTGTGGGGGCGAAAAGGCGGCTGGAGAAATAATCACACACACACATTGGCGAGAAGTGTTAATCTCAAAAGAACTGAGAATTATTTGCCTTGCCACAACTGTAATGTGGGCGAAAGATGCAGCCCTGGCCCTTGTATTATTACATTGACCTTTGGTACATTATAACATAAGGGAGACTGTGAAATGAGAAAATGAGAAACTGCGATTTGATTTGCCACGAATGTGAAAGATTTCATAACCTGCACAGGTATTCTGACCTTAGTCGATACTGGCTAACAACTCCGTCACTATTGTAATTAACCGAATTTGTCTTTTTGGGGCTCCCTATACGACTAAAGTAGGTTATTTTAACTGACAGATTGGTCAGCACTGACAAACTTACCTAAGTCTTTCAATTTTATTAATATTAGGCTAAATCCAATGACCCTATTACTAACCCGGGATAGCCACTACAGACTAAGGCCTGAAGCATTTAGACTATCAGTGTGTGCGGCGTATTGAGGCAGTGATTGTAAATCGTAAATGGTCTCTTACAAAACACTGTCAATCTACTCAGTGCACTCTGGTTAGCTAACCACTAGTTCTAACTGATATGCATAGATCTTTGGGCCATGCCATACCCTAACTACCAGAACAATCCATCTGCCTGCCCACATACTTGGGATCCATATGCTGCATATCTAGCCACTGACCACTACCCCAGTCTATATATACCGGCTGGACTGCTGAGCACCATTATTCATTTGTTAGTTTTCTTTGCCTGCTGCCCAATGTAATGCAGCCCTGGTGAGTGACTTACCACTGCTGCATCCATGCACCATGTCGAAGATACAGGGCTGATACACTCCCACATGTATTGCATGATGCATCAATACAGCTGGTGCAAGTTGGTGCATCATGATGGCAAAAGGCAAAATGCCCTTCGCACCAGAACTGTTGTTCGTGGCCACCTATGGAGTTTACTTGGGGCACCCTGAAGTTACACCTGACCACAAGCACGGCCCAGACACTGGACCAACATTGACACAACCCCAGGTAGGGCTGCTGGAGAGTGGGTGGCACTTGTTTGACCAAAAGCAAATCAGGATACTCCACCCCATGAAGGGCTACCCGGGGTCGTGACATCGACACGCAGAGGGCATGGGGCAGTAGTATAGATTCCATGGACAGTGCCTTATTTTCATTTTACTCTTAGTGCAGTTTTAGGTTCACATGCATGCACATAGGCAGTAGTAATATTCAGTAGGTAGTATTGAGTTAAATGCTAGAGTAACATTTTATCCCTAAAGTATATATTTGACACTGCTTCTAAAGTTAGTACAGCTATTAAGTTAATATCATGTTGAATGTGAATATTTATGAGGAGAATTTACAGTTGCAATCAGCCATACTGTTAACAAGGTCACTTTCTTTGTTGGAGTGTCAAGTCCCACACTCTACGCCACCTTTCATACACATGTACCCACACAGATAGCCACAAAGATAGCCACAAAGACAGCCTGTACCCACCTGACCCCTACTGCTGATGCTCCCCAGTCACATTGCCTGCTGAGGAGGGGTTAAACAGGGTCAACTGCTCCGTGAGCTGCTCTAAGTACCCGATGACACCGCACGGACCAAAAGCTTAACTCTGTTTGAGTGTGTGCTAGTCTTTTAACCCTTTAAGGATATTATATCACTAAAAGATGACATGTGTCGTCATGATGCTTGAGTGAAGTATTGGCAAGTTACTCACCAGGACTGCATTCATGCTTAATACTATTACAGTGCATCATCCCCACATGATCAGTGTGATGCTTTTGATATACTAGAGCTACATTCATACATATATGACAGAGACCACTGCGCATTACAGCAGTATCACAATGCTCATCACAATAATCATTGCATAACCACTAACGTAAAAAACACTGTTTATTCTGCCATAGGAAAAACTGATTGGCGAGGTCCTGGCAAGTAAAACTTCGCAGTTGTCTGGTCCTAAAATCCTTATGAATATTTGTATTGCACAATAAGAAATATTGGTCGGTAGTTTGAGTAAACTCAGTTAACAAACTTGAAAAGGCCAAACGAATATAGAAAATAAAATTAATATGCCGCAAGATTGGCCGGATGACCTTATCATCTTGTATTTGATGTTTCCAGTACATGTATCTCTATGGGCTTTATCGTACCATTTACCAATCTGGGACTGCATTAACTGTTGGATTTAAGCACCTGTTATATATTAAGCTGCCTAATGACCATAATCTCTTAGGAAACGATGCAACTATAATCAGAAAATCGCTTAAAGTTGATTAAAGTTGCTTCAAATTGCAGGAACTACAGCCACTCATTTGTCAGCTTTACCTTTACCTAAACTTGCTTAAATCGAGTTCTTCATGCAGTGGCTGTGTATACAGAGATTGGCACCAGACGAGTGCTGACCTCCCACGGCCTAAAGGAAGGACACTGGTCTGGACATCACATAAATAATACACCTAGTCTGATACATTCTGTCAACATGTTATGGTGAAACCAGACGGTGGTCCCAGCTTTGCCGCCTCCTCCTCCCTCATAGCCTTACGTCTACACTAACCAATACTTCTAAATTCAGAATCCTATATATATATATACCCGCACCCCCCCCCCCCCGACTTTTCCATTCCAATTATTCTTGCATGACCCTGAATAGGTTTTCTCTCCGATTTTACTATCAATTTTGAAATGATATTGCTACCCCATGCAATATTGAAGAATGTGTAACTCTTAATAGTAGATGTTGAAGATTTCCTCCTATGTTTATCAATAGAATTAATGCGTGTGGTAAAGTTTACATTAATAGCCCCTCAATGAACAACAGCATGATTATGTAAGGTACAGAAAGAGAGAAAGACAGCTCTAATACATCATATGAAAAGGGATTTTATATCTTATCTAATCGAGCTGTGAGAATTATTCCACAAACATCGATGTAGCTAAACATAAAACAGTATTCCTTATGTCCTCAGGTCTGTTTCCCAAATCACCACAGTAGTAAAGGGGTTCCCCCCTCACCTCACTCACTCGGGTTTAGAGCATCAGCAGGCCATGTGGCTGATCTGGTATTTCACAGAACTAGATCCTGGTTATTATCAGCAGACGGCAGCTCTGTCCTTAACCCTCTAAGGACAGCATAATACATCAAAGCTCCATGCCCATTTGTCATCATGTTACAAGAATGCAGATCTGGCCAGTACCTCATGAGCACTGAATTTGTGCATCACGCTGACCACTCTGTAGTGTATCAATCATGTAGGGTAGGCATGATACATACATATTGCATCGGTGAATTACTCACTAGTGTTGGATATTAGTGACCAAAAACACAGTCTTGTTGGGCAGTGTAGCTATACTGTAGTTTACCCGAGCTGCCTATAAACTGTCATCAAGCCCTCCTTAACCTTAACTCAAACATGATATGACTCATCCCATCAACTGTCAGAAATTATTATTATAGATTTGCCAAGGTCCCTAATCATTGTGAAATTATGATTGACCGTTTCAGTTTGAAATCATTTATTTCCCTGATTCCGTGATCGCACTGATATGACGTTAGGCAGTGATATTCAGGGAGGGAGCAATCCAGGACACTCCATGCTTGGACAAGCTTACTGCAGGGGTGAAAGTGATAATGAATGTTGTTTATGTCCGTTGGAGAAATCCTAAGGTGTTGATGCATTAGGCTGTTAGTCCATTAATAATACAGACGCCCCCAGACACCGTGGTATGAAAAGCAATATCAACTTACATTTCTTGTTATTGAGTAAAGATCATTTTTTCAAGTACATGTAATATTAATCTAGGCGCACATGTAGGTTGCTGTTCTTGTAAAGGGACAGTTGAAGGGGGAAGGGAGGAACAGGATGCCCCACGTGTATAGGGGCCTCACTATGGAGCAAAAGGTGAAATCTAACAGACATAAAGTGAGACAGGCATACACGGAGACAGACAGACAGGGAGACAGAGGGCATGGAGGCGGATAGACAGAGGGATGGTATCAGGGAGAGTAGAGGGGAGGGGGCACATGGAGGAAGCAAATGGATACATGACAATTTATATTGTGGCATAATGCTGTGGAGGCCATAGAGACGATTTTAAAACACTTAACATAGAGAAATAGATAAGGAATATGCATCACTATACAACATAGGTTTAATCTGACAGCTAACACTAAACACTGCTCCTGGGGTTTCCCCATAGTGTAGTCCACTAATAAGTCCCCTTAGTATCATCCCTGTCCCTGTGAGTCACCTACCCATTACCAGTGTTACAGCACCCATTAACCATTTAAGGTACAGCTAGTTCTTTAATACACCATCACCCCCCCCCCTTTTTTTCTTTTACCCTGGGTCCTCACTGCCTACTGTTTACCATGATCTATTTTTACAGCCCATGGTGAGTAACTCGCCAGGGCTGCATGAATGCACCATGGTGCCCCAATAGGATTGATACACCCGTGAAGGGTCGACATGATGCACCAATGTAGCACTGGTGAATGCAGCAGTGTAGTGAACAATGCACATAAAGCCTTGATGCATCATGCTGTTCTTATAGGGTAAGACCCAGACATGGCGTTAGCCTCCAGGGTACAATCCTAATTGAAAAGGGGCTCAGAGCTAATAGCCTCCGGGAGGAAAGCAACTCGCGTTTGGGAGTTGGAGAGAGCAACTCACACATTCCCAAAACATATTGTACCCTGTTTCAATCCCTTGGTATGGTCCGGGGGTGTGCTTTAGGAGAGGGACGAGGAGTTGCTCATTCAAGGAGGGACAGAGTGTTATTGAAGGCCATTTATTTCTGAGAAAGCATATTGAGACTGGTGGCCTTTGGACCCATGACAACCCCCTTTTCCCCTATCCAAACAAAGAGGACCCCTATTAGATAACCCTTTACCCATAACATCTTGTAACAGGTGAAAACGGGATTTAGGTGAAACCTAAACGTCTGTTAGAAGCGTTGAAGTTAAAATGTATTTTATTCATCCCGGATGTCACAACATAATAGGGCATATGTTACTTATATCTAGCATTGGTATTCCTGGATGAAACCTGGGCCAATAATATAATAGGGCGATTTTATTCGTGGACAAGTGCTCTTGCCAGTCCCACACAATGGGTGGGGTAGGGACAGAACCCCATCTTGCAGCAGCCTCTAAACACGCCATCAACACCCACTTTGCCAGACGCCACCCTGGATGTAAACCCTTCTCTGATTGGTCAGACAGCCAACTTGACCTCGGTCTGACCTCTGGGGACTTCTGTCAGTGTGAATAAGGCAACAGCCAAATGGGAGATCTAAAAGCTTTGAAACACCTTTTCCACCAGACAGGGCACGGTGGAAACAATACCCTTCTGTAGATAAGCAATAGAAGGACTACTTGTTGCCAACAGAAGACCCCCAAAAAGGCCATTATTTATATGTAAATTACTATTCAGCTAAGGAGTAGGATTCCGTATATAAACATCAAATCTTCTAAATGCTTTAAACTTATAATCACACCTCCTTAGAATTGGCTCCAACATAATGATGCTACCTGTTCTTGTGATAAGTAAACAGATAATTGTGACCTCTCATATCATGAATAAGAGAGACCAGGTTACAGGGATAGGGTATCCTCATGACAATAATTATATGCCCTCTGTGCACCGGCAGGCGTGCTAGTTCGATATACAACATCTAGGTGGCTCTGCCAGGGGCAGCAAGTGAACAAGTAAAACTAGGTGCTTTCCTGCCAAGGTCAACCCACAATGTCAAGGACACAATGGACTCAACGCCATGCATTCACCACGTATACATACCCTTCTAAAGTTCCTACTTCCTCCGCTAGGGGAATATGTCCGACATGTAACATCCGGGAACTTCATGTGGTTAAAATGGAGTCAATGGGTTCACTTGATAAAGCGCCATTCATACCCAGCTCGTGACCCATAGTGAGACCCTGCCGGTTCTTTATGCCTGTCACCGTTTATATCTCCGGAGAAGGGTAGCAATATGCTGATAAGCCTGATACAGTATCATACAGTATAAACCCCCAAAAACGTGGATCCAGGGTTGTCGCAAGCACATTTATAGTATAGAGGGAAGCCCCCGGACTTAAGCATACACTTTTCATACTATCATTTTCTTGCAGTGCGGGGGAGGGGGTCAGATAGTCAAACAATTCATTCAATAGCATAGCAATGTATATTTGTAAGAAGAATATATTTATTGTTCTTCCACCGTGTTTCTGTTGGCATGCTGCATAAATGCAGCATCAATGAGTAAGTCGCCAGTGCCCAATACATGCATTATGCCAACACTAGTATCTATACCTCTAAAATACGACTTTCTCCAACCACAAGGACACAAATAGACCAAATTGCATTAGATAAATATCAACACAGCAACACAGATCTGTTGGAAAAATCGACACGGCGACTCATATACTCATCCGCAATGTTTTCAGATTGATTTATGAATGGTGCATGCTCTGCTGATAATACACCATAGATGACTTTGTCTGATATAAATAGTTATATTTGAGCCTCTCTGGGGTGCTGTGTATGTATTATAGTGTATGGGCGATATTAAAGCAGTTTGCCACTTGGCCCTGCAGTAGATCAGGAAGCAGGTATCAAATATTGACGACTCATGAATACAGGCGGCACAACATGAGCTGAGGGCGAGCAGCTCAGGGCCGGCCGGAAACTAACTGAGCTGCTCTTAGGCATCTTATAATCAGCTGTTGAGGTACTCAGTGATGCCTGTAGTTTCAGGATGGTATGATGTATTTTAATTGTAACAGATGATAAGGGTAAGTCATTTGTATGGCTTTATTCAATAATACATTGGCATCCGTTTTCGGCCTCTTTCTTGCCATGGCATAATGTGAGGCAAAACTAATTAACCTATGGTGGGTCATCTAATGCTAATTCTCCCGATAGTCCTTGCTCTAATCCCCCATTTTCAATATTGTAAAAGAGCCGCACTTCCTGGTTAGTGAGTGTTACTTGCAAGCACCCCGACCATTTACTGGTGTGTTGACTGCTGTCAGTGGGCCCCTATAGCCAGGGCTTGGCTGGCAGGCAGCTAGAGATGACATTCCTGGCACCAACTCCAATACTAATGGCCCTGACAGATTTGGCATGATTGGCCCGGCTATTACAAAGATGAAAAGACACTTGGCAGTCACGTTAGCAGCCTGTTTGCAGCTTGTCCGTACGGGATGGGGTGTTGCCAATAGAGTCAATATGAGGTAGGAAGTTGCCACCAGAAAAAAGAGCAGCTTTACACCCTGAATGAATGCAGCACCAGCAAATAACAATGCTGCATTTATGCATCATGCCGAACCTATTAAGATAACGTGTCAGCATGATGTAATTATGCATAGCTGGAGAGTTCAGCATCGTGATGATGAGTGAACATGAAGCATTGAGGCGCCATGCTGTCATGAAAGGGTTAGAGAGGGGAAGTGGCCGATAGCAGAACTAGGTATGTTGTTCAGGGTGCCTAGAACTTAGTTTAAGCAATACATGGTCGCTCGGGTTATCTCACTTCTGGAAATGGCTTATTTGCACAACAAAGATGTCATTTTCATGCCATCCTAAGACACTGCTCTGTACAATAGGATGGTCTGTGTTGGTGGTACTCAGCTTTGGCATGTTTGAAGCTTTTTGGCACTTTTGTTGGCTTCTATTAGCAGTGCGGGACACAAACCATGAGCAAGTTAAACTTAACACATAATATATGTTTCAATTCAACTTAGCAATACAACCGGATCCGTTTTGACTTCTTTGCAGGCCTTCTTGCATATTTTCAGGTTGTATGCAGCAAGACAACTAAATCTGATGTGGCATGTTTTCAGGCATCATATTTGCAAGCGGTTTTTGCAGATTTGCAGGCCTCTGGCCTATCGGGACATTGGCATTGTACTATAGTCTGTGTGCATATTATGATAGGGGACCTTTAAACATAGCAGATTGCCCCTATAAGCAAACCGTTTATGAAATGTTCAGGCCTTTGACATGTTTGCAGACTTTCTTGCATGTCTATCCTCTATCAGGAGAGTAGTACAC
This sequence comes from Harmothoe impar, assembly GCA_947462335.1. Lineage (NCBI taxonomy): Eukaryota > Metazoa > Annelida > Polychaeta > Phyllodocida > Polynoidae > Harmothoe > Harmothoe impar. The sequence goes on from OX381720.1 coordinate 37,975,662, forward strand.
TCATACATGACAGGGGTAGAATGACTCTTAAACATAACTTTAATGCAACTACCGGTACATCTGTTTTCAGGCCTGTTGGCATGTTTCTGGCAATTGTGCAGGCTTTCTGTGAGGAGAATGGCTTAGTGGTATAGTCTGTATATGACAGGGCGGGAAGAGGTTGGCAGCGCGGCGCGGGTCAAACATTTCCTCAATGCGGTACAGCGGATCACACAGCCAGCCATCCCTCATAATCCCCATTACCTCGGCGTAACCGGGCTTTATTAGACAGGGCCAAGTGGTTATTGCCGGGCCGTAAATACACTTTTACTGCCCGTCCGCTGCCCGCCGGGCTGCCCACTCTATGCCCAGAGAACACAGCGCCCATTGGTTTTGTTGGTTGTATCTCTGCCACAGTGACCACACTCTCCTGCCAAAGTTGAAACCTGGCTGCATGACCAAAAACATGAAACAAGGCTGGCAAGGGCAATACAGCAGAGCTGTGAGACTGCCCGTCTCAAAACAAATATCCATTGGTATTAACATTTGAATTGCTATTGTTAATGTTATCTAAATTACCCATGGATACCTTTAATTAACCATTATTCCTTATCTTCACATGTCCCTGTAATCAAGGAAAATGGACTGACTCCTGAATTCCATGTCCTTCACTCTACATGTGCACCATCCCCCTCCTCTTTTTGGGCCCATTTTCCATTAGCCAATTTGTAGGTCTTATCGGTTGGTACACCCACTATGATCGGCCGATAGTCCTGTTGACAGGTCCATCGGTAGAGATGAGGACAAATTCAGCAATATGCAAGCTTCTAGAATAGGTCTACCAAGGGCAGACCCCTCGGCCGATGGTTCTGCCGATGGCTCCCAGGTGCAGGTTATTTGTGTGTATATCGGTCGGTTGGACGTCCAAAACGGCTAATAGAAAATGGGCCTTAACAGAAAGCTTCAGCTTGAGACAGGGACAGAGTATGAGTAATTGAAGCAAACATATTCCAAGAGAGTGTAGCCCACTGTGGGTCTCATTTTGGCCTAAACCGCCCCGATTGCAGCCCGGGCAGGCCTAACTGCAGCCACAATGGGGCCTGATGAATGTTAGGCATTGCTGCTGTTACAATGTGAGGCTAGTAATAATGTAACTGTAATGTGCACCACACACTACAACCACCCACCAACAGTCTCCCTTATTGGGTGGTCAGGGCGGAGGTCACAAGTAATGACTTGGTCGATGATCGGGGCGTGAAAGACATGGGGCTGGGGGAAAAGCGAGGGGGGCAGCGGCTGAAGAAAAGAGACATTGGCGGGTATGAAAGCCGCGAGTGGAGAATAAAGGCAGCTCTTTGTATTGAGGCGTGGATGAGGAGGGCCCCATAGATGGTGATCTATGGTGATAGACGAGCAATTTCTTAAGAAGCAGTTGATAGGAATTTAGTTGTGGAAGGCTGTTATAAGCCCCTCATCCCAGGAAGTAGAATGTAGATGAGGGTGGAGGGGAAGTAGGGTAGTCAGTAGGTAGCTGGTATTTTGGGGAAGTAAGGAACCCCTTTAACCCTTTAAGAGCAACATAGTGATTTAATTCATTATGTCCTTTCTTGTCATGACACATAAAATGTAATTGTGGTGAGTTTACATACACAGGACATTTATCTTGCTGCCAAAGCACTATGCTACCCGCAAAGGGTTAAGCACTGAGCATTTTTCAATTTCAATACCACTGTACCCTGGTTTTATGAATCTGGTGCTATAGATCATATTTGAATGCTTAATATTTAATTCAAAACGACTGTACTCTGGGTGCTTAGTCAAGAATGGTGCTAATTCAAAGGCCTGGTGCTTAACCATTGCGGTACTTTAGGATGATATAAAGTGAGCAGCAGATGGGGGAGTGTGGAAGTCATTTTAGGGATTGCCATATATCACATTGATCTCAAAAGCTCGGTGCATGTGTATTGGCTTGTTTTATAGAGGAGCATATGATCCATATACCAACCATTTAAGGACGGCAGGATGCCTCAAGACTTCATGTTCATCTCTTGTCATAATTCCGTTCCAAATTTCAGAAGTTAAAATTTATCTACCAGTAGCACCCCCCCCCCCACACACACACAAACACTTTCATAATCCCGGATTCTCCCCGCAAATAGACTATACTTGCAGCACCAGCAAGTAGCTCACTGGCACTGTGTTGGTGCATCATGATGACAAAAGGACAAAAGACACTTAAGGACTTTAAACCCACGGACCACAGATTTGCTCACAATAATTCTTCTACAACCTATGGTCAACCCCTAGCTGTAGCATCGCCTTTCATCAGTGCAAAAAACATAACAGTAGGGGTAATTTTGGGTAATTTTGGGTGCGGGCCCGTAGTTTTCTACAGAAATACCTTCTCATGGGCCCAGGTGGCCCACAAGGATGCTAGATGTTTGAGGGGACTATATCTAACAGGTATAGGCATGTAATATGTCGTTTGAAAGAGGAAAACGAGAGGAAATGGGCCAATTTGATTTCATCTTAACAAAGATAAATCAAGAAAATATTATGACTTTCTCTTTGAAAAAAGTTAAATCTGTTCCCGGGCCCACACCTGAAATTGCGGGCCCATAGATTTCTGGGGCTATGGGCCCGGGTGGCCCACAGCTGAAAAAGTTAGTGTCTGCCCCTGTAACAGTCATAAGAGTTGAATATTTCATTTACAACATCAAAATGAGAGACCGTATAGAGAGTATATATATATATATGTACTCTGTGCTTTATCAGCAGTTTAGAGAAGGGGGGAGGACAAAAGAGCTATATTCGAAACAAAACAGGGGGGTGGGGATAAAGCGGCTGGATGACAGAGCGGGTATCGGTATCTAACCTAGTGCCACACGCCTCTCATACAACCCCCCCCCCCTCCTCTACCATGCACCAACCCTCCTCCAAATGCACTTAATGGATTTTCAAAACATTACCGCTGCCGTCCAGCCCCATAAATTCCATTTCCTTTCGCGAGGGTAACGCCCGAACACCCTTAGAGCCGGAAATTCAATAACGATGGCTGTTCCATCTTCGTTAGAACTGCAGTGAGCAGAGCGATCAGAGGGTGAAGCGGGCGGGGAAGCGGCGAGCAAGCCGGTTTTGTACGAGTGAGTATGAATTACGGGCTCTAGACGTTGTATGAAATATTCAAAACATGCCCGCCCCGATCCTCCACTATCACCGATCCCAAATCCACTGGGTGATAATAGAGGTAAACCTCCATATCATAGAGGTAAGCGTATGGTGGCGCCATCTATCAGCCTCATAGTGTACCACCATTATAACTCAACCTGCACTGGCAGGGCTTTAATAATGGCATAGACGTGTCAAGTACATTATATATTAGACTTAATGCAATATATTAGGTCTATGTACAACAGGAGGATTGTAACTAGAACATGTATCAAAGATGACATAGATCGACCAATTATTTGTACTTTCATTACAATGATATCGTTATGTAATGTCTGCACTATTCATCTTTCCGTTTTTACATGTATAGGATAGTGGTGCTGATGACTTGGTACTGTTAACCTATCACTCTCCAAGCATACGTGAAGTACTAAATATCTGCCTATTAAAGAGAGTAACACACACGCATATATATGTGTGGACACATGTGCATGTGTCAACTTCATGTACAGTTGGCATTGACACCAGTATAAAGGTGAACCAAGTACTGCAGGTGATGTGTGCTATGTCACGCAGACATGAACTATACAATCTTTGCAAAGCAATTCATAACAACTTACACCATTTTATTGTTTTCTATATTGGTTTGTTTTTGAATAAAGCAAAACATGAAAAAAACATCTCAACTGTTTACATCAACATTATTGTACTATTTCAAATATCATGTCCACCCTCCTAGGCCTGCCATAAATGGCGGTACACACAATAGCTTTTTTCTATTTAGGTGGGTCTACTGAAGACAATAAGCCTATAGGTGTGGTTTTAACGTAGCTATTAATCCCTATTGATATAGCTTAATAGTGTAAGAAGAATGAGGTGTCACCCCCGCCAGACTGCTAAGTGCAGACAGGTCAGCCTTTGACGGAAGCAGAAAACAGGCCAACAGCTCAAGCCCATGGGGCGTATGTCACGTCCACACATCACGAAGATATGGACTATTCACGCACCAATATTTTACTTATTAACCCAGAAAAGACATCACCATTTAATTGTGTTCAATTTCAACACAGATACAATCTTATAAACCTTCAAGGGCTACATTGTGCTTTTATGTGCTATGCCCTCTACAGTACCACTTCGCACCTTATTGAAAAGTACTGGAGAACACTGTCCAAAGAGAGATATTTCGTCATACCCAAAATATTCTACCTTGAGACACGTGAGGAGGTTATGAAGACACCAGAGCATGCTCTAAAGTTCTCATAACCCACACGGTAAAGAATGGAGGTCTGGCTGATCTAACTAAAATTGCCTCACTTCCACAGATTTCATACGGTAGAATTTCCCATGAGCTGAATTTTTTGGGGATAGTTAAGCTGTGGCTACCCAAAAGAGGAAAGTATAGGCCGACTGTACCTTGTGAGGGTTTCAAACAAAGCAGTCTCTAAATGTGCAGAGAAGGCACAGACTGACACTTGTCTACCATCAGATTAGATAAACTCAAATAAAAAGGAAGAACATGTCCACAAAGGGCCCCTGGGCACCATGCTAATGGGCCTAGTATATACACATTGAGTGGTCTGAAGGTAAACACTGCCTTTTGTTGTCTACAGCATTAATACTTAATTTCATTCATTGCATTTGACTTGAAGAAATGGGTTCTGATGAGCTCATATACAAAACAGTGATAATAAATGATCTTACACATCTGTCATGGGCATATGGCTGTGTATATATCATATCAAGATTAATTTCCTTCTTCAAAGGGACTGGGGTAATGGGCAAGTGTTGGCTTTAGGCTGCTACATATTCTGATATCATCAACGCAACAGTTCAAACTGTCTTTGTTTTCTTAATGATACTTCAGCCTTATGGTCTTGTATGTTGTATCTGAATGCAGTTATATCAAAGAGAAAGGAATACTAAAATGGTTCACTCCCATACAGGCAGCCCCCATACATTAGCACGGACGAGCATCGCACTAGTCTAATTCAAATAGTAAAGTTACTAATTTACTTATTACTTGTTTCAACATGAGGCAAACTGTGAACTGGGCGGGTCACACATATATATTCATATTGAACACCCTACAATTCATGGCTCCTTTACTTTTATATCCATACCATATAGTGATATATGGGGGACATAAAGTATTCCCTCTAGCCCTGAAGTGTACTGAATAAATATATATTAGGGGAAGTCCCAAAAATGACAATAGCAAGCCACATAAGTATTTAATGAGAAACATAAATCTTTATAGCTTTCTTTAGGAGCTATCCAGAATACTCTGTCGACAACAAACCCGAGTCTTCTATGGCAGTCCTCTATGGGGTACTACAGGGTTATCAGATGGCTGTGTCTCACGAAGTTGGGCCAATATTTTTGTCTCTGACCGGGTGCCATCTCTGACCGGGTGCCGTCTCTGACCGATTTGGCATGATAAGGTCAAAATAGGGTAGTATACATTATAACCATCCCCTCTACCCAGAAATATGTTATAATACATGGTTAATGCTGCGGCCCCCGTCAGAGACGTCTCTGACTGGTCAGGGATGGCACCCCGGTCAGAGATGGCACCCGGTCAAGGATGGCACCCGGTCAGAGATGTTTACATTGGCCCAAGTTTGTGAGACACAGCCAGATACATCGTGTATGTTGTAGTATCAGAGGAAGGTACTTTATATCATCCCCCAATCACTCCTTCTGGTTTAATACCTCTCTATGCGTCAATCCAGCACATCCTATTCCACACCAGCACCAGGGCGTTAACACGACATTACAGCCAGCCTTGTACCTCTGAGGACCTATTGCTGCCCTAGTGTGGATGCAGTGTTGGGCCTTATCCTACAAAATTGCCCTTATCCTACAAGAATAATATGGTTTATAATATAAGGCCTAATTTTGTAGGATAAGGACATGACTGAGAGCCCTTATACTACAAACCTGTTTCAATTGCTTGTTTACCAATCCTACATGTCATTTTTCTATTACAGGTTCTACCCTTTCCATCAAAAGATCTGCTAGCATCACAGTCACTTCTGCAGGCTGGGTTGGAGGCGATCCTTTCCTACAAACCACGATTCTTTTCTCCCAAATGGAGCCCCATTGATAGGGTACGACTGCAGCCCTGCATTAATGCATCATGCCGACCATTCAGGAGTGCATCAACCCTGTATAATATATGGTCTTAATGATGCATTCAGGTAACACTGCGAGTCTACTCCCCATGATTACCTTCATGCCTCATAACAACAAAGTGTATATATCACAATAAAGCACTATGTGGGCCTTACAGGGTTAGTGTAGGTATATAGAGGGTAGGAGCAGGTGTGAGCTGGTGGAGGAATGAGCTGCTCAGGCTGTGTAGCTACAAGCACCCCTCCCCCCTGACCTCCACACACCAGGCACCCCTGCTAATCCACCCCCAGGGAACCATCAGCCGCTCGTGGATCTACCATCCGCTGGGTGCTGGAACCCCTCTCCTGTCGGTACTCCAACTGTAATGGTGTTCTCAGCAAAAGCAAATCAAAGCAGTCTTGTATTGTGTAATGGTCTGGTGAGTAGCCCATTTGCTTGCAGCATCGTTGTTGGTGCTGTAACCATAAGGAGCTTCAGGCAACGTGGTACAAAAACTAGGAGAGGTAGGTCGGGTTGTTATTCATGTTTTATGTTGAAGGTACCAGGAATGAGTTGTGAATCATCTCATCGAGTTGCAGCTAGCCTTATGACTCACTGATTTCTCTAGTAACTAGGAATATTAATCAAGTAATTGAAATTTCAGTCAGTGTCAGTGTGACTTACAGAATATGTGAAATTTTTTTAAACAAACAATTCCATAAATAAGATTAATGAAATGAATCTAAATCCCCAAAATTGGGCCCTGTTTTGTAGCGAGGTCGAGCTGCCTGAAATGCAATTTTTCACGATTATAGCCTATGCTTAGATGATGAGCCACTCTAATGAAAGTTGCCATTCAGTTTAGAGTTGTAGCCCTAAGGATGATCCTCTGAAATTAGAGAAAAACGAGAGTATTTTTGTATAACCGACCTCTTTCCTTTGTAACCGTTTGGCGATGCAGCTATTTGCCCATTGTGACTATTCAGAGAAAATCAAGAATAGCTTCTGTATAGTGGTGTAGAAACCCAATTAATGCCCCTACCATTGCCTGTACTGCAGTTTAAATTGTAAGGATGTACCTCATAGAACAGATTCTTTCTACAGTGATCTTGTAAATAATCCATTGGGCAACATTCGCCCACTCACTCCTCACCCCCTGGACTTACCACAACCTAATACTTCTTTTTGCCCTGTGTGAAAGTCCCAGCCTTTGTGTGCGAGTCAGAGCTGGCCATTCACCCATTCCATCTGTGTGTACCTTCTTCTTTTATATCCTACTAGCACCCCCCCCCCCTCTACACAAACACACACACACACAGCCCACACATTCAGCCAGCCCCATCCCATTGTCATGTGATCACTGACCAGGGACACATCTTACACCCACTATGGTCACGTGACTACCCGAGCACCAATAGATCGGCCTATAAGGTGGGCGGATGTGATTGAAGGTATTTTGGTGCTGGGGACAGACTGTCTGAAATAGCTGCTCTCAGACCCCCCCCCTCCCCCCACACACACACACCCTCTCTCACACACTGTCCCCCCAATCCATCCCTCCTGTGAATCAACGCTTACCTTCACATCTCATCCTTCCACAAGCTGCTTTCCTCTATTGAAACTATCACTTGGTTTAGCCGATGGTACCATAGTGGCTTGCTTTTAAGCGGTTGGGTGCTTATACAGTTCTATACCACTGCTTCCCTGGTGCTTATACAAGATATATACGCTGCATGGTGCTTATTCAAGGCTGGTGTGAGTCATTGTGATACATAGCAGATGAGGGATGCTGGAAAAGTCTATGCAGTTAGGGAAACTAATTTCGACCCCCTTTTCGGCAAAAAAAGACAGCTCAACAGTTCACAGGGAGGGGGGGGGATTCCGACCCGTCTCGGGTAGGGGAATAGGAAAAATGTTTGCCCACTTTGGGGAAAATTCCACCAACCCCCCCCCCCCCCTGTTGTTAAATAATTGCAACTCCTTTAATCGGTATAAACTACACTGTCTCTCTTGTACTTCTCACTATTGTTGTGGCTGTACTATTCCCTTACTGTCCACCAGTCTGTTTATAAGGTGGAATATATGCTACTCCTGAGCAGCTGGCCCAGACCATAGGATCTCATGATGAATGTAGCCTCCTCACCTACATACCCACAGATCCATACAAGACTGGACTAGCATTGATCAGATTAGGCATCTATACCTCACTGCTGACCACACTGCCCTCCGTCCTTTTATATAGGCCCTTCGTATTGCAGGCTTTATAACATGTGCCTCTACATGGGTACCCCAAATTTTGAGCGCGTCACGCCTCACTGCGTCACTTTTTAGGAGATACAGCGGGTCACCGCGTCACTTTTTAGGAGCGGGCGGATTTTTTTGGGGTATTGTTTTTTTAATGATTTCCACCTTAAATCAAGTGGAGCGGACACATTTTTTTCCTTTTTTGGCACAACTTTTATTTAAATTTTTTTTTTTTTTTTTTTTTTACAAACTCACATATCCTGGCTTTCTATCAGATCGTCAGTGTGCCCCCCCCCCCCCCGCCACTCTTATCCGTGCAGGGCAGAGCAGGGCTTTGGCTATCACACTTTACTGTGTCTGTCGAATTTTGACTCAAGATTTCCTGTGTCCGTCGATTTTTAAAACCCCCGTGTCGCACATGTCGATTTTTAAAACCCCCGTGTCGCCATGTCGCACGTGTCGATTTTTACCCATGTAGAGGCACTACCATGGTGTCTGCCATCTTGATTATATTGGAGACATAATATATAGCTTGCAGATTCATAAGTCAACCATTCCTTTAAACATCTTAACCTGCTTTATTATTTTGTAAAGGTTACACTCATCATGTATGTTAGCTCATCAGGTATTGGATATCACTAATTTGTCAAGCTGATGATATCATTAGTGGCAGAATCCTGGTTTTAATCAAGCAACATGTTGTGAGTTCTGCCATGATTTATTCTCCATAGCTAGGACTGTAATAGATAGATATGGACAAACTGACAACTGCTGGGACTGCTATGAATTAATATGTCACCCACCATCTATATCCCCCTCACTAATACCCAGCCCACCCTATCCCTAACCCATCCACACTTCCCTCACACCCCAGTCAAGGCCATATTGGCATGCCAGGGTCAAGGTCGCTCATCATTTAGCCAAGGTCACCACCAGATGGCAAGCTGGAGATGGCAGATAAAATGGTAATGAGAGCAGAATGACACAGGGGGCGCTGCGGTCGGCATATATTACAGCGGTACAAACAGCACAACACATTGACATTTCCCTACTTTATGGCCACCGCGCGATGATCGAAGCGGGGTATGTATGGCCCGGAATAACAATTACATTGCCACATTTCACCCAATGCAAAGGCATTGTGACTCAATGTGAGAGGTTGGTGTGAAATGAGCCCCGGGTCGGCTGTTAATCAATAATGACTGCCATTTTGTGTCTCACTTTTCACCTGATGCCCAATAAGTGATTTGTATCTTTAATAATTGGGAGAGAGCTGGTGAAAAGGTTGATTTCAAAATTATTTTTAGAATGTAGGAAAGGAGAAGCTAAATAAAAGTTTAGGAGGGTCAGTTTCAAATTAAATCAGCAATAATTTTCAATACTATGTTCTCAAAGGTGTATGGACTGCTTACCCTCCCCCAATATATTTTTTTGATACTTTGTAGTATCACGTATATAATTATGTTTATCCATAAGTGAAAGATGTAATAAACAGAAAACCCCACTTATTGACATACATATATACATCATACATCACTCGGTAAGCTGGGGCGTAACAAACTCAGCCTCTGGCTTTGTGTGTTACGCCCCAGCTTAAACTTGTTTAGTATGATGCACATGTATGACAACAGCATGGAGTATCATCAATGTGCGAGTGGATAATTAAAGCTCATTGAATGTCAATGTCTATCTGATACCTTTCTTGTAGCAATATCTCTGTGTGGTTTCCAATAACAAAAAACACCATACACAGGTACAATGATATGTCCCTGATGTGAAAATAGATACAATGTAAATTATCCAAAGAATGAACAACCCCATCCCTCCTAGATGTATGTAGACCCTATATTAATCAGGGTGGGCATTACATGCAGCTTCTGAAATCAAACAATGCATACGGCTGCTAAGATTGATGATACAAATGGGATCGAGTAACTCAGGGAGCGGATAGCGACTGCTCATACTATAGGCTGCGGTGTAAGTGATACCTTGTATACCTGTCTGCCCCTTCACTGCTCCCCTACAGCTCCCTGCGGACCATCACATACACATCTGTCCTGGTTAACATGGCGCTCACCACCACCACCTACTTCCCCAGTAATACCTTAAAAGTCGCAGAGGCATTTAGCCCGGCGCGAGAAAACGATGGATTTTCAATATTTTTCCGCGGGGTGGATGTCGAAAGGTGATCTGTCATTTTGACCTGTCTATGTGCCATATATACATAGAACTCATTTCCCACAACTCCTATCATACATGCCTCTTCGACATCATCCCTCCTCCCATATCATGCTCACCTGCTAGACATATCTTCTCCCCTAGACTCGCCTTCTGGACATATTATCCCTCTTCCACTATCATATGTATACACACATCCTAGACATGTCATCCATCTTTCCTTCTCTTTGATGGCTTTTAGTATCTTAATTAAATTGTTCTTTTTGAGAAAATGGCTGGTCTCCTTGCATTTCTTTTCCATCCTTCAATTACTTATTATTTTCCCCTTCTTGCTATCTTGGATCCTTGATTCTTACTAGTAAGGGTACCTTCTGCATTATCCTCTCGGTCTTCCTACAACACTAATCCCTCTTTCCCTGCTTTTGAATCAACCTCCTTCTCTCTCCCAGCTGGTTACTATATTATATTCCCCCCTTTTCTTAGCGTCATTCCTTTCTGTTTGCCCTTCCCTTCTGCATAATATGTGGGCCTAGATGAAACGTTATATTTCTCTTTCTGTCTGTCTAGCTTCCTGTCATACATCCTTCTCCAACCAAATGCCCAACTAGCCGAAGCCTTTTTGATCAGGAAAAATCAAAAGTGGTGTTTTCTCTCAATCCATCGCTGTCTGACATGTTATTGAAAGTGGGGCGGTCAGACACCGGGCTCGGTGAGCAATCAGTCTCAGTTAGCAGGGTGGCAGCAGGCGACTGCAGACTGCGACATATGGATACACTCACTGAAATTCAAGTCCAGTTGATTTCTGGTTGAGTACAGTTGCACAAAACATTGTCGCGGGCTTTCGAGGCAGGAGATTTATTGCTGGGAAGTTCACTTTGGTTTCCACTCACATGGCAAAACACAAACAAATGGGAAATGGAGCAGTGGATCATCCTTTTGAATCCTGTTTTTGGCTGTACAACTATTCATATAGACCAATGGCACTTCTTACCACAGCAGGCATTATTTTTGAATTCTCTACATTGGTTTCGATGAGATGTTCACTAGCTTATTGGCAATTTTATTTCCCCCACTGGCCCAAGATTTCGTTTATTTCAACGTCCTTCATCTTATTTCAAGATGTTCACCAACTATCATCCTGTGGTGACAATATTATGACATTTCAGCATTTTCTACTTTTAGCATCTAATATTTAAGGTGAGAAGGACTGAGAATACACCCAGAACTAGATAACTAGAACAGGGGTGTGGTGTACTTTTGTCATATGCTGAGCCTTGCCTCTCTCTAGTCTTAATAACATCACAAGTACATAACTACTCCTACTCTATTCAGGGTGGGGTCTTGTTATTGTCATAATGCCTGGTACAATTAGATAGTCATCTTTGAACTTTACTTGTAGAATACTCTTCAGTGTATATGATAGTGACTTGCTTCTGGCTCCGGCTTTAAATATCGACCCTCTTCCCATTCCTAGAAGTGTCACAATGAATAGACTTGTTAATAGACCTGTTAATCTGTAAACGTGTAGCTAATGTAAAGCATAAATTCATGGATAAATATATGTACTTAATATCCTGTGATTTCCAAGAAAGGAATATCTCTGCCTACTGTAGCTGACAAAATACAGGAACAGGGTCCTTGTCTGTTTTGATAAGGATTTTGGATTGAATTGAATTGAAATAAGAATACCAACTCAAATTGGCAAAGATAAGATGACGAGAACGCTATCGCCATTCCAATTGGAACTCAATCTGATCTGCCTCTGTCAGGACAGGGTTATCGATGACAACTGGACTGGTCTTACCTAAAAGTGTCCTTCATATTTAAAGAGGAGAGGTCCACACAAGTGGTCCACCTGTTTCTCACGACCTTATAGCTAGATGCACATATATGAGTAAAACCATACACCAGTAAGAAGGAATGTGCTCCTTCTTTGAAAATGCCTTCAATTTTGAAACTTCCCAGGTTCAAGTCAGAGGTGCCCTTTGTATATATGATCTGAAAGTAGGCACTGGCTTCGCAGTAAAACCGTCTGTATTAAATCATGTAATCTCATTTGGAAAACTAAAGCAGCTACTTCAATGGAGTCTATTGAAGCCACAAAGTAATGCTGTGTTTGTCAATATCAAAAGAAGGGCATCAGCTGCCCTGTTAGGTGATACGCCATTTCCAGGGTTATTTGTCAGAGGGAATATTCCATGATGAATAGAAATTAGGACATCCCAAGATTTGGGTCACTTTTCTGTAGTCCTGAAATTAACACAAAAGTTGATAAAGAAATTCCAGGGATAAAGAAGAAGCTCGTACGAAAGTAGGGAAAGAGACAATCAATGCACACATAACACAGTGGCTTCACTCTTTTAGCCACAAGCCACAGAAAGATTAAAACAGAACAGTCTAACTTACCTTTCCCGAGAAGGCGAAGATCTCTCCCCGTACAATAGATATGGCGTCTATGACAGCATTGCACGAGTCGGGTGCCTGGTTGCCGGTAGGTGGCGTGGGGAGCGGCGTCGTCGTCGTCCACGCCTGGCGTGTAATAGGTTGGAAAGTTGTTGTGGGAGCAGGAGGAGGTAGAGAAGGGCGAGATCCACCTGTCAAAGGGAAACAAGGAAAGAGGTAAGTAAGGAGGGAGTCCTGGTATAACATGACACTATGTGAGTCATGCCTTTAGCAGTGGGTGTGTCAGGAACTGTTAACCTGGATAAGCAATGCTTTAAGCACACCTTGTTAACTTAAATCACCACTTGTCATCATGAGGAATTGGTGCAGCATATCGACCATCCTGTATAGAGCTAGAATGATGTATGAATGCAACACTGGCGAGTTATTATGTCGCATTAAATGATTAATGCTTTACCAAAAGGGATCAGACAAGCAGGAAGGTTAAACCTGCTGGGGCTAGTATGGCACCTTATAAATGCCAAGTTCTGATATCAACCTCTGGAATGATTAAGTTTTCATTTTCTTCTCCAGATCCCCCCTCCACTCTCCCATCATCAATTCTAGGAGACTGTATTAGGGCACATCCCACACACTCTGAAAACATGTTACCTTGCCTTCCTTAATCTCCATCATTTGATTTTCCTTTGATTCTATGCATCAATATCCCTTAGTCTGAAATTACCAGACTCTAGTTCCCATTTAGGGAGTCTGTTGACACGGTGGACTAGCTTTCATACGCAGGCTCTTTACCCCCTCACTTTCCCTATTCAGCCCCCCTTTCACTCCCCTTACCCAGTCCAGACATGATGTAGATCCACGGCCAACATACCCACACAAGTCCAAAAATGCCACAGGGACTTGAGGGATGGCTTGTTTCCATTGGCCGGCCACTTCTTCACTAAGAGCCTCCACTCCCCCTTTACCCTTTGAGGACAGCATAGTGTTTTGATGTACTATAGCATTGTGTCGTAATGATGCATTGATACAGCCATAGCGAGTTAGTTTACGATGCTAAATCCATGCACCATACCGATGCAATGGGTTGATGCACTCCAGAACGATTGACATAATGCACTAATGCAGCACTGCGCTGATGCAGCACGGCGCCAAATGTACATGAATGCATGAGGCATGCTGCTGTCCTAGAAGGGTTAACTACGCTGCCATACATAACCAGACCAAGGTCAGAGGTCGTAGATTAAGAGCCCCTTAGTACAGCCATCGGGACTGGCTCTAAGCGGCCAACATGTAAACAGGCTTTTCATTGGCCAACAAACTAATCCCTCGACCAATGACAGCGGGTGGCTGGAAAAGAGGCGGCCATTAGAGTATTTGACCTTCAGGACTGGCTTTTTATACAGATGTAGAGAAAGGTCAGACAGGGGTAGTTCCAAAGTAATGGATGACTGCAGGAGGAGGCTGGGGAGGGGTTAAAACTGTGCATATCCAGCATGGGGGGAACCATGGAGGAGGGTTACTTCATGGATTTTGTTGTGTTAAGGTGTCACTACGTACATCCTGGTGGACAAAATGGAGGAAAACCTAGACCTTTGTCAGTTTTTCTTGCAGGGAATTTATACATAATTCAATGAAGAAATTTTTGAGAAAAAGTGACATCACAGGGCCTTATCAGAATTCCTTCCTTGTGTGGTCTTGATTAATTGTCACTGGGTATTCTAAACCTCTTGATTGAAATATAAGGACAACATGTGAACGGCCGTGCGTAAATTAATATGCAGACATTCTGCCAGGTATTAACCAGCAATACTTATAGGCATCTGTAGCAAACTGTGTTTGTAAGGTAACCAATCTCTTCTAGCAATGTACATACTTTTCTAATTCCTAAGATGCAAGGGCCGGCTACACATGCCACCCCAGTGTGCACTTTTACCGAGAACAAAACGAAAAGCCAAAACGATTTCCTGACTGGCTTCAAATGGGAGAATAACACCTTCATGAATGTGAATTTGTAAGAACAGTAATTGATTTGGAAGCAGATGTATTCCATGTCCTACACACGGGAGGGATTGACCGATACGAGCAATTGACTGTTTTGGAAAATTCACGATACAGCAATGGGAGAAGAAATGGCAATTCAATACTAATCCTACACGTTGTGGGCACGATTCAGTATTTATACATTATCAAATTACTAATTTTATCAGCTGAACTCCCTTCCACATCAGTGTTAATATGAATCCTTTACTTATTTTATGCATCATGACCTTTATCAGCATGATGCAGAATTGCAGCCCGGCAAGTAACTCATGAGAGTAATATTCATGCATCATACCAACAAAGGGAACAGCGCACCATAGTGTATACATACCCATGTAAAATATCTTTCGAAATCCACACTAGCCTAATACATGTCTGTGGAGAAATATTTCTAACCAAGCTTACATCGCCTGCATAGTCATGGGAACAATGCAAAAGTAGAAATTGCTGAGACAGATGATTGTATTGTGTGACACAACAGCGGCAACATTACGGTCATGCATGCAATTGTAACTGTAACTTTCAGTCTGGTCCCCAGGGGCTGTCTGAGAGTTGTGGACAAAAGGGCCTGTATTCTGATGGAAGTTGTACAATTCACGAGTTAGTGATGACAGACTGGCAGCATGTACATGTACTGACTCGGTCCTCTGTGTCACTTACCACTGCTTTAGTCTTTAGGGTAGATCGACCTAGAGTCTTTAGGGTAGATCGACCTAGAGTCAACCATGTACCCTGAAACTCTAAGTCAGTCTACCATATTATATGCTATTTTGTCTCACATATGAAAAAGGGAAATGCCATCTGCAAATCCTACAAACATAAGAAGGTAAGGTATAGATATAAGATGATCCCTATACAGTAGGCTATATGCCCAGATAACCTATATAACGCTACAGTGAGCTAGGCGGCAAGATAACCTTTGTTTTTAATGAAGATTTCCAAGGCTTTCAAGAACTAAAAGCCTAAGCGCATAATGACAGTGCTCGTGTATATTTCAGGAACTCTACTCTGTGAAATAGTTGGGCCACATATTTGGCGAGTTACTCACCTCCCCCTCCTGGTCCGGGTGGCAGGGTGCTATACACGGGTGGGGTCCGCACACCTGGGGAAATAATATAAACGTTATTAAACTATGAAGGTCAAGGTGATCTAAAGCTACTGCTCCAAGACTTGGGATATACGCTGTATGATACCACGCATGTTTACCGCAGTTAATCTCTGAGCTGATATTGTCTTTCACCTGATAAGCTTAAAGGTAGTGCTTTAATGCACTATAAACTCTGTCGTCATGATGCATTAATGCATATAATATATACGTTACTTCCATATACGTACTCATAAATGATCGCATCCAGGTGCATGATGCATGAATGTAACACTGATGAAATACTCCAAATACCACTGGTAACCAAGGTTGCATTTTTGCATCATGAGGACAAAGGGCAATGCATCCTATGACAGAGGAAGGTCACGACATCAAACTGGATTCTTTTTTTTCACCAATTCCAATGTTTTAACTTTCGACCGACAGTCAATGTATTTTTAGGGCCTGCACCATCCAAAAGGACATTAGTTGCGAATTAAGACATGACAGAAAAAATGGCCAAAGGGTCCATGAGCATCCAGATTTTTTTTAAATTTCCCAATTAAAGAGATCTATTGCCGTTTTAATTTAACCTCAAATGTATCTAATGGGAGATAATGATTGCCTTCTCAATGCTTTTCTTCTCAGATAATCAGGAAATGGATGATAGATAGACTGACAATAACCAAATGCCTTTTTATTTAAGAGTGATCGAGATTTCCGCCTGTTTGCTGCCCTTTCTAAAACAAATGTCAATCGCTGATTAAATTCCGAGAACTTCACACATGTTACATAAGTGGTGTAAAATTATCATATTTATTACAAAAGGATGAATGTTATGACCGGCATTGAATTGAACAGGTTTAAAGCTACTTTCTGTTAGTATAGTTCAAGGGCAAGTTGGTCAGGTCTGTATTCTCATAACCTTTTCATTTTCAGACACACATTTGAAAACTTGAAAAGTCTTTCATACATGTATATTCCTTTTCTACAAAAAGTGATAATGGGAGATACATATTTTTACCTTACTTGTCATATATATCGATTCATAAAACTGTATCTTTGCCATTTAATTTGAGGTCATCATCTAGAGGTCTACACACTGAACCATTTCATTAAAAGTTAGAAATCATGATCGAGGTTTTGGCATAATTCTAACCTTCCCATTACCGGTAGGTATAATTGGTCATTTGAAAACAGATGTCGCTTGTCGTTATGATGCACCATTGTAGCACCGGCGAGTTACTCTTAATGCATCATGCTTTTGGTCGTCATGATGCATGAATGCAGCCCTGGTGAGTAACTGACCAGTGCTGCATTCAAACATCATGTCGAACCTACTGGGTCGAGACACTCCCAAAGGGTCGGCATGATGCACCAATGCAGCACCGGCGAATGCATCATGCCCTCAGTCGTCATCATGCCGTCCTTAAAGGTTTAAGTGATCTTATTCAATAGACTAGAAGAGTGTTTCTTACCATAAAATGCCTGTATACCGTCTATGTCGTCCTGTGGTAGCCGGTAGTCGGGGACGTATCCCTGGTACCAGGGGAACATGAGGGACCCTGGTACCGGCGAGTGGGACAGCCCCAGCGCGTGGCCGATCTCATGGGCCGCCACGATGAACAAGTTGGTACCTGGAGGAAAACAGGAAAAACAGGTAGTAAGTATCATTACACTTTTAAGGGTGGAACACTGTCTCTCAAAGCTTTATACACATCTGTCGTCATGAGGCACCAGCGCAGCGCTGGGGAGTTACTCGCAGGTTGGCATTCCCTTTAACCCTGTACAGGCTACATATTGTTTTAATGTACTCGGCCCCGATATGCCATGATGTTTGAATGCAGCCCTTGCAAGTACCTCGCCGGACCAGCATTCATGCAACACGTTTACAAAGGGCATGATGTATAAAAGCACTATATGGCCCTTAAATTGACATGGTTCAATGATCAGGGCTCATAAATCAATTTTGTTAAAAATTCATAAGATCATGCTTCATGTCCTACCTACTTTATTCCACATTATTCCTCAGAGGTCAGCTTAGAATTAAACTAATTATCAGATAGGCAACTGCTTCACAAGGCGGTACCTTCATGTGTCACTATGCTGCACCAACACATCGTGGGTTCCTCACAGGCTGGTTTAAACTTTAAATAGGAGCCATGGCCAAGCACATAGATAGACGTTATCCATTGCTATGCTTGCCCTTGTTGTGTCACTGAGAATCCCAAGCCAAATATATAATTGATACACCAAAATGAAAGTCTGTACCAGAGTTGTTGCTTTTGCCACTCATCTTCCCAAGATTTGATACACCATACCACGCTGCCTTTAATCATTTTGCTTCGAGGGTCTATAGATACTAGTTCACCCAATGTCATCTCTCATCTCTAACCCTTTGAGGTCAAATAGTGCACTAATGCATTTTGCCTTTTATCGCCATAATGCATAAATGCATCCATGGTGAGTAACTCGCCAGGGCTACATTCATGTATCATGACGACCCTTCAGGAGTGTATCAACTCCATAGGCTCGGCATGTTGCTTGAATGCAGAACTTCCGAACTACTCACCATGGCTGCAATCTTGCGTCATGACAATAAAGGACATGCTGCATCAAAGCACTATGCGGTACTAAAAGGGTTTAATAAGTGCAATGAGACACTACAATGCCCAGACCACATGAATTAGTAATGACAACACTGTTACACATTTCTCACATGGCGCCTTGACAACGACATTATTCATGATGGATGGCCTCTTTGGGTCCATTGGGAATGGCATTTGTTATTGCTGCATGTAATGACAACCTTTGTATGGACTATTTCATGGCTGAGTAGGTGAATGGGTAGGGGAGGAGGCCAAGAGCTTATACTGCATCCAGGGACAGCTGTTGATTACACTGCTTGTTTAACACTTTAAGGAGGGCATGATGCTTCAAGGCTTCTATCCTCATCTGTCCTCACCTGTCCTCATATATCATGATGCACCAATGCAGAATCGGCATCATGCCGATTATATTACGGGGTCTAGGCACTCCTGACGTGTTGACGTGATGCATCCATGAGTTACTTTCCTATGCTGCATCGATGCGTGTCTCAATGGGGTTTATATCTCAAAACAAGTTTCTGGATGGCCTCTGGGTAACGGTTTCGATTCACCCTCAATAGGAGACACTCCATGGCCCCAAGTCTGTTGATTCCCACCACAGTATAGGGACATGTAATAAATACAAAAACCCGACACAGATATATTTGCATCATTCTTAACTCGTTAAAGCGTGGGTGTAGCACACTTGGCTTACGGCCTCCTATGAGACATGTGTATGTAAATCAAAACCTTTGAATTATGATGAAAATTTATCCCACTTGCATAGACTTTATAAGTTTGCCAATGTTCTGGATGTTGTATAGGTAGTAGTATTACTCACTATGACAGACACTCTAGGTTGCAGATGTTGTATCCACATTGATCCAGAAAGGTAAGGGGTGGTTGCCATGGCAATAAACAACCCCACACTCCCCGAGGGGTCAACAGAGGAGGCACTAAGGGCACATTATGAGATGTGTGAGACAACCAGAGGGCGCCACCACTGCCCCATCCTGCCTGTAGGGCAATCTCACGTGCCAGAGGTCTTACCCGCTCTCTGGCTCAACGTACGGACTTCTTGTAAGTCTTCTGTGGGAGCAGGGGAGAAAGCGACACTAGTTTTCTGCTTTCCAGTCCGCATCACCCACTGCCTGTATGACTCAACAAAAATAGTGGACTTCTTTCTTTCTTTCTTTACCTCGAATAATGGCTGACACTCCTGCAGGTGAAGGAATTGCTCTTTGATTTTCTATCTGAATATTTCAATCGAAGCATAGATGAGGAATAATTACATGTTAATCAAAGTGCCCAATGGACAGAATCTGTCCATTTGCCTCGTACGGAGCAAAGTCAGTGCAGAGATGTGGTCCGCACCGTTCCAAGTGAAATCCCTTCCCCTTGGAGATCGCCTATAGGGCTTGGTAGTGGTAGGCCATAATCACGGCACATGGCTTCTGTGTAGGTCCTACACACGCACACTCGATCCTAAAGGTGCAGGCTAGAGTTGGTTCATCGTTTTGTTGCAGCATTCACTAAAGAACGCGTAGGATCTTGCTAGCGCTTCTTGCCATTGACACCAACATTAATAATTACAAAAACGCTATTGACAGTTCGAACTGTCAATAGTGGAAAATATTTCGGTTATTGACAGTTCACACTGTCAACAGTGGAAAATATTCCTGTTATTGACAGTTCCTCATGCAAACTGTCAATAATGGAATAATTCTGTCTTATTGACAGTTCCCACTGACATTGGAGTAAAAAGTGTTTGTTTTTTTTGCAAAATCGGTTTTGTACCCAAAATCGATTTTGTACCCAAAATCGGGTTTGAACCCAAAATCGGTTTTGCCCCCAAAATCGGTTTTGCCTCCAAAATCGGTTTTGCACTAAAAGTCGGATTTGCACTGAAAATCGGTTTTGCATTAAAAATCGACTTTCCACCAAAATCGACTTTCCACCAAAATCGACTTTTCCACCAAAATCGACTTTTCCACCAAAATCGACTTCCACCAAAATCGACTTCTCCACCAAAATCGACTTTTCCACCAAAATCGACTTTTCCACCAAAATCGCTCTCAGGGTTATGACTGATGATAAGGAACTCTCAATAAGAGAGGAAATTCCCACTATTGACAGTTCGGTGAAGAACTGTCAATAATGGTATAATTTACCACTATTGACAGTTTGAACTGTCAATAAGAGAAAAAGATCCCACTATTGACAGTCTGAACTGTCAATAAGAGGAAAGTTTTCCACTATTGACAGTTTGAACTGTCAATAGCTAAATCAAGGTGGGCCGGCTATTGACAGTGCAAACTGTCAATAGTAGAAATTAATCTTCTTATTGACAGTTCAAACTGTCAATACCAGGAAATTATTCCCTTATTGACAGTTCGAACTGTCAATACCAGGATATTATTCCCTTATTGACAGTTCACACTGGCAATAAGAGATTCATTTTCTCTTATTGACAGTTCCAAAAAGGAACTGTCAATAAGAGAATATTTTTTCCCTTATTGACACTTCGAACTGTCAAAAAGGGAATTATATCCTGGTATTGACAGTTGGAACTGTCAATAAGGGAATTTTATTCTGTTATTGACAGTTCGAACTGTCAATAGTCACGGCCTAATAATTATTGTTTTTATCGGAAGATCCCTATGGTTTCGAAATTCTTCGCATTGAACAGGCATAATATTGTTTCCAATGCTTGCTAGCTACTAGACTGACTCCTATTCTCAGGGAGTTATGTCATTGAGGAAGCCCAACTTGTTGTTGAACAGCTTGAAATGCTAGTACCGGTAGTTGTGGATAGTGTGGAGGCCCATTATTCTGTACAATAGTAGAGATGTACAGTAAGAGAAGAGCCTCCAGTTGAATCCCAGACTCCCTGCATGTGTGCCTTGGTGACAGCTGTGTCTTCACCTTAGCCACAGGTGTCCTCCTCTCTACCTCCTGTGTCTAGCCCTTTAAGAACAGCATGACTTCATATTCATTGTAGCTATAGTTTATACCAATGCAGCAGTTACTCCATGATCTGTATTGGTTTAATATCAAGTTCGTGACTTGATACGATAGTGTATTAACTCACGGATAGTTGGCATGATGCATGCATGCATCATAGAATTACTCATGCATTCGTGCATTAGACCGAAAAAAAAGGCATAGTGTAGTAAAGGACTATGTTGCTATTAAAACCAGATTCTTTAGCTACTTCCCCGAAGCCAACTGAAATTTAACCCGACCTATGTGTATGGAAGCAGGGACTCCCGAAAGGTGACGCTCTTTTGAAACCACTTGGAAATATCCAATTATTAATATTAACTGTCGTGACAGTGGTTTTAAAACCAAGCAGGAAACCTAGCACTGATTAGTGATTTTGGCATAATTTCCGATACTCTCAGTATTCTTAGTGTATGTTAGTGATTTCGGCATCAATTAGAAACTCAGCACCCGTGCTTTAGCACACATTACCTGGTTCGGCTTAACCATTCAGGAGACATCTTGCTAAAAGATTTGTCATCATGATACACCAATACAACCCCTGCAAGTAACTTGCTTGGGGCTACATTGGTGCATCATGCCGACGTTTCGGGAAGGTCTCAACCCCATGGGATAGGACTTCTGATGCTTGTATGCAGCGCGGGTGAGTTACTCACCAAGTTACAACCAAAGGGCATAGTGCATTAAGGCATTACGTTTTCCTTAAAGGTTTAAGATGTTGAAAACAGGCAAGTTTATGTTAAGTCTCTCCCATAGTCCTCCTGTGTCTGTAAGTTAAGCTACCTGGTCACTTAATCCCTACAGCCTACCTGTCTGCTCACCTGCCCCCCGTATCCTATATCTCCACCTTCATGGAAACTCATTACCATATCTTTCTTACTGCTCCAGGTCTACTGCAGGTTCTTCTAGTGAGGCGGCCATTTTGGTTTTGGTTTACCATGCATGATGCGTTCAACAGGTCCAGAAAGTGGATGATAGTCAGTCGTGACCGGTCACTGGTCTCTTGCCTTCATTTTATGGATTTGCATAAGCAGTTTTGATAAACATCACTCTTGGTTTTCTTTGTGAGGCGGCCATTTATGGATTATTTGACCATGTCTGATGCGTTCAACAGGTTCATAAAATGGATGACAGTCACTTGTATTCGGTCACTGGCCTTTCGCCTTCGTTTTAAGGATATCCATGAACAATTCTAATTAATTCCCCCCTTGGCTTACCACGTACATTTATTACAAGTTCAGCAGATCCAAAGTAGGAAGAAAGGGCGGTCCAATCTGGCCAGGGTCTCACACTTTTATTTTAAAGATATCCACTATCTTGATTAATTAACTTTCCTGTTCCGCATATAATTATTCTCATTAAAACATTCACCCTTGCTTTTCAACTTTGGCGCATTTTGTTCTTCTCGGAGCTAAATTTGCAAGTGTGCATTGTGCGACTGCCATTTCTCAACATATATGCTCACCTGTCCAATCCCGATCACAGGGCATGGGAACCGACATACAAACACAGAAGGGGTCGTCTTACAGTTTATCAAGTTAGGATGGAACTATCTTCTTTTTTTGACTTACTTTTTCTCTCCATCACAGGAAAGTTCGTCCATCCCTGTGCAGTGTGGTGCGAGACCTTAAAGCTTTGTGGTGTGATCTTAAAGGTGTGTAATCTTAAAGCTTTATGATTGTTCTAAAATGGCCAATACACACTATTAAACAGTATGTAATTATCACGAGCTGCAGTCTTTAATACACTATGCCAGTTGGTCGTAATGATGCACGAATGAAGCCATGGAGAGTGACCCACCAATGATATATTTATGTATCATGCCAGCTCTGCGGGGTTGGATTTTATACAGAGGAACATAAAACACTGATTCATCATGCCGTCATTAACCCTTTAAGGACCGCATCAATGCATCAATGCATCATACTCATGGCCATCATGATAAATTCGACCCCGGCATTTGAAGTATCATACCAGGGCTGCATTCAAGCATCATGCTGACCCTATGGGGTTGAGACACCCCTAAAGTGTCGGCATGATGCAGCACTGGCGAGTCAACCCTTTAAGATTGATTGTTGCTAAAAGATGACAATTGTCGTCATGATGCACCAATGCAGCCCCAGCGAGTAACTCACCGAGGCTGCATTGGTGTCGATTCATGGGAGTGTTTCAACGCCGTAAGGGCAACATGATGCTTGAATGCAGCATTGCCTGCATTCATCCATCATGACGACAAAGGTTATGATGCATTAATGTATTATGCCGTCCTCAAAGGGTTAAAGAGTTAAACAGGTCTAAGAACGTCCACTCACCGTCATCGGTGTCTGCCGTCCAGTACTCGTCCTCGTCAAAGTGGACGTCACCGCCACGGTCAGGGCCCGGGAAGAAGGCGTGCGCCAGGATCAGACCTGAAATAAACCACACAGTAAAAGGTTACTTAACAAGATGAGATGTATGAGAGGTAGAAATATGACACGAAACTTGTCAGTTTGCTCCTTGTGATTGTGGCTTGGTGTGAAAGTCAATCCTTAACATGGAAGTACCATGTCGCCTCTAACAACGCTATAGACAATGCATGCATCCCCTACATTTCAACATCTTCAAACAATGTTTTTTTCACAGATAATCAATCAGCAATTCTTATTTTCAAATTAAACACATCAAATTAGGCCAAAAAAAAGAAGGTTTGTTTCAGGTCACCCGACCGACCCCATCTAGACAGGGCCGACCCTACGTGTTTTTATGCAATTTTCAAGAATTTTTTATATGTTTACACTTTTTTGGGGTCAATTTTATGTTTACAAATGTTTTGAAAAAATCTTTGCATTTTCACACCTTTTTGGGTCAATTTTAGGGTATGTAAAAAAAGATTGTGTGCTCGGTGAAAAGAAGAACATGGGATGCTGACACTATCACCAGTTCATAACGGAGGGGGCAGTGGTCACTATCGCTCAAGGCGGGGTGGGGGAGTGTGCAGAATAAATCTAATACCTTTAACTTTAGGGGTGCCCAGAATGATTCTCACCCTTCTACTGAGCGGGGGGGGGGGGATTCTTCCCACCTATTAAGCACTGACCACTACCTAACGCTGGAGCAGGTCTTAGTGCCGCAGTGTTTGCATTGGGATGGTCGTTAATGTGCCAGTACTGACACAAGGCACTTCCACAGGGGACAGGGGCTGATGTGTGGATTCACTGAGAAAAGAAGTAGAATCATTGTGACTCCCAACTTGATCACTGAGGTAACTCTCTCTCGAGGACTCTGAAGTGACTCCCTAACATTAGCAGGACTCTATAATAACTCTATAATGACTCCAATTCTAAGACTCCCTAATGATTGGGAGTTACCTTTGAGTCCTGAGGAGAGTTACCTCAGTGATCAGGGCTGGACTCCCATTTGAGAGTTACAGTGATTCTACTTCTTCTCTCTGTGTTTGGGTGGGGATGGGAGTGAGGAAAGAGACGGTACCATATGGTGGGGAGTCTGAGTGCAAACAATAAGTACAATCTCGTTCTGTATCTATGGTGTCTGTACTCCTAAAAGCTGGGTATGCCTCAGTTATACAGTGTAGGTTTAAAACACTGAGGAACCATACATTTAATATCTGTATACATTTAACCCTATAAAGTTGCAATGTACTATGCGCTAAAAATCATAAATCAATGTGAGCCGAAGTAACCTTCTGCAGATGGAGCGAATCCCTCCTTCCCATTTCATGTGATAGCGTCCTATGCTATCCTACTGTTATATACGTGAGAAGAAGGGTCTAACATCCCTTTGCCTAAGAGTGTTTTATTGCCAGAGGAAATCTGCCCCATGAACCTTCTTTGACAAGAGGGTTAACTTTACACATCTAGTGGTACATTATTAAACTTCCATAACCACATCTATGATAACGAACACCAGTTTATAATAGGGGTAGATGCTCCCTATGTTATACAGTCTACCTAAAAAGAATCTGCCAACTCAGCAAGAAGTACACTTCACGTCATATGTCATATAGGGTGGTTCACCCAACCCTCACCGAGGGTCTCTGATGCCACTCACTCGACTCAGTCGTCAGGTGCAAAACTCCTGTACAGATTCCTCCCCCAACCAGGCAAGGGTCCTTCCCACTCTGCGGCACTTCTGGTATTGGGGGAATAGTTCCACTATGAGTTTTTCCAAGGCCTAACGGGTCAGATTGATAAGGGAATAATGTCAGGCCAAGAAATAGAATTTTTTGTTTATGGGACATGATAGGACAGGTAGATTTCTTTCTTTATTTCCCAGGTGATTCCCATTTGGGACCCTGAAATTCTCTGGTGTTCTTCAAAAGTGCCCAGAGAGGTAGGGTTGGGTCAAACAAGAGGGGTGGGTCAGGTTACACAGCTTACTAAGGGCCTCACTCCCATAATCTGCAATACCCTATAACGCCCTACAACATGGCTCTGATGCAGTCTAGGCCCTACATATCGACACATACAAGCAGCACCTGGTATATGAATGCTGAACTAATATAGATACAGGGCCATTGTAAGGTTAAAAACAGACATTAAAGGGAGTGTGCTTTTACCTGAAGTAAAATATAGGGGATAGTGCTATAGCAAAAGGCGTACGGTGGTGCATCTAAATTTTTACCTCTAGGCAGCTTTTGGTTACCGAATCTCTGAGCTGCTAGAGATGCTATATCAAAAGCTTAGCTCTGTATGCTGCCATACACGGAAGTAGAGCCTTTGAAAATGTGGAGGTATTCTCTTGTCTTAGTAACTTACACTCTGCGGCGACATTGCTAATGTATGATAACGTAGTCTAAATTCTATGTTGGCCAAAGTTACGTTTCAGGTTTACCCTCTACAAACAAAAACAACCATATTTCTTAATCATCTTCGGTTAATGTCTTAAAGAAACTAACTTACATCAACCATCTTACAATATAACGCTAGTTAAAAATTTCATATCTAGTCATATCTAAACTTGAACCTAAGTACAGCTGATTTTGTTGATCTTGACAGCAGTTTGAACAGTACTTAAGATAACAGGTGCCTCACAGAATTGTTTGTCGGGTTTGTCATAGGCAAATTATGACACTATTTCTGTCTGTCTGCCATTTAATTCCAATAACTCTGAAACAGCCCATCCTTCTTCTTACAACCTCCAGAGCCTCATTTAAAATAAATGGAATCTGGCGGTGGGATTCTGCCATCTATCTTTAATCTGTCCCATCGCACTTCACCCTGGCTATCTCCCATTTCCCGCTATCTCCCCCCGCCCTTGGCACTCGGCCCTAACCGGCCCTATTTAAACCCTTATCTAGTGGCTATAAACCCTGAGGGCGGGGCACACGGCGGGACACATAGCACCAAGTGCAGTACTGCTTCTCACACCATTAATGTCTTCATAAACAACACTAAGTCCAGGCAATCAGGCACTCTGCCACCCTTTGCCAGCCTCCCTATGCTGTTGGGGCCGGGCATTAAAGATCTAGTGAGATCCAGGGTCGGTTTGATAGACTCACTGAGGTCTTCATCATCACCCCTGAAGGACGGTGTGATGCCTGAAGGCTTCTTGTTCATTTGTCAATTCTACACTTAAATGAAATACAACCTTTTTTTTCTAAGAATCCTCTCTCCATCTCCATATATATATATATATATATATATATATATATATATATATATATATATATATATATATATATATATATATGTATATATATATATAGATATATTATATAGATATATAGATATAGATATATATGTGTGTGTGTGGGTGGGTGGGTGGGTGGGTATGTATTCATGTGTGCGTGTGGTATATTGAATGTGAGTGCATGCAGTGCCCCCTCTCACCTATACCACCCTCCAGTACCACTCAACACCAACCCATGCTACATTACTTTGAACAAAGCTTTTCCATTTGACGTTGCGTCCCTCCCCCTCCCCTCCCCCAACCCGACCCCGCATAGCCTGCTGTACGTATACAGGCTGTTCCGAGACTGGGTTCCCACAAACAAAACCCTAATATTTCCTAACTCTCCCTAACATTTCATGACAAAATTCTAATATTTCTCCTGAACATGTTTACTGTGTGGACTGATATATACAGTGTGGGAGCTAGGTCTGCTTGTATTTACCAGGATTCCCCGGTAGATTGAACTAGTGGCCAACATTATGTACAACTTTAGTATATCGCTCCGGCCGTAAGCCCATCTGTACTATATAGAGTCTAGTGCATTCTCTGGTACAGGAAATGGCACTATGCACTCAGTAATAGACCCCAGCTGGGGCTTCTGGTACCCGCTGGTGGGTGTGGAAGAGGACTTCATATGTAGCAGAAGCTAAGAGCCATTTTTATGAAGTCTGGGAGTGTTACGCTTTTTCCATGACCTTAGGCATTCATATACACACATCACAGCTGTAGATATTGTCCCTTACTGTAGGGTAGATTGACCTAGAGTCAACCACATACCTTGAGATGTCAACCCCAGTTTTATAGTCATTTATGTATGATAAGCCCTCTTTATGTGTATCACAGTACACTTTAATTGTTACTCTTTCTAGCAACGGACAGATACCATGCATGGATAGCTACATATTAACATATGTAGATGGGCATCTCAGGGTACCTGGTTGACTCGAGGTTGATCTACCTTAATATGTGCAGTTATACACTATAGGACTGGTAGGGGAGGCAGTATTCAGAAACTACAACATAGTGCACATCAGTTCACAGTAGCTATTGTATCCAACAGTTTTCTTGGCTCTTGGCTCATCTATGTATCAAAGCTTGATGCAATTTGTTCATGTTAATTTTGAGCTTAACCATAATGCAATACTTTCTATAAAATTATTTTGGGGGTAAAATAACATATTCTGGTTGCCAGCAAAAGAAAACACTTTTGAAATTGAATTGAAGCTTTCACTCTGTAACGTCCTTCCCCCTCTGTAAACTAGTGCAATATCTACTACTGTTAATCGGGAAGGTCTGACATATAACTGTTATGGTTCCCCAACTCTGCATCCACAGTTTTCAGGCAGCCTATCTGCAACACTACTCCCCTGCTCACATCCATGTAAATACATGTACTGCATTGCGGCATTGGCAGTAGCCATATGTTGCCACTATCACTATTGTATTGCAATGGCAAGATCTCCCATAATAAGAATTGGACACCTACACAGCCATTGTATCTATATACGGTATCTTATCTGGTGCTCACCCCAGTTATTATATTGCTTACAAATTGACATTAACATTAACTTATCATTATATCCTCAACCTCATTTTTGGTATGAGTCAACATGAAACCGGTCATTGCCATTTACATACAAAAGGCTATGGACACCAGTATATTTACCAGATTGAACGCCCACTTTCATTAAGGCGATATGAAGGCTTAGTAAGCATCTTTTGTGCAACTTATTTCAATGGTTCTGAAAATAAAACCAGGTTCGCGGTGAGTAGCTACATAGGGTAGATCGACCTAGAGCCAACCACGTACCCTGAGATGCTCACCTTAATTATATAGTTATTCATGTATGGTATAGGCTCTATTTGTCATTTGCTAGGAAGAGTAACACTTAAAGGCGCACTGAGTTGAGGACCTAGCCCTGCCGAGTTTTGTACGCAAATGACGTCGTGGGTTCAGTGCGCCTTTAAAGTGTACGGTGATACACAAAAGGAGGGCTAATCATGTATGACTGACTATAAAATTGGGGATTTCATCTCAAGTTACATGGTTGACTCTAGGTCAATCTACCTACCTACTTTCACATGTACAGATGTAGGGGCATACAAGGAGATGTATTAAATTCCAACTTATTTGGACTATCCCCATACACGTACTAATATCAAAAGGTTAAGAAGAAACCAAAGTAAAGCAAGGAGTAAGGTGGCTCATTTTTGTAATATTGATGGCCTGGTGCATGACTATATTATGCAAGTGATCTTTAACTGAGGCCTGTTGAAATCACATAGGAGCCCAATGGACATCACCTCTGGGTGACGCGAGGGGCTAAGGACAAGCAAGACAGAGGCGTAGGAAGCAAATCTTCATTGGGGGGCCCAGGAGGGCCCACTCCAACCAACTTTAGATATCAGCCTTTATGAATGATGTATCATATAAACACTTGTATATTGTGTTGTATAGAAAAGAAGTATTTGAGCCCCCTTTAGGTCCGATTGGGGGCCCAGGCCCCCCTGTCCCCACTTGTGGGAGAGGTAACGATTGGAAATTGTGTCGATTTTATTACAGTCTTGACACATTTGGGGGGGGGGGCAAACATATTCAGCCCCCCCCCTCCTTAGTGATTGGGGGGCCCAGGCCCCCCTGCCCCCCCTTTCCCTACGCCACTGCAAGACCGTGAGTAGAGGGCAGAATAGGAGTATTAGGCATGGGTTCCCACCATAAGTGATATATTGGGAATAATTGTGACCCACCGTCTGACTTGGACTATAGCATCTGTGACTATCACTGCATGAACCATCCAATTTAATCAACTTTAAGCAGATATCAGAGTTGATTAACGGCCTTCTTTCAACAATTTGAAGCAACTTTGATCCAGGGAAAATACAGCTGCCTTAAGTTGCTTCGAGTTGCTTAAAAAAGGCCATTAATCAAGCTCAACTTTTGCCTAAAGGTGATCTTAATTGAATGGTTCACGCAGTTCCCTGAACGAAGGTAATGTATTCACTAGTTCACAGGGTCTTCTAGCTATCCACAAAAGGCAATTTCAGCAAGGTTTGAAATCAGGAATCAGTTACACGAGACAATCCGGCAATATCAAATCTGGAGAGCATGGCCTGATTTCATTGATATATAACTATATTGAAATGACAACATGAAGAACCAAAATGCGACAAATCCACTTCCTCTACAAAGGTGCGTTGACTACAAGACCCCAGACTCTCTCATGTGGTCTGTGGCTGAGACTACAGGAAGTTGGCAGCCCCCACTTCCGGTCTGGCCCTCACCAGGCGGCGCTGGGTGACAGGGGCAGACAGTAGGGTGTGGGACGTGCATCACTGATAAGTCTCCTTTACAAGTCACAATTAGGTTAATACTCTGTACAGGTTAACCCCTTAATGGCCGCAGCGTGCTTTAATATGTTATACTATTGGTCCTCATGATGCCCTTTAAATTATCTTTTATTTAAAATTCTTACCTTTCTAGAGGGATGTTTATCTTTAGCCATTAAAGGCTTAGCGTGCCACATACTGTAATGTTAGCCTCATACAGTCTAAACAAAATGAACTTAAGGGTATTTAGGGATGGTCACCTCCTCTATGTCAAAGTGATACACCTAGGTATGTCTTGATATACAAGGACTTACCGTGGCCGTCAAAGCTGTAGCCGTCGCCATGGTAACCTGCGGCAAAGCGGATCATGATGTCGGCGTCCCCCTGGACCTTCTCCTGGAAGGTGAGGTGCGTGACGTCACTCCACAATTTGAGGGCCATGTAGATGGCACGCCGCACATCCGTTTGCTGCAGGTCTGGGGAGTGATTCAAGATCCTGGAATATAGAAAGAAATGTGTTTTTTATTATTAATTATTGTAGTAATTTTTACATTTTTACTTTTTTTTCTGTAAAATTAATTATTGCAATTTTGAAAATAATTAGAATGCATCAGTTATAAGACAATATGTATAACATGTGATATGCAGGTCAGGTTCCTGGGCGCTATACAATTGATGATTTTCAGGCCTGTTCAGCCTAACACCTGTGTATAGTATAACCTGTGTATCAATGAGAGCACCACTATATTTCTCTTACACTACAGCCGATCTGCTTACCCCTATTTTTGTGGTATGTTCCCCTGATTAAACCAATGACCCTTTAAGGGCCGCATAGTGCTGTGCCCTTTGTCGTGATGGTGTGTGGCCAGCCCTGGCCAGACTACTTGTCAGGGCTGCATTTATGTATGTATGTAAGGTTGGGTGTAAGGCTGGGGTGTAGGGCTGGGGTGTAAGGCGGGGGTGTAGGGCTGGGGGTGCAAGGCAGGGGTGTAAGGCTGGGGTGTAAGACAGGGGTGTAAGGCGGGGGTGTAGGGCTGGGGGTGCAAGGCAGGGGTGTAAGGCTGGGGTGTAAGACAGGGGTGTAAAGCTGGGGTGTAAGGCGGGGTGTAAGGCTGGGTGTAAGGCTGGTGTGTAAGGCTGGGGTGTAGGGCTGGGGTGTTGGGCTGGAGTGTAAGACTGGAGTGTAAGACAGGGGTGTAAGGCTGGGGTTTATGGTTGGGGTTTAAGGCTGGGTGTAAGACAGGGGTGTAAGGCTGGGGTTTATGGTTGGGGTTTAAGGCTGGGTGTAAGACAGGGGTGTAAGGCTGGGTGTGAAGCTGGGGTGTAAGGCTGGGGTGTAAGGCTGGGTGTGAAGCTGGGGTGTAAGGCTGGGGTGTAGGGCTGGGGTGTGAGGCTGGGGTGTAAGGCTGGGGTGTAAGGCTGGGTGTGAAGCTGGGGTGTAAGGCTGGGGTGTAAGGCTGGGTGTGAAGCTGGGGTGTAAGGCTGGGGTGTAGGGCTGGGGTTTAAGGCTGGGTGTGAAGCTGGGGTGTAAGGCTGGGGTGTAAGGCTGGGGTGTAAGGCTGGGGTGTAAGGCTGGGGTGTGAGGCTGGGGTGTAGGGAGTGGTTACCAGAGAGGGAGGCCCCTGGTGAGTAGGCATGCTCAGGCCCTTATTCATAGTACTGCTATCTGGGTGAAGAGTGGTGTGACGAGTTTGTATTTACTGAGGTGCAATCAGACTTGCCTCTTCCTCTCATCCCATTTTGAGCCCTACTGACTTGTGCATGGACTGGAACATAATCCCTGTGAAAGCCTGCATTTGCTTTTGAATTATTAAAGACTTGAGCAAGATTAGATAAGGACTGGTGAAAGCGATGGTGGGAAGGTGTGTTGTCGGAAGACAGCGGGGGTACACGTATTTGTCCTACAAACCCCATTTGAGTAACATTAGCCCTTAAAGGGCAGCTTGAACACATCTTTGTATGAAGGAGATCGCCACATCCTCAGAAACAGCACGTAGTATGACAGAAGGAATGATAGTAAGGGAATGTTATTGGGGTATGGATGGAGCAGGTTATGTGTAGGATATTAATCAATGTAGGAGGCGGTTTGCCTGTGACGTGGTTAACCCTTCAAAGGCCACATACTGCTATAACAGTATAATGCATTGTGCATTTTGTCATGATACATGAATGCACCACCGTCGGATTATTTACCAGGGCTGCTTTCATGCATCATGACGACAAAGGGCGTAGTGCATTAGAGCACTATCCTGCCCTTGAAAGGTGAACAGGATATTGTCTTCGAAGTGTCATCCATGCTTGTCATGCAGACTAGACACGTTGTACACGTTCAATTTGCAAGGTGTACCCGGTAAGGAAAATCCAGCTGATTCCATCCCATAATAGCAGCTGATTCCATCCCATGATACTAGCAAGTCCCATCCCATAATAGCAGCTGGTTCCATCCCATAATAGCAGCTGGTTCCATCCCATAATACCAGCTGGTTCCATCACATAATAGCAGCTGGTTCCATCACATAATATCAGCTGGTTCTCACTAATCCCACTGTGTAGCTACCTGGTCCAAGATGGTACTGTAACCCCGGGACTGTAACATTCTGGGGGCTCTGGATGGGGGGTCCCCATGTCGATTGTCGATCTTAAAAAATGGCCATGTCGCATGTCAATGTCGCTTAATAATGCCCATGTCCCATGTCGATCTTAAGAATTGCTCATGTCGCCTGTCACTATGTTTTTTTAGCTTTATGTCACAATGTCATGTCACTAGGCCTCATGTCGATTGTCGATTCTAAAAAATAGCCATGTCGCCATGTCGAATTCGGTGGTCCACACCCATATTCTGGACCATACATGGCAGCAGAAAATGCTAGTGTAGCCCAAGTATGAATGGCAGACGTCCATACTAACTTCTCCAGTTCCATTCGTGGACAAATAATTCAAGCTCCCTAACCGTACGACCTGGAGTTTTGTTTCTGGTCCCTGGCTGTGTCGGTGTACAATTACTTTAATTTGCCGCTCGTCGGGCTAATTGTGGTGTTCAACCTGGGCCCATCAACGTTTTAAGGTAGGTTTTATGGGTGGGTGTGCACAGGGGGTGAGCGAAATGAGGTAATGGGGAAGTTAGTGTGTAGGTGTGGGTGGAGGGGGAAGACTAACAGTGGGAAAGTAAGGGCACATTATGTGCACAGCTAGGCAGGATCGTAGGAGGTATTGGATGTGATTGTTATTCCTTCCTTCGGATATGCATTGATTCTTGCTGTCTCTGTCTTTATATCTCTTGATTTATGATTTTGTCCTTTTCCCGTTATCTATAGGGCCTATTGAGTGTAACAGCTGATGAATCGGGACAATCTGGATTAACGTTTTTCTTCCTAAATTGAGGAAAACTAAGTAATGGCATTTTTGGGCATACCTCGATGGTCCCCTATGGTTTCCCCCCTACCCTCCCACCTCTCAGTATCATGGTTTTCTCCCCCTACCCTTCTACGTGCATCCCGCATTATCGTGGTTTTCCTTCCCTACCTTCCCATCCCTCAATATCATGGTTTCCTTCCCCTCACACCCCTCAGTTTACCAGTCTTCACGCCCAATTCCTTTCACCACATCCTTCACCATGCTAACGGCTCCGCTGGTTATGGGCGTGAGAGCGGTTTGGACGGAACCAGCGAGGCGTCATGTTATGGCAACAATATACTGATTAATCAGGGAATCTAGATGACAGTCACTTACTTATTCATGGCTGCAGCTCGGCCCGTCTGGCAGCCTTAACTACCAGCCTAAGGCGGTCTCCTCCCATCCCTAACACTATATAGCCCACAGGCCAGTCTCCCAGCGTCAGTCGTTATTTCTTCCTTTAGCCTTCCCCCTACCTTTGCCTTTGGTCTTAGTCTCTGGCCCTCATGTCATCACTTGGACCCATGAAGAGACGCTGGATTGAGGCTCATGTTGCTTAATAGTTCAGCGCCTTTATGAGCTTTTCCACTAGCCTCAATTTGCAGCCGATTTGGACATTGGCAACCATTGATAATAATATATTGTTGATTAGAACTCTGAACCACGGTAAGACTGAGCTACTAAATAAGAGAAATAAGTAATCTTAAATTAATTTGAAAAGAGACAGCCCATCCGTTCTACTGCTCACCTTAGTGGCCTGTATCTAATAAGGACAGGGGGTTAAAGGGTCTTGGCATCAATTAAAGCACCATGTACTGTTCTTAAATACGCGCTGGTCTCGTATAAGCACCGTGGTTATAGGCTCGTTCTCATGAATGTGATGCAACTCACTGAAACCTAGTATTTTCTATATATTTCCAACCCATATACTTTTTTGCTCATTTCTTTTAGCCTATATGTTGCAAAGTATTTAGTTCTACCAGAATATATATAGTCTACCATACCCCTGTATCTTATTATGCCCATAATATGCCCAAAAGTGACCCAAAGTTGACGTTTTCTGACCATAAATGGGCTTAATTATGATTTTTTTTAAATCTAACAGGTGTATTGGGGTTATTCATGTCTTGAATCATTGCACAATATTACTTGGCATCATTCTAAGTCAAAATCACATACATACACTTTATAAAGGTGGTACAGTTCACTAATAAGTGCTTTGACCTATATTCGCCTTTCTGACCTTTTTTTTTGTATTTTTTACTATCTTTAAATAGTTTCCCACCCCCCCTGCACATTATGATTTTTATACATGTTATACATGTTCCCTTACAAAGTCTAGCCCATGAGGCATTAGTTAGAAAAAGTAGCCTACTTATATCTGTCTTAAGTCCACGCACAGTGGGGCTGCAAAGATTTGTAACATATCTTTTTTTCACAGGGATCCTTTCTGACCACTTTTTATACCTGTAGTTGTACCATGCAGAGTTCTAGTACTTAACTAAGTATTATATTTGCATTTTGTGGGACCCTAGGGCCCTCAAATATAATCCAAAAATCAGGCCTCCCCAACCTGCACAAGGAACCCTCCTGGGGCCTTTCTGACCACTTTTCAGCCTTTCTAATCCGAAAATCGCCTTTCTGACCAGTTAGAAAGGCGGTCAGAAAGGCGATTTTTGTGACCATTTTTTTTACTAGAAAAGTAGACAGGGGTAAAGTTTGTGTTTTACTAAGAAGCATATTGATATGGCCTCCTGTTCGCATAGGTTGAAAAGAAAAAATATTCATAAAAATAGTATTAACCACCTGTATAACCTAAAAAACTAAATCACCTTTCTGACCAGTTAGAAAGGCAGTCAGAAAGGCGATTTTTCTGACCATTTATTTTACTAAGAAAGTAGAATGGGGATGCATCAGGGGTAAAGTTTATGTTTTACTAAAAAAGCATATTGATAAAGCCTCCTCTTAGCATATATGGAAAAGAAAAAATATTCATAAAAATAGTATTAACCACCTGTATAACCTAAAAAACAAAATCGCCTTTCTGACCAGTTAGAAAGGCAGTCAGAAAGGCGATTTTTCTGACCATTTATTTTACTAGGAAAGTAGAATGGGGATGCATCAGGGGTAAAGTTTATGTTTTACTAAAAAAACATATTGATAAAGCCTCCTCTTAGCATAGATGGAAAAGAAAAAAAATTCATAAAAATAGTATTAACCACCTGTATAACCTTAAAAACAAAATCTCCTTTCTGACCAGTTAGAAAGGCAGTCAGAAAGGCGATTTTATTTTATTTCAATGGTTTTATATAGTGTCAAAATAAGTTGGAATACTTTGATTCAGCAGCACAGTTACTTGACTAGTGAATAGGAACAAAAAATTAAAGTTATTACATTTAAAACTTACATATTATTGTATTTATTCTACATATGTGATATATAGACATAATAGAACAGTATTTTCGCCTTTCTGACCACTTTTTTACATATGGGTCAGATGAGAAAAACTTAATGGATTAAACTGCTATAGATTAAGGTTTTAATTGGATGATCAGATGACACAATTTGGTAATAGAATATTTTAAAAAGTCTGATTACATATATGACAGGTTTTACAGGAGAAAACTACAAAGTTTGGCAATATTTCAAATGGTTTAAAAAGCGGAAAAAAGAAGAAAATTCCATATTTAAAGGTGAGTGAGAAGAGATAATGGGATGCATGATATATAAAGTTTGGTGTTTCCTAGATTGGATAGTGGTATGGCTTATAATTGACTGTTAAAGAAATCAAAATAGGTAATGATTGATTGCCAGGAGGGTCAATAATTGATTAGGTACAAAGCATGGTCAGAAAGGCGAATTTGAATCATGGCAGTCCATTTGGAATGGTTGCCATGGTTACTGTATACATATTTAACAAAAACCACCTATTCAGTAGTGTCAACCCACACCTGAAAATAACCCATACTGAAGGAATTGACCATATTCTATATTTACTCTGACCACCCCCTCCTACATGAGTTGCATCACACTTGTGAGACTGAGCCTATAGGTGAATTGAAATCCTTAAGTGCACTGGCGCTTATGATACGGGGCAATACGCAATTGGGTGCAATGCATCCTCACCTAGACACACGCCCTCACAAGAGACTATCAGTTGATCCGGAATGAAGACATCGGCCCCCTTATCTCCTCACCCAAGATCAACGAAGCTTCTCCCTCCTGATGTTCAGCACGAGAACTAAAAGGCAGGAATTTGGAAAATGCAGGGGAGAAGCAAAATTTCCGAGGAAATTAAGTCCAAATATAATGTTTTACATGAGGCCAGTTGCAGGGCTTCTGTCTGGGGAAGTGAGGGATTCGAGGAAGTAAATGTTTGAGGAAGCTAGTGAGGGCCGACTGTACATGTGTACACACTTGTTCAAAGCTACTGAGGGCATTATTGTTGTATCTGACCTTCCTTGTATTGGCAATCCCAGCACTGTCACGCCCAACGCTGATACACTCCCTCTTAAAACTACCCAGAATACCTTGCAGACACAACCAGAGACAACTGTAAGATTGTCTTCTCCCAGCATGCCTTGGTCCAAATACCACGTCTCCAGAGGCCGACACTGTGAGCTATGCTGTGCTGACACCAGCTAGAAAAGTCCTTCCTTCCTCCCAAACTTTCTGCTTAACTCTTTAAAGCCCGTTTTTAGTCTTAAGTGACCATGCTGCATGCATGCTGACCCTTTGGGAGTGTATCAATATCATAGTCAGCATGATGCCTGAATGCAGCATCGGTCCATTAGGGTAGACTGACCTAAAGATAACCACGTACCATGAGATAACCCCCTCAATTTTGTAGTCATTCATTCATGATAAGCTTTGTTTGTGTGTATCACAGTACACTTTAAGTGATATTCTTTCCAGAAAAGGACAAATAAGTACAATACCATGCATGAATAACTACATAATTAAGGTGGACATCTCATGGTACGTGGTTATCTTTAGGTCAGTCTACCCTACTCCCTGCATGGTCACAACCAATATATATATACGGCCCTAAAGGGTTAAGCACATGCAGGTTGTACATTATGTGATTAAAAAAAAAGCGCCACTATCCATGTCCTGTCATTCTTTCTACATCTTCTTCCTTTCTCAGTGGAGGCTAGATCACCCTCACATGCATCTGTCAGTATAGGTTCTTCCATGGGTATGTTTTTGTCATCAATATTCCCATAATTGTATCACATTCTGCAACTAGACTACTCCTCTATCATTGTCTCTATCTCTTTAAGATTATAAAGTATTTCATCCTTTCCATCTTCTAACTGTTCCCTTCCTGCGGAGACACCCATGTCCGAATACCTGTCACCCATCCCAATCAGAACCCAATTTCCCACCATCCATTCCAGCGCAAAATGGCCACCGCCGCTCTCATCCTCATCCGGGGATATTCTCACGAGATCTCACGAGATAGTGCGAGAATTTGCGAGACAGGTGAGGCCCAGTGCTCACCAAGCAGAAAGTCCGCACGTTGACAGGTCTATCAGTGGCTTTACCTTGGCAACCCATATCTGGGGGGAGAGTGGAAGCCATATCTGAGCACTGCAAGATGGGTCTGTGAGGAGTGGCGCAGTGAAGACAGGGCGGGGGGAGGGGGAGTGCTGGGGAAGCTTGGGGATAAAGGTACAAGATTTAGTTGATTAATTGGGAAGCCGTTGGACGTCAACGTTACAATATGTTTTCCCTGGACCTCCAATTACTGGAGGCTTGGAGGAGTGGAGTGGTGGAGGAGAGAAGGGGGAGGAGGAGGACTACCACCCAGACAGTGCGGTTAAAAACAACAAACTAGACTACCAATCTTGGCCCCTGATGAGGCATTCTGAGTCAAGGAATTATTTCATTACTCATTGAAGGAAGCCAAAGTAGGTGAATGAATGGGCCTTATATTGCATTAATTATAACATGTATATATGCATCCATGCAGCTCAAACCATTGCTGTTAATTCTATTATACATAAGTCTATAATTCAATTTTCAATTTACTCTTCCACATCTCCATTCTTCTCACAGTGGGTGAACATGCACTTACTAAGAGTAAGACCCTTAAGTGACGAAGTGATGGCTTCTTGAAAGCAAGCATACAGCGATACACCTTGGAGAAATACTATATTAATTAAGGTATTATTACCCTTTCGTTGCCTTCTTTCTAGTTTCCACGTTACAGTTTCTGATCCCTTTCCAATTAACCTATGCTGTGATTTCTCTAGAAACTAAACACCAAATGTCTCAAGGAAGGCCCAGTGGTAACGATCAGTGTATTACCGTGATCCGATTCCATGGGTCACTTCTTCAGCAATGTGGGAGATCAGGCGATGCCCTGGTTGGTGACTGTGTATGTTAAATCTCACATCTAAAAGTCCCCTATATCTCTTCGAGCATAGGATTGTACATACTGGACTCTATATATACTGAGATCCATACACTGTGGCCCTACCGATCATGTGGTATCTCGTTCTAGTGTCTAATGTGCCCTAAGGTCAGAAAGAAGCACACCTATAAATAACAATGCTTTGCCTCCCCAGGTTTGCCTCCTTCTTCAATTTGTGATTTGATGCCAAAACCCGCTGGGAGTACCTCCCACATCACACCCCACCCCTCTGACATAATCCAAGAATAGATCACTTCCATAGCCCTTTACTGGCAGCATAGTGCTTTAATGCCCTTAGTCATCATGCATGCCTTGCCAGTGCTGCATTCATGCATGATGTCGACCTTTAGAAAGTGTATCCACCCTGTACGGTTCGCACAATGCTCGGTACATATAGCAAAGGTGGGTCACTCTCTATGAGATAATTCATGAATTATGACGATAACGGGTTTAGCACATTTAAACACTACGCAGCCCTTCAAGGGTTAAAAACCTTTCCCCATTTGCCAATATGCACCAATTATTATACCACTGATTTACAGCGTCTCCAGGGCTGCTTCCCTTCCCTTCACTTTAACCCTTTATAAGCAGCATCGTGCTTTAATATCCTGTTGTCGTCATGCTACATAAATACAGTATACTGGTAAATTCATGCATCATACTCTGGGGTTGCTACACTCTTCCAGGGTCTGCACGATGCACTAGTGCAGCGCTGGCGAGTCACTCGCCAGTGCGGTGTTGATGCATCATAATGACACATGATTCACACCAAACACTGAGCCATCTTGCTGCTCTTAAAGGGTTAGAACGCGCCAGTTTTACTATTCATTACTACTGCCTCCGCACTCGCCTTGAAAATTTATCATTTCCCCCCGGTAGCCATCAGGCGTCCATATGAAGGCGAATCACTGCAGCGGCAATCATTATGCGACACCTTTCTTACGCCCTATAAAAAAGCGACTCGGCGAGATTTATGATTGTGCGACCTCACCGCAGGGGGTTCCCCTGGTGCTATTTTTAGTCCTGATGGGCATCCCCATTTGGATCCCAATCATTAAGCCTGCGGCCATAAGGGAGTAGTCATTTGATAACAAAGGGAAGGGTCTTGTATTCATTTAGGAGGAGACCAATATATGTGGGGTACCAAATATTTGGGAGAACGGATAATTATGTGGGGGACCAAAATATCACCCCAATCGAATAATGCAATGAGTGAACTGCTGAAAATATATATAGAAAGAGCACTAAAACAATATGGACAATCTGGGGGAAAATACAGGACACGTCATGAGAGGGGAGGGGCAAAATATGCATATTGTAAAAAATGGACCGTTCTGTGAGTGTGCGAGTGGCTCGGCCCGTAATTAGCTGCGGGGTCCCGTTATTAACCCTTTAAGGGCGGCATAGTGCTTTAATGTGGTGTGCCCTTTACTGTCATGATGCGTGAATGCAGCCCTGGGGAGTAGCATCGTGAAACACGCTGACAGGCATACGGGGATGATACACTCACCAGGGGTCAGCATGATGCTGACTCGCTATGATGCATGCATAATACCCTGGGGAATATACTCGCCAAGGCAGTATCATGCCGATGACGATGCAGGCGAAGTATACCACTATTCCACTATTCGACCATCATATGGTTAATAATCTAGTATAAGAAAGAAGAAACACCAACCCCAATGTCTAATCAGCCGATGAGGGCTTTGACTTCTGAAATGAGTCTTGGATCCCTCGCTAGGCTTAAACCTTTAAGGGCCGCTTAGTGTTTTAATGCCCAAATCCTTTTATTATCACGATACACGAGTGCAGCACGGGTGATCTCTCTCGCCAGGCCAGCTTTCCTGCATCATGCTTACCCTTCGGGAGTGTATCAATCCAGCAGGATTGATATGACACTTAAATACAGTACTGTTGAGTTACTCGAAGGACCACAATGCCAACAAAGGGCCTGCGACATTAAAGCACCACACAGACCTTAAAGGGCTAAAAGCCAACATTCTTTTGCATTATCTGACGAGTCAGCGGGTTCTGTAGGTGTAAATAACAAGTTAGTAAGGCAGCTTGCTCATCCAACATGACCTTGCCATTTCGGAGGGATTTCGACCTCGCCTATAGGCCAATGCATCAAGAAAGGGTGACTTTTTGATAATAACGTTGGGTTTATGTTGGTTTCAGGAGAATTCCCAGAGCATTGTTTGCAATAGCTATAATATTTGCAAATGTTTCATATCAGGAGATTCATAGGACAAATAGCTTAAAATAGAATGCATGATTTTAAAGTTAGATTTACATGTTTGTCGGTCACACTTCAGAAAATTGTTCAAAAGTTTTATCAACAACGTTTTGGAAAAGTCCTCCTTTTTTGCTACATTAGTCTATAGTTCAGTGATACCTTGTATGCAGCCAATGTTAAAAACCCGGCTAAACGTAATACTGCATAATCTTGAAGAAGGAACCCCGTCTGAAATAATCGGGAAGGATTATGTTATACG
Organism: Harmothoe impar; assembly: GCA_947462335.1. NCBI lineage: Eukaryota > Metazoa > Annelida > Polychaeta > Phyllodocida > Polynoidae > Harmothoe > Harmothoe impar. The sequence continues at coordinate 38,017,770 of OX381720.1, forward strand.
AGATCGATAAAGATCTGCCATAAAAATGCAAACAGCTATACTTCTTCGTAGGTGTAAAATAATATTGCCTCTATTAATGTGTGTTCTTTTTTTCATCAACATTCCCGAGCATACAATTCATTGAAATTCAAATAAAACTGAAAATGTCAGGGATTTGGACTATTGGAGTATTTCAATATTGGTTAGAGGAGACATCTGAAGCCATATGAGAAGCCATGCGAAAACGATGATGCATGCAGCCCAGCATGGGGGTCCTTTCTGCTTGCCTGTCAATCAGTATGCAATGATTGTGTCCAATTTCCACTCCCGACTCCCACATAAAGGGTATTATTAAAGGCTACATTTACAGCTATTCTGGACTTCTGGGCTTCTTGCTGCTAGCCCCTGGAGGCGTGTGTAGGTTGAAGTGTAGGATGGGTTGGTCTCAGATTGACTGCAGTCCGTATAATGATTGTTTAACTCTCTAAAGGCAGCATCATGCATTAACACATCATGCATTTGTCAATCTGATGAATTCAACATTGGTGAATTACTCACCGATACCAACCAAAGTGCATTGTCCTTAGAAGCACAACTTCACCCATCCGCCCTATATAAGGGCCAGAGTACAGCTCCTAGCTCCACTCCGACTGTAAGCAGTAAGCTGAACATTGCGTCTTTAATCCATCAAAGACGCATGTCACTAAAGATGACATTTGTCGTCATGATGCACCAATGCAGCCCCGGCCAGTAACTCACCGGTGCTACATTAGTGCATCATGCTGAATCTTCGGGAGTGTCTCAACCCCGTAGGGTCGGCATGCGAGTTACTCGCCAGTACTGCATGCATGCATCATGGCAATCAAGGGAATGATGCATTAACGCATCATGCCGCCACATAGGGTTTACGGGTTACATAGACTGGGGTGAGTAGGTAGAACTTACTCCGCCACCCCCCCCCCCCCCCCACCCACCGACTACTATCATCAATCAGGTAGCATCAGGTATGCATTGCTGCCCGTCCCCGGGTGCCCTGTAGGAGGGGATCCACAGGGGCCGACTGTCTCCGATACCTACCCACACACTCAGGGACATGGCCACTAGATGATGGAGCTAGCTTCTAAGTATAAGGCAGTCAAGATCTATGGCGGAGCTTCTTCTTTGTGTGTCTATATATCTATATTTTAATGTGTTTTAATGTGCCTGTGGTTACTAACCTCTACTTTGACAACTTAGAGTTGTGGGTGCATTAACCCTCATGTGAAGACATGGAGATAGGACTTCTTATCTGTACCGATGATATTTCCCACATGTATACACGCTATCATGTTGCTTTTCAGTATCCTAAACTATCAATATCAATGAAAACATATCCCGGAAACCTTTGCACCCATAAGGTCTACCTAAAAGGGCATACTTTACTGTATCAGTAGCATGACATATGGTTAGAAGCATAAGCAGCCCAGGCTACACCCTGCCCCAGCTGGGCTGAACCTTCCCTAATCAAATAGCTGCCTCCTCCATGGACCCCTCCCCCCACCCCCCCCCCCCCGGTCCCGCCCTAACCCTTTAAGGACGGTATATAGCCTCAAGGTAACACTGTTATATGTACCCAGCCAGTAACTTGCCAGCATTACATTGCCTTATCAAGCCCACCCATGGGGAGTGTATCAACCCCCATAGGGTGTGTATGTGATGCATGAATGCAGCCCTGGTGAGTACCCTACCAGGGCTGCATTCATGTAACCTGACGACAAAGGGCCCACCACATTGAATTTGAAGCACGGTCTGTCCTCAGTGGGTTAACCCACCTACCTGCCGGCCCCACCTATCTCCCAGCACGGTTACCATAGCAACCACGGATCCCTAAACCTGGAGGCAGGGACCAAAGACGGAGGGTGGGGGGGGGGGGGGGTAGATATATATCACGGGAGGGAATGATCCATAAAGGGGACTAAGGGAAGGTGGGTTGGAGGTGTGCCACCGCATAAGAGGCTGCATGCCACACCCCTGTCGTGTGATCTATAGTAGAAGTTAAAGGTGGGTTGTGGTGGACGAACCCTGGGTATCATCTTTCCCACCTGAGGCTAGGCCTTTGTACATTGTTCAGGACCCCGGGAGGGCTATGTTAGTGGGGAACATTAACTTATAACATACAGGTATCTTCGTATAAACATGTACTATATACATAAAATGTAGAGTGTTATAGTGTACTTATTTACATTACTCTTCAATAACATAATAATATAGAACATAATTGAATCAATTTAGGCGAATTTGATCCAGTACCCCGTCTCCCATCTATCGTTATATCTGAGAATATAACATCCGTGAACTTTGTCCCCATCCAAATCAAAGAACAATTTATTACTTTGTTTCCAGGTAAGGTTGCAGAAATCCATATCAAGGACAACATGACCACCCTTTCCTTATTGCCACCACAACATCTGGTTACATGAATGAGTTAATTAAGATATCAAGACTATGAGGTCAATTTATGGGGAATTTAAATTCAAGCTGTGGTCCATTTACTGTTCAACGAGATTTTGGAGCCATATTTTAACAAACCGGTTCTGATCACAAACACTTTACAGCATACGTACCCTATATGACCCCTACCCGGCCCCACCCCCTTCTGGTCCCTACCCCACTTCTGATCCCCCACATTAATACATCAGCTCCTATGATCCTCCTCCCCCATATATGTCACCATGTCCCCACCACTAGACCACACATACTACAGACCCTCCCTGCAGGAATTGGACAAATTTTACACAAATTCCTTGTGGTAATTAACCTCATATTTCTAATACACGCATGGCAATATGGCCTTATTTTGATAATAATATCGATATCCCATCACCTACATGTCCGGCAGCTAATCATACTATAGTGCAACGTTCAATATGAACCATTTATGGACTAAATACCAGATATTTGATATGTAGGGGCACCTGAACAGCAAGAGCGGTGAACCCTAGTTTTATTGACACTGATTCTTTAAGAATATGGCACTAACTCACTTCCATACTCTATAGCTGCATTTGGTGGGTGAATGTGTAGATGTGTCTGTGTGTGTGGATGGGTGGTAAGTATGTGCAGGTGTGTGGCATAGTGTCTGGGAGACTTCAGGAGGCACCACACTAAATTCCCTGTGACAGGATCCCCTTAATGTCACTACCTGCATCTCGTGTAGGGGGGGGGGAGGGGGTGTAGATGGGGGGTCCCCATGTCGCATGTCGATTTTAAGAAATGGCCATATGTCACCTGTCACTTAAATCTCCATGTCCCATGTCGCCTATATAAGAACCTGTCCTGTCCCATGTCGATTAAAAACACCTTATATCACGTCACTTATATGTTCCTCCTGTCACTAATCTCCATGTTGCATGTCGATCTTAAGAAATTGCCATGTCGCCGTGTCAAATTTAGCTATCCACCCCCATTCGTGCATCACATAGCCCTGCTGGTAGCTGCTACATGTAGTAGTAGTGGTGGTAGTAGTAGTAGGTGAAAGACCAGAAATAAACATATAGTAAACTACATCACTCTCTGAGCTACGCAACATGCTGGAGAGGGGTCAACATTTTTGAAGCCCTCTCCGCCTCAAATACAGCCTCCTCCCCCCTGCTGTTAAATAACGACCATTGCCAAAAAGCAAAACCGTTCTTCACGTCTGCCAAACCGACCTGTAGCAGCTAAAATTGTCAGCATACAAAATTTAATGTAGTCCTAAAAACTAGAATTACAAAAATACAATCATCCAAAAATCATGGCATGAATGTGACCGGACGTGCCAATAAAACATCCCAGGCTGCCCAGACTCCAACCTGACGCCTTAAAGAGCTCGTGACACGCCGCCTGACCCCCGGGTCATGACCTCTCTGACCCCAGGCCGAGGTGCGGGGCTTGTGACGTCATCAGGGTGTCAGGCGGTGTCTCTGGTGGTGAGGGAGGGGGTATGATGGTTGGATCGGCGGAGATCGTGTCCCCTGGGGGAGGTGTTCTTAGTGTTAGGCTAAAGTATGTCTAAAGGATATTGACCTTGTTTCTGGACATTTCTTCTCAGGCCAGCTTGGGTTTGCAGGGCTTCCCCAGCCAAATGTAGCATGTCGTATGCATCTCTGTGCTCATTTCCTGTAGCAATAACCTAAAATAGCACATTTTAGCCTGTATTTGGTCACTGTTTAAGCCACCGTATTGGATTATGTTGATGTCATAATGGACGATAATAATATTGATTGTCAAGAAAGCATCTAAACTCACTGGATCAATTAGACCTTTTCATAGAGTATATTGTATAAAAGTCAAATACATGCCGACCAGACATTAATTCATAAGAAAATACGAAATCTAAGATTAGCACTCTGTTTACTGAAGATTTCTTATCCAAGCGTTTAAGACTAAGAAAAATATGTGTTGAAAAACAGGTCCGAATAAAAAAGAGTGGGTCGATATCTCCATTGCTATTATTCTTTTTCTTTTTTTTCGAAAGGACCAGAAATCTGTTTCTTTTGGAACTAATGAATCGGAGTTGCAGAAAGCTCTCAGACATCCCCTTCATGCTTGGAGAGTGACCGTTACCAACCTACCAGAAGAAGTCTGCAGACAACATTTTCTTGCCACTCTTTTTTCTCAATGAAAACCTTTTTATGCGGCGAGAAAAAATCCAAACGCATTGATATCAAAGACTTCATAAAGCTGGTACACTGCTGGACAGCCCTCACTCTCCGAGTAAACATGAGCAAAAAATGAGATTTCTTTACTTTAGTTTATGTCCCTGTTTTATGCAGAAATGGTGAGACGCCCTCAAGGACTTTTTTTTTCTCTTCTCCACATCTCCTTTCCTACATTTCCTTTTGCAATAACCATCTTCAAAGTCAGGTCTGAGTCAATTGTAACAGGAATGCTTTGTTGAAATAAATGATGTTGGGGATCAACCGTTCTAAAAAGCACTGGTGAACGAAAAAGCCTAAGGGTATACATTGTCCAATGCATTTGTACCACTTGAAAAAGCCCCCGTCCCCCGACGAAGCCCCCCCCCCCCCCCCCAGTTCAAGACATAAGGCCCATCTCTGTATCCAGTACTACAGTGCCAGTAGTGCCCTTTACAAACCGACATCTCCATATACTACTCACATTCCCAACCTCCCCTACTACGTTATATATAGAGAAGTCTCTCCTTCAGCAAACTGCAAGGCAGGATATTGATACGGCATCTTGTTATTGTACACTACAGGTGTAGAACTAGATGTAGACTGCTTGCCATAGAAGAATGGCTAACATCGGACCAGGCTTCGTAGGACAGTACATAATATATCTATATACAAAAGTAACACTGTACGACTGGCTCATTTTCCAAACCAGTCTCTATGCATTGCAATACATGTAGTAGCAGCTTGCTTACGTAGCTTATGCATGTTCTGATTGATTTCTTCACTTAGGATAGAAGCAAAATTCTCGATATTCTGAAAGCTGTTCAATGTCGTCTTTGCTATAATGTGAGAGGGAATATACTCTAACCAATTTGAAAAATACGTCCAAAAGCCTACTACATACCGGCAGTTATACTCTGTCGAGATGGGTGGCAGGGATACTTTAGTACCCTCTAATACCGTGGGAGCGGGATAGAGTAGACTTAATGACATTCCTTCACAACTCCTTCAGGTACTAAACATTTCATCTGAGATTGATTCTGAATTGTCCATGGTTTGCGTGATCCGACTGCCAAGTCTAACTCTCATACACTTTAGGCTGTGTACACCGCCTTCTCCCAACACGCATACCTTTAAAGATAACTCTGGTTTGCCAGCAACCACATGGTGGCATGCGCCAATGGACACGTACAATTGACTAGGGAAAATGAGATAACGAGAAACAAGGAGACAGAGACAGATCGAGACAGTGAGAGAGATACAGAGAGGCATAGGGAGAGACAGGGACACAGGGAGAAACAGAGAGACAATGACAGAGAGAGAGAGAAACAGGCAGACAGGGAAGGAGATAGAAACAACCAGGGACCACATCCAAGTACCACCTGTAAAACGGGGTTATGAGAGAGCATCTATAGATGGGTGTTATTGGCACAGGTATATAAACACACATAAACCTTTGATGGTGCAAGCATATTATGCACACCCACAGCCTGCTGATATGTGTGTGCTATGGTAGAGGGAGGGGCTGGGGGCAGGAAGGGTTGACTTTTTATCTGTGACTCTCTCATCTTACATTGCTGTCCCCACTTTGTCATGTGACCAAACCTTGCCTGCAGCTACATACGGGTATTTACCCAGCATGCCACACGCTTCTCTTCCTGTAACAGGAATCAACACTCTCCAGGCAGAAGTTTTAGTTTATATCTAGTAAGGTATTGACTACACCTGTGCTGTGGAAGTATGTTTAGAGCTCTTGTTGCCAAGTGACTTTGCTGCACCGGTTATGCTCTCACTCAGCACCGAGTTACTCATTGGTGTGTTGAGTTGCTCCTCTTTGATATGGGTTGTGCTATAAACAGACTGGTATACTGTTGAGGTGCTACATCTGTCTGCCTGTCCTTATAAATTATATCCATTGCAGTATTCCTTTTTGTCTCTATTATGTCTGGCTGTCACTTTCATTCTATCTTTCTTTCTATATTCTTTCTGTTACTTCCTGTCCCTTACTTCCACCCCTATCTCTACCCTCTCCTTCTCTATACATTTTTGTGTGTGTCTCTCTTTTATCCTCCTCCTCTTCTTCTCTTTCTCTCTTTATGAGGCTAGCATGATCACGCTGGTGACCGTGGATCGTGTTAGCCTTGGTTGTGAACCACATAAATAAACAGCTGAACCCACATATTGAGGGTTAAAGTTAAGTGTAACAGGAAACTGACCAAGGTTCAACTCTACCTCCTTCTATTCTCGGAAGGCATTCCTCAAGACAAATTGTGAAAACAAACAAACCTTGTTGTTGGCTTGGATGTCAAGGGCCTGGCATAATTAACCCACATTGAGGCTGAAAGAGGCAGTGTCTGTGATGTGGTACATTAAGGATGTCTGTTCCACATAAACCCTTTAAAGGCGGCACTCATGCATCATGCCATGGTCTTCATGATGCATAAATGCAGCCCTGGCGAGTAACTTGCAAGTGCTACATTCAAGCACCATGCCGACCCCACGGGATTATTTCACTCTTGAAGGGACTGCAGGATGCACCAAAGCAGCACCGGTGAGTTACTCGCCGCGGATGCATTGGTGCATCATGATGACAAATGTCACATCTTAGTGACATGCCGTCCTTAAAGGGTTAAAGTGCCACGCCCTGCAATAAGTGGTAGTGTTTACAGAAGGTGCCAATGTGCTGGTGACAGCGGCAAGTGCTGCACTGGATGTTAACCACCCACCCAGCCCTATTACAATACTATACACACGTACAGGAACCAGCTGCCACGGTAAATACTGCAGTACCATTGACTTAACCAAGGGAGGTCATATTTCACCCCCCCCCCCTCCCTGTTGATTAACCCACTCCTGTATTTCACGGCATTTTAAATCATTAAAACTGAAGATTTAAACACTGGAAAATACCTTTTTCAGATCAAGTAAGTTTAATTCGCCTCGTGAAATAACCCCTAGTGGGTAACTTTACTCGTGAACCCTTGTCTATGGACCTTTGAGAATAGCTTGATGCCTTCCTGTACATTTGCTGTCATAGTCCAGGCAATAAGTGCATGCCATTGAAGGAAGTGTGATCGTTTCAAGTCCATCAGCATAATGGTGTTCTGTACATTATTTAGACGTTCTGTATGTTAAGATGCACCAATACTTCACTGGCGCAAAACCCGATGGAACTTTATCTTGGTATAATGCTTATTCTTCGTGTTTTTTAACCCTGTAGGGTAGGCATAATGTATGAATGCATTCAAAATTCAAGTTGAAAAAAGGTCATTGTGCATTTTTATAGCATTTAAGGGGTTGACATCATGTATTGGATAGACCCTTGGGCAAATCCCATCCATTATTTAATTTGATTAAGCTAAACACATAAATTGGCATCTCCAATTGACACAATAATTATAGTCACAGATTATTTGCGTTAGGTTTTCTTTATGAGGTTGGGCATTAAGGAATTAAACTATGTGGTTTAATTGCTTTACCTACTTTAAAATAGGTTAATTCACTCAAACCTTTTAGTAGGCCAATGTCCTGACTTAACCCCCAGAAGGTTTCTGTTTACGAACACATTTAAAACACTAAGAGATCTAGGTCAGGCATCAGCTCCAAAACCCCCTCTGTCCTAATTCAGCATTGAGTAGGGCCTCGGGGACGATCCCACAAATTGATTTTGAACCAAAGAGATAAACATTTTATCTGGATGATTTTATCACTGAACATTCCGTTGTAGCAATACTGGTTCAATTGTAATTGATATCAAAATGTTGGTCATACAAACAACCCCCCTCAAGAGCCGTCACTCCACTCGCTCCCCTTTCAATAATAGTGCACCCATAGAAGCCACATGTCAGCCCTTCCCCATGTATACACAAACATGCCCTGCCCCAGGACGTCTCGACATGCCCCCAACATGGCCCCTTCACATGTCAAGTATCGATACTGACCACCAGCCTCCTACATGTGACCCACATGTAGCCCCCTGTGGTACCCTACCACGACAGCTCACACGGCACAGCCGGACGTCCCCATGGTGGTGCCTTGACCTTGCATTTCTCTCATAGTTTTAAAGCAGATATTTCTCTTTCTAAGACTGAAGCTAATTTTTCAAAAGTGTGTTTCAGGAAACCCGACACAAGCTTCAAAATAAGGCTGACCCGAAGCATTCTTTTGGAATTGTATTTTCTTTATTCTTTTAATATTCATGATATCTAATCTCAGCAGAATTTTGGTTTGAAGAATAAGCCCCCACTGATTCCAGTGTCATAATTTATTGTCTGGCCTCAGGAAATTACTTTCTGACAAAAATATCTAACAATTTCACGACATTCCTAGGTATTGGGAGGAATCAGTGAGTCGACCTAACGATCCGCGAGTCCATGTGGCGGTTCGTAACTCATTCCCGGCACTCTATTGAAACTTCTTTTTTTTTAAAGAGAACAATTCGGCATAGTCAACATATCCTTAAGTTTTAGACCATGCCTTAAACATTTTTATTTGCCTAATCTCCAGTCTGTACTATATAGTACCTTTAAGGATTATTTTGATGGAGGCCTAACGTTGGTGTCACAGAACTTGTGAGGGGAACATTTAAAGGCTGATGGATACTGGCATTTTAAGACTATGAGGGAAATAGATATCAAGGCACCGATTTGAGTAAGGCGTTATTTGCACCCGGCAGCACAGGGCTCTCCTCCAGTGACCACAGCGCCATCTGCAGGGTGTTTCCGGAAACTGACACCAGATGGCGCCTCAGGGCACCTGTCAGAGCACGTGACCTGTGGATGCCACCCCACGTGACCTCACGTCACCCTCAATGCTGGGACTAAAGTCTGTATGGCGACTGCTGTAAGGGAGACTGCCACTTGTGTGTGTGTGTGTGGGGGGGGGGGGGGTCCTACAGGGGGATAGGGAAGGGAAAGACAGGGGACAGAGGAGATGGAAGGGAGGCGTTGTGAGAGAGAGTCAGATGCGATGCAGAAGAGCACATTGAGAGGAGGAGAAGTAAAGGGAAGGCAGAAGGGGAAGGGGCAGGAGAATGGGGAAGAAGGGGGAGATGCGGGAGAGGAGGAGAGATAAATGGGGGGCGAGAGTGAGGGAATGAGGAAGAGGACGAGGGAAAGGGGAGAGATAGAGAGAATCAACAGGAAGAACATGGGAAGAAGAAAGAAACCCGGGTGCCCAGCACTTGGAGAGTAGGGTTAAGATGACAAGAACCAGTTGCCTATAGGCCCTAGGGGTAGGGAGCTACTCTCTCAGATACAGGTGGCCCGTTTTCTTCACACCTAAATATAGTTCTGCACCCACACAGAGCTGCTCATTGAGTGCCTCAACATACCCTCAACCCGACCCACTTTTATTCAAATGGGTTTTCGAAATACCTCACTAAGTTAATCATATTTTGAAGCGCTTTAATCTGATTTGTTAATGATTTCATTATTTTTCATAAGATATCGTTGTTAAATATATAGCTCACTTGAAGGGCAATTCAAATATTATTAACCTAATTGATCCAATTAACCAAATTCATCCCAATATATGTATTACTCACTTAATCCCGTTTAAAGTGTTCACTAACTATAAACTTTGATGTTCTATTAATTGTGTTCATTTAAAAGAAATGTTAATTTCAAATGTTGGTCAGGAAATGATGATAAGAGTGTATGCATGTGTCTCAACCTATGAATGTCATGATGCCTCAATACCTTATCTTCATTTGCCATCGTGATGCATGCGTACAACTCTGATGCGCTGCATCCATGCATCATGTCAAACATTCTGGATGGAAACAACCCTTGGTCGATATGATCGATTAAGTAGCAAAGCGTTTCACAATTTCCTTCTTATGTCAGACACTTTGCTAGACGCAATTTGAAGTTCATAGAATTACAAATTCGACTATATAAATAGCTTGGTATTGTATTACCGCATATATACGGCATCCATTATCAGATACATATACCGAGAACTAATTGAGTGGATAGTGGATTGTTCGCGTTGAGATCTCACATTACTGGCTTGACGATGGTAATTATAGCAGTGTGTCGTCTACAATAAGACATATATGATGCAGAGTCATTAGAACTTCTCCCATAGGCAACGGCACGTCCTTTCTGATAGTTTAACATTTTACGGACCGCATGGTGCTTCAATGTAATATACCCAGCGACTCTACTCTCGAGCGCTGCATGCATGCATCATGAATGCCTACCCTTCAGTACTGTGTCATAAACACAAACCCATAGAGTAGGCCTGATGCTTGAATGCAGCACTGGTAAGTCACTTGCCACGGATACATCATGACGACAACAGGCATTGATAGATTTAAGAACTATACGACCTTTTAAGTTTATATTTCGCGCCTTTCTGGTTTTTATAATGGTGCGGGGCGTATATTCTTAATCCTATCTGAATATGTGAAGCATAGGAAAGAAGCAGGAGAGATTCAGTAGATGGCAGCTGGTTGAAACATTTAGTGCTCCTGACTGGAATTAGGGGAATGTGTGTGAAATGTATGTTTATTTCTTATCATCATTTTTGTTATTTAATTGCCATACTCACAGTGCATAAAGCCTAAAAGGGTATATGTCTGCTCAATAGGTTCGGGATGATGCCTGGCATGATGCACGAATGCAGCATTGACCGGTTCCTCATATGTGCTGATTTATGCATCATTTCAACAAAGGCGCATCACATATTAAATCACTATGCTGCCCTATGAAAGCTTGACCAAGTTCATGTAATGTAATTTTACAAGTCTATAGCTCAGTGTCCATTCACATTTCCCACAACGATTCCTGCCATCCCAGCCATTTGTAGGGCACCATGTCCAACCCACTCACCAAACACAAACTAGCCTGTCACATAACCCCAGGGCCATGCCAAAACATCTGCTTGGAGACCGACGCGAGACGGCTTATGGGAGGCACTTCCGGTAGTTTAGTGTGTTGCCCCCAGGGGTAGCGTCAGAGGCACCTGTCCGTATCCAATCACAGAGGTCGTTCTAAAAGAGATTCGGCCTATCGGGTCAGACATGAGAGGAGTGTGTTTATTGGCTGTCAGGGATTCTAGACCAGATAAGGTGGCACTAAACAAATTCGGGTGTTCAACGTGCCTCAAGTGTTTTGAACCGATTTGGTGGAAATCCAGAGAAACCAGATAAAGTACTTGCCTTATACATGCTTACACTTTGAGTCTATGGGTGAGCTAAAGCACTCAACTCAATAGGTCTTCCGTACATCACTGGTTGTACATAAGTCCTTTATGTCAGCAGTCATTCTTATTGTACATTATTGTTTGATTCCATACAATCCTCTGAAAAAGGGGACGAGTAACTCACCCGCACGGCATCATACCCATATTTCTAAAGTGTGCATAGGGTCGACATGATGTCAGACTCGCTCAACCAGCACCGTTTTCTCGCCAAAAGGGCTCCAAATGAGACTGGTGGAAATGCTATCATCTAGATTGTTGCTTCCTGTCAGGCTGTGCACAGGAATTGGTGTACAGGACCTGAAGGCAAAATAGTCAAACAGGTTTTTATATGAGTTTGCCCAGACTATCTTATTATACAGTCGGGGCCTGAGAATGCGGCACTCCTTTATTCTAAGAATAGCCGGAATATTGTGAGCTGTTAATTATGTACACTAAGCTGAGGGTCCAGACTCCGCATGCAGTGTCAATGGTCGATTTTCAGAAATGCCATTGTGCCTTGTCGATTTTAAGATATATAGGTCTTATCCCTTGTGGCCAACCCCCAGCATTCTCTTGCCTCTTTGTCCCTAGGGTTTCCTTGTCGATTGGATGGGTCTGACCCCTATCCGGAGGGGGGGGGGGGGCAGGGAAAAGAATAGCTATTCCTTAGTTCCCATGTCTGCCACGATGATGCTGCAGTCGACGGATGCCACCACTACAATGGTGCAAAGAGTGCAAATCGGCGTCCACCAATGTCTCTTTAATATCTGGTAACGACATGTCTCTTATCCGTACATGTCTCTTATCCCTACATGACCCTCATCTGTATAATTACCTCCCTTATCCCCACATGTCCCTTATCTGAATATCTCCTCTTTTCCCTACATGTCCCTTATCTGTAAATGGTCCTTATTCGCTTATCTCCCAGTAAAATAGGGATGGACCTCTAAAATCGACAGGGCGACATGGCTGTTTCTTAAAATCAACAGTTGACATGGAGGTGAATGAGAAACGACAGGAGAAATTAAAAAAAGAATCAGAGGGTTAATGTTGTAGTTTCAGTCTTAAACCAGAAAGGGTTAATTCCAGTCTGAGGTTTAGACCAGATAGACAGACTGTGGTTTAGATCAGAAATAGCCTCACGCTTAGCTGTGGGAGACCGGAGGTTAATGCTATAGTGTCAGCTGTGGGAGATAGAGGGTTAATGCTATAGTGTTAGCATGTGGAAAAACAAAGTTACTATGCTTAAGTAATAGAATGGTCGTTCTCCACACCCCGTGGAGAAACTGATTCACATTCTCCATGGAGTGATTCTCGATGACGACGTCCCTTAAATAGCTATGAAACCAATCTTTGAATATTGTTCTTGAATATAATTTATCAATAATTATATGAAATTAACACAGAGATCCACTCTAATCAGTCTGAATTTCTCGTTTCTCCACTTGTGGTACCTTGGATCATATCACACTCGGCTCAGCCTCATGTGATATGATCCAAGGTAACACTCGTGGAGAGACCTGTCAGTCAGACAGATCATCATGGACCTCTGTCTATGTCTCAGGTGTGGGAGACAATGCTACAGTGTCAGGTGTGGGAGACAGGGGGTTAATGCTATAGTCTCAGATGTGGGAGACAGGGGGTTAATGCTATAGTCTCAGATGTGGGAGACAGGGGGTTAATGCTATAGTCTCAGATGTGGGAGACAGGGGGTTAATGCTATAGTCTTATGTGTGGGAGACAGGGGGTAAATGATTTAGTCTCAGATGTGGGAGACAGGAGGTTAATGCTATAGTCTCCTGCAGGTGTGGGAGACAGGGGGTTAATGCTCTAGTCTCAGGTGTGGATCAGGGAGGGTTAAACAAGTCTCAGGTGCGTCTTGTGAGGTATGGCTGGCCTCTACAGTACGCTAGGGGTAGACCTGATGAGGTCAAAGGTCACAGCAGAGGAGCAGGAGAGCAGCTCAGTCTTCAGGTGTATCTAGGTCACGCCGACAGAGGGCGTTCAACTCCTGAGCCGCTTAGAACAAAGCTGCTTATTCCTTACAAGTAAAAATGGAAGCTTCTATAATTATAGATCCTCAAAAAAGATTATGGTCGTAATAAAGCAATAGTGATCCAAGAGGTGTTTCTGCCTCTAAATGCCTTACTTTTTGATGATTTAGAGACATTCAATGTTCATATACGATAATATTTAGGGAAATAAACTGATAAAGATGAAAGGATATTTTTAATGTCAGGCTAGGGAATATTGCAAATACTGATTTGAGGACAATTTAAAGAACTGGGAGACCCAGACTGGTTATGGGCACCTGATTTACAATCGGGATTCGTTATGAAACTGCAAAGTGCAGTATGAAAGATTACATTGGGATTGTTTTCAGGACAGACAATGAAAAAACAAACATTTCAAATGAGAGAAAAGCAAGATTTGAGTAAAATTAGTAGTAAGGCCCCATTTTAAGCTGGTAATTGCGGCAGACGGTGGAGGTGTTGGGGTAATGCCCTCCATTTGTGGGCTGATTAAGTATTAAGGGGCTGGGAGAGTGGGTCAGGGCGTCTTTTGTTTATTAAGACCTCTCCTTCTCCCCTTGTCCCTGCCACAGAATACTTTAGTGCTGCTCCAAGATGTGCTCAAGTATTGCATCTTGGTAATGGGAGGGTAAACCCATCTAACGAGACTGTATGATTAAAATATATATGTATAGACCGTATAGAAGAAAGGTATAGAAATGGAGCTGTGAAGAAGAGTGCGTTTATTATACAACATTCCCTCTGTAATAGTTCTTATGTTTCTAGTGCATCTACTCCTCAAATGTCTCCCCTCATCCTGACATAAGCCTCAATAATTCTCTTATCAATTTCTAATGCTTAACACAATTATAGTTCCGTAAGATTTCCTGAATTGCTCCATTCCTGTTCTCCTCCCGCTCCTTGCATCCAATACCTTGTCAATGCCTTTCATGAGCTTTCATGCTGACCCCCTCCCCTATCAACCAACACCACCACCACCCAACCTCCCACTCCCTCTCATAAATCTCTTTCTATAGATGTCTGTTCAGCCCTTTCTGTGCCCTAACCATTGCCTGCACGCACACTCTTAATACCCGAATCCCCATTTCTCCCAGACCCCAGCTGCTCCCTCCACCTCCCTCTGAAATTTGCTCAATTCAGTTTTGGTGTAATAGGGTGTAATGGTGATAGCCCTGTGTAATATTAATGAAGGCCCCCGGCCATTAACGTCCCAGCTCTCCACCTGAGTGTGTGTGTGTGGGGGGGGGGGGTATAGTCTGTTTCTATCATGCTGAGTAAGCGGCGCAAGGGGAGGTACATTGTGTGCGTAGGCTCCTGGTGAGAGGGGATAGGGAAAGATTTACGTTGATTTTCTAGCCGTTGTGTTATATTACAAGATCCTCGTAGAACACTTAGAATGTAAAATCCTTCCACAATTTTTTTTGTTTTTTCAATAACATTTATCTTTATTTGTCGTCAGGAAAATAACAGTTACACCGAAATAAAGGTATATGATCAATATATCACATACATTTTCTAGAGCCGAGAGTATAAAGATATAATCAATAAAATCATTATTCCTGAGCATAAAGAAAGGTTCCTCTCAGCCTGCACTAAGTGTGCGTGGCTGATACTTCGTGAGGAACCCTTTTCTTAAAAAAGGACTAAGACTACTACAGTATTAAAACAGAAACAGATAATGCAAGACCGCACAGTTACAAATAAGTTTCATATAACCAGTGTCTTTTACAAAAATCATTTGTTATCATGCGGGAGAGGCGTACAGAGGTGTTTTTTTTAAGAACAGACTAGTGGTGTGGAGGGTGGGGAGCAAAACAAGGGAGACTAAAAGACCACTCTTGAAGAGCGGGGAAGCACCAGCTACAGGGAGTTTTTTTTATAATCTGTTGGGAATCTTCTGCCCCCCTCAGCTGCCCCCGATTGTTATGAAAAGCCACCTCTTTTTTTACCAATGGCCCGCACGGACAGCCACCACCGGGGCACAGTACTGCGTCCACTTGTACCCCTCTGGTTAATGACATGGGCATTCCAGGCCGTTCCGCCAGCAAATTAAACCAAATCGGAGCAAATCGGAATCGCTCGGAGCAAATAGTCCTGGCTCGGGGGCTTCTGCGAACCTATCAGGCTGGCCGAGGTGCCCCCTGGCGTGTGGAGCGGGTATAACTGCGAGGTGGCAGCACCAGCACCGGAAGTCGACTGTCAGGTCCAGTCTACGGCGTCCCAGCTCAAGAGGTGCGCTCTCCAAGCAGATGTGTGGTAGTGGTGAGGATGGGGTGACTGGAAGGAGATGTATGGGAGGAGAGTGTTCAATTACCTTATATAATGACGTCACGAGAAGGACTTCCTTGTAGCCATTC